>CM077464.1:52097602-52702095 GCA_039654755.1 Calcarius lapponicus | reverse complement strand
CAAGGCTTTAAGTGAGCCAAATTTAGGTTGGTTTTCATGGGAACAGCCAGAGACGCATTTCTAACACAAAGGAGGTTTCATTATCAGAGCTCAAACTGAACTACTATTTGAGTCCCTCAGGTCTTTGCAAGAAGGTTGGTTATTTTGTTATTGCTCTTTTGTTTGTTTTTAATGTTAACATGCAACATAATCCTTTTTCCTGTAAAATATCAATGCCAGATACAGCTGCCTGTATTTTTCCAAGGAAGAAAAAGCTAGCCAGCAAGATGGATAGATATATAGATAGATATATATCTGAGCCCAGATATTTCAGTGGAAATGGTTAAAAACTGCTATTCTTTGGGGTAATAAAGAGAAAGACAGACCTTTCTGAGAACATCTCTTTTCAATTTAAAAGAGAGGGAATAAAAGATAATCCAGCCAAAGCATTTCATTCTGTTCCAGCTCTTTGTGCCTGACTGCCTGGAGAAATACCTTCTTATCCAAAGAACCCATTACAAGGCTCTGTCCTGTTCAGGGGCTGGGACATGCTGTATCAAGGCTGGGAATTGCCTGGTTATGCTGAATAAACCATATGGGTAGAAAGAAGAGGAAATCAGAAATTTCCTTATACTTTCTAATTTCACTGGAACCTGCTGGGCCTTGAAGACCAGCACAGGGTACAGACTACTGCCCTCTATATGCAGATCCAAAGGGACCACTCCTTTTCCCCTTCCTCCATTTTTGAGATGCCTCTAGTTCAAGCAAGTAAGATCCCACTGTGTTCCACTGCTGTGATTTTTTAGAGATGCTGCTAAAAGCAATGGGCTGGTATTGTCTTTGGTGTCTTATTTAGGGGATACAGGAAGTGGCCCGCTGAGGAAACTGGGAATGACACTCTACTGCTGCTGCTGAATTAGGCTTCCTGTTAACATACCTACAGCTGAAACATTGAAATTCCTCTTGCTGCTCACCCTCTCTCCTTTTCATCATCACTGAGCCAAGATCTCTGCTACCCAAGTGCCTTTGTTATGAAATCTCTGAGCTGGAACAACTTCTCTTTGCTAGCTGGTCCTAACTGGTATTGCTGAGGCCATTTCCTGGAGAACCAACACCCCTTAAAGATGCTTTTCTTTCACAACACAACTCTGTCTCACACCAGCTGCGCTCTCACTGCCCCTAGGGAAGCTTTTCCCACTCAGGGTAAATGAGTATGGATTTACAGTCAGGCAAAACTAACACTGGAGTAAAAAATAATTTACCCAGAGGGTGGGTTCACTGAAAACCAAACACAGTGTCAAAACCATTTCCATATTTTGACTGCTCTTCCCTGAATTTCAGCATTGTCTAACACACAAATCTGTGGCCTCAGAGTCCTGCAGTGCCTGGCATCAGCCATGAAAGTGTCCCTTCTCCTTCATCCTCTCCAAACACACATACACTCCAAGCTAATGCAAGTAACCACTCTTTTTCCTTCTCATTCGCATTTCTCAGAAGGACATGATTTTTTTCCATGAGAAATGCTCTCAAGAGCACTGCTAATTCAAAGCATAATAATCACTGGCTAGGAATAAACCACATTAGCATAAAGCCATGACAGTTTTAATACAGCAAGAATAAAAGCAGACCACGATGCAAGAAGCAAATGCCAGAATTCTGCGCTCTCCTCTGCTGCTGCATCTTTTGCTCAAGTTGGCCGGATTTCTCTGCCTTTTTGGCTCATAATAGCTATTGACTGGCTGTGGGCTGCGACACCCACTGCTGACAGCAGGCTCCGTAGGCTGATTTCACACCTTTGCTGTTCCCAAAAAAGCTGGTACTTGCAGGAATGGAAAGTAACCCAGACCTTGCACTCTTTTTCTATTTTTTTTTTTGTCTTCAAAGAGGAAAGCAGTCCCAGCCGTCCCAGCCTGATCAGTCTGCTGAACTGGGAGAGGAAACTGCCGTGTGCATTAGTACCTGTAGTCACCCTGTGGAGATCTCATTTGACACTGGTGCCACAAATGTGATGTTTACGGGTCACAGGCACTGCTGATACTCAGTGCTTTTGGGAACTTGTTCTAATTTTTTTTTCAGGATATGAGAGATCTTTCTGAGACACAAAGAAATACTGGGACCTGCTCGTATGGCAAGAGGCTGATGCACTCCCCTCCCACTTTCTTCTGTCCAAGTTGTCATTTCAGAGCTAGCAATGGAGAAACTAAACCTGAGAGTTTTTCATAGGCTGTTTGGCTGTGAGACAGCTCTCAAGATTTTACTGTAGTTCTTAATAATCCTGAAGTTCATATAGACTTTATATAGGGCTTAAGTAAGACTTGGGGTTTTAGTGAAAAAAACCCCACCACAAACTGAAGTACTTTGCATCCAAGTAATATAAAAAAAATTGTATGTTTGAAATAAATTACAAAGAAAAGAAGAGGCTAGGCCATCTTGAACCTGTTCTGTATGTTCTTATGATTTTCCCACATCTTTCAGTAGGGTGCAGATTTCCAGAAAGTCCAGTAAGAGACAACATAGCAGTCGCCTACTTTTTTGGATTTGAGAAGGACAGCATGCAGATCAAAAGCCTTCCCACAGACAAGTTAACTTATGAAGTTTTCCTGGAGAATGACAGCCAGTTTTGTCATTCCCACCACTGTCTGGGAATCATTTCATCTATTAATGTCGCTGATATGTAATAACATAATATCCAGCTTCCATTTTAGAAAAAAACCCACTATTACATTTGGGTACAAAGAACAATTTAATTGCTGAAGGCTGAAGCCCCCCCCATCCCACTGGTGGTCTTTAATATTACCTTCCTCACTGGTAATCACACCAAGTTCACTCTTAGACTTTTCTTAACACTCATTTTTCATAATCAGACACATGATTATCTTAATCAAAAGAAAATTTACTTCATAAAGTTAGATTTTAATTCTTCCTAGGAAGTCCCAGTGGCTACTTTGTGCTTTCTCTTCCATTTGCACAAATTTGTAGTAACAGGCTGAAAATTATCTTGGCCCTAAAGAGGCAATTAACTAAATGTGTCATATTATTCAGTGACAAGAACTCTGTATAAATAAAACCCCCTAACATAATACTACTCATTTTCAATCCACATCCAACCAACCTTTATTCTGCAGATTAAGTTTCCAACAAGCTCTTGTTGCAAGGTTTCTTTTGAACTTACACCCCAAATATCCTTCTCTTCAGATGGCATGGACCTTATTCTAGCAGCTTTGCCCAACATAAGATGCAGGCACACCATATGTCTTTTTGAAATGACAGGAAACCTGAAAAACTCCTCTAATTGCTGAGCACTTATGTCTACTCTTTACCCAAATGGGAATGCTTTCAATTAAAAAAACACCTTGTTTTTCTTTCAGGAAAATGGTTTATTTTCTGCTCTTCTATTATCTTATGTTCAGTTGTTTCCCTTTAATTTCCTTTTGCACCTGGAATTAATTTCCATCAGCCTTGCCTTTACTATGTGAATTACCCATTTAAACTTTTCCCAGCTCCACAAAGGTTCTGTTCTCCAATGAAAGACAAGGCATGCCACACTGCAGTCGAAGCGCAGTCTTGCCAAATGAGGATGATTACCTGTCTGGTGGAGAACAGCTCCCACTGGACATATGCATTTGCAGTGGCAGTGAGCTGGCATAGTGATTTTATGAGCCGTGAAGAGCCTGTCAGTAGCTTTCCTCTGCATGCTAAGCAGCACTCACATGTTCCAACCCCTGCCAATTATTCCTGGTCCTCAGGTGCAGCACTTCACACTGTGTCCATGAATGGAGTCTCTCATCGCTTAACCTTGCCTGTTTCAGCACAGGTACCATACCATGGTACAGCTCTACTCTCAGCTACAATCTCTCTATCACAGTCTATTTATTTCTCTTTTTGGCACAGGAGTGCAGAGAATAGTTTTGGAAGTCTAATCCCTCTAGGACCCTGCTTTTGACTCATCCCCATTTTGACGTAAAACGTAAATTATTCATGGTGATTGCAATCTGAAAGCCACTTTTTTAACCTTTGCAAACTACACTGCACTGAACTCATCACTCTAAACATGTCTTGATAGAAATGAATTCTCTCAAAACACCAGATATTTTCTGTATCATAAGACAGTACATAAGATTTTCACTTGCAACAAAAGCAGTTTATCATGTTATGTCACCAATAGCTATATAATCTCCTCCTAAAACCTGTAACTATAGAAAATAAGGATTTTTAGATTTCTTTGATATCAACTGTTTTCTGTATCCTTTATTTCTCTTATTACTCACTAGGTTTTCTGTCTTTTATGCATTTATTTCATATAGGTTCAAGATTAAATCAAATAAACAGTACTGTAGCTCATCACTGTCATGTGCCCAGACACTGGAGCAGACACCACAGGTCTATCCTGGGCACCACACACAATGTCTAGAGGAGACTCAGCAGCTCCAAAATAAGACTCAGAGCAGTCACAATAAGTGGAACACATCCAGAAACCAGCCAAGAGAAAAACAGGGCCAGCAAAAGCTGAAGAGATCTCACACTGTTCTTGGGGCTACAGTTCCATAAGTACCAGGAATTGCTCCAGTAAAAAACTTCAGCTTGAAAGGAAGGGATATTTTACCCTACCTAAATGACAAGCAGGGAGGAGATGCACAGTTTGCACTTTTAAGAAAGCAGAGGAAGTAAGATGAGATGCAAGGACTTTCCTGTTAGAGCAGGCAGAGAACTTGGGAGAAAGGAGAATCATGGGGTCACTTTCATCTTCCCCTTGAAAAGGCTTAAGCCTACATCTCTGATTTTCCCAGGGAATACTACTACTCTTTCAGTCATATCCAAACATATCAATTAGAGTTAAGTCTCATCCATCACAGCTGAAGTTCTTCCTGAAAGCCAAAACGAAGGGCAACAGAGATGTCTTCCTTCCAGCAAACCTTTAACCCATTCAACAAGAAAAAACAGAAATTGAAGCCCAGGTACCTTCAACTCCTAAATATATCCTGATGAAGAAACAGTGCACAATTTTTTTTTCCTATGCTTGTTTCAGCTTGCTAGTGATTGAAACTGTCTTCTTGAAGGAGCTGGTAATGATTACATTTTCATGGTTGGATTTCTCTCTTAAACCAGCCTGAATTACAAATTCTACTCAGCTGCAAAACACAAAGCAATCCAAGAAACGGATTGAGTCCACAAAAGCCCATGGGTTTGTTGCTCACATTTTGCTAGGTTTTCTCTTAGTGAGTGATAATTTTCCTAATTTCCATGTGGACAGAGGAAGACACAGTTGCTCACATAGTAGAGCACCTTGGCTCTACCAGTTCTCAGTAGGAATCAGGGAAGTTCTCCACCCTTTAAAAAATGAACCACTAGTGCAAAAGGCTAGCTGTTTATTTTGAGAAATCACAGAAAAAAAAATTTGAATACTTCTAAATTTCTTAGGGGATTTCTGATGAACTAAACAATTTCTGATCTTTTTCTTTTGACGTTACTGGAAGTAGCCATATCCAATATTTTATTTTACTAGAAATGTGTGCTATAGAAGGCATATATTTATATTTTGCAGAAACTTGAGAGAGGTATGTCCTCTTTTTAAAAGTAATCCTATTCAGAAAATGGCATTGAAAACATTAAATTTCCTAAAAACAGTAATACCATCTCACCACTATCACCATAAAGATAAAAAATTGAGTTTTTAATTACTGCAATGGCTGGGAGAAGAGGAAAAAAACACCTTATTAAGAGCTAGAAAGTTCAAACCATTCCCTGTAAAGTCTGCATTCCTTCCCTTAGGAAAAAGAAACTCTGTATCTGTTTAAAGAAGTTGATATGAAGTTGGCCAAGAGGAAAGGAGTAATTATACCAAATGGCACATTGATAATGGACCTAAATATGAGTTTTGAAACCTGCCTCTGTAACAGCCTAGCAAAAAAAAAAAAAAAGTTTCATATGTTCTCTGAAAGGAGACAGTCTGTATCCATGTTAAGGAATTTACAATAAATACTAAATACTTTGCTTTGAGTGCAGCAGTACTGCTGAATGCAGCAGTACCAACGGTTATGATGAGAACCTTTTTGTTTATTCAAATGACAGTTTAGTTTAGACCCTTACAGTAGAGGCTTGAGTTTCAAAGATGAATACTCAAAGGGGACAAAAACATCCACAATTCCTTTAAGGTCATGAATAAAGCATGGTAATTCGTTGGCTAAAACACACTGACTTTTTCTATGTGTTTTTCATAGCTATGATTTCATTTTTTCTCTACCATCTTTTTTAGCATAAAGTTCTAGGGTGCCTCATGGTTGCTGAGCTCTGCAGGATATTGCTCTTGCTCAATAGATTTATAGGAAAATCTCTGGCTCCTAAAAAGCTGCTGCTGCTTTGAAAAAAAAGGTGGTGCCCATCAGGTAAACAAATTGGTATATCTACCTAAGAAATGTTACAGTCAAAGGAAGGACTGTAGGAAGCATGTAGCTTCAAGCTCATGAATTATTCCAAGTCCAGCACTCAGAAACAGCTCTAAAAGTGAGAATGGGTTTAGATCAGAGCTAAGGAAAAAGATACTACAGGGAACCAAGAAAACACAATCACACAAAAAGCTCTGAAATAATGCTAGCAGAAAGAAATTAATGAAATCCTCATTGTAGCACAGTGAACGACAAAGGTCACAAGGAGTCAAATTACTTTACCCAAACCATCTAGTAACTGGCCAAAGCTACTAAAGGCTCCTTTCCAGAATGCTAAAATTTACCTTAGAGAAATTGGCAGAGAAGACAGGACAAGGTATGTGACTGAGTGCTTTCCACTGTATTGATGGGAATGATGCTCTTCTGTGGTGTTTGAGAGAGGAACCAGTGGCATGTTGTGAGCTGCAAATGGAAGCAGAGCATTCAGCAGCACACTGGGATGTGCCTATACAGAGTCACTTGGCCATGAAATTGGCAGCAAAGTTCATTTTCAACATCATGAAGGTAACTGTGATAGGCATCTGCAAATGTTTCATTTCAACCCAGTAGAAGGATGAAATTAAACCAAACCCTGACATTTCTTACAATTAAAACAAAGGGATCTCTTTTCACCCCTTCATTGATGGTACTGGACAAAGCAACAAACGGATGAAATCTCTTTTGCCTTCATGCTGAAAGTTTCCTCTCAAAATCATCAAGATTCTGCTACCAAGCAGATCATTAAAAAAAACCCACAAAAACCACCAAAACAAAACAACAAACCACAACAAGTACAACAAAAGCCTTTCTGAGCATTTCTTGGCAATATAAACTGCCTTTTTCTATATAACCTATGGGGAACAGGTTCTCAATTTTAAGTACTGTTCTCTTTTAGGAGAAGTATCTATATGACATCCTACAAGTATCACAAATCCCTTTCTGTCAAGTCAAATGTTATATGCTCTTCCAACTGAACTAGAGTATTTGCCCCACAAACCTAATGTTCAAAAATCTCTTTAGCTAAACAGCACTTTGTTTGAATTCACAAGTCAGAGACTATCTTGAGCTGTGACATCTGGCTGAGCATGCCAAGTTTTAGAAGGCTTATGGTGGTGTTCAGATTGAAAAATTTCTCAATAATTTAGTTAAAAAGGGAGGAAACAAAAAACAAAACAGGTATGTGACTGCAGGTACTAACACACAAACATATAAAAACGGAACCCGGTCTACATGCTATAATAATGCAAAAATCTGAACTAAATTAATCATAGCAAGTGAAGAACACTGTTTGCTTGGTAAGCACAGGGAACAGGTGCACTAGCTCAGAGCTGCTGAACTCTACAAGTAACGCCCGTCTGTATATAAAGTCTGTATTTTTAAAAAAAATCATTCATCTTACTGGGCCAAATGGCCAAAGAAAGCTGACAAAATTAAAAACAAATGAAAACAACCCCAAAGAAAAATACCTCCAAAAAGTTTCCTTCTTGAGCCTCTATGCAATGCTAGCAGATGCATTAATGAACTAATGCCTGTCTTGCTGTTTAGTGAACTGCCTGTTCTGCCAACTTGAGATGAATAAGAGAAAGAAGCATCAGTTCGCTGGAACTACACGATCTCCCTATTTTCTTTTAGGCTCATGGATTTCTATGCTCAGCACGAGCACATTGAGTTCACAAGGAAAATGGCATTTGACTCAGATGACAAAAACACATAGAAAAGCAAACGCACATCAGTAACTAGAGTCAAATAATGCAGGGAAAATGCTGTCCTTATTTAAACGAGACACACAAGAAAGAAAGAAGAAAACATCTCCCTAGTTCTAGCTTGCTAATGCATGTGACTTAGGGAGTGGACTTTGAAGGAGAGGAAGCTACATAGCTGAGCCTCATGAGTCCCTCCTTTCTTCACCATTTGGGTATCATGTCTAATTCTCTTCAAACACTGCTAGAGGAGCCCAAGTTTGCCAGCTACAAAGAGCAGACAGTCAGAAACTGCTCTTCTCTATTCAGTTGCTGGAGCAGGCAGCACATTCTGTCTTGAGTGCCACAGCAAATCACTGGAAGACAACTTCTCACACTCATGACTATAAACTCACAGACAATTATTTTGGGGCTGTGAATATTAATGAAAGCTTTACTCATCTCACTTTTCTACTTCTCAACAGGGTGCAATTCAGATTCAAACAGTCAAAGTTCCACACAAGCCTCTACACCTGGCTTTCCCTTCAGGGTGGACCCAAATTTCAAAACTATTCATCCAATAACACCAGTGTGCTCGCATAAGGAAAGCATCCTGTTCTGCTGGTGTATGGGAGGAGAGGGATAGGGTCTTTCAAATTCTGGTTTCACTTCTGGTTCAAATAGTTTCCACCGTCCATCCATCTATCAATCTATCCATCCGTGCACCTACACTGCTGACTGTCAAGTCTGTGCATCTGAATTTTTATCAGTGTTGACATTTTAAGGAGCTTGGAAAGTAAAATGGGAAAGATAAGATTCTATAAAGCACTACAGCAGCATGACACACATACCCTTTATATGAGTTCAATTTCAGATGATACAGAAGAAATAACATTTCTATTTATTTATTTTATTTACTTATTTTACCAAAATCAAGGCTGATAGAGTCACCATGTTAAAAATAACATTGGAGCTGCACACATACAGTTTCAGATAGCATCAGAAACGTCAAAGTAACTGCAGCCAATGCATGGGGTAAAGAGGGATAAAGCTGGTGCCATAATCTTTATGACATGGACTGCTGAGATTGGCGACCATGTCTACAGTCCGTATGGATGTGACTATATGGATCATCAATACTTTGGAGAAACTTGCTAATACATAGGCTGTGGATGCAATAGACCACAGTGACATTTCCAGGCCTGGCTCATTTGTCAGAATGTAGTTAATGAGTATTCAAATTATTTATCCTAAGATCTCCAATACATTCAAGTCTGCTTACCAACATTTCCATCTGTTTATTCTTGAATCTGTACTAAAAGGACAACAAGCACCAAGATAACACTAATTGTGTTGCAGCTGAACACCCCTTAGCCTACAACTGAAGATATAAAATAGTTATTAAAATTTCTAACAAAACTTAGATGTGGCAGCAGCTCTTTGACCACAGAGAGAAACAGACAACTTTCCCAGGCAAGTTGTCTGTTGTTGTTTTTTGTTCAGGGAAAGGCTGTGAGAAGATCAGAGAAAAGAATGAGAAACAATTCTTATCTTAACTTGCTGCACCTAGTATTGCGAACATGTGGAATGTGTTATGGAGATTTATTTACCAAAGGGTGGTTTCTTAATTAGCCAATGGTGATGGTGTTTTGATTGGAGGACCAATTATGTCCACCTGTAGTGAACTAGGGTTTAAAAGTATGGGGTTCTTAATAAGAATGATCAGCCTTCTGTAAATGTCTTGAGAGTCTTTGTAACTTACTACTTGGCTGGGGACCCATTGTGCTCACACTTAGACTCCTGTTTCTTGCCATGACTTGATAGTCTCAGTATTCCCATCATTACACTTCTGTGCTTCCAGATGATTTAAAATACCAGTAGTCTCTGTTTTTTTCAAACAGATAATCAACTTCTCTTAGGAGGTGAAATAAAAATCATTCTCTTCTACCTAAATCTCCCAAGATAAATTAAACAATTGGATCCATTTTAATTTTATTCCCTGCACTTCTATTGCATGAAGCCATTAGACTAATGGCCTGAAAGATGTCATGCAAAAGATGACAGAGGGCAAGAGTCCTCTCCTAAGTAGTGATAGGGGAGGCTGTCTACTGAACTGCAGCATTAAACCTGTCATCCTAGCCTTGGGCTGCACAGCTCAGGGCAGGAGGAAGGAAAGGGAAGATTTGAAGTACATCTTACATCCTTTCAAAATGACCCAATCAATATATACGCTGGGCTCTCCCTGCACAAGAGGTTGTACATCCTAAATTGCAACCCTTGGGATTTGGAGATTCAGCAAGTCATGGACACTGAACACTTCTCCTGGTTAGGGGCAAAGAAATGGGCACAGTAATAACAAACAAAGTTACCAAGGGCTTGGAGCCTGCAGGTCTCGCCCCAGTTTATGTCCTGACTAGCACACTATAAATCATAAATATGCAGAAACCTGCCCTCCTCTTCTCTTTGGACATTTTGGACACAATTTTATTTTTGGGAAAAGGCGGGGAGTGTTGGGGAAGGCTGGGGAAATGTTTATCTTTTATTCCTGAGTCGTATCTTCAGACCTTAAAAATTTCCACTGTCTATGCAGAGGAAATATGCAGAGGCTGTCAGTCAGGTCTGGCCATTTCTCATTTGTGGTTTCTCTCACTTGGGATGCAGAGCTCCCTTTCAGGGAGGAACACTGCTTGTCCATGACAGCTCTTTCAACAGCACAGCTTAATGCTGGCTATGAGCACTGTGATTTTGGGCATGTTTCAGGCAGGGTAGCCTGCACCTTACCAAGCCAAAATGCTATGTCTAGTGGTTCCAAAGAAGCTGCAGCAGGTGATTTTATAGTGGACAATTTTATCCTTGATTTAAATTATGCCACGTGCTCATTGTTTCTCAGAGCAACAGAAATAACTCATCTTTTGAATCTAGAAGTCTCATCCAAAGGCAAAGGCTCTGCTAGATTTGCCTCATCTTCAGAAAGCTCAACCCAACGCCAGAAAAGTCAGTGAGAGATGACAGTAACATGATCAAACATTATCTTATTCCTCTCCACCCAATCCTTTCCAAGACAAGGAGACTAAAAGCAACAGACCAGTGAAGATTCATGTCACTTCACAAGAGCAAAAATCCAGCAAGAGGACAGTTTTCCACCTCATAGGGATGGCAAGAACATCATTATTTTCTGAGAAGCGTGCAAATCAAAGTCACAAAAGAGAAACAGGGCCTCCAAGTGTGTCCCAACTTCACCCCTTTGCAGCTTTGCTGCATTCATTTAGATAATGACAAACATCACAATACCCTCCAGTTTTTAAGAAAGCCACTGAAACATGCAGACAAAGCTGGCTTAACCACTGCACACTCTGGTGCTGCCCTTCAGTTATACCAGTCCCCTGATGCTGGGGTTTGGCTGATGGATTTGGGACGGTGTGTGAGACCTGGTGTGATCCACTAAAGAGACTACAAATATATCCAATTAATCTTAGACATCCTGGCAGACTATTAGCAAGATGGTACTGTAGATACTTATACTGTGCTCTTGAAATTAGATTCTGGCTAATTGTGGGCTGACTAAGGTGTCAACAACAGGAAGTCAAATTTGGTATTGTCTGATTACAAGAAGATCTTAGAGGATACAAAGGAATAGCTATGCATTTACTACCAGTCACTGAAATGGATCAAGAAACAAAATCTTACAATACAAAACTGATGTAGAAAGCCTACCTCCTCTACTGAGGGAACAGAAATGAATGAAAATGCCATAAATATAACAGTATACTCAAAGGATAGGTTTTGCCCATCAGTCAAGGAACCCATAAATGGACTCTGCTGCTTTTAATTATATGATATATAAAGAAATGAAAAGCTAAAAAAAAGAGAAGAAAGGAAGGGACATCACATGGCAGAATACTGAGTCTTCTGATCTCTTCCCCCCATACCCAGTACTTCTCTGCTGTTTAGCCTTGACAGGCAGTGACAATATTAATGAATGAAGTTCCTTCCAGTAATGGTTGTAAAGTGAAGTACTTCCATCTAACTCATTTTCTTCTTAAGAATTGCAAGTTTCAAAAAACTAAGAAGCCAAATGAGCAAATCACCCTCTAAGAGAAACATTTCTTAGCAAGTAAGAGAAGAAGAAAACACAAAACACAGAAATGGAATCCAGCTGCCCGCCTGGGCAGGGACCAAAAAATAGAATAGGACATAGGGGTGCTGGAAGTAAAAAAAAAAAACACAGAAAGCCAAACATATTCAGCCAGGTTGATACTAGGTGGTTTGAAGTGCTCTGGTAATAACAGCATGCAACAAGAGCATACCCCTCCATGATCTATGCCACCATCCACATCTTGCCCCTTTTCTACAAATCGCTCCATACTTTACACATGGAAAATCTGTGGCCTTTTATGGTTTATCAAATAGTTCTGTATTACATTTCTGATGTATGTAACCTGATACAGAAGAATCAAAACGAGGCATATTAATTAGGATGGCAACAAATACTCTCTGAGCATATCATTACTGTTAAATACAGGAAAACCACTTTATTGCTCTCATCATACTTGATGGCATTTTAACTGCTTTTTTGAAATTCCCACAAGGAAATGATTTTTTACTGTGCATTTAGTGTTGCCCCAATCTTTGCATTTAAGAAGCTTACATATACCAAGACTACAAACTTGGTTCTCAGACAGAAAGCAGGATGGTAAAATGCTATCAAAGATGACAACTTACAGCATTGGAAAGGGAAGAAAACAATAAAAGGTGACAGAACTGAAACAGACAAGCTGTCTGCTCTCTAAAGACCCAAAGAATCGAGGCATCCTCTTATCCATGTCATTATGTCAGCAATGTGCAATAAAAATGAGGGGATGCTGAGCCATCATGACCAATTCCAGCATCTTTGTTGGTTTTGTTCCTAAAACTCCTCAAATCAATGACTAAGACATACAGAGTTCCCAGAAGAGGTGGCAAACATTTCCCCCATAAGGACACAGGAGTTTTCGCTGGAAAACAAAGAACTTAGTCATCTGGTTGCATAAGTTTGACCCAATCTTGTGTCAACTTTTTCTCCTCATACTATCTAATTTACCAAAGTGAAGAACTTGCTTACTACCTATATTTTTCTTACAGTTTCTGTTAATAATGTAAATTAATGTAATTTTGGACAAGACATCTTCCAGGGCACTTCAAAGTAAGCCTGGAGCTCTGCTGGGTGACAGCCCACGCAAACTAGGGCAGTGAATTTCCTATTGCCAGCACAGTGTCACCTGGAATGGTACACAACTGGCTTGTTTTGTGGCCAGCAGCTTTTGCTACAGGCAGTTTAACAGGATGAGAGTTAGTCACTACAGAGATGCATGTGAGCAGCTAATGACCTGCTCCAGGCTTCATGATATTTCTTCAGGTTTATTTTGGGACATAAACGTCACTTCCTCTCTTCACCCATCTCTTCTCTTCAGCTGCAGACTAGCCAACTGAAAGAACTGCCAGTGTTTAAGGAAAATCTCACACCTCACGGGTCAGCCACTCGCATTTGCTAGTCTTGGCAAATGTGTAAGCCAGGGGGACAGCCTCTTACAGCCTAAATGGACCTTTTTGTTCCTCTTCTCTTTCTCCCTGCTTGCAGACCATCCCCATCTGCAGCAGTACTAACAGATCCCTGTTAGCCTCTGATTTCAGGTCAAACTCACAGGTTACTGATGAGTTTTTGTTAGTCCCCAATGTGCAAGACAAAGTGATGGGAGCAGAGCACTGGGACTTTGCCCCCTCCACTCCTTGGTAAAGGGAAGGTAAAGGATCATGTCCTGGCAGCCTTGGCTTTTGCTGTCTGGAAGTTACCATGAGTAGGCATCACGCTTTCCTCCTAGAAGGCACATTTATTCCCATCCTGCCAAACACCAAGGGCTTGTATCTTCCAAAACAGAAAGTAATGCTGGTGGAAACAAAGTGGGCCACCCAGCTCACCAGCAACCTGTTGGGATGTGGAGCATCTTTGCTTGATCTCATCAACTTTCTCTAACGTAGCACCATATTCGCCCAAATCAAACACTACGGAGTTCAACTGACAAAAATAAACTGATTTGGTTCTATGATCTGTTCTGAAACATGTTTCACTCAGCAATGAAGCCCATGCCTTCCCCCCTCTGCCTCTCTCTTTAGGGTAACTATGCCTCAGGGACTAAAGACACACACTGCATAATTGTGTCAGCTGTACAAACCTCAAACATGTTTTTCAGCTTCCCATGTTTCACAACAGGACCAGGTACACTGGTTTTTAACCTATTTTTCTATTCTATTTAGTCTAATTTTTTTACTCCAAAATATTTTATGATTTTTCAGAGGTACCACTGTAAAAGACTGCAATGCCTCTTAGCAACATACTTTGCTCACTCTGCAGATGGTAATGGAAAAGCAGTTGATGTCTGAAATTACGTGAGAATTAGTGAAGTAAAACTTATTTCTATACATAGCTCTTGCATGGCTTACAGTTTGTCTAGAAGATAACTATTTGATTTAGTAATTACTTTTGTGGGAAGCAATACAATCACCTTAGAGACAATCTCTTAAGTGATGCTAAAGTAAATGTTCTAAAAGTTCCCAGTTAAAATAAATAAGCCTTCACTTCCAGGTGGGAATCACACATGCATACACACACATGCGCATGCACAAGCCCCCATACACAACCCTCCCCTCTCTATTTGGAAAAGATATTTATCTGGAAGCTCTAGAGGATGGGCAGCATCAGAAAAACAAGCGTCAGAATTCCTACAGCAACAGTATCTCAGTCCACGCTGATTTTCATGCATATATAAGATCTTAGAATAATTTCTGCTTAAATAGCAAAACCATGACGTATAGGAGCATATAATAATAGACTGACTATCAGCTCTGAATGAAACCTTTCGGGTATGTTCATTCTTAGTATTATTTGTACTTCCACTACACTTGAACCAAAAGACCCTAAAAATTTTGAGCCCCACAGTTCTTGGAACTAGGAATACAAATGGCAAGAGACAGTCCTTTCCTCCCCCTCTCCACTGAAGGACTCATAATCTATTTATAGACCAGCAGCAAGTGGAAGGAAATCCCACAATCTCCATTTTACAGACAGGGAGCTTGGGTACAGAGTGATATATGATGGACATGCTTGAGGTTGCCCAGAGATACTCTACAGAGAACCCTTGAGCTGAAAACCCTAATTTGTCAGTGATAAAAAAACACTTTGCTCTGTGAATTCCTTCTCTTCCAATGCACTCCTAAGTTAACTTCTTCCAACTTAAGTTTTCTTGTCAGATCCTCTGCGTAAAAATCAGAAGTATCCCACTTCAGTTGTTCCACTCACTCTGTTAGGTCATCTCTGGGTGTCTTTGAAGTCTCTACAGTTCTTTCTTGCCACACTGAAGTAGAGATCTGTCTAAAGCACATTCCAGAGCCAGGCTCAGAATTCAGTAGGACACTGAGATTTGCAGTCAGTTTTCAGTATAAAATAAATAAAAACCAGCCAAGCCTCTTCCTTTACTTGTTTCTCTGACTACTGTTGTTCATCAGTCATGTCATCTGCTATGACCCAGCACTATCACAACCCTCACAGAGACCACCAAAAGCAGCACACTGAGAAGTGCTCTGTACATACCAGATGTTTAGCATTACAGCATACCTTGATCTCTTGTAGTTCTAGCTCCTTCAGCTCTACTAGATTATCAGTCACTTCTCCACATTTACATCCAGAAAACATTTTCATTCCTCTTCATGATTTTGGAGCAATCTGTGTTGTCTCCTCAATTCTTGTATGTTGTTTCTTTGGACTTTTGCAACTCTTCTCCATTCTGCTTCTCCCAACTTCTCCCTCACAGCCCTTAGCATTCAGAACTCAGCCCTGATTGCTCCTGTATTCCTGGAGGTGACTCATATCTCTCTTCACTTGACCTCCTTCTCAGTTCAGTCCACCATGTCTGATTGCCTCTCTGGCATCCTGTCCTGAATATCTCATTCTTCACTCATGTACAGTTTCATCACTCAATTTTCAACACAGTTTCTGTTATTCTATCACCCAACCTTTTGGTATTGGTGCTTTTATAGACCTCTCTTGTTGTTTTCTATTTTGCAACTAAATTAGCATTAAATATATCCATTCTTTTCAGTCCAATGGTTAAAGCATCTCCATTTTCATCCTATTACTGTAGGCTCCTGCTTCTCTTTGAGCTCCTCAGTTCTTATTTTTTATGTCATCAAAATGCTGCATCCACACCAACTCCTTTTATCCCTACTTCAGTGTGCCCATCTGCATTGCCAAATTCCTTCACCAACTTCTCTCCAAATTACATGATCTCCCTTCCAAGATATCATCTGACTCAGTACCTGCTTCCATATTTTCCTTCAGTTTCATGGCTATTACTTTTAGTATTCTCCTAGTCATGACTTTTGCTAGATTAGCTGGTGGTATCTGAAGGATTTCCCTCAGTTTCAGCAAAAATTTTCCTTCTAGAGTAGTAGAAAAATGAAAATGTAGAGTAAGACAATGACTAGAATCCAGGAGTCATAACTGGATTTGGAGGATATTTCAGCATTAAATCAGTGCGTCCAACTGATCTGCCTATGCCATAGGAACTGAATACTAGTCTTTGTACATGGTTCACACAAATACAATAGCTGGTCAGGTCACAGGATCCACACAGGACATTTGGGTACACTAGAGCAGCTATAGACCTGCAAGACATTATATAAACTATACATAATTTGAATAGGAGGGTGGGGGTGCTCACAGTGCAAAGTGCTGTGCATTTCTCTTATAAAAAGTAGTAAGTGGTCCCCTTTCTAAGTGCTCTTTAGGCTGTGCAACTGTGAGGATGCATGGACATCTTGAGATCCCGACAGATTTCTCTGTCTGATATGATCATCGGGTAATTTCAGTTCATTATATCATCCTTTCCCTCCAAACACCAAAAGGTCCAGAACTGGTATTCACCAGAAAAAAAAAGCCCAAAGCCCTGGTATTTTTCAATGCTGAAAAATGTGTTAGAGTCAAATCAGTGAGTGTCCCCAGGCAGCATAGCTGGGACTACAGTTTCTTTACTTTCTGAAAGAAACTCATAGCTGTGCATGCGGTGGGAAAGAAGAGATTAAGGCTGTACTGGTATTAGTTACTTTTTAAATTATGATCTTAAAAGTCATTTTCACAATGCAGAATTAAATCCTACCCCACAAAAAGAGGGGGCAAAACCAGACTGTTGACATGCTCTGGAAGCCTGCTGGCTGCAAGCCTCTCTGCTCTGTTCTTTGCCTCTCTAGGGTTAGTAGATTATCTCCTGCCAAGAGGCATAGCCTGCCCTCGGAGTATGTAATGGTTTGAAGCTAAATAACCAAATATAGAAAAGGAAGAAAACCCCTAAAATACAAACCTACAGGTCTCCTAAGAGGTACAAGTAACTGGAGTTATACATTCATATGCATCCATGTGTACACGTGTGCCTTAAAAGGGAGGAAAGCATATTCTTTCCTTACTGTGCTAAGATTTCAAGTCCAAAAAATCCTCAGGAAAAGATGCTGATGCAATTAAGTTTTAGGTCAATTCAATTAAACTAGGAATGCATATTTTTATAAATGGCTTAATTTGCTTTTAAGGATAAATAAACTACACTAGCAGTGTAAAGTAAATACTACTGCTGGACAAAGCCCTTCCTTTAATATCTGTGGGTCTTGCTGTCAATAGCAGCACATAACAGGAAAGGAAATACTCAACAATTTACATAGCATTCATCAGATTCTTCCCTCAGCTGTAGTAGCATAAGCAGAAAGAGTGCTTAACCCACTGTGGGTTTCCAGGCTTCTCAGGCTATCTTCTCCCTATTCACGAAAAGCAATTCTGTTCAGCTTTAGCTGCTTTTTAATCAAAGAAATTATAATCACATTAGCAGGATGCTTATTCTGAAGAGACATTAGCAAATGCACGGTTACTTTGTTAAACTGCAGACCTGTGGTTGAAAAAGAACCATGAGTTCCCAAATAATATTTTGTTCTTTTGCATAGAGCAAATGAAAGCAGAGTTGGTTAATTAAAATATTATTATTAATAATAGTAATAATACTAACCTTAATGTCAAAAGCTGAAAAATGGAGTGCCAACAACTACTAAGAACCTCAGCTCAGAAAATTATAGCAATTTCAAATTCACATTTATCATCAAAAAAGTCTTTCCATGACCTTCAGAAAATGAGATCTGTATACCACATCAGTTAATAGGGACCTAAGTCGAGTGCCTTCAGTCCTAAGTAACACGGAAATCCACACAGCAAAGCAAAGTAATACAACATTGAACAAGAATGTGGGGTAACATCTGTGAGCCTATTTTTTGCCTGAATGCTTGCATGCTGCTCCTAGTTCTCAGCTTCTCCTAATAGCTTACTTCGGCAAAATCCAGAGAATTTGTCATTGTTGCCTTCAAATATTTGCATTCCTAGAAACATAAAAAGCATATACTTACCTGTAGCAACACCTGTGATTGATTACACCGTCACTCTCTGAATACCCTCTAGAGGTTTTGCTCAGTCCCGAAAGGAGAGGGGGAAGGGATGAGAACAGTTGTCTGAAGAGCACTGTATTAATTCCAATAAAAATACAATTTCCCCCATGCATTTGACAGCACGATGAAAATCACACTAGTGGTATTCCTGATAAACCAGATCTTCCAGATACTCAGTTGAGTCAAACAAACTCTATTGCAGCACGACAAGGAAAAAGTTGATGTATCAAGGCAAAAACCCCTGATCTAAAATTCATAGGAATGGGAACAAAACACAATCAATACAAACAGCAATTTCTATAGCAAATGGGGAGGAAAGGGAATGGGAAAAAAGGAGAAGAGTTGGTGCCTTAACTGTTAGCACAAAGCTTCTGTGGCAAATGAAGGGACCCGTCCCTTTTGGCATCTCCCTGATCGACAGGCTGAATCAATGCCCAGCGTATTCCTCCCGCGCCTCCTTTCCTCTTTCCCTGGGATCTGTGGAGGAGCAAGCCGAGCATCCCAGGCTCCGACGGGAGCGCACACATGTCCGCGCACCCCCAAGCAAGCACAGGCGCTCCCTGCCTCGCTCCTACACCCACAGGATCTCGGCACTCACCGTCACGGGCTTCCTCCCCGCGACTGCAGTTGCTGCAAATGTGTTTGATCTCCTTGCCTATGTGATACTGTATCACAAACGAGACGTTGTTAGTGGTGCCGGTGGGCTCCTTCAAGGGCTTCATCCTCACTAGATAGAAAGCTTTCTTTTTAGGTTTCTCTCCACTCATGTCCGAAACCGAGCCCTGCCTGCAGCCAGCAGAAGGAAAAGCCAGCATCCCAGGCTGCCTGGCGTGCGTGCAATCCGCCATCCGCTCCCGCTCGCCTCGGTGTTTAGCTGCCACACACAACAGGGATGAAGGGGAGGGCTGGGGGAGAGGGGGAGGCGGGAGGCAGAGCAGGCAGAAGCACTGCCTGAGCCTTGCCGCCTGCCCTCCGCGACCCCGCTCCTTAACCAATCCCCCGGGCAGGGCTGGAGGATGCTCAGCGCGTCCCCGCTCCGAGCCTCTCCCTTAGCCGCGGGAGCCGGACACATTTGGCGGCACGGCGGAGCCTGGCACACCTTTGGCTACCTTGCCGCCTGCGAACACCCAGGAGGCAGAGCCTCCCTTGGCTTCCCGCTCCCGCTGCATCCCCTTCTCCCACGCCCTGCCCCATCCCCGAGCGCCCCGGGCCGCGGTCCTGCGGGGTGGCGGGCACAGCCCGGCTCTGCCAGCGCCGCCGTCCTCCGGCCTGGAGAACACGGCAACAGGGCCGGCAGCGCGGCCCGTCCCACGGAATTAACGATGTACACACAAAGAACTGTCCGGCAGCGGGCTGCAAACCTTCCTCCCCGGCTCTCCATCATCTCCGGCTGCGGCTCAAGGGGGCACAGGGGCACTCCGCTTCAGCTGCCCCAGCAAAACCAAACCCCACCCGCTTTTCATTCTTGATTTCCCCCCCTCCCCTTTGCTTCTTATAAAAGCCAGATAAGGTGCTTGGTCTGGCTAGTGCAGGGCTTAAGAGGGCGGCCACGGACAATGGCTGGCACCGCCTGGTGACTTCGGCCCAAGAGCCCCTGCAGGGGCACTGCTCCTCAGCCACAAAAGGCTGAGGCACACTTTGTGACTGCTTATCTAGGCGGTGAACTTCTTTGTCTCCCTTGCCTCCTGCTCATAGTTGCAGCTGTTCCAGAGAACAGCCTAATCATTCCAGGCTGCCTCCATTTCCAAAACTGCCCCTGCCTGAAGGGGATTATAATCCCTGGCCAGACACGCTGTCAATCCCTTACTGTCCAGCTGCCCCAAAATGCTGTGTGTTTTCACGGCATGGTAAACAACCCAAGCTGCCCAACCTGCTGAAGCAGCAGTTCAGGACAGTGCCTGTGACATAGAGAATTAGAGGAGTGGGGGTGAAGATGCTTGCTTCTTGCAGGTTCTGGGAAGGAAAGCCTGAAGAAGAGATGATAACCTCAGCTATTCTGGCAGCTATTACAGGAATGTGAGTGCTGGTTCTTTAAATGTTCAGCAAGCTATCAGTTTGGCAGGCACTAATCAGAGAGAGTGCAATTGGGGCAGATGAAATACGGCAAAGAATAACACCATTCTCCTTATTTTTAGCCAAAGCCCTTGCTCACTGTTAGAAGAAATCCACTCATTCTGCAATTCTCTATCATTTCCACACATTGTGGCCCCATGTTTTACTGCAACATGAGGACAAAACAGCCTTGATTCTCTTAAACTACACATGAAACAGTCAGTCAGGCTTTTGCCTAAAGAAGACAGAGCAGAAACTTAATTCAGTGCCATGGTTTTCCATTTTCTCAAGTTCACGCACATGCACACACACACACACACACACACACACACAGAGGCACACAGAAGATGCATACAATGAAACTGCTGACCTACTTGCTCTGCATCATTCTGATGCAGGTCTGACTTCTCACCTGGCACTCCTGGGAGTTGAAGCCAAATGCAAGGCTTTACTTTTCTCAGCAGAGTTCACAAATCAGCCTAGGTGCTATCAGATCTCACAGAAATACAGACTGAAGCAGGCATTCAGCAGAATTATGCTGGTCACCAAGCCACAAAAGCATCCTACACACTGGGCTATGTATGTGGCTTTATGCTGAATAGAGCTGGTCACCTCAGGTGATGTATTCCCCCAAAGGACTTGAGTTTGCATGTGTTGCTCATCTAAAATTCCTACCCGCTTCATATAAGTGGTAGGAGAACAAGGAATGCACAATTATTCAGGAATAAGCAGGTGAATTCCCCAGATGTGTGTAGTGTGTAGTTCTGAGTGAGTTAATGCACTGAAAAGCCATCCCTTTGAAGGCCTGATGCTGGGATGCTGTTTGCTGTTATGCATTTGGAAAGTAAAGGCTGAGAAGAGTTTGATTCCCCTGGCAGCCAGACAGAAGTTCAGACACTCGCAGTGGAATTCCCTCTAACTTATTCACTGCCTTTGAGAACACCTTCAGTTTGGTTGTGATTCAGAAAATAGTTAGGTGAGTGGAAGACATGACCATAATTCACCTTCTGAACTTGCTTAGAGTTCACACTGTCACTGGTACTCAGCACTGCTGCATTATGGAAATGGGTCAGGAGAGGAAAGCACATTCAAATGCCAGCTTCTCTGAATCTGGGAAATATGAGTGTTAATGAAATGCAGGGTGAACTCAAAACTGGAATATCATATCTTTTGTCTGAGGGCAGTTTTGGGGTGTTGTACCTCACCTGTCTTAAGAAAGAAAACTAGAGTCATACATTCAGCAGAGCTGGTCTTGTAAGGCAAATGGTCTTGTAGTTCAGGAATTGGGGAAGACTTAGAACATGAAAGACTGAGTCAAGTCATTAGTCTTTTGCAACCTCCCTCTATGACCTCAGACAATTTATTTACAACCTCTTGATAGCTCAGCTCCTTGCCTAAAGTATAGTAATGTTGATATTTCTGTTTTTCAGACGAATTTTATGAAATCATAATCTAAGGTTCTCTGAAGGTGTTTGTATATCACAGAGGGAATATTAACAGACTTTTAAATTTACTGAGAGAGGTTTACTGTTTATAGCAAAATGAGAGGGGGGACAGGAAAAGCATGTTGCATCAGGCTTAGCCCACACAATTCACTCACTCCAGACTTAATTTTTTTTGTTTCACTTGATTTTCTTTCAACAGTATTTATCCCTCCTCTTGCTACTAATTTGATTCTAAAGCTATAAAATTCAACTTGGATCTGAAAATAGACTTCATATCCAAACACTGCATTTTTACTGACTCTGGTATTATCTCCCCAACCCAAATTACTTTTAGAGAGGGACAGAAGCAACTTCTTTCTCAGGCAGAGACCAGAAGATTATCACCTACACTCTAGTCCAGCCTCACATGTACTCCATTCCATGAAAGAACCAGCAAATACTACCAGAGCAGACTGAGTTTTACAAGCAGATCTCGAGAGACTGCAGAAGCCCAGCTGCTCTGACATGTTTGCGGACAACTGGGAATTAAATAACTGGTGAATAAGAGCCCCAAATTATCATGGAGAAAGCCCAGCACATTTTTGCTTCCAGGTGGCTATGTATTTTGAATGCAAACAAGCCCTGAAGCTACCTGCTAGTATATCTCCTGTAACATGCTCTTTGCTATAACATGCAAATTGCCTTCATTCCTAAGAGCTGCCTTACAGAGAATCTGAATTTGCCACAGCTCATAAAACAAAAATAAGTTTAATTATGATCTCTTTAATTACGGTGAAAGCTGCCGCTGCTAATCAGTTCCAGGACAAATAATGTAAAATGAATGTACTACAGTAGTCCTGCAGAAAAGGACTTCCTTTGCCTTTGTAAAGATAAGTGAAAAAAAAAGGTCTAATAACTTTTTCACTGCCCCAGTACACAGCTACAAACCTTGGCATAATTTGATTGCACAGTGGACAACAAAAATCAATGAACAGGATGTCAGATAATTCGTTATTTAACAGTGAATCAACAAACTTGCATCCTATTCCCAGGCCACATTTGCTTCTTCTATAAGCTTGGGAAACCATTTGTACCATCAGTTCTTTGACCCCTTCAGCCTTTGCCATTAAGGAGAGTGCCAGTTCCATTGTCCATAAAGAAGAAATGGAAGCAGCATCCCCTTTAAACAGATGACTACTGAGATATTGGTTCTTACCTGCACCAAAACTCTGAGGCTTGACACTGTCATACCATTTTTTTCCCTGTTTCACCATGTCTTCCCATGTCAGAGATCACTTGGCAAAGAGTCTTTTTAGGAACACTGTCCCCTCAAAGAGCAGGCAAGTTTTCAGCTGCATTCTCCACTCTACAGAAAAGAAGATTCCCTCTTACTTCTTTCTCTAAGCTGTGGCACTGTGCAAAATGCCAGTCAGGACACCCCTGAAGTGTGCCTCACAGTCCTCAGCTGAAAATCAGGGCGGTTTCTGTGTGGGCTGGACAGGCTCTCTCTTCCAGCACAAACAGGTGCACAAGAGAAACTGCGTGGAAGCCTCTGATCCTTGTTTCTTCAGTACAAATGTTGTCTTGGAGATCTGTAGTGCTCCCCTGAATAAGCTATGGCTCTGTTAATGTAAAAATGCTAGACAAATGCAAGTCTAACAAGGCAGCACCACTTCTTCTCAGCAGTTTAGTCTTTCTAACCAAAACACCGTGATTCACGTTTTACAGTCTATTTAGGCAGTGATGTTTTCACAGGGATACCCCAGTACTTGGCAGTTTTGTAGAAAATATTTTACTTTCCTTCTTATTTCCTCTGTTTAGTTCATGGTACTAAACATCCCAGTGAGAATAAAAAAGAGATAAAAGATAAATAAATTAATTACCAGCTTCTCTGGTGATTAATGCATACATCAATGTTGTGCTACACATAGTGGTACAAACTGATCAGCTTGGAGTAAAGAGGGAAATAAGTACAATTTGATCACTGACCACAACACAAGAATCAGCCCCTAGCACAATACTTCCTTTGGTAACATCTTCAATTTACCTATCAAAAAAATGCCCTCAAAACCACCTCAGGATGGCTGACATTTGTCAAAGCAGTTTGTCGCCAGGTGGAGAATCTTTCTAGTTGCAGTGCACAATTCAAACCTGGCTATCCAAATATTTTCTGTTTGCCAGGCAGTTACTGCAGCTGGAGGAACTCTGGTCCATGGCAGGGGCTCCAGGGTGCTAGGCTGACAGTATTTCTGCTTACTACGTGGCACATCAGCAGAAATGGGAGGGCAAGGAGGAGGGAGAATCAGCCTGAGACTCCAGCAGGCCAAAATAGAATATGACCTTTTTAGTTTTGCAGCTGTAAACACATTCTTAAGCAACAATTCCAGCTACTCCTGGCAGTCTTCAGCCCAAGAGAGACAAAGACTGCCATCACCCAGGTGATGAGTGCTGCACAAACAAGTGCAAACTGAAGGAAGAAGAAAGGAGAGAAAATGCCCCTTCCTGGATTTCCTACATTCAGCAATACTGCTGAAGCATCACACGTCTCATTCTTGCTCTACCTGCAGGGCTCTCCACATCCTGTGCATGTGCTTTGCCATGATGGAGTCCTCTCCTTATTTAGGAGAAGCCCTGCTTTATTTCAATGTGATGCCATATGGTGTGATGAAAGTGAACAGAAAAGGTTATACATAAAAAACACATAAGCTTAGGAACACCCGTTTGCTGCAAAAGTGAAGAACTACTGATGGCAAAGGCCTCCTAAGGATAAAAAGGAAGATGTCATCCTACCTAGCAGGACAGATGGAAAGGTGCTGAGCTGCCATTTGAATGCCCAAACATCTATGTGCAATCAATGTCCAAAGGCCTGATGAAGCTAAGGGTAAACATCAGCAATGAATAAATGTGGGGTCTGGAGTTCTAAAACAGCTGAGCAAGCAACCATTAGCATTAGATGGTGCTGAAAGGAAGACAATTTTTATGCTGAAATCATAGCTGAAGCTCTTGCTGTAGCAGAGCTTACTGCAAGTCCTAGCACCAGAGCCATTAGTCACTGCAGTCCTAACAAGGTCATTACCTCCCCATCTTAGAAACTCCACTCTCAGTTTTTGTATCTAATTTTGATGTGGCATGCCCTGAAGTTTTATGATCGATTTGGAGCACTTTGCATATCCTGCATAACTTTCAGAGGAATGAAAACCTTTTTTGCCTTGACAACAGAAAAAGGATAGAGCAGAGGCATGAATCGGGACTTGGTAGCACCCCTGCATGATCTAAACTGAATGTTTAGCTGCCATCTTAAAGTTAACAAAAAGTAGTTCCAAAAACCTCACTGCAATTATGAGACTGAAACCAAGGAGGAATCTGAATTAAGTCCTGCGAGGCCAATTTAATAATTCCATTTCGGAAGGATCATATTTAGCGTTGATGTGAGCATATAGACAGCAGTCTGACACTGGTAATTGCTCTGCCCCATGTGTTTGGAACTGTGGGAATAGATTCTACTAGTAAGATTCACTACAAAATATGGGCCTGACCCAGTACTTATTCAAGTTAATTGGAATTTTTCCATGACATTAGCTGCACACTTTAACATATACCAAAATGCAACAGCACCAGTGACTTGAAGACCCATATCATTGCAGCAGCCTCCTTGCTAGTTACTCCCTGCTTGACGCTGAGAGAATAAATTATGATATACCATGGATTTTCACACACCACAACACCCCAAAATACCTTTTTCTTTCTGTGCATAAATAAAGAAACAGCTCTCCACCCTCTGCTTTCCTTCCATCAAACCCAGAGCTGTCTTACATATACATGCAGAAAAATATTTTTAAAAACCTCACAAAACTAAACCCACAGTCAGGTATCAGGCTGCATCTATAATTCCTCACAAGGTTCTGTTCCCCCACATCCTGCTAAAAAAAGTGCAGCAGGGGGAGAAGTCAGTGTGCCTGTGTGTACCTGTGTGTCTAGCAAGCCCCTGGGGGAAAAAATCTGAGTATGACTTATTCTTATCACAAATGCTCCTAGACAGCAAAAAGGGAGGGGGAAGGTGCAGAGGGGGAGTCCAAGCCTCTAGAATAAATAAAGTCAAGCACTGGTTACCTCTGGCTGACAAACTGGCAGTACTGCTCCCATATCATGGGTTTTATACTGCATCCTACAGATATAGAAAACCAGGCACTTATGGTTTTGTTGGCTCCAAGTAAAACTACATGTTTGAAAAGTAAAGCAAAGAAGGCAACATGAGGGTTCCAGAGCTGTGCATTACAATAGTTTCATAAGAAGAACCTTAATCTGGACAAAATCAAGTGTTTCTGTTAAAGTAACAAGGAAAATACAGCAGAAGCCCTGGATTTACAAGATGCAATAGAGAAACTTGACACTTGGTGGAACCTAGCAAGGTTCTACTGTAACAGACATGACTTGGAACAGCCTTTTCTGGACACTCTTGAATGCAAAGAAAACTCAGTAAAGTAGGTCACAGTCATCATCTTCCAGGATGCCACTATGGTTTTCTCCATGTTTTCTCAAGAATTAAGTCTCAAGACAAGAATAAAAGAAAATGTGCTGAGAAAAAAAATCTGCTTTTCATTGCTAGCACCTGGAAATCCTAGGTGATCAACTTCAGACACCTGAGAAAACATCAGTCTTTCTAAAATTGCCACTTGGGATATCCTGAATCTCTACCCCTTTGAGAGTGTGTGGGACAGACATGAATATGACAAAATCACAGAAATCTAGGACTTCCTGTCACAACCCCTCAAGGACTGAGCCATACACAGTGCTCTGTCTGCCCTGGCTCCAGAAAGGTCTGAGTCATCTGGCTTTAAGGAAAATGTAAGAAAATAGGTCAAACTGAACTTCCCATCACAGAAAATTGCAGTGAAGTCAATCAGCTTGCAAAAGCATTGCTCTCAGCACAAACTGCCCTCATATTTCTGTCTACATAACTAATTAAATTAATTCCTGATCATATCAAATAGCATGACTTCCCCAGGAATGTACAGACTAACACTCCCTGCTGATAATCCTTACTTATAAAAGTTGCTTCTCAGGTAAAGCTATGGAGAAGGATCACACTGCAAGAATCTTTGTTGAAGTAATACATCCAAAGTAAGAGTGTGGCTTGAAATTGCTAGACAGACCAAAAGATTTATTTCCAAGCAATTACATAGATAGTTATTATCTCAGAAACTCTCTATTGGCTACTGAGATCACCAGCCTACAGCAAAGTTACAATCAGCACATAATAGGGATGACTGGATTTTTTGCCTTTATAAATGACTCATATTAAGTCTGTTGCTTGCAGTTCAGAACAGTTTACTTGAAGGTCAGGGATATGACTGTGCATGAAGCACATTCATTTAGGGAACACTTTCACACACAAAAGGAAGCAGCAAATGAAGAAGGATACGTTTGACAGACTTGGCCCCAAAGAGCTCATTTGCAGTAACACAGTTATAGACTCTTAACCAAAGTTTCCAGGTCAATGGCCTGGGACTTGCCATATCTTCTGTGTGCCACTGGGGCAACCACACAAAACTAACAGGTTTTCATTTCAGTTTTTCATCTCACTATGGTTGCTGTGATTTCCAGTACCAGTGTGTTTAAAGCAATCTGAGAAAGTCACAAAGTGCAGAAGCTTTGGGGGCTGGAGACATGGGGAAAACCACAAAGCAAGCCCAGTAAAGTCAAACTCTGACCAAGTTGAGACAGAGGATGAGAGGCTGAGCTGTGAGAACAAGCTAAAGGTTCATGAGAAGTACAGAAGTACAAATGAACAGGCAAGCAGGCAGAATCAAGTGGGAACATGAGATAAGGGGAAAAAACATTCAGCCATAAGAGAAAGACGATAAAGAGAAGGAGAAGGAAAAGAGAGATCAGGAAACCTACGAACTCTTCCCTAAACTTCCAGGGTGCCTTTGAAACAACAGACACTCCCAACCTTCAGAGGCTTCCCCCACCACTGAAAAACACTTTGCAGTAACACATGAACAGTGCAGGAACCAAGAGTACTGAGGCAGCTGCAAAGGCTGATTAAGGTACAAACGCCAGCAAAGCTGTAGGGGGAAGCTTTCATAAGCATCTGCCTCCACTGGGCTTGACAGCAGCACACACTGTCAATCACCTCACCTCAATAAGTGCTCACAGTTTCCTCAAATTAGAAATTAAGACAACACAAATCCCTAGGAATAGCATACAGTTTCTATACATATCACCCAGTGAGCTAGCAGCGCTGAAGTGAAGCAAGAAGCTTCTGACATTATCACGAGCATCTTTTTCGGTCTTTCCTCCTTCAGCACAAACATAGGGTTCTCTGAACAGTACAGAAATCAGCATGAGAAACTTTTTATTTCCTCCAAAAAGAAGCAGAAAAAAAGAGTTCTTACTCTCCTCTTTTTAGCCTCTGCTTACTATGGGCTAGTAATTTTTCATCATCAGTCCCCTATCCCCCAGCTGCTGCTGGTACTTTCATTGTGGACTGGTGTGAAGCACAAGCAAGGAGGGAGAAGTTTGGCTTTGCATCAGTCCCACTTCATCATTCTCCTAGTGTCCCCAGAGTTTAACACAACCAGGCTTTACAACACCAACAGACAATACACGCACCATCAACAGGTCTTACTGACAAAAAGCCATATTAAGCATTTTTTACCTCTTTAAAACCTTGAATAGCAGTCAACACAAAGAAGCTGCAGTGTGCTGAAGGATCTTAAGAAATAGCTGTATAATCAGTTTTTGCTGAAATCTTGGAACATATTTTAATGTGAATCTTGCCAAGCTCTTTAATGTCTGCCCATTGGTTAAAGCCTCAATATCCAGGCTAGATTTTAGTAATTTCTTAGGGGCTTTTATAAAAGCAGGAAATATTAGCTGCTGAAATCTAATTCAGCTTTTTCAGTGATGCATTACCATAATATATAACAACACACCTGTAGTACTTTTCCCAATCTTTGCCATCACGTGCGTAAATTATTCTCTAGAAATAAAAACTTACTCCTAATATATGTTAATTTTTGGAGGTTTTACAGATTCAGCTGCTTCACCTGTATGTTCCATGATGTCTATCTGTCAAAACCTTAGTCTCCAGGGAACATAGTAACACAAAGGGCAGGATTTTGCTTTCCCAGAGGTTTAAACCAGAGAAGAATGTGACTGAAGGCTGAACTAGAAGGACTGCAGTACAATACACATTTAATTCACAGTGGAGTGAATGCAGCAAAATAGTGGGTAAAACCCACTGCAGATCTTTTTTATTACTTTGTATTACAAAAATTCCAAGGGGCCCCAGCAGAGCTTAGGACTGCAGTATACAATGTACTCTGACATTTTAACAGACTTTTTGTCCTAATGATCTTCAAGTTTCCTCTAGAGCAGTCATCCTCTGGGCTTAAAGCATCCTGGCTTCAAGACTTTGTTGGTTCAAGACTTTGGGAAAACTCTTAACTGCATCATGAGGCCAAAAGCAGATGGAAATTTTCAATCACTTTATGGGTTATTGCTGGATATACATCACCAAAATGTATACTTAGAGGTCAAACACATCTGTGTTCCTTACATCACCATGAACAACGAAGAACTTAGTGCTCATAGGCAGTACTTGAAGAGCATGCTGAGAAAAGATTCACGAGAGAACAGTTTGCATACTTTTGATGCAAGAATGCAAACTGAAGCACACATTGCTGCAAAAAAAAAGTATTTTCCCCTCCCCACAACAGTTTAAAGTTTAAAGGTGAGACTACTAATTACTTACAGCCAAGCAAAATACCAAGTTGCCCAGGAAGGTTGTCTATCTCTGTTGGCTTTCAAGGATGGAAGGGGTTAAATCCCCAGGCAATCTGATCTAGTTAGATCTGCTTTGAGCTCTGGATGTCCCATCCAACCGAAGTTATTCTATGATTCTAAAACATTCAATCAATAGTATCTTCCTGTGACTTGTACACCTTTGAGGTAACAACCAAAGGCAGTCTCAGTGGTGTGTGAGTGCACTTCTGCACACTGCAACGGCAAGTTCCAAGCTTTCTTGTCAGGTTAACAGTTTTCAGCCACTCAGACAAGATATTTGAGTGGGATGTGACTATGCCACAGCCCTTTGGTAAGAAGCAAGATAAGTTGTGCTCATGGGAATATACATAGCTTTTCAGTTTTCTCTAGAGAAGCCATTTGGCCTTCTTCCTCAGGGAACCTGCATCTTTCTTTCTTGAGAGATCTAATGCACTATAAGCTGCAAATAAGTTTTTCATGCCAAGGCACTATTCCCCCCCCCACCCCCCCAGCCCCGGCCATACTTTGTCATCTTTCTAGATGTTTCGGGAAATCCAGAATTATGTGTATTTTGTAATTTTGCCTTGTAATCTTTGTCATAAAGGTTCCTCCATCACTTCCTAGCCACCTTCATCTGAGGGAATGCCACCTCCACAAGCTGGTTGCCAGAAAACAGCTATCCTGGGAAATGCAATGTGTTAAATGACAAAGGACTGCTCTGCCTGCCCGAGGCATCACTCTTTTGATGTCGGCACAGAAACATGCTGAGGGGGAAATGAAAAAGGCTACCAGCCCTGACAATGTAGGACACTGGCTGCAGCTGCACATGGGGGAGGAACAGGAATTCTGTGAGGCCAATCTGGCCTTCAAGTGGCAATGCAGGGACTGCTAATAGGGAACAAGTGCTTGCTTTGCTCTTTCTCTTGTTCTTCTGACCAAAGTAGAAGGGAGACAAGGTGAGAAAACAAAGAATACGGGTTCTAGAGAATGAAGCAGCTTATTATAAAGCTGTTATGAATAGTTGGCATGATGCTCAGCTAGGGGATAATGAAGTTAGCAATTAGAGATGATGAATGGTTGAAGGGGCTTTATAATGATATGGAATGATTTTCATCTTTATATCAGACAGGTTGAATTCAGGTCAAGTCAGTACCAACACAACATGAATGCCATCTGATTTATTTCATCAGGTTTTGTGGAATGAACTTGGTCCCTTGTAAGCTCTTTGGGACAAAGGCTTATTCATAAGTAATTATCTGCAATAAGCACCTCCACTTGCATGAGGCAGGGCTTTAAACAAGGTACTGTTCAAACAGCCAGGCTTTGAAAAGATTACAATTCAAGTAGATAAAACTGTAAAAGTATTACTTAAATATGACAAAGAGAGAGATGGCATTGTTTGTCCAATGCTTTACAGAAATGATAGGCTGAAGCTTGATTTGAATCTATATTCAATTATGAGCCAGTTCTTCCTGCCTGGGCATTTAGAAATTGCACAGTGCCTGTTGGGCAAAACTGCAGTCTATATAAAGAAGCAAAGAACATAAGGTGTCCTTTACTAGCCACCATGTTCATCAGCATCTTTCAAGAGTCTGCTTCTGATCTCACAAATCTTGCCGGTGAGAAAGAGAAGGCGTGTTAATTAGTACCAAGGAATGGCGTCAGCTTCTGGCTTGCTAGCAAGGGCTATAAACAACATTATATTTACACAATGAACAACTCCTCTTCTACTGGGTCACTGTCATAGCAGCACTGGGGTTTGCAGGTCACAACTTGTAGCTCAGATCCTCTCCTAAAATTTTTGGCAGTTCAGAATTATGAATCCTCTATTTTTTACATTTGGGAATAGTAAATAAATACATGAGACGAGATTAGAGGTGTTGGCCAACGGAGACTTAGTTAAGGGACAAAAAGAGGTAGGAGAGCTGGAGGAGACAAGAATCGAGGAAATTTAGTTGATCCTGGAAGGAGGAAAAACCTAAAACAAGTACAAAATACAAAGAGCTAATACACAGAGACCCCAGAGAAACTGCAATGAACTGACCCATCAGTGGAGTTATACTGATGTAGTCCATTGTCATAGTCACTGATTTAGCATGGATTTAAAATGCCATGCACTACAGTGCTTCATCTAGCACACTGCTGAGCAATGCTACTCTGCTGCATGTTCTACTTTGAGTCTGTGCAATGGGACCACATTTGGCATTTGCAGCAGTATAATCACGTTGAATAATTGGACTGCGCAAACTTTTGAAACATCAGTTTCCTCAAGTCCATAGAAGAATAGTACAAAACTAATGGTGTGGAGGAGAGTGAAGGGAGGTTAACCAGTCATCAGCTTCCCACTCTAGGCTGCACTGTTCATACAATTAGGTTTTGTATTTTGACAATTGTACCAGAGTTAAAGTAATTACAGTTATATGAAGTTTGAAGTGCAGAGTTTAGGACTTGGACTTCTGGAGCTGTGAATGCCTCTAAGGCAGGGATATGCTTATTGAGGTACAATCAAGTAATATTAAATTGAGGCATCTTAGAGAGGAAGCGGAAGGCAGTGTCTTCCTAACTAGGAAGAAAAAAGTACAGCTTTGTAAGGAGAGACAAAGGGGTTCTAGCTTTGGACAGCAGAGGAGGGAATCTCCTCATTTCTTTCTGTGCCTTCTCCCCATCCTCTGAGAACAAATAGAAGCAGTCATTTTGGACAATAAAGGAATGGAGGAAGGACTGCAGATTGATTCAGGAGGAAAAAAATTAGGAGCTAGCTGAGGACCTAGATCAGTCAAGAAAATTCTTTACTCTCACTTAAACTACTGTACTATTACTTATTCTTCTGATGTTTTCTTTCATTTCTAAAAGTCCATGGATTGAATAAATCTATTGTCCTTACATGCTGTCTCCTGACACATTTGACTCTGAACATGTAACAGAGCATTTTTGCTGCACAGTAATGGTAACATTGGGACAATTTTACAGACATTGAGATTTCCAGTGCATAGCCTCAGATATCCAAAGGCTTACAGCTGTCCAATGTCAGAGCTGGTCACGCTAGGTTTTAGAAAATGGCATCATTCAGGGACATTTACCAAAGGAATGCTACTTTTAGGAAAATATTAGGGAAGACTTATGGTCCTGAGGGTCCTGAGGCATGAAGGTCAACACCCATAACCTTTGGTTTTTGTTCACATGTTTTGAAATTGATGGTGGTTATTCAGATATAGAACACACGTCTCAACTGCATCACAGAAGCAATTTAGAAAATATACTTTGCCTCTGTATAATAGATACTTGTAAAGATGAGGGTGGTTCTTCCAAGTCTCAGTAGACACAGGAGGTGCTGCAAGCCTGACTCATTCGCTTCTGTTGACATGAAGCATGGCACTGCTTGAGATGAGTGACACTGTAATATCAGTGTCTTTTAGTTCTAAGGTCTAAAACTGTATGCCAACATTCTGTAAAGTAATACCTTCCAATGGTCTACTGCTTGGGAGAATGGGTAGTAGTCTAGCTATAAATTCAATGAAGATTGCAGAGTTTTTTTGTAATTTTTCAGTTGTTTTGGGCATCACTTGCTGGTATCTTTGGCTATAAAAGGCACCTGGAATGGCAGGTCAGATAAGACACAGGCCTTTTAAAAATATGAAAACATATTTCAAAGAGAATTGTGCTGATTATGATTTTTGATAATGCAAGCCTTGCAAAAATAGGTTTCCAATGAACAGTGGATCTACACACTTGAGATGACTTAGTTAAAACCAAAATAGAATAGAGAGATGTCACAATGCAAAGCTTTGTGTTTGGATGGTTGGTATCCCTTTATAAATTTAATCTCTGTAGATTAATCATTCTCTGTAGTTTACTGTGCTCACAAAATTAAATACACTGAAATTCAAACCAAGGATCCTGAAACAAACCCAGCCAGAGGCATTAACAATGCTCCAGTGAGTATGCTGGCACACTTTGATATTCCAGGTCAATGAAGCTTGTTCTAAGAAAACATCTGGAGCACTCTAAATCCAGCATGCTTTAAAATCTAAATCTATGCTGAGCTTCTCTTCATTTCTTTAGGATGCCTTTTAATTACAGTCCTGATCAATGCCATTTTGCAAAAATCATTTCCTGTGCTACTTTCCCCATTAACAATTAAAATTATTATTTTCTCTCATTCTATTCCAGATAGCTTATCAGAGCAGAGCATTAAATTCTTAATTTCTGTTCATTAGCACTAATTTTTGATCCAAATACAGAATTCTAATGTTGGTGTATGGTCAGAAGGTTTTATAATTCAGTCATACCTTCCCCTGCCTTTTTCTTCTTAGAGCTGGATTGAAAGAAACACTTAGGTATTTAAGGCTAGATACAGATCTAAGCTAAGAAAGTCAATCTTCATTGCTTCTTGAGACTTTTTAAAGGGAGTCATTGGTATCAGAACTGAAATGCAAGAAGTACTTCCAACCCACCAAACTGATAAAGAGTTATTTAAATAAGCATTCAACAGATTTTGTCTTTTATATATATGTATTCAACCAAGTGAAACGGGGCATCTTTGGAGAAAGCACTTTCTTGGTAAAGACCTAATGCTACCTGATTCTGGCCACAGGATATTGTACAGAGATTCCACACCCTACCCCTTTGCCCCCTTTTTCTCATGGAAAAAATGCAGACAAATAATATTTCTCCTGGGCCAAATAGGCCCCACCTGCAGCTGCATTCTCAGCCTAAAGGTTCAAGAATATCTATGTCTCTGAGGCTATGCTGTGAGCTCATTCACTCTGAAAAGAAGACAAACAAGCTGAGCACCTTTGTTCCTCAGAAATGTGATTTTAGGTTTTTTTTTTATTAAGTACGATACTTCAAGACCTTTCCTAAAACAGAAATTCCAGACCAATTTCTGTTTGATAACTCTCCTCCTGTATACACTGAAATTTCATTTTTGCCTTGTCTTATGGGAAGAACATCCCACTGAATCTGTGTCAACTCTTCAGCGGCTTTATCTTCCCCCATAAAGCTATGAAAAACTCCTATAAAATCAATGCACAGATTAATGTGGAATTAAACTCCCCCGCCATGCTAAAATGAATGCAAATTCATGCAAATATTGCTGTAAAATGTCTTTTGCATTGCTCAGTATAAGGCAAGTGAACCCATGACTACGGATGTAATTTTCAAAGGAAAAAACCCACTTAGAGCCTCTCTGGCCACACTATGGAAAGTTCTCTTCAAAGAGAATGATTTCCTTGCAGTCAATATTGCAAAAAGGCCTCTTACATGTCTTGCTTTAGATATTGTCTTATGGATGCAGAGTAAGGAAAATCTACTACTCAGTACTAGTAAATCTAACAGAATTCAGTCCTTATGTAGCATGAGCCCATTGCAGTGGTGATTATTAGGGCATCACTGACATAGCAAGATCCTCCCAGATATACTAATAGCTAAAGCAGAGCTAAACTGCATAAACAAACACAGAGCACCAGAAGAAAATCCTAGTTTGTAATTGTACCGCACTGAATTCTGGAAGCCTCTGTAAAGATATGAGGCTTATTCACCAAAGAAAATACTCAGAAAGGGCTCCTGTTTCATTACATGCAAATGTACTTATCCTGTAGATAAGTAACTGAGATAGAGCAATGTCTTGCACAAATTCACTGCATGTCTGAAATAGGGCTGCAAGATACACATCAGAAGAGAGGAGCTTACTTTTAATGATGGCTCCAGTCAGTCCTTGTAGGCACATTTGCTTAAAAATCTCCTGATATTTTGGGAAGAAGTGGCTGCAAGTTACTGCTACACCTAGGCCTGGGACTGGCATTTGCTTCAGAAGAGATATATCCACAGAGAGCAATGCATTGCTGCAAAAGGACTCATGGAACACGACATGTTATCTGGAACAAGCACTGTGCCAACACATTGTGCCATGGAGATGCTCTGTTAACTGTCTGTGAGAAGAAGAACAGGGAAGAGATGGCATTTTTCAGTTTCCCCAGGATTTGTGGTAAAAGCTAGCAACCACACTGCTCATTGAAAAGAAGTATTGAATGTGCGTGGGCAGTGTACAGGCTCTTATGCCAAGACGCAGAAGCAACATCTCAGAGGTGGCTTTCCAAGCTATTTGTTTTCCTTTTTTGTTTCCTCTTCTAAAAGAAGAACTATTGAACCATATTCTGGCACTTAGAAGCCTCCCAAAGGTAATGCTTCCAGGCGTATATAGACTTTTTTGCTATTGCACAGATCTTTGTTTTTTACGCGCTTACAGTAGCATACATGCATTACATATAAGAACGACTACTTTGTTTACCTAGAGTGTCCCTAAGGGGGCTGAATTATTGAGGTCTGAAATATCTCCATCCTTTTTCCTGCCCTGGGGCTGATTGCTAGCCTGCATCTGTCAGTCATAGGAACTGAAAGTTAGGTGGCCAAAAATAAAAGCTACTGCAAAGAAAACATGTTTTACAGAAAAAAAAATATGAAAAGAAAAATCTATAATTATCCAGTCACATTAGTGACAGTGAGACCCTCCCAGCTTTCCAACCACGTACAATTAGCAATTGTTTTAAACAATCAATGAGTTAATTACAGCAGTAACTTCCCATTAGATTTTACAGGGAATGTATTATTTGGTGGGGTGCATAAGAAACTATAAAGCAGTACTTTCATTTAAAAGACAAGCAGAAAAAATACCAGGGTAAGCAGTGTATGCCTGAGTCCTACACGACTTCCCAGCAGCATTCCTCTCTGCAGTGCCCGTGGCTCTTTTCCTTTTGGGGGTACACTTTTTCTTCACCAAATGAGACCTGAAACCCCGGTCAGGCTCAAAATGTATCTTTTCCTGCATGCAGAATCTCGCTTACCCACCCAAAAGCAGGCTTGGTGGTGCAGCACACGCAATCTAGCAGTGCAACTGCCATCTACCACTCTCTTACTCTAGGTGACACATTCAGATGTGGCTTAAATAAGACAGGACTCCTGTCAGTAACCACTTTTCTTTTTGAACACTAAATTGGTATGTTCCTGAGCCTTTTTGTCTCTTTTTAAAAAGCTTCTTACTAGCAAAGATTAATGACTTTACTGTCCCTGTGAAAAATGGTGAGGGAAGCACTGCTAAGCACAGCTACGATTTATCTGTCTATATATAAATCCTACTGCTTAGCTTTGATTTGTTGCAGAAACACAATTTTAGCTTGGTATGAGATACTCATTTGCATCAAAGCAATTGATAAATTGATGCTTACCATAAGGGCTGGCATCATAATCTAGTACCTTGAGCTTCTGTGGTTCATTATCATCTCAAGAGTGCCCAGGTCTGCATTCAATTTCATGTTTCCAGAATGCAGTTTCAGTTTCATGTAGTGATTGTAGACTTCTAGATTCTGCCCAATAAAGCAAAAAAAAAATATTCCTGTTGAGTTTCAACGGATGGCTGGCTCCTTGTCCTGCTGGCAATTGGGCATTTCACTACAAGTGGCAGAAATCTGCATTGCTGGGACACAAGGAAGGATCTACTTACTGCTTTCAGAAAATCACTACTGCTTTGATAAAAAAGCAACTGCTTACATGCATTCTGGACTCTTAGTTTCCAGGCGGGATGGAGCAAGGACCTTCACCAAGGTAAGAGTCACCTCATTCAGATGCAGGGAACGCATTCTATTTTAGAACCCCAAACAGCAAGCCTGTTGCTCAGAGAACATATATTCTCGGAGTCTCTCAAGAACAGTCAAGCCAGTACAGGAAACAGCTAGGGCATGTATTAGGAAAGTATTAAGTATTATAACTTAAGTATTAAGAAATGAGAGAAACTGTAGTGTGTCTCTCTTCCTAGCCCTCAACAAGGCTGAGTAATGACATGTCATCACTCTGCTTTGGAGGTGGCCTTCAGGTATGCTACTGCTTGCTTGGAGGGAATGAGATGAAAGCAAGCCAGCAGCAACCTGACCCCTCCCTTCAAATTTGCTGAGCATCAGCCGCATTCACTCCATCTTTGCCAACCTTCAGTGTTAAACTTGGTATCCCACTCCCCTGAGCTACTGCTTCAGTTTCCAAGATTAGTTGCAATGAGTTCTCTTCCTCAGTGCTTTGCCAACTACAACCTACAGATGCTGGGAGGTAAGGAAGGCACTGAGACTATGTCCTCATGCAAACATGGACATTCACATAATGCACAAAGTTGGCCTGAGAAACAAAGACACACCTGACACAGTACTCCATTCTAGATCATTTGCTTCTCTTTTAAGGATGATAAAGTATATCACAAACTAGTTCACAGAACAAATTTAATATTTTGTAGCATTCTTGAAACGGGTATTGTTTCTCATTGTCTTATTACATTTAATCTCTGAGGTTATGACACAATGAAAGTTTCTTTGTAATAACTGCACAGAGACTTCAAAAAGAATTTTGTTTCCCTAATGGAGTGTCACTCCAATGATGATTAATTTGTCTCTCCCTTGAGGTCTCAAAGAAAGATTTAAAAATAACCCCAACCAAATAAAAAAGGCCAATCTGAAGGTTCATGTTTTCAAATATGACTGGTGACTACGTGGGCCTAGCTTAATATGCATTGAAGACTTTCAAAAGCAAGGGGTGAGAATGTTCTAAAAGGCAGTCCCCTTTAAAATGTGTCCAGCCAGCCATATTTGCAAACAAACAAAAGCACAATTGTTTGGGGAACATAAGCCTAAACACCACCAATTTTAATACCATCTTAAATACAATTTCTGAAATGACAGCATGGACTTTACAAGCAGAGAGCAGAGAAACAGCAGAGAATGACTCCTGCAGACACAGTCACACATGTGACAAAAGCAGTGTTGCAAGTGCAGCAATTGTAACAGCACTTCTTCAGGAAAAATCAGCTTGTGAGCAAGAAAATTCAGGTACAAAACAGGTCAAAACCACTCCAAAATGACTCAGAGGTCTCAAAGGCTGAAAACAACAGGTCAATTTTAATGGCTGCAAAAATTCCAGTGCTGTTCTTCTGCGAAGTTAGGCATCAGAAACAAGAGGATGAACACAAGCAGGGCTGATTTCCAATTAATCACTGCTACAAAAAATTCCTGGGTAATATACACTGTGGATGGACGCAAGCCTGATCTAACAAGGAGAGAGTGTGGCATCCAGCACAGACTGTGTCTCATTTAAACCTGAATTTGCAGCTTCTGATTTGCAGTCCATCCCTTAGGACATTTTGGGTTGGTCTCTAGACTTGATAATTAGTGTTGGTGCCTACAGTGAAAACCATCAGAGACTCAACCAGGTTTCTTCATTTTGGTTTGGTCCCTGCAAGAAATGTCTGTGTTCAGTCACTGCTCATTTGATTTTTTTATCAGATGGCTTCCCCTCACCCTCCTCAGCCTGCCAACCTTCCAAGACCAGATGTTTTAGTGGCCATTATAGATTGGTGGTGCTGGGTTCATTTTGTTAATGCCCTTTTTCTTTGACCAAAAATCCAACAAATCACTGTTCAACACCACGGCATCCAGACTAAAGCCTCTACTTGCTTCTGCTGTTTAAGGAATCTGTAAATAACTGATAAGGACTACTTGTCTCTTCAGATGGCTTATGTTTTGGCAAAAGGAAGAAAAACCATCACCTCCAGCCTAAAGGAGGATTCTTAAGTAGAGGTTAGTCACTCCTGCTGCTCATGACTATGCTCAAGCCTTGGAAATACTCCTTCTCCATGGCTTGTGAATGAGCCAAAGCTTCTTTCTGACTGTGATAAATATGCAGAGCACCACAATAATTAGCTCAGTACATTGCTAATGTCAGATAGCATAAATCTATCAAGTTCAACATGGCCAAATCTTTTACTCTCATTTGTGATGTGACTTACAAATAGAAGTAATAAATAACAGTCACCTGAATGCTAAATCTGTCTCTCCCCTCAAAGAACTACACTTGCTCCACATCCTGTGCAGATTAAACACCCCTGGGTCATCTCCTCCATGTGAGGTGAACACTGAATCACAGAAGCATTAAGGTTCGAAAAGACCTCCAAGATCAAGTCTGACCTTTCACCAAACACCACCATGGCAACTAATCCATAGCACTCAGCGTCATGTCATTTCTCAAACACTTCCACCACTTCCCTGGGCAGTGAAGTGATTCCACCACTTCGCTGGGCAGTCTGCTCCAATGCTTTACCACTATTTCAGTGAAGATACTCTTCTCGATGTCCAACCTAAACCTCCCGTGGCACAACACAAGGCCGTATCTTCTTGTCCTGTTGCTGGCCGCCTAGGAGAAGAGACTGACCCCCACCTGGCCACACTCTCCTTTCTGGCAGTTGTAGAGAGTGATAAAGTCTTCTCTGAGTCTTCTTTTCTTGAGGTTAAACACCAGCTCCCTCAGCTGCTCTGCATATGACTCACTCTCCAACCCCCCCAGCCCACAATAATTAAACAACCGTTTGTACTGGTTGTACAGTATCAGCAGCTATGCCTGTCCATGAAGAACTAGAGCAAAACAGGTAAATTTAAAGTATGTGTGGCCACAGCTTGGGCACAGCAGCAGAACAGACTGGCCTCTCAATGCTAACAATCCCACCAACTTTCTTTCAATGCTCATTTCAAGAACCAAAGTTTTCCCCAGGAGATATAATTCTCATCTGGGTCAGGTCTCCAATGAGTAGATTTGCTTTGCCTTTGGGAAACAGAAAAGTACATTTGGCTAGTTACATCATTTAGATCTTTTCACTCTACTCTGTAACTGCTTAGAGTTGCAGAAATGAAAGAAGAAAAGCCATTGCTTCTTTATTTAATTCCTTCCTCCCTTCACTTCCCATGCTTATTCTCTATTCTTGGTAATTTTTTATTTTGGATATTTAACAAAGATACAGTACTATTTTCAGTTTCTGTTTGGTTTTTAAAAATTAAAATAAAGATGGCTCAGAAGCCTCATATGCTTAAGCACACACCTATTCACTTGTTTTCACTTGTTTCAGATAGAGACAAAATAATTAGCAGAGAAGTAATCTACTGTTTCCCCCCACCACTGGGAAAAAAAAAGGCAAAAAAGCCAGTAAGGCATGGGTGAACATAAAATAATACGAAATCCTTAGCTGTCTAGATCAGCAGCATGCAGGCAGTAAAACTAAAACAAATCTCATTAACATGACGTAACAGTCAATTATAGTAAGCAAGATTTAATGTTAAGTACTGCATCCTGATTAATCAGCAGACATTCCTATCATGAAAATGGCGCTCTACAAGTTTCAAGTTTTAGTTCACTGCACCACATTAAGCAAAAGGTGGGAAAGGTACAAAGGGAGATAGATTCATCTTTTGTGTAATTGCACTGACTCCAAAAGCAGACTCCTTTCATTCTTGAAAAGGCTCTGACTTGATATCAAATCCATGTATGCTCAATGGGATTCTCCTGATCATCATTTCCTGGTAGGATATTGAAGCATTTTTGTTTTCCCAATATATTTCTAAATGTACATAAATTGACAAAATGAAAAAGACAAATGCTTCAAAACATTTTGGTTAGGTTCAAATCCGAAGAGTCACAGCTGAGGCCAAAACACACCACAGAAAGTATGTGGTGGGCTTGAAGCCCACACCACCATCACATCTGGAAAAGGTGCAGTATTTGGGGGGTTGTTTTCAGGAATGCCTGGCCTTGCTATGCTCAGCAAAACTGAATTTTCCATTGCATAATTTTAAGAAAACTACCCCAAACCAGAAACCCAAAACTTTTACATAAAGGTCTTACTTACACGGAATCTCCCAAATCTCTTCTACAGCTTAAAATACTCACAATATGAATCTTTCAAAGTTTTGCCTACTCTTAAACTGAACTGCTACAGAATGAAGGATCATCTTAACATTATATCACTGAATTGACTGCCCTGACATCCTGAAATCCCTTCTGATTTAAACTATCCTCTGGTGCTAAGTAGCATCAGTATATTCAAAATTGAATTTTGGTAAACTGGAAAACAATTTTGGGAAAAGTTGTCTAACTCAAATACAGATCCCTAAAAAACTAAACTTTGAAAAAAATAGCATGAAAATTTGAGAATAACACTACAATTTATTTTAGTACTGATTAAATTCTGAGCAATCATGTGACTTTTTTTTCTATTTCACTGCTCTGAAACAACTCAAACTGTGACAAAAATTATTTTTAAGAAAGACTATTGTTTACTCCATATTGTTTACTCCAAGAATTTGTTCAATATGGCTAAATCTTCGTGTGGGCTTCCTTTCTTGTTCTTTGCATCTGTCATGAGAAAGAGGAAACAACTCTTAAACAACTCCTAAACTCCTTTAGAGAGTCTTTTGACTCTCTAAAAATGCTCTCTCTTTCTGAAAACAGAAATTTTTTCACTACAGCTGCACTTCCAAAAGCTTCCAGCATTTTCTTAGTTTGCCTACACTGTGAATCCATGTGGATCTGACTACTGGTTAAGAGAACTAGAAAACCAAGTACATTTTGCCATTTCTTACAGACATTTTCCATAGGTCTATCAGATCAAGATTGTGTGGAACAAGAATTACTTAGAGGAAGAATTACTGCAATGGTGGTCTAAGTCACAGCTACAGCTTCAGTTTGCTCTACACTTCACTTGTAAGTGGATTCTGTGTTTCCCCTAGTCATTGTATTTCAGAAATACAACCTTGCACAGATTTTTCCAGGTTGGTTTTGGGGTCTTTTTGTTTGTTTGTGGTTTGGGTTTGTTTGTGGTGGTTCTTTTTGATTGTCTTTTGGGTTTGTTTGTGGATTTTTTTTGTTTGTTTGTTTGGCTTTGTTTTCTTTGGGTTTTTGTTTGTTTGGGTTTTATTTGGTTTTTTGCTTGTTTTACCCTCTCGGGTTAATAAACCACAGAATTTCTAACAGACACATTTGTTCCTTTATCAGCTTGATAGGCTGTTAAAAATGCCAGACACCTTCTGTTCTACTGTCTGAGAGTGGTAGGCTTAGAAAGTTTTAGGCATCTGGACTTTACTCACATACCTATTGCAGTCTATTGCTTGAAAATCAAAGCAAAAATAACAAAGTTTGAGACTGTTTCTCAATTTGATAAATCAAATCCTAGCTTCACTCCTGAGCTAGAATTTTTCTTCTAAGCAACATATGAAAGATTGTGTTAGGCCATTTTATTTCTTTGTCACCCATCACACAGAGTTTCCTCAGAGAAGTTCTCATTTGCCGATTCTTTATCCAATAAAGCCATAATATCCAATGATGACTCCTTCAGAGATTAAAAGTCTAATCTTCAGTAAGACTGACCACCCCTTAAGAAAATTAATAGATCTGTGCTTTCCTACCTATCTAATCCCCACTCTTACTGCCCTCATGAAGGTAATGCACAGAAATAAGTGACTATGCTGAAAGAAGTTTCAGTTCATTCAACTTCTGATCTCCTGAGATTGCAAAGCACAGAGAAAGATTTTGTAAGAAGACATCTGAATTTTTTTTCTTCAATATCTTTGAAGGATATTGTAGTCATGTGCTGTGATACAGGATTATCTAGTGAGCTTTCTTGATAGCTGTGAACGTATTTGACTACACAGATGTCCCCTGTAATATCACGGAGCAATGGCATTACAGAAATGATGACTATAACCTTTTAGTGCCACCTGGGGAGATCGCCCTGCAGAGAGACGACATTCAGTGGTCTAGGTCCCAGGAGAAGAGACATTCTCCTGTAGCTGCACCCCAAGACAAGATAAACTGCCTCTTAATTTCAACTGGCCATGGATCTCTATTTTGGAAGCAGAACAAGCAGGACTGCAGTCTCAATAACAGAAATAAGTTACAAAGACCCAGCTCTGCTTCTAGGAAGACCAGTGCAGGAAGTGTAGCTCTGCTAACACATCAGCATGGGCAGTAGAATTAGATTGCTTAAAGTCACAATACTGTATCTGTTGTATGATTCCAGTGAAAACTACAGACATGACATTCTTTATATTTATCAATGTTTTACCTGAAGTATTTTTATCGTTGTGGCTTCCATTGAGAAATAAATTCAGGAAAAAGATTAGACAAATGCTGTTAGCACTGACAAGCCTCTGAACATGCAGCACAGTTAGCAATACTACTCTTAGGGAGGACCAATAATCATGTACCATATTTTACAAACTTATAACAAAGATGACATTACCCACCACTAAAATCTTCCCCTCTTAGATGTAAATTTCACGCAAAAAACACCATAAAATAAACACTATAACCACTTTTTAAATAGAAACTAGAACAGGAGAGGACAGTGCAACTATCTAGGCTAAGCTAAGGTCAAGGTCATGCCCTGCCAGGAAAAAAGGAAACAATAAACAGAGAAAAGCTGTTAGTTTGCTTTACTGGAATGTGTTAGTGGATAAAATGCTGGGGTTTAGTTTGCATTTCCAGTTCTTTCCCAAATGTCTACAACATCAGCAGAGATGTTTAGCCTCTGTAGTCTCCACATCTTACTATTTTTCTACTCAGATGTCTTTAGATGTCTAGTTTCATCATGGATGGCTGAGTTTCAACATCTGTTTGTGTCCTCTTTAAAAGACAGCAGAGAAGTATGCAGAGCAGAATACTCATTTTGCTCCATGCCACACCTCTGACTGTGACACAGGTCTACAATCACAGCACCCCATGCCAGCTAACACCTTCTTTCTCCCTGGCTGTGTTTCAGAACAGCTTAACCAGAAGCCCACAGAACACTTCCCATACTTCAGTATCTTTGTGGTAACTAAGTCAGGCAGATATCCCTGCTAATCTATGGAAGACCAATTCCATACTTAAAATCCATGCTGAAAGGTACTAGAAAAATGCATGGCTTTCTTCACCTATAGTAGAAGTGGTTTCTGTACATTTTCTTTCCACTCTCAGGTCTCAGTTTGTCCCTAGCTCCTCTTTGCAGCCTGACAGCTGCTGTAGTTCTGCATAACCACAGAGCGCACAATAAGCATAAAACTGGCTCACAGTCTAAACTCCATTTCCAAGTGCATCCCCTGGGACTTTTCTAACAAGCCTTTTCTTTTGTCTCCACCTTTTTCTCCCCCTCTCCTGCTTGGTTATAGGCTTATCCTGTTTTCATGCAGATGTACAACCACTGATTTTGGTAGCCATTAGATATTGGTAAAATACAGCTGCATTTTCTATCATCTTGTAGTACCTTCAAAATCACAACAGGGTTAAAAATAAAAAAAGAGCAGCAGAACATATTTCCCCCCTCCTTTAGCATCTTCTCACCCTTTCTGGAGCTTCTCTGTGACCAAGGGCTGAGAAAAGTACCACTAGATCATTTCAGGTCTTCTAGATAACTTTCTATACCACCTCCACTGCCTGTGCTGTTATTCAGCAGTTACTGCAGATCTCAGTTTCAGGAGGATTTGCAAGTCAATCCTCTATCTGTAAATCCCAGATGGCTCAGTGATTTTTAGTGCAGCTATTGATCTCTTCATTCACAGATACCGGCTTCTGGGCAAACACACCCAGCTGCGCTCATCAGCCCTGCCTGACTGCCACCGGCAGAAAAGAGGACTTGGTGAACCCAGACACCACCCGCTAATAATACTGCCACTTTGAGCAATAAATTTAGGCAGGAATAAGCATATGGTTTGCACATTTACCTACCTGATTACAAGACTGCTGCCAGGCTCCCTCCCTTGCTCTGCAACAGCTGTGCATTTGGCAGCTGAGCAACAGCCTTCCTAAGTGTCATGCTCTGAAAACGCTCACGCTCTACACACACCCATCCAGCCTTGCCGTGCCAGACAGCCCCTTCTCTGCCATCAGCCAGCCGAAAAACAAGCTGCAATTCAGTGACCAGCTCCCATATGAAAGGAAGATACAGAGGTCAGAACAATCAATGCAATTAGCCGTTCTGAAAACAGTACAAGGCTTTTTGTAAAAATGGGAACAATTGGGTTTTATCTGCCCTTTCCCCTCCTCTCATATATTACCTATAAATCAAGAAGTTCTTCAGCAGATTGCTGTATATTTGATGCCAACTGCTCTGTCTTTCTCATTCTATCTTACACCACTGCAGAACAGCCAGAATGCATTTGGGCTCCCTGGTGGTGCAGAAGACAACTGCTCCTTACTTCCACGAGGTAGGGAATCCTGCCTTCTCAGAGATCTTTGAGGAAGGTGATAAGGAAACAAGCCAAAGGTCTGGCTAGCCTTCCCTCCCGACCCATTCTCTTCCCTGCAGATCAGGTAGGCCTGCTACTGTACATCCAGCCTCCACACGGCTGTGGCACCAGTAGGAGATTCCAGGCAAAGTGGCAGGGTATTCTATACTACTGTGACTCGTTCACATTTTGAATGCTGTTTGTTGAGCTTTGTTACATGCAGTTTTGTCTCCTTCTGCAGGGAATTACTCAGCCAGGCAGTCACATGGCTGCAGCAGCATAATTAGAGGATTCAAAGTGTGCTAAGCTCATCTGGAAATCATACGAGGTAGGGAGATAAACAAACCCAAATGATGACAAGGAACTACTATCTCTGTGCAAGTAGCAGCTTGTATCTTCCCCAGTGTGCGTTCTCCCAGGGCTTTCCATCACAGAAAAACTCCATGAGTTACAAAGTAATGCAAACCCCACCTAAATTTGAGAGGAACCCATCAGTATATGGAGTTCAAAACAAGCAGGCAAATAGCTTACAACATGCCCTCAAGAAGGAAATGGGTACAGGGAAGAGGAAGATATGTATGAATGTGAGTGTATCAGATTTGGGGGGGCAACAGTTTAAATAGTAACAAAATAGTGGAAAATTGTAAATTCAAATTCAGGTCCAATACAAGTCTTCTCCAAGGGTCAAAGGAGAACATTTCAGAGTTTCATGAAGTTTAACTGAATCTGATACAAATATTTGTATATGAGATTTTGGGTTAGACCAGCTCCATCGTAATGTTTGGGAAAGTATCGTGCAGGATATAAGAAAATTAGAGTGGTGTTATTTATAAAGTGCGAGTGAAGCACAGAGAGCTCTCAAACTTTGTCATGGTGGGATGAACAATGGCATTTACACTTGATTTAAAACCTAGCCCAAGATGGTTCTTTGTCTGCCCAAATTAAGCTTAAGGAACATTTAATTCATTGCTGTGGTGCATATGAGTGGTGCATAATGAGAGACTCTGCAGCTAATGGCTTGGATGTCCCACCCACATGGCCAGGTGTGGTGCTAGGATGTGAGGCCCAACAAAAAGATCCCCATTTTTGGTGGATGCTGCCCATGGGGTTAGGCATATTCCTTAGGGCCCCCTAAATCCTCAGGAACAGATATGCTTTCTTGCTTCAGTTGATAAACAACTTCTAGATTACTTTCAACTTCTTTCACAAATTGCTTGTCATATTTCTTTCCTGATCACACTTTTGCTGATTATTTTTTTCCTTTCTATTTAAGTTCTGTAGTGAGGCAGCCAGTTTCATTCTTACCACTTCACCGATTTTACAGTGTAACATAACCGATTTGCATAATTGTTACTTCTTTTTTCCCAGCATTTCCTTTCCCTCATGCCCCATGCCAAGTATGTATAGCTACCAGCAGCCTTGTCTCTGCAGTCAAGTTCCTGCATAGCACAGCTCTTGTTTGTAATTCTCCTTATGGTCAGAGCTTTCACTGATGCTTCCATAATGCATGCAAAGAGCCAGACAAAGACCAGAATCTTGATAGAAGAGGCACTGACAGAGGTGTGCAGACTCACATTGGGAATGGGCAGCTCCTCAAATCTGTGGTATGTGTCCTTCTGAAACTTCTGATCCAATCCAGCCTGAAGCACTTCCAAATACAAATCTTTCAGCTTTCCACACTGCTTCCCCAATCACCATGTACTGCCACCCTCACTGAGGAGGGAGCTGAGGGGTGGCTGACAGGTGTGACCATAGAATCACAGAACATGCTGAGCTGGAAGGGATCCACAGAGATCATCAACTCCAATTCCTGGCCCGGCACAGGATACCCCAAGAATCACACCATGTGCCTGAGGGCACTGTCCAAAAGCTTCTTGAACTCTGTCAGGCTTGGTGCTGAGACCACTTTCCCTGGGGAGCCTGTTTCACTGCCCAATCACCTTCTGTGTGAGGAACCTTTTTCTGATATTCAGCCTAAACCTTCCTTGACACAACTTCAGGCCATTCCCTTGGGTCCTGTCACTGGGCACCACAGGGAAGAGCTCAGTGTCTGTCCCTCCTCTTCCCCTCACGAGGTTTCCCCTTTTCCAGGCTGAACAGATCAAGTGGCCTCAGCTGCTCCTCATATGGCCCTTAACCCTCCTTGTTGTGTTCCTTTGGATGCTCTCTAAAAGTTTCATATCATGCACAGGAAAATAAGCTCAGGAGAAAGGGCTACTGGAAGGACAGGTGCATACCTGGCCATGTCATTTATGTGAGTTTTTGCTTGTTCTGAGCTGGTGATCTTTGTAGACACAGTGATATGAATGTGGGCTGATCTCCCAGCATACAGCAATTAAGCAGGGGGCTGGCTGTCTCTTGAGATTGCTGCATCTTTTTTTGCCTCTTTCCACTTTGGCTATGACACCATGCTGACACACTTGTCTCTCCAGCAAGCTGCCCTTTCCTTACCCATTCCACTTATCCCTTGCAAAGCGCATTCAGAGAACCCTACAGGAAATTAACATTCACAACAAAAACAGAGAAAAGAAAATGCTGTTGAAGTCCAATTGGGTTTCTGAATATTTTAATGTGTGAGTCCCAAAACTCAGGGGATATTCAGTGATGGGATGGATTTGGTATTGGACTGTCATCTGAATGAAAACTGACATGTATGAAAAGACATAAAGCTGACAGAATATACTGATTTCTGTGATTTTTCTGTCCTAAAACTATTAGCCTCTGGAAGGGACATACAGCACTTGTTTAACTTTGTGTCTCATTTTTCAACAGAAACCTTTACAATAAAGAGAAAAAGGGGAGCTTAAAACCAGAGTAAAGTCCATTCAACAGAGATCTGGATCAAAATCTGTTACCTGTCTTGTGGAAAAGACAGCAGTGTGTGCCACAGTTACCCCCTATAAATCACTAGCTGAACAGAAGCAGGAAGTCAAGTGGATTGCTGATACCAATCTCTCTCTGAACAGTTTAGGAAAGCAAGACCTAATGGCCATCTCATGAACATCCTTGGTAACCTGACACAAAGCATCTCACAGTTTCATCTTGAACTGTCTGTGCTTGTCTGCTCCAGTAAAGAGTTCTCCCCTCAACTGAATTTTTCAGCCTCCAGCCTCATCTAGGTTGTGACCCAGGTTAGTTGCTTGTAACAACCAGCTTAGAAATGTGTGGACTCTCATTAAGAGGATTGACATTTACTGAAGAATCAGGTGCTTTCTCTTGCTAGTTTCATCACATGCAGTGTGAAAAAAAAAACCCTGCCAGATTTAGATTTCAATATTTTAAACCCAGTAATAAATATGGAAGAACATTCTGTGCAACTGTTCTTTGATTCACTATGTGTGGTTGATCTATTTCTTCCCGGGCTTTAAAATTAAACTTCACCAAACAGCTGTGATTCTAGCATGTTTACATGATGTGGGGAGCTGGGATTACATGAGAAACCATGAAGTTGTAGTTCTGTGCTCCACACAGAAAGTCTGAATATTTTGGGTAGCCATCAATCCTTGGTGCAGCTCCACCAGGTTCACTGAACTCAGTACAGTGTGTCCAAACCAAATGTCTTTTGTTTCTGCATGGTAGAGATAATTATGAAAAAAATCTCATTTCATCAAAAATGTAGAAAAGCTTTAAGCCTTATCAAAGTGGGAAATGGGCAAAGCTATCTTGCGTCAAGCACAACCTAAGTGTGAAACAGAGACAGCAATACACTATTACAGTTTTGCTAGACAAACTTATTTTTAAATGCTGTATCTCTGTGAAAAATGTCTATCGAATTATTTTTTCTTTCCTCAGTATAACACATAAAAAAATGCCCAAACACCAACAAATCCAAAACCTTGTCTACTTCAAAGTCCCTAGAAATAATGTGAATGCCTAGCAGAATTTTAATGACACAGAGAGAGTTACTGCAGATTAGTTTAAGTATCACTAAATAATGAGGTATTTCAGGGGCTGTAAGATATTGAGGGTTTCTGAATTCAGTCTTTTGTCTGTAATATTTTGGGCAATTTATTAATGCAGTTCATATTATATAGGGTTTCACAGAGGCAAATAAAATGCAGTTGTTTTTAAAAAATATCCACAATATAAATATTCCTAACATAAAAATATGGTATTTTAAAGAAAATTCACAAAACAAAAATGCTTTTGAAACAATAATAATACTTCCTTAGCATCTATCATTTTCCAAAACATTCAACAGAAAGCACAGCAAATTAATCCTTCCAACACTCCTTTGAAATTCAAAGATAACTAATTCTTCTTTTACAGATAAGGCCCACGGAGGTAGGATAATAAAACTGTTTGGCTAAAGACATTTGGAAAGCTATGGCTGAAAGTTAAAGGAGTATTGACAGATAACCACATCTTACATTACATCTTACATAATCCACACCCACATCTTGCATTCTTCTTAATGAATACCCCATCATTTAAAAATATAAGGAGGGTGGTATCTCTCCCTATATCGAAAGGCACATAATTCTGGGAGAAGCAAAATAACTCTGCACCTATGTGAAGAATAAGTACATAGTTCAACCATAAATGTGCATAACATCCTTTTTAATACACAGACAGCTGTACTAGGGGGAAAATACAGTCAGAAAAGCTTGGCTTGACAATGTATGAGCCTCCCCCATCCAATCAATCTGGATGCTGTAGCCAGAGCCATAACGAAGGCTAGAGAATGAAAATTGCTTTTCCTCAGTACCCTTTCAGACAAGGGCAACAAACATAACCAACAGCTCTGTCTACCACTACAAAAAGACAGCCTGTAGACTCACAAGGGCCAAGCAAGTGGCATTCATTAAAACCAGGAGGAAGAAGAAAACATGATGAGATTTGGCTTTAAAGTCAAATCTAAACGCAGCAGTAGAAAAGCAGTTCAAGCCACAGAGAGAATTCATTACTCCATGGGTATCTCCATAACTTTGCAAGGAATTCTGGCCAGCACCTGAAGTAAAATTTAACCCTTTGTAGATCTACTGACTTGTGAGGAATCTTTATTGAACAAATTTCTTAAAAAGCTCTGGGATGGCTACCTAAAGCTCTTTGTAGCGAGAGGAATTTCAAGAAAATCCACATTACCTTAACAGTGAATCTAAATATAGACTGGGTTAATTTCTTCTTATCTCATTGAAGGTCTGGAACTGCCTGTGCAAAAACCTGTATTAAACTTTCTTGCCTTAGCTGGCAAGTAGTTCCACAGGATTTTGGGCTGTCAAGGTAGTGAACGAATGAGTGAGACAATAGCTAAGCAAGATTACCATGACACTGTTACATGAAGGTGAATGTAGTGGTCATCTGAAGCATCTCAAATGACAGTACTGGTGGTTTTTTTCACATCCTTATCTCCCACATCCTTTCAAAGTATGCATATTTTTAGAACTTGCAGCATGTCAAAGAGGAAAGGTTTTAAATGGGATCAAGGGTAAAACAAAGCAGCTGAAGAGAGGTGGTCATACTTTTGAAATGTGGCAATCCAACCCTGTGAAAATGATCTACTTCAAAAGGCAATGGTAACAGGTAAGAATGGGAAATTAAATGTCAATACAGCCCAGAGATCATACCATGAAGGGCTCACATTTTGCCTCATACAGCTCCCCTGAAGTCAAACAGAATAGAATTTCATGCTATTCCTAGGAAAAGAATGGAACAGACTATTTTAGTTGGAAGGGACCTAAAATGATCATCTATAATCCAGCTGCCTGACCATTTGAGGGCTGACCAAAGGTTAAAGAATGCTGTTAAGGGCACTGACCAAATGCCTCTTAAACACTGACAGGCTAGAAGTATTGGCCACCTCTTTAGGAAGCTTCTTCCAGGGTTTCACCACCCCCTCAGTAAGGAATTGCTTCCTAATACCTAGTCTAAGTCTCTCTTTGTGCAGCTTGGAACATCCTATCGCTGCATCCCAGGGAGTAGATCTCAGCATCTCCCTCCCCATTTCCCCTCGTCAGGAAGCTGTAGAGAACAATGAGGTCACCCCTCAGCCTCCTTCTCCCCAAGTTAGACAAGCCCAAACTCCTCAGTTGCTCCTCACAGGACCTGCTTCCAGCCCTGTCACCACCTTTGTTGCCCTTCTGGTACATCCAAGGATCTCCACAACCTTCTCAAATGGTGGGTGCAGACGTGCACACAGTGCTCAGGGTGAGGCTGGTGCAGTGGGACAATCCGCTCTCCTGGCTGTCTGGGTATGTTGTGCTCGATGTGCCCTGGGATGAGGTTTGCCCCTGGGGCTGCCAGGGCACAGGATGGCTCACAGGGCGCTGCTGCTGACCTGCACTCCCAGATCCCCTTCCACAGGGCTGCTCTCCAGCCATTCCTCCTCCAGTTCATACTTGTGCCCAAGATACTCCATCTCAGGAGCCAGATCCAGCATTTGAATTTGTTAAATTTCATCCCACTGATAACTGCCCAATGCTCCACTCTATGTCTCTGCAAGGACTCTTGTCCCTTAAGAGAGTCAGCAACACCTCCCTGTTTCATACCATCAGCAAACCTGCTAAGGGGGCATTCAGCTCCTGCCCCCAGATCACAGAGGTATTTTGAACAGCACTGGCCCTAGAACCGATCCTGAGGAGCACCACTGGTGACTGGTCACCAGCCAGATGTAGCCTCATTAAGCAAAACCCTTTGCATCCTGCTACTCAGCTCGTTCTTCAGTGTGTACCCACACATCCCAGAGATGGGCAACTTGTCCAGAAGGATGCTGTAAGGGATGGTATCAAAAGCCTTACAACAATCCAGAAAACTACATCTGCCACACACCAGGCAGGTGACCTTATTGTAGAAGGATATCAAACTATGGGGGACTTTCCTTTTGTGAACTCTTGTTGTGTCTGATTACTGCATTGGTCTTTAAATGCCCTTCAGTACAATCCAGTTTAATATTCTCCATAGTTCTTCTAGAAACTGAGGTTAGACTAGCAGGTTTGTAGTTGCCTGGGTCTTCCCTCACACCCTCATTGCATATAGGGCAACTTCTATTCTAGGCAAGATCGGGGAGAGGAGCTGCATAATGCACATGTCTGCAAAGCACACAGCCTCGTGTGTTAGAGAAAGCTCTGTTCTGAGGGCTTAGCAAGCCACAGAGACAAGTAAGACTCCAATACAGGTTTTAGGTTCTGTGCTCAGTGTGGCACCCAGGCGACCTTAATATTCAGTACCTGCATACATCTCATGCCCGTGGGGAGAACTGCTTGTGAACTGTGGCCTAAGCAACCTGACAAAGAGCTGCTGGCATTGAAAGGATCAGTGTTTCACAGAGCTGGAATCTCTGGTGTGTGCACAGCAAAATTACTGGTCTCTAAGGTTTTTTTTTAAAGAGCTGACAGAGACCAAAGGATTAATTTTTTTAGCCGCACATTTAAGAAGATTGTCAGAAGACATATGCAGAAAATGCCTCACTTCAACCACTCAGAGCTTCTTAAACATAGAAAGTACCTGGGGACATCTAGGTTGCTCATGAAAAATGTTTGTGCAAATGATTTTTTTATTCCTTCTAGCAAATTCATGAACAAAAGCTACCAAAAGCCAAAACCCAATCATTAATTGAACAAAAATAGGTATCTGAGCATAGAAATGGGAGATTTTGGAGAGCCAGTCTGTGTTCCTGCTTTTGGAACAGACAGAACCAATGGAAATGTAATTGAGCGTTTGAGTGTTGTACTGGCTGAGTTTGCTGTCACAAACAAAACCAAAGAGCTAGATCTAAACTCCTGTTCCAGAAGGTGTGTATTTCACTAATACATGAGAGTATTATATCCAGAGCCTGTATCTTATCCTATACATCTGTATGCAGAGGGGGAAGCATAAGCATGTAGGTGGGGTTTTGAAAAAAGCCTGCAGGCTCCTCTACCATTTTGCTCAGTAGGATTCAACTCCCTAGAGCTAAATCTATCTCCTAGTACACTTACTATTTCCATTGTATGTACATATTAAACTGTGTTAAACTGTCTTAAATGGTCATAAGTAATTTTCACTATAGTCAGAGTAACATCAAGCAGATACTTTTCATCATCCTACCAAAGAGCCATCTGAAAGAATCATCTCTGAAATGAATGACCACCCTGCCACTTAACATAATTTACCATATCAGCAAAAAAGTGGGAAACTACCAAGATTAATAACCATTACAAAAATCCTGTCCAGCTATGTGCTTTGGATTGTGAAAAAGATCTAAAAATCTTTAAAAAAAGAGTAAGCCTTGAGACACTAGGCGGAAGAAGCTGAACTAGCAATTGACATTACTGAGCAGAAAATGAAAATTTTGATCTTTCAGAGCCAAGATCTAAACTGAATTCTTACTGCAGCATTTTTAATACATCTTTGCTTTCCAAGTTTTCAGACAAATGCTTTTATTCTCTTATTCAACATGTGAGAGAGCGCAGACTCGTACTTGCCAAGGGTTAATGAAAAAAACCCTCAACTTTTGTTCATTTCAAAAGTGATGCTTAAAAGAACCCACAGGTTTTTTTTCCACAGTAAATACAAAACCCTGTCACAATACCAACAGCTCACCTAAGATACATACAATATAGAGGATCCAATTCATTTTGGAGGCATCAGCTTTATAAATATCTTCTTCTTAGGTGGGTTAGATTTATAAATATCTTCTTATAGACCATCTCAAGGACACAAATACTGCTTTTGGGTCTGAACAGGGGGAGATGAGGTCCCTCTTTTGTCCTGCTCTACCATGTTCTTTGGTCCATATGCCTTTGACGTGCAGTCACAGGGTTTAAGTTGCATGAAGCCACACTATCAATATAGGCTAGGGGATAAATGGATTGAGAGCAAGTCTGCAGACTTAGAGATGCTGGTAACTAAAATACTGGATATGAACTGTCAATATGTGCTCACAGCCCAGAAAGCATTAATGCTGTCATCCTGGGCTGCAACAGAAGCAGTGTGGCCAGGAGCTCGAGGGAGGGGATTCTGTCCCTCCACTCTGCTCTGGTAAGACTTGGAGGGCTGCATCCAGCTCTGGAGCCCCCAACACAAGAAAATCCTGGACCTGCTGGAGCAAACCCAGAGGCCACAAAGATGATCAGAGGGCTCAAGCACCTCTCCTGTAAAGACAGGCTGAGAGAGCTGGGCTTGTTCAGCCTGGAAAACAGAAGGCCTTGGGGAGACCTGAAAGGGGCTTATGAGAAAGATGGGGCCAGACATTTTGGTAGGGCCTGTAGTGATAGGACAAGGAGTAAGGGTTTTAAACTAAACAAGGGTAGATTCAGGCCACATAAAAGGAAGAAATTTCTATAACAAAGGTGGTGAAGCACTCAAACAGGTTGTCTAGAAAGGTTGTAGATAACACATCCCTGGAAAGATTCAGGGTTTAGTGGTAGACCTGTGGTATCAGGTTGACTGGCTGGACTTGATGATCTTAGAGGCCTTTTTGCAACCTTAAATCCAATGTTGTTCCCATCTTCAAAAAGGAAAAGAAGGAGAGCTCAGTCAGCCTCACCTCCATCCCTGAAAAGGTGATGGAACAAACCATTCTGAAGGTCATCACCATGCATATAAAACAAAAGAAAGTCATTTGGAATAGTCAGCATGGATTCACCAAGGACCTGGGGGCCTCAATGGGTGACAAGTTGACCATGAGCTGACAGTGTGCCATTGTGGCCAGGAGGGCCGATGGTATCCTGGGGTGGGTGCATCAGGAAAAGTGTGGCCAGCAGGTTGAGGGAGCTGATCCTCCTCCTCTGCTCAGCTACTGAGGTCACATCTGGAGTGCTGTGTCTGCTTCTGGGGTCCTCCGTGCAAGAGAGACAAAGAGCTACTGGAGACAGTCCAGTGGAGGGACATAAAGATGTTTTGGGGTCTGGAGCATTTCTCTTATAGGAGAGACTGAGGGAACTGGGGATTTTAATCCAGGGAAGGGAAGACTGAGAGGGGAATCTCATTAATGCATATAAATATCTTGAAGGCAGGTGCTGAGAGGATGGTGCCAGACTCTGTTCAGTGGTACCCAGTGACAGGATGAGGAGCAATGGCCATAAACTGAAACACAAGAAGCTCCACCTCAACATGAGGAAGAACTTTTTTACATTGAGGGTAGCAGAACACTGGAACAGGCTGCCCAGGGGACTTATGGAGTATCTCTTTCTGTGACTCGTGATTTTAAAGGGTTAAGATTTTAGCTGAGGGTTAGAACCAATTCATATTGAAGTTAGATACACCAACAATAGGTTAATGATGCTTAAGCTAAAGCTATTTGTTATATTATGAGCTCATTTGTAGAAAGAAGTGAAGCAAGTGAACCATTATAGGAACATATTGAAACCAGTAGAACAATGCCCAGCACCTGGACTCTGTGTTAATCCACCACAAAGCAGAAGGCCTTGGATCATGACAGTGGGTCACAGAGATCTGACAAAGACCTTCCTGACTTCATTCCTGAGACCACTGATCCAATTTGAGACCACCGGCCCAATGCAAGAGAAGAATTGTGCACATGTGAAGGACTAATAATCTCATTTTAATACAAAGGGGCATGGGAGGTGCTGGGCTTATGCATATGTATTATTTTGGGAAATAAATAGAAGGCAAAGAACCTTGTGTGGTGCCACCCGCCATTGTAATAACCATACTACTTTCTAATTTTAACTAGCTAGAGAGTATTTGTCTGTGATTTTAGTTTTAACTATTCATCTGGAGATGCAAACCCCACCTGGATGTGTTCCTGTGTCATCTTAACCATTCTGTGATTCTATGAATCTATGGACAGGTTTGATGGCAATCTGAGTGACCTAATCTAGTTGAAGATGTCCCTGCTTATTGCAGGGTGGTTAGACTAGATGAGCTTTAAAGGTTCCTTCCAACCCAAAGCATTCTATGATTCTATGGACCCTTGTTTAGGTGTTGAGCCATCCAACCTCCCTTATCTGCTATGTACAATCAGACAGAGCACAATCCAGAAACTACTGCTGTAATTCTTTTGAAATACTGTGTCAAAAAGCATTTATTGCTCTAGTGTCAGTGGGACTGTACTCATCACAGCAAGGATCCCTCTTAGGAATGGTACAGCACTTTGGAAAATGTCAAAGCTGACTAGCTTGACCTATACTCAGACATCATAAATTTGTCCATAAAGCTATCTTTGCAATGCAATGAGACCGTCTTGTCTTCTGTATCCTAGCAATTAGCAGCCTTTTTGTTTTTGGTTTCTTAAGCTTATTCAAAGAAATCAAATAAAAAATCCAAAACTAAATTGAACTCACACAAAAAAGGCCAGTCAGCTAAATTCAGTTTCAGAGCTTATGAATAATATGTCACAATTCAATGACAACACATATGAACAATTCCCAAAGTGTCAATGAAAAGAAGTCACATCTCTACAGAAGGTGCAAGAAAGTGCTCTAGAAACCCCCATGCAGGGATTTCCATAGGATTATATTCTGCTCTGAAGGGGGATTTCACATGATGAAGAACTGTGTGATCCAACAGTAGCTGCTATAGAACAAACCAAAGCTCCTTGTGCACCAACCCTCCCAAGTTACATCCCAGTCTGGAACCAAAGAAAGAAGTCGCAATTATTAAGAACAAGAGAGAATTCAAATGAAAACAACCAGCCAACCAGATAAATCAAACAAAATAAGAATTTGAGAAGTACCAAATTTCTGTTAAAAAAACCAGTAAGGATTTTGGCCTTTGAAGCCTTGTCTTAAAGAAATTTCTTGCCTGGCAACCTTGCCATATGTTTGCGCATCCAGACATAGGAGGAATATGGACTCTCAAATCCTTTAGAGAAGTCCTCAGGAATACTTAAGTCAAGGAAGAGTAGGAAGTTATTTGGGTCTCTTGGCAAAGCCTGAATCAGTTTATAAGCTCAGCTCCCAGCCTCCATTCTCTTGTAAGTATTCATGACTGAGAGCTCTGTACTCAATGAGATTGGTTCTGCAGCCATGTCAACTCAAAGAATCCCCTTCCTTCCCTCTCAGCAAAACTTCAGCTTTAAGAATTCCTGTACTCATCTTATTGCCACAGGATCCCTTTGTTTCTCATAAAACAGAATTGTTTTTTTTAGCAGCAGAAGTGATGCATAATCCAAGGTGGTTGCCAAAACTGGGTAATAGAAAATTATCATACCACAGTACCTGGAGGAAGAAAAACCTATCAAGAAAATAAAAGCCTCTCCTTTCCCATTTAGAGAGAAATAAAATTAAGGGATTACAAAGGAAACCACATCAAAAAGCATCAAAAAGGTTCCAGGTTCTGCACTCTGCTTTAAAGGGGCATCGAATGGATTGTGCAGATAAGACAGGGAGAAGTTAAAGTACCTCCTTAGCAGTGGATGGAGAGCTCACAGCAACAAACACATGATTTTTTAAATCTTGAAATCTCTATAGCACTGCAAGCTGTAGCCTTGGCCTCAGAGATCCTTTGTGCTCTTTTGGTCAGCACTTCAGACAGCCTCATGAGGACATAATTATCTACATCTGTGCTCCATAGTGCCTGCATTTCAGGAAAGCCTCTTTCTGCAGCTAGCATGAAACATCTAGGCTCTATCCTGGAGACTCTGGGTTTTTTGAAAGTCTGCATGGTTCTGTGGTTGACAGCAAGTCCCAGACCTTTCTGCTGTGGAGCATCTTTTACAGTGAAAGGCTTCCCCCAGCCAGCACTTAGCAGAACTGCATCTGAGTGAAGAATATTGGAGCAGCATTTCTTCTCCATTTCTAATGTGTAACTGTACCACTGAGCAGAGCCCAGGGGGTATGCAGGGAGAGCTAATTTCACCCTGGGGAGGTATCCCATGAATGCTTTTGTTGTGCCACAGAAGACCAATATTCCATTTCCCAAACTGCAATTCTCTGTTTAAAAAGGTGTTTCGCATTAGTGAATGCAGGCAATTCAGAAAAAAAATGAAAAGAATTGTGGGCCAGAATTTTGCTGTGCACACCTGTATCTCCTTTTTTACAGACACGTGTTTGAGGCAAGTGATGCCTTCTTCCCCCACTCAGGAGGGCCGGGGGGTCCACTCTTCTCCTACATACTCTTCATCCTCATCCTCAGCTGAAAGGATAAATTGTTGCCTAAACAAGAGGTACTCACTGAGAATGTGCCTGCCTGAGAGCTGGGAAACCAGCACTGCCAGTGCTCCACACTCTCAGCTCCTATAAAAGGCAGACCACAGGATGCTAATAAACCAGGCAAAGGGAGTTTGAGAGATTTCCAACAAAAGTTCACTTGCTTTCTGTTTTGAATTCTGTCCAAAGAACATTGTAATTTCTTGTATGCTTTGAATTCTTTCCAAAGAACATTGTAATCATTGTGATTCTGATGCATCAGCATTTGCAGGTAGGAAAAAAGAAACCATTTTGCTGGAGAGCTTCTCACTAGTCCATCACGAGTTCATGAACTTGGGATGCATCCAGTTGCTACTACTTTTAACAAAAGTCAGTAAAACATTTTGCCCTCGGGCTAAATCATGTATCGGATATTTCACATATACAGAAAACTCAGAATGGTGTAAGTTTTTTGGGGGGAATTACTCATCCTATTTTATGTACAAGGTAAAAGATTGACTGATACAATTTTAGAAGCACGTAAAAGTGATCCAGTACAACTTTCCCATATATAAGACTCCTGCAGTTATCAAATCTGATACCCCACATTTTGCTATAAATTTTACTGTGGTGTTGTAAATCTTGGGACTAGATCAGAAGGACTGTGAGACAGCAAACCTTAAATCTGCCACCAGCAAGAAAAACTGCCACATAAGTTCTAAGGACACAGAGAAGTACGTTTTTAGCTCTCTTATAAATTAATTGGGTGACTTTGTGCAAGTCACTTTACCTTTCTCTCAGCAAGCACTTCCCTTCATCTCCTTGGCAATCTTGTCTATTTAGATTGCAAAGTTTTTAGGGGAAGGACTGTGCTTGCACTAGGGATACTTAAAGAGGCTCCAGTTTGCCAGAACCTCTATATTTTATTGTAATATTACCAGTGCAATTAATGAAGACTGGAGTATCATAATTGTACACTATTCTAAACCACTATGGCACAGTGGTGCCATCTATCAGGTAAAGAAAAACACTTGTCTCTTGTTTAAGAGTGTGCAGACTCTTAAAACCTAATTCTCTCTTTACAATTGTAATAAATATAAGGGAAAAAAATAAGAGTCCATGCTTGAAAATCTCATGGCAGTCATTGTTTAACAGGGAGAAATTTCCCTGAAAGACCTTTTCTGGAATCCACTATACAAACCTTTTGTGAAAAATGCAAATGAAGTTATCTTTAATATTAACTCTACACTGTTCAAAAAGTATGCACTTTCATAGAAAAATATCAAAACCACCCTCAACTGCCCAGCACATTTTTTCAAGTCTGTGAACAGCACAAAAGTGGCATTAAGACATGTGAAATGTCAATAAAAGAGATTATTTCCAGGACCCAGCTGGAAACCCCCAAGGGATGCTGCACAGAGGGGCTGAAGAACAGGTACACATCTAAGAAAGAAAGCTGGCAAGGCTGCAGGAGCCATGGGCTACCTTTCCTCACATAGCTGCGGCCTAATCTCGGGCACAGAACTTGCTACTGATCCTCTCAACATCTTGTGGGGAACTTCTAGCACAGTCTGTGTCCAGGTAAGAAGAGGACTTTGCCCCACTGGTTTTGTAGCATCAGCAAAGCTCAAAGCTGCTTCAACACAGCAAAAAAACCCCAAACAACAACAACCACAGTGCAATCCAGCTGCTTTCTTTGCAAGCATAATTTCCATACTTTTCTTTGAATTCAATCAAAAATCACAAGAGCCTTTATCCTCCTTTTTTCCTTCATTTAAATTAACTAAAACTTATTTAGTACAGTGAGAGATTAAGATGTCATTATCTTGGTTTGATATTTGTTTGATGAGTGAAGCTTGTAAAAATGCAAACCAAACCTTTCAGTTGTCCCACAGCAGCTCTGATTGAAAAATTTGTTCAGCAAAATGAAATTAATCGTTATGGGTATATTCCCTTTTTTTTGGCCCACTGTCCTGTCATGTATGCCTTTTGGAGTGTCTTATCATAGAGATAAATAGAATGAACTCTGGCTGCTTTGCAGATGAATGATATCCCAATTAAAATTTTAGCTTAGAAGTGTCTAATAGCTCTTCATTCTTGTAACCTGAGAGCAAGTTTAAGGTTTCACTTTGAGGATAATCATTCAGTTTTACAGCATAGTGATGTCAATTAAAGAGATTTGCTTCACACTGAATATAGAGCTCCAAAGTCCCATAAACAACAAATGTTAAAAAGATCTCTAAGTCTTCCTAGAAGTGGAATGAATGTAGCCTTTTGACAATGCACAGTGCTTGATTAAATACGATGGTTTAAAATTAATTAAACCACTCATCACACTCCCAAGGGCCTGTATGTCCTGTAAAGAATTCAACTGGACTACTTGGGTAAGAAAAAGAACTTACTTTGTTATACCTCTGCCTGTTTTATATTTTACCAAATTCATGCTTTGCTAAATGCACCTACCCTTGTATATTAGTTTTAAAAGGATTCAGGGGTTTTTAATAAAAATCAACTGAATTATTCCTACCATTTCTCTCTTGGATTACTTCTTTCTTGAATTATTTCCATGATGAATTTCTTTCTTTCTTGCAAATCCAGTTTAGTGCTCATAAAATATATATATCCAGTGGGTATATTAACCATCTGCCAGCATGTAGGCCTGTCCTTGAACAAATACATGAATATGTGTTCCTGGATTTCACCAACAATCAAATAACATAAAAGCAGTGCTATCTGTCTATCTAACCACTCCAAAAAACCTTCCCATCTATGAGTTTCTCCTGAGTGATGTGCACCAGAGTTCAGCATGAGCAGGAATGCAATACAGTAACTGCCGCCATCACCCACACACAAGGATAGGTTTGGCATAAGAAAATGGTCAAAGATGCTAATAAACATTGAAAAGATGTACACTACCTAACATGCATTGGTTGCATAAAGTTTATCAATTGTGAAGACTTGTAGTGTTTTGGTTTTTTTTTTATCTTGAATTTGTGATCAAACCTATACTTGTGTTAAACCTGGATACAAATCCTCTTTCTCTGTCTTGGTCAATTAATATGAAACAACTTTTTACCTGCAGTGTTTTCAAGTGTCCAACTGAAATCCTTAGAACCATTTAATATGAATCATTTTATGCCTTCAAATGACCACAAGACAGAGTGCAAAGAGACTAAGTTTCTGCAAAAGCCTTAGCTAGCCACCAGACTTCACCGAGCAGCAGCAGTACAGCAGTGCTGACAGCAGTGCCTGTGGTGTGGGAACTACATTTGTGCAGAATGTGACTTACCTGCTTGGGCCATTCACAGCCTGTATGAGGAAGTTAAATACTTGTCTGTGCTTATACCTACCAGAGCAATACTCGTCTACATGAACCTATAAGCTAGAGTCTTCTCATTTAAATACAATCAGGATCGCTGGCCAATGCTGTTCTTTTGCTTTCTTTGCATCTCAGTATTATTTACTATTTAACACTTCCAAGCATAGAAATTCTGCATGTAATTATTATGTGCATCCTCTTCACTGTAATGCTGTTACAGATCTTTGCATTAATCACACAGAACAGGAAAACATTACTTAACAGATGTTGCCCCCTAGCAAATAACAAAGAATTACAAGTGCTGCCTGTCAGGAAACAGCTTTTGTCTTATAAAAATCTGGTGAGTAAACTGAGAATTTCAGCTATTGCTTATTGATACTACTAATAAAAAAAATATTATCCTGAGAATGATTTCTCTACAGATCTGAATGCATATGCTCAAGAAAAGAGAGATGCTATTAATGGTCATTGTTGCCTTGGGCCACAAGGGACGTGACTGTCTCCTGGGGGAATCCAAGGTCTGGTTAAGTACAGAGATACAAACATGGACAGGCTTTGGCTGTGTGCAGACTTACAGATCTACAGATGCTTACTGCAGCCAAGCTGCAGCTCTCCTGTGACTCTCCCAGGAACTGGGAGCTCTCCAGAGGTCCAAGCTCATGGAAACAGGACCAGATTTTATTGAGGGGAAAAAAAAGAAAGAAAGTACACAAGACAAAGCCTCAGTCCTAAGAATTGTAAGGATAGTCCTCAAAATGTGACCCCTTATATTTCAAGCTGCAGACACAAGAACAAAGGACTGCAAATTTAATTTTAAAATACCTCATGAACTTTTATTGTCTTTTGGGGCATGTCTCATGACTTCAAGCTCCTGCTTCTGGCACTGCTATTGGAATCACAGTGCTCTGATCGCAGCCAGATGCAAGCCTGAAACTCCCTGGAGGCAATGCGGCAGAAAAGAGGAGGGGAAACACATAGATGGAAAAGAAAAATGACGATCCGCTTAACACTTTTGAATCCCAACAAGAAAGAGAAAATTTTCCTTTGCAGCGTTCTCAAAATTTGTATCAGTGAGCATTTAATAACTTTATTAGGCTACACGAAACATTTTTTTCTCAAAATGAAAGGAATACCTTGAATTTGCATCTTCATTGTTTTGTTATTCCATCTCTTCAACTTTCATTACCCCTTAACAGCTGCTAGTTGATTTTTGTTACCAAGTTTTGATTATTACTTAATATTATACCATAGCAGCATTAGTAAGACCCAAATCTTCCACAATAATTTAGCTTAACCAAGTACTGCATTTACTGGAAAATACATGAAAACAATAGGGATGGGAAGAGTGTGTGGACTACTGGTGCCCTGTTTGCCAGACTGTCACTTGGAGCTCGCATTGCCTCCTGCCACCAGATGTCAGTGCTACAAAATCTATGTATGTGTGGCACACCAGCACGTGGTGGCACTTCCAAACACACAGAGCTGGGCAATAACATATCTAGGCTTGAAAACTCAGCATCCACAAAAAACAGTCATGGATTGCACTGCAAGCAAATTTCCTTTCATGTGCTGAGGCGGTGGTGCAATACTTGCCCATGTTCTAGGGATTTTGTTGGCTCACTTTGCTCCTTTCAATTTTCAGTTCAGAGTTAGTAGAAAATGCTATTGATCTGAAAAAATTTGCTTATTTTTAAAAACTTATTGCTTTTATGTTGGGATAAGAGAAATAAAACATAAAGAAAATAAAGCTGATGTAAGATTATAGAAGATGGTTTCTTTTGAGGGAAGAATTACAAGAAATTCTATGAAGTACTTTGTTCTCAGCTACTATGCCCTGGAGGTGGGAAGTACAGAAACCACCATTTTTTTCAAACACTTTTGTAACCTGGTCCCAGATATCCATCTCCTGTGATCAGAGAGATTTGTGAGATCCCCAAAATAAGCAGCTGACTTGAGTTTTGATGAGGGAGAGAGACAAAAGTGCTACAAGCACTACCCTTTGGTGGGGAAGCACCCTGAAGACCCAATTACCACACCTGTCAGCCAAGATGATCTGTCCCTGCATGTTGAGTTTATTTTCTCTTCATGGCCCAGAAAATCTAGTCAGGTCTCTTTCCCCTGATCCCCATCAGGAGAAATGAGCTGATCATCACTCTACCATAAGGGACAAAAACCCTTTTGAAGAGATGCATGAAAACATCTGAACACTCACACAACTCACCCAGGATGGCACTGGCAGAGCTCCTGCCTGCCTTCCACAGCTCAGCAGAGGACACCACCTCTCCCTCCATCCCTGCTTTTGCAGTGGGGAAGGTGAAGCCAGCCCTGGGTGAAATTCCTTTCTGCAGCCAAAATTAGCACCAGTGGCTGGCAGCTGTGGGACCCTGGGGGTTACACTGTGGAAGTCCTGTGGGGAGCAAGACCCACCAGCACAGCTTTCTGACACACTCAACTATGCTGCTGCCAACCCTTCTGGCCCTGCTCAAAATTCAGAGCATTTTCTCTTTTGGGAGACAGAAGATCAATCCTAGCAGCCTCATCTGAGACCATTTAAGTGTCTGTACTCTCACACACCTGTATTTTCTTGATATACCTGTGAAGAATGGTTTGCACCCAGCTTTTCAGCAAGTTTGCAATCACTAAGAAGCTATTCTATCCACAGTGAACACTGAGAAATGACATATGCTTACTTTATATTTAATAGGCCTCCCATTTCTTTAGAAATAAAATGTATTGTCACTAAATTTAATGATGCTATTTATAATGCCTGTATTCCCAACAATGAATACAGTCCATAAAATATTAGTGGGCAAATTTACTGTGCTAATTTAGTAACACATTAGACCAACCCAAAATCATTCTGAATCTGCACATATCTCAGTAACTTTGAAAATCTGACTATCCCTGACTGTAAGCAAGGAAAGCTGCTGCTGAACACTTTTGAAGTGCTTTTTAAATTTATTTTCAAATTACTATGAAATTATAAAGCTCTTTCTTAACTGATGATCATACCTCTGATCTACTAATTATTCCAATTCCACAATAGACAGAGTACTTTATAGACATTTCTAAATTGCTTTCATGTTCAATTACTTATAATTATACAAACAAGTCTGAAATTGATGATCCGTGCATATAATTATAGATTCTGCAACTCAGCATAAGCAAATAAAGGAAACTACCCTTATTGTGACAACACAGTTTCTAGTAGTCAGCCACTGCAAATTTAATTGCAGTAAAGAGTGGATGGCGTTATTATGTAATTAGTAACAAAATTGTTATTTCAGGATAATTAAATGATAATGTGGGCACTGGAGCTCGGTCTTAGAGCAATCTTTAAGGTGAAGGAGCCCTACCAGATCCAAAAGCTGAGTATACTAAGTTGAACAGTATTTTCTTCGGTAAGTATTGTTAAAAATATAATGATGAAATGATGTACAAAACAGTACTGATAAAGTGATTACCTGTGGCCTCTGCACTACACATCATAAGTTTCAGAGACTCCTTTCAGGTTCTTTCCTCTTAGTTTGTCTATTTTACCACATTAGTAGAGAAAGGCAACAGAGTATGTGGTTCATTCCTTGGTACTTTAATACAAGCCTGGCCTTTCTCAGGAATAGAAATGCCTCTTAGAAGGGAGACAATCACCTCAAATTTGTGAAAAACAAGGCTAAAGCAACTTCAACCATGACTAGTGAAAGCATAGAATAGGTACTGCAGAAGGCACATGCAAGTGATGCAAGAAGGATAAGCCACTGCAATGAGGAGATAAATCTAAGTTCAATATAACCACCTATACCCTGAGTGTTTCTCTTAACAGATTTTATTTTCTAGGATATAAACTGAGCTATTAGGCGATGACTTGCAATCCCCAATTAAGAAAACAGTCAAAATAGAAAACTTTAACAATTGTGACTTGACTTGGTGTGAGTTGTCCACAAATTTAATATCTGTTTATAAGGCATCCTTTCATATTTACATTTTAACTTGCACATCTTTAAGTCAATAACAAGACTCATTGGCTTTAATGGTTCAGGATTAGGAGAAGATAAACTGATCTGATTAGATTTTATTTTCTGGATCATTAAAGCATCAGGAAATGAATTGATCTTTTCCTACATTATCAAGCCTTCTGATGAGAAATAAAACTTTCTTAAGCTTGAGTCACAAATTACTGACTACACCATATTACTATAGGGAAAGGCACACTTTTATTTTAATCAAACAGAAAGGTAGCAGAAATTGGATTCTCATTGACACTAACTCATCTCTTAATGGAAAAAAGATGTCTCTTTGTAGATTTTCATGACTGCCATGTAGTTAGTTCTTTAGTATGAAGGCTCTCAAGTCACAAAATTTATTTAATTTTTTACTCCTTTTTTCCCCCTGCATTATTTCTTAACCCATAGTTAAGGCATGAACTATTGTAGAACAGGGATAGGTATTTTTAAGTATGTGAAAGTGAGTTTCCCTCTGCCTTCAGAAACCCTTAGCAGGCTGATAGGCCTTAAAAAGAGGAGAGCTGTGCTGGAGGAAAGCAAACACTGGACAGTGGTGACCCAAGAGATATGGTTTGAAGAGGAGTTCTCATTTAATAGTTGAATTAGTACAATGTCTTTCTACTGCCTAAGAAGGCATCCATCTCTTTCCTCCTCCCTCTCTCTCATGGCAGCTCACTTGTGCTGCTTCCCTTACATGGGTCATTAATCTGGAAAAAAATTACTGCTACAATTGCAAAAATTAATAACTTACAAATAGCCAAGGTATCACGAATGAAGAGGGCAGGGCTTTCTGTCTTAGAGCTGGAAATAAGAAAGATTGTGAATGCTGCTTGGGCAGGAAAGAATCATTAGGATAGCTGTGCTGCACCACAAGATCTCCCCCTGCTGCGTAATGGTTTGCTTCATTTTATCTGAAAAAAAGCCAACAAAACAAACCCCCAAATTAAGCAAACAAACAAACAAACAAACCAACCGTCCAACCCCCCAAATCCATAAAGCAAGCAAGCAACCAACCAACCAACAAACAAACAACACCCCCACAAAACAGAACAAAACAACAAAAAACCAGATTTGCTGAAAGATGCTGTATCACACTGGGACAATCTTTAGTCTAAAATAGTCCCATACAGCCACCTCTAGGAAAAGAAGGAAAAACCCAAACCCAATGATATGCATTTACAATAGATACAGTTACACCATGACACAAGCTGCCTTATGAGAAGGCCTGAAAAATTAGGGCTTAAAAAATGCCAAGACAGCAAGCAATCCCTCTTGCATGCAATGCCTGACCTGACCACGAGATGGAAGTGAAGTTTAATTTTTAAACTAAAATCTGACCAGAGCAGAATTGTGCAACTGTGCAGTCACCGCTAATGCCATCTAACAGACAAGTGAGGGTTATTATCAGCATGGGGATTTCTTAGCTCCTTGCTCTCTGCTCAGCTGCCTGGGACGCAATCAGTACAAAGTAAATATTGTGCTGACATGTCACAGTGGGATTTCATTTGGGGTAGGATAAAACACAGCTTTTGATTCTTGCCTTGGATTCTCGACCGATACAGCACCTCAAGCTGTGATCAGTTGTTTTCCCTCTCCCAGCTCCAGGGGATGATTATGCCTGAAATAATTAATTGGTAGACAAGAAAAGCAAAGATCTCCTTATTCCTGAATGTTTTAAATCGTGCACTAGAAATGTCAAACTAGTTCAGGAGTCAACAAAAGTTCAGTCAACAAGTTGCTGAGCACAGAACTGGAGTTGAACACAATGAAGATTATTGCTGTGCAAAACCCTGCAGAGCTGCAGATGCTGATGTACCTTTAGCAAACAGAAAGGAACTGCAGGGGAAAGAGGTTTCCTCAATTTTGTATCCTTCTTGTGAAAGATAACAGCTTAGTGTTAGAGCAGGAACGGCCCACAGTGCTGTGGGTAGTTTTTCCAGAAACACTGCAAGATTTTCTTCTTAGGTGGAGAACTAAGGATTCACAAATCTAGATAGTTCCCTCACACACAGGAAAGAGGTGGTAGGGCACATACTGAACAGGTAGGAAAACTGAGACATAGAAGGGTTAAGACTCAGGTCCTCCAATGCATTAAGGTGATTTTCCAAGATGTACAGGCTGTGTCTAAAATCCCACACCCTGAAAGTGGTTCCTTGGTGTCAGGTTTGCACTTGCACGTACCCTAGGTCCATGGTGGGAGCCTGGTCTGTGATGGGCTCCCACCACACTATTTAATGCCAGAAGAGCGAAGAAGTGGTGACTTCAAGGCCTTTCCTAGGCACTGACCTGCACTTGGAGTACCTGGTGATTACAAGTACTGATATGGTATTTTGAATCTGAAAATAACCCCAAAACAACAACAACAACTACAAAAACCCCTCTGTTTTTTTACTATAGTATCCTTTATATTCAGCTCAGAAGTGAGGCTGAATCCTATTCATTGCATGCAGTGAAGACTGAGGCTATCAGGCCAGAAAACATAGGCATAAATAGGCAGAGGTATGAAAAATATTAAACTGCCTTAGGCTGTTTACAGGATGTTCAAACAGAACATTGTAACTGCAAGTTTTTGCAGATGGAGGACCACATGCTGATTCATTATGTGCCTGAGCCCAGTCTACTTTTCAGAGGTATCCTTCTAGGTATTCCCATTGACCTGCTCTCATGTTTGCCTTCCTGCTAACCACCATTGAGATGTGTTGCGGCATGATGTACAAGAACTAGGATGCATGAATGGACATGTGGACTCAGTAATGGAGAAAGGTCTGAAATAGGGAATTTCTTGAGGATATGGCAAATCCTCTTCTAGTATAGGAAGGCAGGGAACAAAGTGGAAACTCCCTGCACAATATGTACGGATTGTCTTTCACAGGTACATGTTTAAAATCACCTTCTAAGACCAAGATTAATTTGGTTCAAAATACAAGGCTGGACACAACCCAGAGCAGGGACTCATAAGAAGCTTGCTGCTCACACTTTAAAAACTTTGGACACAATAAACTGGTTACGTTTATCAAAACTCTGACCAAAATTGCAATATGCTTTGGAAACCATGCAGATAATTGTTTTCCTCATTGTAGGTGAAACTGGGTGGAACAATGATCAGATAAAGTTGCTTTTGGACCCACATATTTTTTCCTCTCAGAACTGCTGAGTTGTTGCTCTAAACATTTCTCTAAGCTGGCAGGTGATAAAAATGCTAACAGAAAGTTGGTAAATAATTTCTTCACATAATTTCATTCCTGCTCTAGCTGGAAATAAACATAATGAGTAAATAGCTGGCAAGTCATAAAGGTGGACAATCCTTTTTCATATTAAACACTCAGTCTGCATTTTTTCTCTAACAAATATGGGCTGAGATAGCTACTAGCATAATAAACAGAGCATATCCAGAATGCTCTGGAATAATTTTAGTTCCTGAGGGCAGACAGGGAGTACCACATTATGCTATCACTGATCTAGTATGCAAGTCATAAGTAGTTCTAAGTAAGAAACAGAGGTCCTAACACTGGAAAACAGATATCAAACCCTCAGACAGCTTAGACAAATACACTCAGAGAGCAAGGGATGCTCATTTTTACTGGTGAGAGATGACTACAGCTCCCTGGTTACTTTCATAGCAGATAGGTCTTGGGTCAATGTTGAAGATCACTTTTGGATCAGAACTGGTCCTGGATCCTCCCTCAGCACTTTCTGCTGCCCCACCTCCAGCCAGGGATGCTGATTCTTCTGCAGGTCTTTGGCAAACACCAAAGTTTTTAAAGTTTTCAAAACCTACTGCTACCCATGTGCAGAGCTACACTCAAATTGATTACAAGCTTATTTGTTTTGTGCCCTTCCTTATGAGAAGAAGGACACCATAGCACTGCCACCAACTGAAGTTCTCGCCAGAGAAATCTCTTGGCTGCTATATGACATTAAAACACTCAATGCATGCTCCCTTTTGTGAGAGAAAAATTACTTTAAAAGCTCACACAGCTGCACAATTTGATTAAAATCATGCTTCCTTTGAAAATGCAGGCTGTCCTTTGCTATTTAAAGCAAAACACATGTTTCTGGATATAGGTGCAAATAATCACAGAGACCGACACACATCAATCATACTTCGCAAAAACCACCTCATCTGACATGTCTGAATCAGCCATCACTCACAGTGGGGAAAAAAAGGTGCCATCTTTCCCCCCACCCCACCCCAGACCCTAACTGAATGCCTAATTAATGCATTTCAGTCACTTGAACACATAACTACGCCTTGATAGAAGGCTTTAAGTCTGAAGGTGTCTCAGGTAATAAAATACCAAGCTCTGAAATGTTCCATGGTGAGCAAGTACCTGAAAGCCTGGGCCTGAACCATCTGAACCTCAAGCATGCAAAAAATAGACCACAGGCTGTTTCCTTCTTCTTTTACTTTTTTTTTTTCTTTTAACCAAAATCAGTCTTCAAATCTTGGCTAAAGCTTTGAGTCTTCTGTAACTCATTTTCCTATTCATTATGCAGGAACTATGACTTGATCATCATTTTAGTTCTAATTGTAACTTACAATCTTTAATCTCTGAGCCCTTCAAAAGATGTTTGATATACTGCATTTAAGAGCCAGGTGCTGAAACAGACAACAGGCGAGGCGGAGGGGCAGGGGGAGATGGGGGCGGAGGAGAGAAGGGAAGAAGATAAATTTAACCTTTTTTAACCAAAAGATGAGTCTGAAAATCAGGACTATGAAAATCATGCTGGATTTGATCTACAAGTTTTATGTAGGATCAAAATCATCAGAATTCTCTTTGCATTCAGTTTATCTCCCTGTCAGATCACAGTTCATATTTTGCACAGAAGTTGTGTTTCTCTATGAGAGATAAGGCCAGCTCACACTCACACAACAGGGATACTTTTATGGATAAAAAAGAGATATTAAATGTAGCCATTACTGAACTAAAAATCTAGAGAAAAAAGTACATGAGGTTTTCATTAAGGCAAGCCAGGCATACGTGCAATTTATAAAATTGTTAGCATGAAGAGTTTTGCGAATTTTTATAAGTAGTTAATGAGAAAAAGTTGAATTCCCTAAATGCAGTAGTCCAGGTTTTACAAACAACATGAAAGTATAGAAGCTTTATAGAACTAAAAGGTGTTGTATATCTTCAAAGCTAACACAAGATCTAATTTGGTGGCAATGAGCCTGAGCTAGAAGGCTCCTATTTAGCTGTGAATGTCTTCAAATTTCAAGAATTTTCAAATGCGGTTTCTTACGCTGAATCTAGGAATAAATCTTTAACTTCACTGGAGAGATCATTGAAAAAAAAACCCAACCAACAAACCTGCCAAACCAACAAAATACTTAAAAGAAAAAAACTTAATGCAAAGTGTTATAGTTTCAGAATAGTATTCTCCAATTTAGTGTTCCCACTGGAGCCACTTCAAATCATGCCCATCCCTCCATCTTTCCCCTCCCACTTCTGTGGTGGGCTGGAGAAGAGAATTGGAGGTACAAAAGGTAAAGATCATAAGTTGAGATAAGAAGCATTTACTGGAAACAGAGAAGGGATAAGCAAAGGAACTGTAAGAGCCAAAATTTTAATAACAAAAGTGTATGAGGGGGGAATGATTCACCTGCAGAGAGCATTTACTGTGAGTTTGACCAGACCCAGCTATTCCCACTGCCACGCTACCCCTGCACCCTGAAGAGAGGCCTTTCCCCATCCCTGGAAAATGAGCTGATAGAATGAATAATCGCCAAGTCCTTGCCAAGCCCCCTCCTGGCCACTGCAAAATATAAGCCTGTCCTGGTCAGAATCAGGACACAAAATTAATCTGATCAACATGTACTGTATACTGTTAAATATGCAAATTTAAGTGCTAGGTAGTTTAAGCTAAGACTCTTTTTATTTATCATAATTCCACAGAAATATTTATTGTAACTCAGTAACAGGATGAACAGTGTGGCTTGATGTGACCTCTCACTGACTACATATAGTACTTAAGAAATGCATATAAATCAAGTCTTGATAATTTAGACCTGACTTTCTATTTCTTTCAATGTATAACAAATATAGAGCACTTACTAGATACACATATCATAGCTCATTACAGACAGCTTAGTGCCCTGGGTCTGCTGGGCCTGTCTGTTCCCTGTCCCTGTAGCTTCAATTTCAGTCCTTCTGTCAGGAAGGGCTCTTTTTTTTTTTTTTTTTTTTTTTTTTTTTTTTTTTTTTTTTTTTGTGTGAAGGTATCTGAAGCTAGAGACACAATTTGTACAGGGGAGATTCAATGCTGAATGTGTCCATTTTGATGGACTGTTCCACCTGGCTGTATATCCTAGTAAAAAACTCAACACAGAACTGCTGTACACTGCGTTCAAAATAGAATAAAGCTGTCTTCAAATCCCATATTAAAGTAACCTAATCATCAAGAATAGACTCACTTGGTCACCTGAAATTTTTGGTTCATTTTGCTTGGTTAAGAATACAGCCTAATTGATGCAGTTATTTATCCCCTTCTCCCATAAAATGGGTCACATCGTGTGAAAGCAGTAGAATTATTGGTGGTATGAAATTTCAGTGGGGGAAAATCTGGCTTTGTGTGGGAGTAATGAAGAACAGAGAACTCAGGCACATAGAAAGTCTTGCAGTACATGCTGTCCACCTGTTTTGTGCACGTCCACTGTCAACTCACTGTTCAATGGGGATGAAATCAAAGGAGAGCCTGAACCAGGGGAATTCTGAGTAGTCTCTGATTTTCCTTTCTTCTTGCCATAAGCAGGGAGGGCTTGTTTACTTATTTTTTGCATGATGTGAGTGACAGCTGCTAACCAGTGAGAAAAGATTTATAGAAACAACTTTTGAATGCAAACAATGTGATTTAATGGCAAGATTTCATATAATGCAGGTTCTTTTATCATGGAGAGATACATGGACTAATCCTAAGGAATGCACCTAGTTAAAATCAAAACAGAATGAAATGATGGCCTAAGTAAATAGCATTCATTGGAATTGAGGAATTTGGAAGAGATTTTCATAGAGAGGAAAAAATCCACAGGGGAATTCTTATATAAAGTGCTTAAAACCCAACACATACATCTGAAAGGCATCACTAGTGTGGGGTGAGCAGATTATTCAGCTATCCTCCTCCTCTGGATGTGAGAGGTGCTATGGAAGGTACTCCCTGTTTAATGAGTGCAGTCTAAAGACAGCACTACACTCGACACTGTAGCATCAGTTATACAGAGGGACCACCAAAATGGGCCTCAATGTGATGATGGAGCACTGTGACACTGCAGGCAGGGGGGCTGGTGTGAATGGAAGAGTTAAACACAACAGATTTAACACAGAAGAGCCCTAAAAAAAATCTCTTCCTCAAACCCAGAAGGCTGCAGCAATGGAAAAGAGGGTAAAGGCATGAAGTGGGAGCAATATTAGAGACAAAAAGGAGAAGGAAAGACAGAAAACGCTGTGCAGTAAAATCAGGAAAGTGAGGGATTATTTGCTTCTGCATAAAAGAAAAAAGGAGCTCAATCCACATCATGCAGGGATTAGCTGCCCTGTGTAATACATTAGAACTATAAAAGCATTGGAGAACTTTCTTAGTTGTTTTACTGGAGACAAAAACCATTGTAATTATTAGCCTTTAAAGGTACAGCAGTATATTGGTGCCTAGAGAGACATTTTGAAAAGTGCAGCAGAGGACCTTTATAACACTGTCCATGCACACAGGTGCTCACAGTGCAACTGCAAAGCTCAGACAACATGCAGATACACAAAGCAATTGCAGATAATGTGCCTAAAATAAACACCATAAATTTCATGCCAAGAAGAGACCCTGTTCCTTCAATGCACACACGTGGGTGCACACATGCCCACCCCTAAAGGCCTGATGATCAGCAAGAATTTTGCAGGCCCCAAGCAAAAGCTAAGTTTGAGAGAGAAATCTGAAAGAGAGCACTAATAGTTTTGCAAAGCTGTGTGGAAAGTATTCCTTAGCACAAAGAAGAGAGGAGAAAGCAGGGAGGTGTTTGATAGGAGAGGGGAGAAATGAAGAGGAAGTCTGCCTGCAGATGACAGCTAAGGGAAGCACAGTTGCAAAAGCAGCCAGGAAGGGAGGGTGAAAATTCCAAGTGCTCCCCCTGAGTTTGCCTACTTTTCTCTGGTGGGTGCTGGCCCTTTCCCCCCACCTCCTTGTTCTTCCCCATTTCACTTCCTTCCATTACCTACCCTTCCTTGCTTCTTCAAAGCAGGAGAGCTGACTACTAAATGTAAGCAGCTCTGCTTCAAACAAAACACATCAAAACCATCTCCATTAGTGCCATCCCATTGTTCACTACACTTACCCACTCCTCCTCTCAACATCCATATTACCATTTAACTCAGAGGCTCCTTGGGTTATTCTGTGTTGCAAGTTCTAACCATACTTAAGACTACAAGTCCAAGGCTTTGGGACTCATGTAATAAGCATGGCTAATAGCACATGTTCTGAGAGGTCTGTTATGTTCTTAATAAAACAAAAAGTAGCTCCAAAAATAATATGTAACTTGCTGAGCAGAAAGGATCCAAAGAGTGCAGTGGCAGCACTGAAAACCTCATCTAGAAAAAAGCTTTGTTTCTTTGTTACAAGAAAGAAGTGTGGATGGTTGAGAAGGTATTTTAAAGGATGAAGGTGGAGTAGCAAAGATAGGAGAGAATACAAAATAGAATTTTATTAGTGCAGAAATTAAAAAGCCCCATAGAAGAAGTACTCTTAGGTCATTTTCATCATGATATAGACAAAGAAATTAATAATTAAATTTTTCTGTGCATGTCTGTAAAAAAAGATTTTCTGGGATGAATTTAATAGCTGATTTTTTTCCATTTCCTCTTTCAAGAAAAGACAATCTTTCAGTACGCTACATCATATGAAAATTTGCAGTTTTGTTCCTAATCTGCAGATTGGGGAGCAAATAACAGAGGAGAAGGAATTAATCAGAGACTTGAGCAGAGACAGACAAGTTTAAGTAATTTTAAACTTGTGACATAAAACCCCAGTGACCTGTCAGGGTATTTGTTATGATGAGTGCCTGGCAGGCTTCCCAGGCCCACAAGGAGCCATTACATCTGTCACAAGCCAACTTAATCCTTTAAATACTTTTTTAAAGATTTTTTTTTGCCAACACTGCAGAATTTTGGTATGATTATTGCAATTTTGTCTGAACTCTATTACTAAACAAGCTCTGTCAGGTCTAATGAATTAAATGTAGGTAAAGGCAAAATAACCACAACAAAACACCAAGTAGAGAAAAACTCTGGTTCAATTTACCAGAAAAAGCAGTGGATACTCTGTCTTCTGAGCCCCTTTGATGATTATTGTGTTAAGGAAGGACAGCAGGGTGGACAAGTGAGTGTTGTCATTGAAGAAAAAGAACTGTTCAGACAGAGTTCTGCAATTGTTCCTGCTTTAAACCAGACACTGTGCTTCAGCATCTTCTGTAAACTGGAATTTCTAAAAACCTGTAATGTTTAGAGAGGAAAAAAACCCGATCCTAATGACTGTGCATAAGCCCAAAATGTTTATGTCTCTACCCAGAGTGTCCCAGCCCTCCTGTACGGCTGATCACCATGCAGGGCATGGCAAGGGAGAAAACTAAACAGGCTTTGAATGCCATGCATGGGAGGTAAAAATAGCAGCCTTTCACACTTTAGGATATGACTGATTTTTACACACTTCCAGCTCTCATCAATAGCCATTCTGCCATACAGGCTTCCTAAGAAAACAAATAAGATCCAGTCATTAAATTTTTCAGCTTTGGAATTTCATTCTTTGTACAAACTTGATAGTCTTGTTAGACATTAAACTGAGAAATGCTATGGTTGGAAAGGAATTATTTTAACAGGAAAATTTATAAGATGCTATCATTTGTAAGGTGATAGTGTGCTCTGAACCATAGAAGCACGGTTAATGTGTATGGGGTTTTTTATTAGTTTTAACTATGCCTTTGTATTTCTTTCCTTGCCTGTAATTTTCAACTCTCTATTTACTCTCTGTTACTATTTTAATTCTGATTTTCACAACATCCTTATTTATAAATACAAATATGCCCTTATCTAAATCACTCCTGTTCTCAATAGCTGTAGAAATGCCAGCCCTCTCCTACCCCTCTTTCCTCTTCTTATGGATGAAAAGCCCCAAACCACCATGAAAATGGGTTGTTTATCATGATTTAGTAGCACTTTCAGTAGGAAGTTAAAACTCAGAACCAGGAAGAATTAACTTTTAACTTCAGGAAATCCTTCATTTGAGCACCTCAGAAAACAGCCAAAGTCTCTGTTCCTGTTTCCCAGAGAGGCTTTTCATTTCCAGAGCTGGGACACCATTAACTTTTCCACAGGCTACATTCACTCAAAAATTATTAATGATGTTGATAAAAACATTTTCCATTGTTAACACAGTAGAATGTTCCACAGCTTTCAACACATTTTGAAGATTCTGTACAGGCTATATTCATTTTCTTTTTAGAAAGAAACACACATATTTTGTTGGTCAAGACTAAGTGCAAGCCCTACTTTTATTTTACCAGGTATCCTGAAATTTGCACTGTATTTGCAGTAAGTTACAGAACAGAATGGTTGAGGCCCCCATGACTGATGAAGAGTGGGCGTAATACGGAAGATGAAGTGAAACCTCAGATGTTACAGGTATCATACGAATTAGACTTCAGACTGAAAAATAGCAGCAAGTAGGAGGAAACCTCAGAAACACTACCAGTGTTTTTCAGAGCTGGGAGGCCACAGAAGTCTAACAATTATGCTTTCTGTGAAAATATTGCCTTCTAAGCTGTATATGTACGCACAGACTGCTCATTCATGTTTTCCTTTGGTCGGCACATGACTTGACAGCCAAATATATGTTGAGTTGATTTAACTCTCTAGTAAATGGATACCTACATTTATAGAAGTTGCCTGAGATTGCCAGGCAAAAGTGCTGAGGGTAAGCAGCAAGTTCCTGCTGTGACAATCAGTATGACAGGTACTTGCACACAGTGGAAGAATGAAAAGCTTCTCTGTTAGGAGGCTACAGCAAGGTGGTGTTTCTTTCAAAGACTATGAGAAGAATAAATTTCTGATTACACATCCTGAAGTGCTCTGGGCATTTCCTTACACCTGTCAGTGTTGGCCACAGCCCTGCACTGGATTAGACAGAGAGCAAGGGACTGCTGGAGATCTAATAAGGTATTTGGGAATCCATGTATGTATCTGGGAATCCATCACTGAGAAGGAAATTCTCAAAATCTGCAAAAGCAACTGTCATGCAGAATACTAATTTTGATGCCCAATATCACCTAGTTGCTGTAGTTCCTTGTGATGGCATCAAGGAGACAACAGTGCTAGTGAAGTATTAAGCCCTCTGCTGATGGGTCTTAAATAGGCCCATTATTACTAAGTGCTGAAAAGTTCTGATAAGGTAAGAGAAAGCTCTCACCTTGCTGTATTTCAAACTTTAAGATAACTGCTAAGCCTTCATTACCTAAGAGCAAACATACTAACCAGAATGAGAAAATCTCCATACCTTGGCAGTTTTGAGAGGAATTTGAAAGGCTTCATAATACAAAGAAAACAGATCAGTATTACTGCAGAGGGATTATTGCATTCCTTTACCAGATAAGGCTTGATTATTTGATGAAACCATTCAGAAAAGGACAGTTTGAAAAAACCAGATGCGTACAGACAATGGTGAAGTGATTAAGCAGTGGGGAAGCAAATTCTTGAAAGATTCAGCTCTTTAGGCCAGATGAACATCAAGCAGTCTATTTCAGCCCACCCACTCTTCTTGGTGCAGGAGCATTATGCAAGAACGAAGGAGGAGTGTGCGCACAAGGCATGAGAGGGAAAGCATGGATGTGGGTGTGTGCATGCGAGAGATTTGCTAGTTCTTCCTAGTTTTACTTAGGTGCGAAGTCACACAAAAATAGTTTTTTTCTCTTGACATGTTCACACATTTGCACTCTCGCTCAAAACTTGAAAGAAGAGAGAAGAAATTAAGTACTTGGAGAACTTCAGCAAACAGTGGCTGGTTGAGAGCCTGGATTTACCATGTGACAAACAGGAAAGGAACTTTGCACTACCAGCCATGGCACAGAGACCATGCAGAATGCAGGTATGGAAAGTGAAATGTAACTAATGCAACATCTGGTGCAGCTCACAACTATCTAAGGAGTCATGATAAAACATCCAACACTTATGCACAAGTACAGTGTGTGCTACATGCACCAAACCCTTCACAAGTAAACATCTGTCCAGCTTGTGACCACATCTTAATCCAAAATTTAAAGCTCTCTTATGACCAAAATATGAGTAAATGTTCCCAGGAGAAAAAGAGAGTGAAGAGTTGCTGTCCATGTTCACTTAGTTTACCAGTTTACCAGTTTTCTCTGGTAAAACTACCTGCAAGAGTGACAATTAAAATAAAAAATTTTAAGGAGCTAACAAATGTGTGTGGAAAGGGACCATAAATTAACTTTTCAGTGTGGCCTTGTGCCACACTGACAAATGACAACTACCTTTCTCAGTAACCACTAGAGCTACTGAGTCAGGGAGAAAGACCCTTAAACTACAGCATCATCAGCTGCTGGTGAGGGGGCTTTTCAGATGAATTCTTTATGTCTGCAATCTGCTTGGCTTCTCTGGTTCTGCCATATCCACAGTTGCTTGAGTTTTACAGTGGTCTAATTTCCCTCCTTAGCTGCATGAGAAATGCTCACCTTGGGGGAAAAAAATAATACACAAACCTATGAAAGTATTTTTTTTAGGATGTGGGAAGTTGTATGTATCTTCTGACTTTACTTTGCAAGTTTATTTAATACTCTGTGCTATTGCTTTTCCAAGACTATGTGCAAGATTCAGAAAGACTGCAGTTTGAACTGAACCTGAAATATAACCTCGTAAGTATTCCACTAAATCTCCCTCTTGTAGCCAAAAAGCTGCTAGCTGGTAACCTGTATTCTCAGGCCTCTGGTGGCTCCTTTTCTTCACACAGTCACGCAAAGAGGATATGAAAAGCCCCACATTTTAATCAGAGCCCTTTTGCAGTGGGCCCCTGCAACCTGGTAGAATGTAGAATATGTAGAGTACCTTGTGCAACAGGAAACACAGATTTTATATCCCAATTTTAATATAACTGCATTGAGATAAGCAGATTTACAGTTTTCCTGTCCAACTGATATGAACTGTGTGAAGTCACTTGGAACATGTTATCATATTCATTATGGTCTGGAAACCAGAGTAAAAGCACCTATCAATTAAACAGTACAAAATACTAAATTATTATTTTTTTAATAGGAAGAATGATAAAGCAACATTTCAAATGAACTTTCAGCAGATGGAAACAGTAGGAAATAACAGCACATGACCTTGGACAAAGAGCACACTATATTCTGCAACAGCACTACTGAATTGCAATTCATACTGTTTCACTTCAATTACATCATTAGATATTTATTGAGGAAATAGAAGAATTAGCAGATTACCTCACTGCCACAGCACTCACTTAGCTAAGCTTTAAGCATATTATGTGAAATATATAATAAAACAAGAACTTTGGTGCATCTCATTTGCAGGTGCCAAGAAGCTCCTGGTAACAGAGCAGATGGAAAAGAGACACCTAAGCTGGGGCTGTGGTTTCTGCCTGGCAGCATAACACATGCACGATGCAGTAGCAAGTCCAGACTCCTATTACATATTTTCCCTAAAAAACTTGACTGAGAGTGAACTCCATCTTCAAAGATCCGCATTCACACTGAGACCTGTTACTGCATCGCAACTTTTATATTTTGCACATACAAACTCAACACAATTCTTTCACAACCCTTAAATTGTACCTTGTGACAGTCCCTCTCATTTAGCATCATCACTTTGTTTTGAAAACCTTGAAGGTGCTAGCCAAAACTATAAATCCTTGGTACTCAACTTTCTGACAACACTGATTGTTCAGGTACTTAATTAATGTGGTACTTCCTTCTCATTTTTCTTTTCACTTTAAAGGCACAATCTTGTTAATCGCTGACATCCTTTGTGTGGGCAAGAGGACCAGGCTGTCTCCTAGTATGTGCTAACGAATCTTTGAACTGACATAAGGGGAGGAAAGTACCACTGAAATGGCTAGGAGCAGATACATTTGCAGTCCCTGAGCAACAGCTGATGACTTTAAATGCAAGGAAAGGGCTGAATTCATTCCCCCTGAGCCCAGAGGAACAGCTGGGATCAATCTGACCCACTGAGCAGCTTGAAGCACGTCACTGCTCATTCATTTCCCATATTGTGTAACACACGGATTAACCTCTCTGGCTAAAGCAACACCCTGGTCGTGGGACAGGATCCCAAAGTGGCCAGAAGTGCCCTTTCTTGGGAAACAGTGTTCAAAGTGTGAGTGGGAAGGCACAGAACAGGTATGGTGATGGAAAAACAGTCTCACTGATCTTAAATACTTATCCATTCTCTCCATTCTGCTGACTATGCTCCCTAGGCTATGAAGAAGAATGGGAAAAATCTAAGGAAGGACAGCCAAAAGGGGGACTTATATTTCAGGCAGTTTTGGACAATACCGTAAGACCTATTTGTACCACTAAGATTGATGTAACTCTCTCCAATGATCAGACCCTTCAACAGAGTAGTCTTGAAATGTGGTTCATTACAGCAAGTTCGACAAGTCTGAGATGTTTCTGCAAGATTCTTCAAAGCAGATGTCTAGAGATTTCAGAATAGAGTGGTTAGAGCTTTTTTTACTTAGCTTTGCCTGCCATTCTTGATAACTGTAAGCAGTCATACTGTTCAAAATTTCTACCTCTATATTATTATTAATATCCATCTCTCATGCTATAACAAGTTTCACTATTATGCTTAAAAAGATGCATCAGCTTGTCCTGAAAATGGGCAGATTCTCTACACAAAGCCCAGGGTTGTAATCACAAAGACCAGAATGAGAAAGGACTGAAACAAAACAGGTATTTCATCCATTATTGCACCAGCAGTCTTTGTCTTTAAAACCTTTTCATCGGGATATAAAACACTTCATGTTCTTACAACAACATTTCTTAAGAAAACAACTGCAAATATTTAATATTTACTTGCCATCTGATTCAATAGGTTAGTGAAGCTGCTTTCCATTGTTCCCCTTGTCTATTCACCCTCCAGCTAAATGCCCTCATTACACAGGGTGACCTAGAGTTGATGAAATGTAGATCCCAGTTCACTCCACAGTTACAATCAAAGCTCAAATCCCCAGCTGAGGCTAACATCCACAACGCAGCCTAAGTAGGAAGAAAGGCCAGCATTCAAAGAAAAACTATTAGTTAAATACAGCACAGTGAAGGTTTGCCACAGGGATGAAAATTCATCAGACTTTACAAAGTTTTTGCCTTGGAAAGGAAATGCATCACTAAAATTTTCTTTCAGAAAACACAAAATATTGCTCTCTTTTCATTTTAAACATGTCTATTGGTAACAGCTTGTAATATGTCTTTCTGGATGAGGCTTTAGGAGCAATAGGTTCCTATATTGAAAAAGGAGATGAGAGGACTGTGGGCCTGAGAGATTTCCTGTTTCTTGCAACTATTTCTATTCAACTAATAAAAATATTTTCCTTCTGTGAAGACATTACCGTGCATATAGTCAAAATTGAGTGTTGATTTTATGCTTTCTACCATCTGACTGTAGCAAATGCATATCTGAATTGCTGTGTTTAAAGGAATGGATGTACTCCTAAAAAACAAGTATCTGGGCTGTTAACTGTGCATGATGGAACGCTGCACAATACAAAAATCCAGAAACTATGTAAATTACACAGTTTCATAAAAATAAACTATTATAGCAATAACTTAGGTGTCAGTTAAGCCTTATGCTGCTATCAGTGCTGCAAACCCATCATTGAAACATTATGGCACAAAAAGAATTTGAAATCTTATCATAGCTTTATCATGGCTAGCATTTCTAAACCACAGAAATAACTTGAAAAACAATACATCTGGCACTCATTTCCCTAGATGAAGAGACAGTCACACCATCCCTGATTACACCACTTTGAGCCATGGCTGCCTTAAGGAAACAAAGCAGAAAGTGTCAGATCCATAAGTACAGCACCACTCAGCTTGCAAGAGATCAGTTCCTCTTAGTGACAGATCATACACTGGCCACAGCTCTGTCAGTCCAAAGTCCTGCTGAAACTAATGTCATTGCTAAGCCAAAACCATGAAGAAAACAAGATGACTGAACCTCTTGTGAGCCCCTCCAAAATATTTTATGGCAGTACAGATGAATCAAACTTCTTTGCCAAGGGGAACATCATTATGCCACTCCCCCCCCACCCCCACTTTAGTAAGACTGAATGACTGAATATTAAAGCAAAAAATTATTTCATGTATCTACTGTTCTATTTAAACAGTGTCCAGGCAATGGTGACTTCTGTAATGAAAAAAGTAATTATGTGGGACATTATGACATGTGTATCAAACTTTAATGGTTAGAAGGGTAAATTAAAAGGAGCTAAATTATTAGAAAATATGTTAACAACGTTAAGTCTATAGAGACTCATCAAGGTTGAGCTAGAATAAATTGTCACACTATTAACCTTTATGAAAAAATGTGCCCAAATAGGCCTGTAAGAAAAGTGCCATTTTATTTTATAGTAAGATTCTTAGTACCCCAGCATCTTCTCTCCAATGGTATTGGCATAATTTGTTTCCCAGAAAGATCAAGGAGGAAAACAGTTCATTCTGACAAATCCAACACAAATCCTGACACAAATAAAATTGTTTGTACCTTTACTGGTGTCAAGCTAAGTCATTCTGCTATGAACAAAATCAACCAGGATCTGAGGAAATTAAAAACCCCTAACCGTATAAAAACAACATAGCAGAAATTTAATTTCTAGGACTTTTGGTTTTAAAAATATGAGCAGTGCATGGCCAAAACCTTTTCACTAACTACAAGAACTCACTGAGTTCTTCAATGGATCAGTTAGTTTTGAACATAAAACCTGTTTTGGTAAACTTATTTTTCTCCTCTGTCTGGAAAGCACTGCAATAATTCTAGCACTCTAATATTAAATAAAGCTATCTTTAGCAAGGAAGAGACAACTAGAGAGAATGCTTTCTATACGAATGCAGGCTACACTTGAACAGGGGCCAAACTGTTTCCCTCTACATGTTAACAGATTCAGGGCAACCAGAATGTTCCCATAGAGAAAAAGACAAAGAGACAATCAAAGACACAGAGCAGATTGCACATAAAGAGCATTTAAACAGAGCAGGACTCTTTAGGATCTAGAGAAATGAATAATTACTAAAATCCTCATTAGCTTGCAGAAAGTGAGTAGGAAATGACTATTCACTGTTTCTCCTAATAGAAATAAAATGAAATCAATAAGATCAGCACGTGGCAGGATAAAAACAGCAAAAGGAGGGTTTTTTTTTAATGCAACACACAGTTCAGCAGTAGGACCACGTGCTGTGGGAAAACATGCTAAAAATCCTACCAGCTTCATAAAGCAGTCAGGCAAATAAATGTAAGGAGAGAAAAAAAGTTTCTATCAGGGGCTTATAAACATGGAGAAGCTTATTTGGCTCACATAGACCATAAGCTACAGATCTCCAGAGACCACTATAGTACACTGGGGAAGTATTATTTTATACTTACCTCATGGGCATCAGCTATCAGGTGGTATTAAAAACTAGGCTAAATGGACTTTATAGAAGAACACATTTTATTAAGTTTATAAAACAAAACCAATTCAAAATGCTGACATGAATCTCAACTGCACTCTAATTAGTTCCCATTCACAGATTGCCTGACATGAGAAGGTTAAAAAATACAAAAAAGTTGCAGAATGCAACTATGAAAAATACTAAAAGCTAAGAATACTTAGTATGCATTCATTTGGAATTAAAGTATGTAGACAATTATATATTGTGCCTTTGCCAGTTTAGCAAAGTAACACTGGCTTTTAGTACAAAAGCTTTATCATGTTGTAAATCAGCATGTTTTGAATGGTCATGCATGCCCTAAGAATGCATACTGCTCCTGGAAAATAACTGGCAAGTACAAATGAAACAGAAAACAAAAATGAACGATCTATGTAAAAGATTTCTGCTGGCTGATTAAAAAATCTATTTTAATCACAATTTCAAATCCATCAACTCTGGCTGTAAATACATTCCTTCAGCTTAGAAGCTATTTGCAAGAAATATAAATTCAAGAACTTCATGAGACTGTCAAAAATAATACAATGTTCTTAGGTACTAATCAATTATAGACAAAAAACCACGAGTTGTCAGCAGATTTTCACCAGCAACTGTTATTGGAGCTTCTAAAAGATAAATCAGCAGAATCAGCTGGTTTTACCAGTGGCCTGAGAAAACGAAGTTTACTTAATATACTCTCTATGTGTTTCCTTCTCCCTGTCCTTCCCAGTAACTTAAAAATCCGGTGGCCAAAGCTGCCACTGGCTAACAATCTTGGTAGCAGTGGTGCTTCTAGAGGGAAGGAAAAATACTAGGATAATTTGTTTGGCTTCAGGTTTTGATTGGCCTTGAGGCATCCCTATGAGCAGCAGCTGTCATACCTGTCGTACTGGACAACACAGACCCTGTGGCTGAAGCTCATCTAACCTGGCCAGACCCCTTCCCTTCCTGCAACATTGTTGAAGGGAGAAAGGCTTTGGCTCTAGCACAGAGACACATTGAATGAGCTCTCCAGAGAAAGAAAGAAGGCTGCCCTGCACAGCCACCATTGGCAAGAAGTGCCTGGGTCTCTTCTCCAAACTTGTGGGCATGGGACAGCCTTCATTTGCTCTGTTTAGCTGCCTTATCCTTATAAAGGACACCCACAAGTGAAGAGCCCAGTGGGAACAATCCCTGTACTGCATTCTAAATAAAGTCCAGAGGTTGTCTGGGAGAGCTTCTGTCAGCCGTAGTCACGAACACAAAAGGGAATTCCTTCAAGGACCATTGGGTTCAAGTGCTCAAAATAAGCCCTTTTCAAGCTACCTCTATAGATCCAGCCACAGAGAGCACAAGGAGTGAGAGACCTGTGAGGAAAGATTCCACTCTATATTCCTCCTTCAACAGTGAAGACTTCAGTGACAGGGAGAAAGTCTAAAGAAAACTTGACTTCTCCATTTTTCTATTGTGGGACCACACAAAATTATTAACACAGGATCCATTCTGCCCCTCTTCCCTGCCCTGCTCCATTGCTATTATCTTTAGGAAAGTCAGGTACAAATTACAACCTACCAAAAGGAATAAATAGGAGAGATAACAAGATGGAATGTTACAAGGAAAAAAAGAGGGAAATGGGTGTCCAGCTCTCTCTGGTGCTCAGTAAAAGCTGAGAAACTAAATCTCATTTAAGACTGTGACCCAGCAATTAGCTATCAAGCATTGGCACCCCAGTGCAGACAGCAGTAAATTCCTCTCTGAAGAATATTTGTTGAAGAAAATAGGCAAACACTGACACTCCTGCTAGATGAAGACTTGATCATGATAAACTGCTGGTGTTTTCTTGCAGCAAAGGGGTATGAGGCTGCTGCTCTGAAGGGACAGTATCATAATGAGACTGACTAATACTAGGAGCGTTACGTAGAGTGTTACTCTGGGAGCACACAAGGGACTGGCCTTGTATTTTCAGTCATTACCATTATTTTTCTCCTAGTCTCATTAGCACCATTATTTAGAACAGCATCTGCACACAATCACAAAAATAGAGTCAAGTGTGCTGCCTTCTTTTCCCATGTGTGCTGTTAACTCCAATTTTTCAAACAAACATTCCGTGTGCACACAGCTCCACCAGCATGAAGAAATCTATTTTGGGACTGCTCTAATCACTGGGCACAAACAGGGAGGCAGTCAATGGCCTATGCACTTGCAAGCAGTAACATTTGCACAAAGTGGGAACACAGTGAAACAAGCATAAATATAGTCACAAAGATTTCTAACTCGAAAATAAAAAGAAAGAAAAGCTACTCTTCCACTGTGGGAGTTTTTTCAAATCAGAGATAGATGTGAGGAAGAAGGTTCAGAGTGGTGTTAGCCAGGTGTTAAGTAACACGGACGTGGAAAGGAGAAAGGGACATGTAAGTGCAATGAGCCATTTTCTTGAACACTAAGTGACAAAACAACCAGAGAGAACATTAAAATATAGATGAATGGTTGCATTTTTTCAGTACCTTGGAGAAGCAAATGAAACGTTTGGTCATAAGGAGCCCAGGAGACAAAAGTTCTCCAAAAGCATTATCTATTTTCTCAGCCACTCAGCAAAGTGTAAGGACTACACTTTAATTGGGAAGGAGCCTCCTTCAAGCTATCAGGGAGATGTGCCAGTGTGCTTTGACCAGATCAGAAAATGCATTTTACAATAAACTACTGTGAGAAAAAGCACCTGATTGAGCTTTGGTGGTGCCCTGAGGGGCAGTTGCCCTCTTATGTTGATGGGACATCAGTACAGCCCGATCCACTCCAGTGCAAGCATATGAATTTGAGGTCAGCTCAGACCTTGTTTACTCAAACTGTTTTCTTTTTTCTCTCATGTCTGGCTGACATGATAGCGATACAGCTGTATCACCTATGTACAAAGCTGGGCTCTCCTTTGGTGATGTCTTTGCTTGAGCAACAGAAGGACTGCTCAGGGACTGGACTTAAAGTAAATTTCAGCTGGCTATACACCACAGACTTGTGTAATTTGTTAGTTTTTATTTTCAATAGGGTACCCATCAAGTTGATACAAAATCCTGGATAACTCTATTTGAGTAAATCTATTTGAAATTAACTGTCTGCCATAACAGCAAAAAGTCAGAAGATGAGAACCAAAACAAGTAGCAATAAATATATCTTCAGCATCTCCTCCATCTCTACATTTTCTACTGAAATGCTATCAGAAGAATACATAAAGTTTCCCTGGCTAGCATGATCCAGTTTCCTGACTGTGTATCTGTCCCTGCTGACCCTCTGTGGTACCTCCAAACAACTTTGAGATGTACAAAGCTTATGGAGGGAGGATGCTGGAGTGAGGGGGAGGAAATCATGCCTTGTTGGTAAATCAGTAACCACACATTTAATGAAGCAAGCTGTCAGACCGACATAAATTGTGCCTGCTACTGAGACAGAGGTTCCTGAAGGATGAGCTGCTCGCCCCTGGCATCAGAAGGACTCCAGACCAAATTTTCTCCTGACTAGAGTGCCTCTAGAGATAATTAGCTAGCAAATAATGCCTACTCATGTCTTCACCTTGGTTGTTATTGTGACCAACTGTTAGGATTTACAGTTCAGGGCCATTCTAGCCATTCACTTCTACTGTTGGCTAATACAGAATGCAGAAGAACATGTAATATTTTTGTATGTGTGTGTTCATAACCAAAAAAGTATTGAAAAGGAACTTATTTGTGGGTGTTTCAATGAAAAAAGCATCACTTGGCAAGCAAATGCTTCAGTTGTACCTTCAGCTTATGCAGATTAGGCTGATAACTAATTAGTCAACTAATTAGATAACTAATTTAGATTAGCCCTGCTGATCTAAATTAGTGATGCACCTGACCTTTTATCTTCAGCAGATCATAGTACACCCAATTTCACATCAAACAGCAGCAACACGTCTCATTGGATAACAGAAATCATCAGATAATGTATATTTAAATATAAATGTGCCACAATAGATAATCCCAAATTACCTTCCTTGACTAGTACTGATATACAACTTCTAGAGAGATTTCAACAGAAGAAATAATTCTGCTGAAAAACTGTCCTAAACTGACATAAGATTTCTCAGTGAGATGAATAAAGGTTGCTTTATCATTGGAAGCTTTTTGATTGACCCCTCTTGTTATCCTGGATTTGTCATCAGCCTAAGTAAAGACAAGTGACAGTTTAAATACTGCTTTAAAACTGCAGCTTGGTGTGCTGTTTGGTCAACTGCCTATGCTTTTGTATGAACTTCAGGAGAAAAAATACAGTGTGGAAAAAACAGTGCAATATGGTGTAGTCATCCATTTTGCTAAAGTCACAGAAAAGCAAGAAATTTGCCTGCCATAAGTGACACAGCTGAATCTGAGAACTCCTTACAGTCTTCTGATCAAGCAAGACCACTAGTAACTTCCAAAGTATAAGCAATAATTTCATATTCTCCCCTCCTTTAAGAAACTAGGAAAATAAATAATCAAGCTGGTTTTGAGTTACAGCTGAGTAATGAATACAGTACAATACTGCACTACTCCATCATTCATTCATTCAGACACTTCAGGATTTCTCAGTGCTCTTAAGAACCACAGAAGCTAATCATCTTCCATTTGAAAATCAGAAATAATAGCAGCATCTCAGCATATGAACTAGGATTAATGATCTGTCTGAAACTTACTTCACAACAAGTTACTCCAGCCATTTATTCTTTAAATATTTTATTAACTTCTATGACATACTTTCTTTGGCTGGGGAAAGGAGTTAGTTGGGCTGAAGAACTCAGAAGGAAATCTTAACATCAGGTGTTTAAATGTCACTGGTATCATGTACCTAAAATAAGCATTCTCTTAAGAACACACAGGGATAAAAATCTGGCCCTACAGAAGTTAGTAGAAGAAACTTAGCCTTTGATTTCAATATGTCTAGAAATTGATCCAAAATTTGTGAATTGGTCTGGCACATTCAAGATGAACTGATTTTTTTGCCCAAAAGAGGGTGTGAATTAATGGCTCACCACAGATGCATGCTCTGAGGAGTGTGACTTCTCATAGGACTCCCCCTGACTGCATCAGGTTTTATGGTAAGGGTCTTCTCCAGGTAAAGGTCATGCAGGTTTTCACAGGAATAAACAGAGACAGCTTAAAATAGTCCTCCAAGATAGCAGTTTGCTTGTAACAATGGTACTTAACTGAAGTTTCATTACAGTGAATTATGGTTTGCAGGCACCTTGTAATTTAATAATGTAGATGAAACAATTTAGATGAAAATGCAATAGATTCTCACCAGATTTTTGTATGCAGGACATGGACTCAAGACATGCTGAACAGGCAGAGACGCTGAAGAAATGACTACTTGAGATATCATTACTTGAGTTTATTGATGAAGTGGAAAATAGAGCATGAGGAAAAGATGCATGGGAGGCGTAATTACTATTTACAGTGTTTGACTTGAATGCTACACAATAGTAATGTGAATAAATCCACATCTTAAGCACTCAGGTGGCTACAGTGAAGAGGCTCTCCTGAAACCATTGTGCACATACCCAATACACACCCATCTGCGCTAATCCACACAGCTTAAAGACGATTATACATTGGAACAATGTTCATCCACCTTCAAGTAGCACCATCTGCTCACCTCACTAGGACATCAGGTTAAATATGTGTATAACACCCAAAAAATTCTTACCCAGCATAACCCACAAGGAAGTGAAACTGGAAACAAGAGGTACAACAGTTTCTAACTGAGTTGACCCTTGATGTACATCTTTGTCTCTAACACACACAGCTGGGCATGCATTTAATTCTCACACTCCGTGTACACCCATAAAAGCCATCTCTTCATACATAAACTGCTGCAGGGCTGTGGTTTAGCACTGCTGTTTCTATGTATTTGCTCAAATTTTAGTCAAATGCTCATTGAATGAGAATGCCTTCTGATATTCAGAAAGACTAAAATTTGCTTTTGCCTTCTCATTTCTCCAGGTCGTGAACTAGACCATTGTCCAATTGATAAAACAAAAGATGTGGTCACATAGTGTGTTTAGCCACTCAGAACCTGGATCTTCTTCTACTCCTGCATCAATCACTGAAGACCTAAAAACTTTTTACCCATCTCCTCAGGAAAGCTTCGACTTACAAGAATTTGCAGTAGTATTTCATAGGCTCCTCTCCTGGAGTATTTTAAATGTGCATCTTCACAACTGTCAGAGCAGAACAACACTTAATTCTGGGAACACATTTTAAAGAATATAATGAAACTGCATTTTATTTCCAATGTTGAAACAAGAGAATTGTTTTAAAACATCAAGTATCAAGTAAAGAAACACACATTTTTCTTCATTAAAACCAGCAAAATCACAGCGCTCACTAGGGAACAGAAGGAAAACAGTATCTAATAATTCATTCATCAGTACAAGCACTGAAGTGCAAATTCCACAAGAAAAACATAACCATGATAAAACCTCTCTTTTTTGTTTTCCATCTTCAGATTTTACGATGTGGAGAAGCATTCTGCAATTCAGCTGAGGGCTGATAGTCTCTCTTTTCATCCCAGGGACATATGCAGCTGCTTGGGTGTCAGACTGAAGTAAAAATGGGACTTTAATCAAGCCCTTCATTAGCAGCCTGAACACTGACAACCACATTTTTTTCCTTTTATTACTTTTTATTTTAAAGTTTATCATTTGATTTAAAACAAAGAGCTAAGAAAACCAAGACAGACATCCTCAAAAGCTTCTTGTTGGAACTTAGAAAGAAAAAAAGTAATTTAATTCTGTAGTCTCTTATTCTAAGTATTATAAAAAAACAATCTAAAGTTTTCTTTTTGTTTCAAAAAAAATCCCAAACCCCAAAGCACTGAAGATATTTCATATAACGCTAGTCAGATTTTTGGATTTTTTTTTTATTGTATAAAATTTGTTGTTTCGCATGGTTGTAAGACCACTGAAGAATCAGGGTCTCAATCCACAGGTTAGGATTGGGTTTGGTAAGTGCAGTAAGGACAAAGAATTCTTTAACTAAGAATTGAGCTAGAAAGCCACATTATACTCTCATTTAAAGTGATATGAATCCCAAATAACACAACAGCAGTTGGGTTACCAAGATTAAAAAAAAAATTCTTTTGCATGTATTCACGTCACCCCATGAACCCACTGTAGACTATAAGCATCTGAGGTACTTGCTCTAAATTCTCTTCAAAGTCAGTGTGGAAAAGAGATGACAGTAGCTCATCCACCCTTACAGTACCCATCATAATATAGAAAATGTATTTCTCCTTTAAAGCCTCGAAGTGTCTCTTTAGTTCTTTTGTCTGAATATGGGGCCTAAGAGGATTAGTTCAGATTTAGATACCTCCCTTGAAAATACTCCTTGTTAAGGGATATGAATCCTACCCAAACTGTCTTTTTGTTATGCATCCAGATCTGCTGGGCCTTCCTTCCCATGCTATCCCATGAGCTGCTGCAAAACAAATACAAATCCTAATAAGCAGAACCAAGAGCTCTGCACCTCTGCTAGGCTATTTAACAGAAATATTTGATCTGGATGATTTAATCCTATCCCCTGTTACAGAAATATTAAATCAGGAGTAAATCCTAGGCCTGCAAACACAATGTGTTAAAAAAAGAAAGAGGAAAAGGATTCAAGCTGTAGAGTAAAAACAATTTGAACTAAATCAATGTTGGTTTAGATAATTTGGTCTTAATTTTTCTGGCTGTTAGTCTGAGGCTAAGATGAGCCTTTTCAAGCTGTTCTCAGCAATGAGAAAGCCTTGCTGCATTTTTCTCAGGTGCTTTGGGGGGACAGAAACACTCAGCCCTTAGGGTTCATTCCCTCAAGCCTGTTTTGTTTCAGTCATTGCAGCACAGGTCCTGCTGTACACAGTGGCCTCAAAGGCAGAACCAGAAAATTCCTCCCAAGTGTACAGAAGACCCCTCACCAGTCCCCAGGAAGGTGGGAAATCTACTTAACTTGTGGATTTCTTGTTTGGGACAAACTCTGCAGGGACAAAATAATGTAGAGAAAGAGTCACTGTGAAGAGGTTCACATCACTAAAAAGAGAACGAAATTTTAAGAACTGTAGGGTTTGTATCAGTGAGAGACTTCAGCAAGTGCCGAACATTTTCAGAGCAGGAAACGAATATTTCCTATTAGCTTTCTTTGCCTAAAATATACAGCAGAAAGACAACCAAGTATCCTGTGTGTCAATGGGCTGTCTCAAAAATTCATAATAACAAGAAAGCAATTTAACCTCCCCCTGATCTGTCTGCCTGTTGCTGCAAACGTCTTCTCACCCTCCCTAGTTCAGGCAGTCAAAATATCCACACAGAGAAAAAACCCCTGAGTCCACCCAAAGATTCTGGCCATGTGCCAAGCATGTGAAGTACCACACAAACACAGTTTTGGGGAGGAAGGGAAGCCTGGCACTGTTTTCTTTTATTGTTTTGTTTTTCCATTCTGTTGATCCTTTAGGATTAACATCCTAATGTAAGCAGTTTCACAACTGTCAGAGCAGAACAACACAGCTCAGACTGTCAAGATTTCTCTGTGATACTCCTCAACAGGCACAAACCTGGAGAACTCATTGCCCAGTGTATTTTCCCCTGCAACTTGTGGTACCTTCAAGTCATTTAAGGCAATCAGCTGCTCTGCAAAGACTGAAGTTCAAGGATGCAACCTCTACTGAGGATGCTCCAGCACTCTACAGCTAAGATGTAAGCAAAGTCCATCCACACCTCAGGGAAAGAAGTACTCAAAATATTTATTTTAAAAATTGATGGTATTTTATGAGTGTCTCACAGGAACCCTCCAGAGTTCATTCCAACCCATTATTACTGACCTGGTGAGAAGTTGTAAAACCTGTCTCAGCAAACCATTCATCCCAACGCCACGTCCCCACAGGAAGGAATATTTTCAACTTAGAAAAATAGAATTAAGCACAGTATTACAAAAGCATCCTTCACATTTCAAAAAGAAACTGCTGGTGACTTGATTCATAATACAGTTAATGTGCATGGTACTAGTGAGGCCAATTTCCTGTGATTTGTTTCTGCCATAAATTTAAGAGGCCAATTTCTCCAAAAAGTGTTCTAGGTTTTACCTAGAAGGATTTGACAAAAGTGAGGGTTTAATAGATTTTGCTATTTCACAAGTGCACCACTGAATAACTAAGTCCTGTACCCTGTGAGAATGACTGAAACATTAATAACAGCATTAGATTAATATTTCACCAATTTTGCAGCTTTGTGATAACTACCACAGGGGATTCTCAATAACTCATTAAACTTGTGCCACTCTGTCATGCTGTTTTCTTCTTTAGGTCAGAGTGATACATCCCTGCTCTTTTTTGCTTTTATTTTTTACCACTTAAGATGAATTTCTGCAGAATCACTGAAATGCAGACAGCATGCTTACTGCACATGCTTGGAAGACTTATAGGAGCTTTGTGTCCATCCCTTTTCCTCCCAAAATTTGCATATCTGGTTGTTTGGGTAGTGCTACTCTAGGGCCCGCCTGTCAATTTATTTCTATAATAAAATGGGACTATTTTTATTTTCCACAATTAACTATTTCCCGTCAGTTTCCCCCAACCTTCAAGTAATTTCTAATCATGTTTTAAAATTCCTTTTTAAACCAAGAGCACATGAAACATCCTTATCTTCTATTACTTGTGACAGTCATTACATTACTCTTTTATAGAGACGGAGCCAGCATGCTGGACACCTGGATATTTTAAGAAAGCAAAGGGTACACTCCTGTTTTCCTTCACCACCTGCAGTGAATTCATGAGACAGAGGAAAAACCCCCAGTAATCTGCTCACCAAAGACCTTATGTGTCTGCTGATAGAATGGGTTGATGGGTTTTTAAAGATAATATCCTGTGCATGTTTGGACTCTTTTGAGCAGCCAGATGGGGTGGAATACTTGTCAGCAAATGCAATGGTGAAGAAAAACACCCAAACAGTTCTGCTAAAAGCAATCAGAACTGTGAAACAGCAGAACCCCTGCCACTTACTTGAGTTATTTTTACAGAGGAGCAGGATGGAAGGGGATGACTGTGGGAATTGTTTGCACAGAGTGATGCCCCACTCAGGACCTGACTGCTATTTACCACCCCACAGTATAAGAAGGAGCACCAGGACTCTGGCCTGGACTGCTGGATCAGCATTCCCAGGTGGGAGAGACTGAGGTCTAAACTTGACCTATAATCATTCTAGGGGTTTACATAATGACAGTAAGGCTAAAAACACACCAAAAAGAAAGCAACAAGAGTAATTTAAACTATTTCTTCAAGTGTGACTGGGACATTTTCTAATGGTCTCACCTGACCTGAAATTCATAGTTACAATCAGAAAACAAGGCCCTACTGCCCCTATCCCTTTTTTACCCAGGCAAGTACTTTTTTCTCCCCTTCTTCAAAAGGTAAATTATCACTCAGCTTCTCCTCAGTCTTTGAAAAACAGCTCATAACTGGTGAAGAATGCATAACAGCCTTCATATTCTCACTTTGGTATTCCTCTAGGAGCCAAAAGAAAACACTTGCATTCATAAAGACCACCTTTCAAGGCCTTGGCAGCTCTGGAGTCAACACAGCACAATCAAGGAGAATTGATTTTTATTAGTTTTACTGCAGACTCGGTTCCCTCGTGCTCAGAAAGCATAAGCATATGTACAGCTGGGAAGGTTGAGTAGAAAGCTTGTCTCCATGGGTCCATGTTAAAATTAGGTCTTACATATTCAAGCATCTGTATTGCTCTTTTTGCACAGTTACTATTTAAGGCTGTGCTAAGGTACAACAGTTTTCCCTGAATGCAGGAAGGGGAGGAATTTAGCCTTGTGCTTTCTTCCACAGGGTGAGAAAATCTTTGCTTTGGGGTTCATGATGCTAATACTATTTTATGCCCAACAAGTACAACATACTGCTGGCTCTCATTTTATCTATGGACAAGAAGCAACAATGTTCTTCCCTTGAAAATGTGCATTTTTTTTCTGTTACATGAAAACAACTCATCTCACTTCATCACACGCAAACCTATGTAAGTAAAGGTAAAAAAAAAACTTGTACAGAAAAAAAATTGATGTTCTTTTCTTATAAACAGCCACATTAAAAAATTATTTCATATTGAGACTCAGAAATGAACCCAGCAAAATAGGCTCATACTACAATACAGATGTGTAAATTCTTTGACATGATTAGCTTTTAATTGGTTTAGAGGAAACTTAGTGAACTTTCCCTAAATTAGGGTACAACATGAAAAAACACCACCAAGGCTTCTATTATTGCAATACTGCAGGAAATTAGCTCTGTCCAGTACATTTCATTATCATTATGAGACAGTTCCTTGCTAAATGTCACACTGAGACCAATACTTCTAGTAAGATTATGCTATTTCCTTCAGTCTGAAAAACAAATACATTTTCTCAGTAAAATGTCCAGTTTATACTAAACTTATTCCTCTCTGGGATCTGTCACTCTTCAGGACACTCCTTAGATATATGCTAGGGAAGAAGAACTCTAGAAAACCTTGATGAAACATGTGATAGAGACACTGCTGGGCAGGACAGTGGATGAGGTGGACCTCTGGTGCAAAGCAAGTTTAACAGTTATCCCACTTTAAATATGAAAGTTTCCTAAAGTAGTAAGAAGAAAAATGTAGACTAAATGCTTCAGGGGCAGTTTAAATCACAAGCTCTTTTCAGAGGCAGAGACTTCAAGTGCATCTCAACAAAACAACAGGTTTTAAAACAGTTTTTACACTTCTGTAAAAAAAGGCAATAAATGCCAAAGCTAACTGAAGTGAATTCCAGCTTTCTTAAGCTATGTCAGTGGAAGAACACATTTGCATTAAACAATGATTTCCTACCAATAGAAGAATGAGAAGTTAAGGCAGATAATTTATCAAACAAACCACCAATGCAAACCAGAAATGTTTCTCTTGACATTTGGACACATTCCAGATAAATTTGTTTCTTTCCCACCCCGAGGTAGCATTCAATGGCTTACTGCCCTGGATATCAAAATCCCCAAAGGATGTGTGTGTCAAAATAGGTTGGGGTTTTTTTGTTGTTCTGTTTTTCAGGGGTCTTGGGTTGTGTGCTTGTTTTTTTTTTTAATGGGAAACCAAAGGCTCAATTATATAAGTTGTATTAACTTACATTAAAATGATTTAATTTATTTGAATCAGTGCATCACCTCTGTGTAAATAGTTTCCTTGCAGTTTTGAATCGTTCCTCATCCATTGAGCTTAAGTGGTGAGAAACAACCTGGAGGTAAACTCTGCAAAAGCTGCATTTCCACTTAAACAACCCTTCTGCTAAGACAGCTACATCCACTGAATTGTTCTGTACCCACACAGTAGCAAGCTCAAACAGGCTCTAGTTTGAGACCATAGATCTGTGCAAACAAATCATAAAAGAGTAGCTATTACATATTTTGAAGCAGCAAACAGAAGACTCTCCTTTAATCTCACACTTTTCTGGGCCAGGTTTTACCAGGACCATGCAAAGAAGCCCAACCTCCCTGCCCACCATCAAACAGAAGCTTACAGAAGGTATGAAAGCAACACAGGAGGCAGGACCAAGGTTTGGAAGACCACACAGGGCACTTAAAAGATAAAGATTTACAAGTGTAGAATTTGTTCTAGTTGTGCAGACAAGTACAGAATCTGATTTCAGTTTTTAGACTTTGTATACACTTCTGGTGGGAGTGCTGCAGATTGATGCAACACTTTTGGGCTCTGTCCTGTACTCAGTATAAATCCATTCCCTGAAAGGAACTGAAAGCTGACAGCAATAGTTAATGAATGCAGCATTATCCAGAACAAATTTAAAACACAAGCCTTGCTGCTTCAATATTACATTATTCTCAGATACTTTGCATCTCTAAGCCTTAAGTGAGGTTAGAATTGTTCAAGTGAAGATAACAGAACTCACTAATTAACCATACCTTTTGATCAAGTGTTTTATTTGACTCACCTCTGATTACTACAGAAAATTTTCCAGAAATCTGTACACAGGAATGAAAAGTGAAGCACAATTAAAAATTTATGTATCTTTCAAGGTAAATTTATGACTGAGCCAAGTCTATACAGCGATATTTGTTTGTTTTGGCATTTTTTTATTTGTTTAATCATGGGTATACTTAGACATTTAAATAATATTAAGTTTCAAGGACAGCATATACGCAACCATTGGTTCTGATGGTTCCCACAGAATAACTAAAACAGATGTATGAGAAACAGAGCCAGTAATTTCTAAATACGTCTGGCAGATTCCGATGCTATTTTTCCTCCTCAATATCTGCAAGCTACATTCTAGTGTTTCTTCAAATCAAGTTCTCAGTAAAGTAAGTTTGAGTGGCACAGAATGCTGAAATTTTACATTTGACCAATCTGATGAGAGTTGCAGAGCTCAGAACTTCCAGAAAGCAGCCCACAACATACGGCTCTTAATTTCAGATGACAAAAATGGAAAATATTTACAGGATTGGCCACTATCTTGGGTATAAAATTTAAGCTTAATGAAAATACCACAGATTTATTTACAAAGACAGACTTCATACCTGAAGGTAATTCTAGATATAAAGATGCTTTGTTTTTCTCGAGTTACTCTGTAATTCATATGTTATGTTTTCCTGTCACATGTTATTTTATATTTCGCAGATAAAAAGTTCAAGTGGGCAGAGATAGAAACCACTGTTAGGTCTGGTGTGGGGTTTTTTGGGTGTTTCTTTTTTATTTCATTTTATAATTAAATGCTACAGACAACTCTGCTCATTTACCCTCCCGAGGAACGGGTGCTATATTTTTCCTCCCTCTTGTCATACAAGATGTCAACAATACCTTCTCTGACACAGCTCTCTGCCAAGGCAGGAGCAACCCATGGAGAGACTCCACACTGGAAATCTCTGCATCACTTGACAGCTTGCAGCCTGTTGAGGAGGACATTATTTTCCCAGCTGTCAAGGACTTCAAGTCTACTGTTGATGCTGTATTTAAACACTTGGGTATGTGGGCAATTGTAGCCTTTCTAAATTTTCAAGATTAGGGAAATTAAAAATCCTCCTATTCATTATAGTACCTATTGTTTAGGATTATCAGATTTCACTTCTCAGTCCCACACAATATCCAGTTGAGAGATGGAGTTACTAGTTTCAAGTCTTCAGATTTGAAAATAAAGCTTAAAATTTCAGCAACTTTCATACAAGAAGTGTGTGTATAGCAAACTTCTTATAAAGAATGGACAGAATATGCTGTTATACACTGGGCCAGACACAGAGCAGCAATATTCTGTTTGAGATGGTCATAATTCAAGGCTGGCATGATTTAAAGCAAAAAGCATCTTATAAGTATTACTTTCAATAATTATTATGGAAGTCTTTCCTTTGCATTTTGGTTTCCTTTTCAATATTTAAAGTATTTTTAAAAAAACATACCTGCTTTCATTTTACACAACTCAAGAGGATGTAACAACATGGGTCTGTTAGTTCTTTCCAGTGAAAGTCAAAAAAGGTAATAAACCAGTATGTTGATTATCATTCTTGTCAGATTATTGCTCAATAGGCAATCCAACCAAAAGGAAGTAGGATACTCACTTCTGCTCGTGGTAAGTAATGGCTAAAAAAGAATTCTGCCCTGAAGTTCAGAAAATATTGCAATTATTACAATTGTTCTGCTGTTTCATACCACACTGTCTTCAATGATGCTAGGCAACCACTAGCCTTACATGATATCCTTGGGAGTAGAATTGTTCAGCTGAAACACCATTAATCTTCAATTCTATGGTGAATATGCATCTTCTCTCATTCTCACACCATAATTTAACTCTGAAGAAACTTTTGATAAGAGCAAAGGCAGTGAAGCAACACATGAAACATCTTGTTTGATCCTTTGAATTTTTATGGGTTATCTCCTAAATTGGAAAATTGTTGTTTTCATTGCAGTGATGCAATGAAATTACAGTATGATTGTGAATGAAATTCACTGCAAAGATGATGCATTAACTCTTTTCTACTCTATGAGTATGTAACTATTTCTTCCAGTGGAACCTCAAGTCTTTTCAGGTTCTAGCTGTGATCTCAATACAGAATAGGGATGTAGAATAAAAAGGAGACAGTTGGGTATAAATTTTGATTATATACGTCACAAATGTTCTTATGTCACCTGGTTATCAGCATTAATATTGGAGAAATTTCTGGCAGAATGACAAATCAAGCACTCGCTAGTTGAGTAGGTATGTTTTGCTACACTTACCAACATTCCAGTTGGTTTCTTCTGCCACATCTTGGTTTGATTTTGAACTTGAAAAACAAGTTATGGGCATTTTGCAAATGTACGACTTGGAATTAATTCAGTTCTAAGGAAAAAGGCATAGATTTCTAGATATTTCTAATGGAAATTATTTGGCTTCAGACAAAGTAATTTGCTTTTTACTTGGACAAAGTAATTTACTGAGCAACGTGCATACACATAATAATTTTTACCTTCTGTGCTTCTAAAGCTTTTATTTAAATAATACTAGGCAGAAGGAAAGGAGTGTATCAGCAAGTTTGGTATAAGAGAGCAGTCTAAAAGAGGCCAATTATTTCCAGAATGAAACTTGCAACTCATGTTTCAAAATACCTAAGTTACAATCTGCCATGACACTCTTAGGCTTGATTCCAGCAATTTAAGTTATGTCTATTTTGGATAGTACTGCAGAAATAAAGGAATTCAATATTCATCATCATAATAGTTCAACTTTGCAATTTTGCATCACAATTGTTCAACACTTTCACTGAGTTAAAAGAATAAAAATTCCCCACTTGTATGACAAACTTTTGCGCCTTCAGCTTTAGTATGACTAGAAAGGATGTATTAATAGAAATCTTAAGAAATCACAGAAGTGACTAGAATTCTCTGCAAGAATCTGTATTTTTCATCTTAGTGCAATTTCATATCTACAGGATTTTAGTATGGAATGACAGCTGTACCACTGCATCTTTTCTACAGATGCACATCTTTATTTTCCAGAGTAATTATGCAGTCATCTTGAAAATTCATTTTAAAAAAAGCCTCCCAGTGAGTGATGGATTACAGTGACTAGAGTCAATGAGGGATTTAATGAAATACACATTAAAAGAAGGAAAATGTGCCCAGTTCAGTGGGGTCATAATAAAACAGACAAACTTCATCTCTTTCCATTCCTTCTTATGTGTGTTTTCTTTACATGCAAGGGATTTAGAATTATAGACTAGAGACCATCAGAAACTATAGATGAAATGATTCTGTCTTTGGATCATATAGTGAAGATACAGCACCATTAAAACTTGATAGTTCAAATTCTCCTGCTAATTTTCTGGAAGAGGGAGAAGTATATGACATATTCCAAGGCATGAATGCTGCAAATGGGTTTCTCATTGCAGAAAAAAGTAAAATTCCTAAGTCTTATAACAGCCACAGAACAAAATTGCTGTCTTCTGATCAGCTCCAATTAAGAGTGAAAGAAAAAGCCACATCTCACAAAAACCCCCAAACAAACCAACAAACCCCAACCAACCCCCCCCCCAAAAAAAAATCCCAACAAAAACACACCAAAAAACATCAAGCCCCCCCCCCCAAGACCCCCCAAACCATCTCTTTTGAAGATGCTACTTAAGTCAATATATATGTCACTGGTGCCAAAAGAAGCAATTTTCACCCTTTCAACTGATAAATTCAGATTATAAGTCAACAAGTTTTCCATCTTATTTAAAAACATACTGATTCCTGTTGGCAAGTACTTGACTTCAGAAACTGTGGACTAATCTATCACTACTGTTTAAGAGACACAAAGTGCAGTATCAGTGGAGCAATGGAGATTCTGCAAAACCAGGTAGCTTTAAAGAAATCACAAGGAAGGGAGCAAAAAAGGGATTCAGTAAGCCTTGGGTTTAACCCTAGTCCAATGACAAGCTTTTTAAGGAATTTAGAAGATAGCAACAGTTGTATTTTTTACTTTTAATTTTTTTTTTTTTTTGTTTTGAGGCACAGCTTGTTTCCTGTTTTCTAGGCTTATCTGGAAGCAAACACAACACCCTGCAATTTGTTTAGCACCTGTGACACAGAGGCAGGCCAATGACTCCTTATAACTGTGCCAGGTGAAATTTGTGGAGGCAGGATTTCTGATTGGCACCATGTTGCAAGGTATATCACGAACAGGTTATGATATATGCATAAATTACCTCTGCAGTCCTTTTCTGTGCCTGCTGTTTTTAAATGCCAAGACACAGAAGAGCATATTCATATGAAGTGCATAAATGGATATATGCCATATTAAAACCTCAGCTGCATTACTATTCAAGAGAGTATTTTAAAAGAGCACACTGAATTTGACTGAAGAATTTAAATATCCTAAATGAGAATAATCTCCCAAGATATTTATAAATGATTATAACTTCCATGATATATATAAAAAAATTACTCCACAATATCATTTGGCAACTGCCATGTAAAGAGCCATTTATTGTAAAAGAACTTGCTTCAAATTTCAATCCTTTGACATTTTCTAAAATTAAAGTATTTCTTTATGGCAGGAAGTTCTAGATTATTAATGAACAGTTAAATAGCTAGCAATAAAATAATAATTTGAGACAACTCTAATGGTTTCTCTAACTTGTCATAAAGGAACACTGCAAAATGACAAGTAGTATGTTAACACTAGTTCCATCACCTGAAATTGATTTTAAGTGAATATCATCTACACCAAAGTATTTTTAACCATAAATGGTTCCCATTTGTCTCACAGAACACCTTTTTCTTGGTTTTTTTTCCTCTGTATTTAGCTCATGTTGACTTCTTTGGCTAGCAGGGCAGTGGCTGATATTCAAAAGTAACATCATAACTTATACAACTAACTGAAAAAATATGTTCTGAATGCAAGTAGAAAAGTTCCATCAGATAGTAGAAAATTTCCATCAGATTTCAAAGCAGTTTTACAAACACTGCAAAACTGAAATTGAGTTAAAATAATTGTATAAAATACATATAAGAGAACAGGTAAAATGGGATTAGAAAAAATGCTAGACAAAATTTAACTAAACGTAAGTTAAGAATGGAGACAGACCAATTATGTTAATGGAACTATATGAAGTAAAAAGTGAGACTAGATTCAGCTATCACTGGAGCTAAACGAGAACTTACACCTGTTTTTGAACCTTAACCTTCTGGTGCGAACTGCACATCCAGATGTACCACAGCCCTCCATTCTTACTGACCGGACACTTGATCACAAGCATCTTTCCTCCAAAGCTTCCCATCTGACAGGTTCTTCTTGAACAAGCTAGTCAAATACTGTAATATTTAGCTTCTTAAAAAAAAAAAAAAAGCAAAAAAAGCAGGCAGTGCTGCCCACCTTTCTTGTAATACAGAAATGGGAGAACTGTTGAGAGTTTTGGGTTTGCTCCCCTTGCTAGTGTGAAGGATTTCACATCTATCAGGACAACACTCAATCAAGGACTTTTATTTGAGATACTGAAACACTGTAATGCTATAAAATTAACTATACCACCTGTGTATTTGCCATGATCCTATAGAAAGATGCCACAATTATATTCTCTGTTTTATATTCCTGAATATTGTTGGGGCTTTTAGTTGGTTAGAGTGACTTTGAGAAACATTAAAAAGTCTTTTTTTTTCAGCTTGGCACTTGAAGAAAGAGTCAGGGCTCTTCATTTCTCGGTCTCAAGGTTGTTTATTGTATCTTATCTATAAAATTCTTTCTCCTGTCCTGCCAAGGTCCACTCAACCAGACAGAGGCACTCTGCTTGCCCCCAGGGCAGTGTTATGCCTTTATACTAAAAACTTTGTATACAATGTTTACAATTACTTTCTAGTACTTATCACTTATGTTAGACAGTGAGCTTCTACTCTAAACTAATCTAAAAGTGCCAACATCACAGCAGAAGATGGAGGCCAAGAAGAAGAAGAAAGGCAGGACACATCCAGATCTCCCCATTTTGCTCTCCTGAATCTTAATTCTAAAAACTTTAAAATTTACTTTTTCACTTAATGATAAATTCACTATCATTCTACTTAATTTGTCATGGCTTGCAGATCTTCATCTAAGGTTGGTAACTTGCTCCACAGGTCATAATCAAAACTGCAGGCATTTTTGGGCTCTATGCCAGGGTCTCTGAGACCCCTGGCAGGGGTCTTGGCTGCTCAGGACAGCCAGAGGCATGTCCTGGGTCATGACAGAATATTATTGCTGAGATGCTTTAGAACATAGCAGCACAACAGGACAAAACTAAGAGCAATCTCACACAATATCCTGGCTTTAGTAACTGACAAAAATAGAAGCCTACAGGACAGCTCAAGAATAGAGCAAGCAAGAAATTACTCTTTTCCAGTGTATTCTACAAGGCTTAAATACACGAAGGCTAGGGACTACCCAATCCAAAAGGAAATGTTTTTTGCGGTTATAGCCTTTGGTAGATTTTTTTCTCCAAGAATGTCTCCAATCTCACTTAAAAACACTCACAGTTTTAGCATCAACATCTTCTTTAGGAATTCACAACTTGACAGCACAGTGTGTGAAGAACCATCTCCCTTTTTGTTTGCTTTAACTCTGCACCACATGAATTTCACTTAAATCCCTAGCCCTCATACTGGAAATGGTGCTGGACGACTGATCACTAATTCTGCTTTGCACCCAACCCCTTTTATATGCCTGAATTGTACCTCCTTTCAGCAGCAAAATTTTTGGGCTGAAAACTCCTAGTGTAAGCAGTTCCTTCTCAAAATTATTTCCCTAGTTTTGATCACTCTTACCACCCCTGTGACATTTTCATTGTACTATATTTCTTCCAATAGAGGCCGACCAGAATCACAAAGAGCATTTATAAGGCAAGGACAACATACATCAGAGGCACACTGATGCCTTCAGCATCCTCAAAATGATGGGAGGTTTGGCTGCAGAAGGAGGGGGAGAGGGGTGGTACAGTGCCAGAATCTGGCTTTGGAAAACAGTTATGTGAGAGCAAAGTCTTCAGTCTTGCAAACAGGCAACTTAAAGAGATTCCAGCCAGCACACAACTTTGTCACTACATTATTGACCACCTTCAAAGGATGAAGAGTCAAGAAAACATGAGTAAAACAAAGATGTATGTAAGGTCAAAACCAGTTAAGCAAAGTGCTCAAAGTAGTAATGAAAAGAAACAAAAGAGGCCTCCTTGCTAGGCTTTTCCTATCTAGCCTAAACCTAGAAGGATCACAAGATTACTTTTTTGGCAAAGCCAGACTGCTGTCTTAAAAAGTGTTACCTGATTGGTGCCACTTCTGGTTTGTGGTTGTAAGCTCAGATGCCCATCTAAGCTGTCAGAGGAACTGCAGCCAGATATACCAATAAAGAACAGAGTCTGAAAGTGACGGCGCACTTCCTGCAGGGAGAATAATCACTCCTGCCCAGAGGTACAATTGCCACACAGTAGGTGAATTTTACTGAACTGCATTAGGACCTCTAAAGGAAATACTCCCTTCCTTAAGAGAAAGAGACTGTACAACTTCAAGGCTATGAGAATGTCTTTAAAACCCAGTAAGGATCATTTGTTTACAAAAGGCAGGCACTGATGAAAAAAATAATTATTACCCCTCCAAACAAAAATATTTTATTTTGCTTTGCCATTACAGAAATGAAAAAGGGACAGATGCCAGGCACAGACTGACAGGTCCCAGGAGAAGGGACACTGAAGAAGACTGGAAACAAGCCAGAGAAAACAACACTAAGTTAGCACATATTTTGAAGCAGGAGGGATGGTGGATGTCAGCAGGTGTTGGGCAGGACTTGTCTCAGACTTCAGAGGTCACAGGGTAGAGAAACCTTGGCCTAGCACAGTTAAACCTTGCTAAAAAAAAAGCATATGACAGAAAGAAGCAAGTTGCTCCCTATCTCCCTGAACTTCAAGGGACTTCTGCCAACAATAGGTTTGAAAGTAACAGATGTCATGGCTAATTTATTGGCAAGCTATTAATTGACTTTATTCCAAGATGCTCCATGAGAGAGAGGAAAGCAGCACAAGATTTTACGAACTAGTATCAAAACAGAAAGCCATGGAAGTTATGAAATGCAGTGCACTATGTCTTTTGGTAAAGCGCCTTCTGATGAGTGGGTTTAAAGAGAAATTTTTTAGAAAGCAAATAAACTCTCAGGTTCAGCACATTTTTGACAAGAATGAACTCCGCTCATTCTCACACCTGCTTGTTTTTCAGGAAACTATTGAGCAGGTTTAAGGAGGCCAAAATCAAAGTAAACTAGGAAAACAACAGTATTACTACCTGGTGGCCATAGCTGTTACTGTGATTTTGGTTAGCTGTTGACTATTCCTGAAACTCTCAATTTTCTAATTAAAAAATTAGGTTAGCAATCCCACCAATGGTGTTATATGGTTCAGATAGCTATCTAGTCTTTTTAATTAGTGGAACTATGTGATAAATTCAAGCGAAGGGAAAAAAAAGTGTGAAATATTAATTAGTTATTACTATATAAGGAAGAATGTTCTATCTGGTTTTGCATAGTACCTTGATTTTCTGATTTGAATAAACTGATTAATCTTCATTGATTCAGTCTACCCACTTGGGAATCAGAGTCTCTGAGGCAGACTGTTTTCTAATTGTGCGTTAAATATTGAGAGCAAAAATCAATTTTTCATGGTTACATAGCTGCTACGCATATTTTCTTACACCGCAAGAATTTCCTTCTCTCATCTCTGAGCCCATGAAAGTCAAGAGTCAAATCCTATCCCTCTATAAAGTCAAACCTCCAGGGACAAAAACTTTCACTACAAAGAAAAAACTGTGGCAAAAGGATTGTGTCAACCCAAGTTAACTTCTGTTTCTCTTAAGAGCTTTGAACATGTATAAGCAAACGCTCTGCCATACCATCTTCTCTTCCTCATGCTGATCAAGCAGAATTCAGGTTGTTTAAGAGATGAAATCATCAGGTGACATGAATTTTCATGACATGGTAGAAAAATATTGCCTCTTGCAAAACTTGGGAGGGAAGGGAATGCTGCCAAGAAACATATTAGCTATGCTGTTGATCATTTTTCCTGCAGGTACTTTTCCATATGGATAAGATCCACAAAGAAAAATGAAAGAAAGGGACAGAATGAAACTACTATAGTGGAAGTGAAAAATTACTCTAAAAATTCACTTGTTTGAATGATAAATGGTGGTCTAATAGTATAGCTGAACATAGATTCAGCTTATGCCTTGAAAAAGCTCAAATAAATAAAACACAACATCTGACCAAAAAAACTCAAACCCAATAAACTAAATAGTTATCTATTCAGATAATTTAACACAAAAGACTAATTAAATTCTCAACTTCCCACATTTGTTAGAAGGATGACTATTCTGCACTCAGCTGTACTGGATGGTTTAAACAACAAAAAACCACAACAGCATAACCCTATAGAAATGTTTCCCCTCTCCTGAATTTTCCAAGAGTTTTATTAGCAAAGAATGCCACACATTTCAGTTTTCCCTGCAGTTTCCCCTATCACTGCTCATACAGATTGGTGGATGCGCACTTGGCCTCCAGACAGCACCTAAATCCTGCTGAAGCCCACAATTATCTTCAGGTGTATCACATCCAAAATAAGTTGAACTCTGTATCTAAAGACATGCGGTCACCTTGTGTTGCCTACTTGAAATATAATTGCATTTTCCATTTGAACTCTGAAAGTCAAGCACAGCATTGAAATCTCTCTTCACCAGCCACTGACAAATAAAGTTCTCCTGTACCTCTGCCACAGTTCTGTCACGTCTGGTTGCAGGTGCCAGGGAGCTGCCTCGGCACCCGCGGCCCACTCAGCCCACTGCGATTGGACAGGGTTAGTTAAGTAACCCCAACCCACAGCTCCCTCTTTGTACAGATAATTCTAGCTCTGAATAAACTGTCAATCACATCCGGCAATTGTTCCCATTTCAGAAGGAGAGGAAAATTAATGGCTGCTGAATCAAGAGAGGTGAATAACATCAACTGATGCGTGTGAGGTACTTGAATGCTGAAAAGCATAGCAAAAGTGCCAACTATTGTTCCCACTGGTGATGGCTTGTCAATGCCTTGATGCCATCAGAAAGCATCCCTTCTTCCCTTTCCAGTTGTGAAGGACTACAAAAAAATAATAAGTCACCAAATCCTACACCATCATTCTTTAGGATAAAATTATTTTCACCTGTAAGTGGACATATCTTTACAGAGCTTAGGCAAGCTGTGGCAGGATATAATTCCTGACGATGCTTGGACTCAGACAAGCAGCAGCAGCAAATAGTTGTCTCCTGGCCTTTAATTCCAAAGGCCTTGTGATAAAATTAAATAGCTTTAGAGATGTCTCAGCAGTGAGTGTGCTTGTTCAACAGCCCTTCTGCTAAGGGTATCAAGCTGGATCAGCCTATGCATGGAGGATTTATTTCGCGTGAATGAAAAAATCCCCTTTAAGCCTTTCTTCCCTGATTTTAATTCTCAATTTAATGTCCTTAAGTCTACAGCTGGATTTGCATTTACAGCTTCCACATGGGGGATTAGGTGCATTGGAACAGCCCATCCAGGAGGGTAAGACTTCCACTCACACTGATACGTAGCCTGATCCAGGCAACCCACTCCAGCTTTCCAATACCTCATTTTATGGTGCCCAAGTGGTTATAGCATTCACTAACTGCACTGGGAAACCCAGTTCTTTTACAAAAGCTTAAAAGCCCTGGATGAATAGTGAGAACAATTTATACATTATTGTTATCTTATTGCCCTTAAAGGCAGGCCAGTGCTAAATAGCTTTTAAAAAGAAACTGGTTGCAATTGGAAAATGGGAAGATAACATATCAATGCTCATAAGATATAAAAACATGTTGGTAACAGACATGGCTATGGATTAAAAAATGAAAGGTATTCTTGCAGTGTTTAGACTCCTGGATTTAGTTTCCATATCTATTGGCTTTATCATACAACTTGAAATTACATAGCACTTGGAGAGCTATGGTTACCTAAAAACATGTTATTAAGAAGCATGCCTATCACAAAAGTTCTATTATGCAAAGTGTCATCCAATTTTGAAAAAAAAAAAGCAGAAACTTGAATATTTACTCTTTCCAACAGAAGCATTAAAGAAAATAATCTTCTACACTGGGAAACTAATAGACAAGTTCATTTATAATTATTTACATTAATGCCAATTCTAGGACATTGACACAAATGTTACGCAAGACAGAAATATCAATTTACTATACCATTTGAAATTCTTTCTAAATGGAACAATTATATATATCTTGTTTTAACAAAGCCACTTAGAAATCAAATCCAAACATCAGCCTCCAGATTAAGCCAATACTTTTTTGTTTTGGTATTATGGGACTCAGTGTGGCATGACTACAAAGAAGTAAAAAGGAATTAAAAGCACCAAAGTAAGCCAGTCTCTTGTCAAATCAAGAAGGGACACTCAAGTGAGAATGCACCAATACAGAGTAAGCTGAAGGTACATCTCTTTGAAAAGGGGGAAGAGCTGCTTAATATTAACGTAGAGAGTAGCAGGTGTTTCAAATGAGTTTTTTAAGGTCCCTTCAACCTTAAAACACTCACTTAGGACATCAGGTGAGCCATATAGTTAGCAACAGGACTGACTAATATGATAAGGATATCAGATGGCATCCATCAGGTCAGAGTGAAGGATTTATATTACACTGCTGCTTTTTTCAAATTTTACTGGAGAATTGTAAGTAGGATGCAAGTTTGCAGTCTGTAGCGGTAACAAAACCAAAATTCAGCATCATAACTGTAACAGGTACAAAACCACAGGGAATATTCAGAAAATCAAAGATGACGGGGTAGCAATTTCTGTTCACCACCAAGACAGGAGTTTCAAGATGCATTATAGATCCAGGTCAAGTCAGTAATGTCACTGGGAAGAGAAGCACTACTGCCTTCAGAATAACAGAAGACACTTCTGTAGGCTTTCTAAGAATTTGCTAGCAGAAGGGAAGAGACAACGGCTCCTAACTAATATTTTTCTTCATAAACTTGAGTTATTAATACTGTATTTTAAAAATGTAAATGATTATTTATTTGGAAGAGAGAAGTGCACGAAAAATGCAATCATTCAATTTGTTCCTTCCTAAGTGATTTCCATCTGTGAAAGAGTCCACAAAAAGAGTCAGCCTGACAGCACTGGCAAAAACGAAGAAGAATGAGCAACAGAGCTCCCTCTGTGGCAGAGAAATTCTCTCAAGCATCAGTGTTTCAGCTAGATTACAAAGTTCCCGCTAGAAGCAAGCCCAAATTTTTTATGCCCCAGCAGGGTGTTCCACAAAATTGGTAGTTTCTGGGCTTGACCTTACTATATAGTACTTACATCATTTTACTATTCTGAAAATGGAAGTTGAAAACCATAAAGGTTGGCTGTTGCCATCTTATTGCAGGGGTTCCATACTGTTGTCTCCATATCACAAGAGTTTCATACCTCCTTGGTGGCCCTCATGGGCAGCTCCTCAGAGTACTGACTCTTTCTTCTTCATAAAGTAACCAACTGACTCCAGTTCCCAATCAGCCACCCCACTCTTTTATAGCACTCTTCTTCTCAGTGGTTACAGCTGTGGCCTGTTAAAGTCAGGCCTGTTCCTAATCTTTGATAATTGGCCCAGCTGCAACACCTTAGGGATAAGATTACTTTCTACGTTATCCTTATTTTCTTATATTATATCCCCCTACAGTTGGCACTTACATCCTCTGTTTCATAATTTGCACTGCAAAATAATTTCTTGTTCATCACTTTATCCAGTGAAGAGTTTTGGTCTAAATAGCAAATTCAAAGAGAGAAAGTCCTTGATTCCTCATTCCTTTGTTTGAGAATATACCTACTCTCAGTGATTTAGGTCCACCTCAGACCAGGGAAACCATGTGCACAAAGACCTACGACAAAATATGGAGAGTAGATGACAAGTGTAGGCACAAATGGGAACAAGATATTGGCCCATTAAGGAGCTGTTAAGCAGTTCCCACATGCTGTTGTACAAGGTATTAAGATCTGATGGCCAATAATCACTTGGACTGTATGTGCTCAGACTCAAAATTTCTTCTTATAACACTTTAAATACAACTATTTTTAAATCAGAAAAAAGGAACTGACAGATAGTTTCAATTGGTTGTCTTTCCTGTGGCTGTTTAATTTTATTTTCTTAGAACTTTTGCTATTCACAAAGTTCTGTTTGTGACTGTATTAATCATTTATCAGATTAAATAATTCTCTGAACCTAGAAGTCTAGGTTCTTCTTCACACAAGACAGAAGTCAAGAAAGCATTCATTTCATACACAAAAGATTCCCTCCTACCCCTTCTGAAATTTCCTAAAACAAATTATAGGCATGGATAGAAATACATGTGAAACTTGAAGTGACCACTTGTAGTTTACTGCTCATGCTTAGGTCTGAAACCTTCTGGAAGGGCTTGAACACTTTACTTAACCTGTCATTGCCATCCAGCTGCTACAAACCCAAACCAGAATATGCTTTACCTACTACACTGTGCAAACAGTGCCAACCCTCCAACAGCCACAAGCTGTAGGACAACTTTACACAGGAAGTTCCTGAGTCCCCCCAGATTAAGCCGGGTGTGTTTTAAGCCCTGCCTGTTTACAAGACCAGTTTCTCTTAGAGAATTTCAGGTTTTCCACTTTATTAAATTAAAACCAAAAAATTACAGGGACACTGAAAATAGAGCTTCAGAATACTAAGAACTCTAACAGCAATGAAGTGCATTTTTCATTCCTTTATACAAAGTATTTGCTCACCATGAAAACCCCAGTGGCTGTCTTAAATTTGTTTTCATAACAGGCTAAATTTGAACAACCTCACAGAGAGACTGGATAACACCTTCTCTGTTACAGAGCCAAGGAGGGTGTAAATAGATTTATCTAACATAGAAGAAACTTTTTTAACATCTCCTTACTTGTATAACATGAATGACTGGGGATATTAATAGATACACCAGGGAACTTGACACATGAAACATTATTTTTACTCACATATAAATCTGAGAAACCACAGAACAGAGAGTCAATTCTGCTAATACTGACCACAGATAAGAATCTGAACACTGTCAAGGAGCCAAGTAAAAACCAACCTACACCTGGTGTTGTCTGGGGAAAGCAGTGTTTGCCTTTTTTTTTTTACATAACACAGAGGATACAGGTATATCTACTGGATTGATGAAAACGATTTGTTCTCTACATCAAGCCTTAGGCTTAATAAATCTTTCATTATGAACCTGAAGGAGCCCTCTTCCACTGCACAAATTGTGCTAACAGACCTAGAAGAGTAACTTGGTGCTTCACCAGTTTGCAGATTTAATAAGCAAGAAAAGCAAGGCTACTTTTACTCCAATTCCTTTTTTTCAGGTAAAGAAGGAAAAGAAGAAGAAAAAAAATCTGTTGTCAAAAACATTAGCTGGCAAAGACAGCAGCCAAATACATGATTCAAGGAAAAGATTAAGCTTATTAGAACCAGTGGAAAACAAATGAAACTATAGAATAAGAGAGGATAAGAAAACACTCCTAAGGAAATGATCTTAGAAGTATGCATAAATGGGAGCTATTTCTTGCTCTGCAAAATACTTCCTCAATGGCCTCCAAGAAGTCACTCAAGACAATAGGGTTCAAAATATCAAATAGCCATGCTGTGAGTCAGAGACTTAGTTTTACTTCTTGCCCTGCCATTAACCCACTGTATCATCTTGGCAACCCATGCTGCTTCTCCAAACCTAGAGGAGAGATATTTTTTATCATTAAATATTTAGATGAAAAGTCCATTGTTTCCTTAAAATAGGGATTTCTTCTATTAGCTTTGACAGAGGTTTCACTCAAGAGCAGATTTTGTTTCAGTGCCCCTCTAGAGTGGAGACAATTTCATTTGGCCAATACACTAGAAAACACTAATGACAGTGTATTGCATAGAAATTGTTCAAGAAGCTAAAAGGTAGAATGATAGAGGCCACCTATTATGATTCAATCTATCAATTGCTTCTTGAATCACCAACTCACAATTGTTAAAGCCCTTTCAAAAAGTATCTGTTCCTGAACAGGCATTTTCTCTCAGTTTTCAAACTCTTCAGGATAGATGGCAGAAAAATGAGAAGTTTTAGGCTTGCTTACTCTTCAATACACCCTCAAGCAGTTCCATGCAGTTCAGGCTAAGGTGATATGCTGTTGGCAAGCATATCACCTACCATGGCAAGCAGTGTGGGCTGTTCACCCATGCAACAACAACTAGCTGTAGACCTCGTTAGTTAAACTTTGAAAGTAAGAAAAAAAATTAAATAGAGATTAAAAACTAAAATAAGCTCTTTTTGAGCAAAAAGAGTGACCTAAAACTTTACTGCAATGTAGTCCCTGAAGTCCCTAGCTGGGGTCATTTGTTCTGCACACTTGGAACCACCTGAAGATATGACTCAACAAATATCTCTCAGTGGAAAAGAAAGCCACTTGTATATGCACAAAATACATTCATTCCAAACATGCAAATTGAATTCTAAAATAAGCCAGCAAGTCTGTATATTAGTGCAGCCCAGTGGGAGGCCTGGAGCTAGATCAGCAGGCAGCTTGCTTCCATCCAGTCCATTGCCTTTGTCCCAGAAGCAGGCAACCATGCCTGAGGAGGAAACAATCCAAACAGCTGAATGCCTCCTCCTTTCTGATCTGGCTTGGAGCATCTGCTGCTGAGCTGAAAATGCTCCTGCCTCAATGGTAGGCAAGGAGCTTATTCCTCATCCCTCTCCTGTAGAAACCTGGATCCCATCCCAAACTGCAGCAGATGAGATGTCCATCCCTCTCCACAGAGCCAGCAGGGTCTGCCCCACTCTGTGTCAGACTACAACAAGGGCCTTCAGCAGCGTACACAGTGATGGAAAGAGACAAACTAATTGCTACATTAGGGCCAAAGTGGGGAACGCCCTTCTTGGGAAGGTGGCAGTGTGGGGCCTTTGGTGTGGGTCTCCAACTGTAGTTATCAATCTTTGGACATCTTGGGCAAGTAATACAACAGCAACACACACCTTACAGCAATACTGAGCACAAAACCACTTGAACTGTTCAACTTAAGTTGAGTAAAAGTTGTGCGTGTGATAACTTTCTCTTTCTATCCATCTTAAAATGTTTTACTGTGCTACAGCTGAGCAATAATAATACTGCTTGCTCAGTTTTTTCCTTTAACAGAGGTAGGCTTCCAGGTCAATTCAGTGATCCTTGAAATGTTTGAGGTATGCAGGTTCACCCTTCCCTCAACAGATGCATTATTTCCTTTATTTAATAAAGGAACAAGTAAAGTTTATACACACACAATAGAAATTTTTCAACCTTTTTTGTAGTATAGAAGATGTTCTGCCCTAACTATTGAATGACTTTATGTACAAAAATAAGAAAAGCTAAATATTCATTAAGAAAATGTAACCTTTTTATATTACAGTAGACAAAGTAGTCATATTTCACATCCAATGTTGTCAAAACACCTTCATAATGGGAAGCTTTGCATTTCCTAAACTTGTGTTTTATGATAGGCTAGAGTAATGTCACATTAAGGAGGTATTTCTCACTCTCTCCTTGGAACTCTTCCACACATAGAACAAAAAAAATGAAATAAAAAAAATAAATCCTTTAAAGTCTGTAGAAGGAAAACAGCTGATGGCAGAATAAAAAAGGCACCAAGTGTGGGCTTTGGTGCTCACACCAAAAAGAACCCTAAAGTTGAAAGAGTGGAGAAGAGCACAGATATACTGAGGCTAAGACAGCAAAAACCTTCTCACATGCTGACCCAAGGCACTGCAGTGTAATCATGAGAAGGCAGATGGCACATGAGGATAGGTGGCTTTTAGGTCCTTGACCAAGGAGGTCTCACCCAGTAATTCACTGCTTCATCCAAAACAATATAATGGTAAATATACTGTGGGGCTTCTTGAAATGCCACCGGGCATGGCTTCCCCCGTCATGATGGCCTGCATTTTCAAGGATATTATGGATTCCCTAAGAGAACATTCATAGGTTTAAAGGGAAAATTAAATACAAGTTGTCTGAAGTCTATATGAGCTTCGTTTCTACAAACACACGAAAAGAACTACAAAATCATGTCTGCTAGAGGGGTGCTCTGAAAACCACAATGGGCCATCTAAGCTACCTACAAAACCCCATGTTTTGAGAGTGTACGATTAGTCTCTGAATCAATTCAATTGAAACAGAATTACGAAGGAAGAAACTACTGACCTAATGTCAGCCTTCCAAGTGGACTTGTTGCCAGTTCATCAGGAAAGAGAAAATACCTGTTCCCTGAGCAACTTTAGCCTAAAGTCCTGAAAAGCAAGAGATTTCTGGGAATTACAATGAAGTTTCTGTGATTGACTGTCAATTGGATAAACCAAAAAAGATAAACCAAATGAATCCTAGGACTCTTGAGATAAGAGATGGACAATTACCTCACAACACATTACACTTAGAAGGGAGATCAGCAAAAAGCATCATTACATATTGGGATGCTGCACATAGCAAGTAAAAGAGGAAAGAAAATAAGTCTTGGAACTGAGCTACACAAAAATTCTCACTAATAACAGTCGTGTTTAATGCCACTCCAAGTGACTAATTTTGATCTTCCATAAATAACTGAAGTTAGAGTAAACCAGGAACACTGTTTTTGTCACTAACAGCTGTCAGTGAAGCAGTTGCCCGCTGCTTCTCTCTCTCCAACTGAAAGGATATGGTGGGAAGATGTCTGCTTATTAGGAGAGATTCTTGGATGTGATGTCCAGGATAGTGGTTGGACTTGATGAACAAAAGTGCCCTTTTAAACCTGTGTTCCTGACACAAGTCTGACCCAGTGTGCTGAACTTAGACCCAAACCATGCAGGTATTTTTGTGACAATTAAAAAAACCTCAAATGAACGAAGAATAACACATAAACACCGAAAACAAACCAAAAAAAAAACCCCCAACAAAACAAACCCACACAAAACACTGAAAACTCAACAAGATGCTCTAAGGAAAAAAAAGCACAAACATAATATTTTAGGCGACAGTATCAGTGCATCCCATCATCTTATCTCTACCCAAAACATGCCTGTTAATCTCCAAAATTACTGTAGTTTAATCATTTATTAGCCTCTGAAGTATTATACTAAGCTGTAGTTCACTAAGCCAACACTTCAGAAGTGTTTGCAGTGACAGCCACAGCCTTAAGAGAACAAGAACATACCACAATCTTCATTTGTCAAGCCATCACAGAATTGCAGAAGGACTGAGGTTAGAAAGGACCTCTGGAGTCCTTCTGGTTCAACACTCCAGAACAAATAGCGTCACCTAGAGCTGCTTGTCTAGGACCATGTTCCGCTGAGTTTTGAACATCTCCATGGATGGAGACGTCACAACCCTTCTGGTCATTCTCACAGTGAAATATTGTTTCCTGATGTTCAGAGGGAACCTCCTATGTTGCAGTCCGTGCAATTGCCTTTTGGTCCTGCCCCTGGGCAACACAGAAAACAGCCAGGCACCATCTTCTTTACACTCTCCATTCAGGTATTTATAGACATTGATAAGATTCCCCCGAGCCCTCTTTTTCTAGCTCAAGAGAGCTTTCCCAGCTGTTTCAGCCTTTCCTCAGTGGAGAGATGCTCTAGGCTTTTAACCATTTGCAAGGCCCTTCATTGGCCTGCCTCCAGTATGTCCATGTCTCCTCCATAGTCATTCACCTTTAATGCACTTGTCCTTTGGTGCCCTGTTATCCTGCATTGTCCAGCAGGATAACATCTGTAAAGCTAGAAACCAAGTATCATCCTAAAAGGAAGCATAAGCAGGATTTATCAACAAGAAAACATACAAAATAGGGACAAATATATTTTATTCTTTTAAAAGCTGTAGGAAACTGACAATTACACTTATTGGGAGCAATGAGACACTTCAAAGACTTAGAAAGCAGGAGAAACTAACAGAAAACATGGTGTAAAAAACCCCATATAGCTCACCATTCATATGAAGGAAAAAAAATCAGGTAAAATCAGAAAGGGAAAGAAGCAAAACAGTTTACAAGTAATGAAGATTCTCTAAGTACACCAGGAACAAGAGGAAGTCTATTATTTCAGTTAATTAACAAGGCCATTAATCAAGAGGAAAGGAGAGCCTACAATGACACTAAAGTATTCAAAGACTCCTCATCATAAAAATGTTAGTTATAATTAAGTACTTAAATTAGCTTTAACAATGAAGGAGGAATACAGGTCAAAATACAGCAAGAACAGGTCAAGAAATATTTAGTTAAGTTAGTTTTATTCACGTCACTGAGATGATAATATTTACCCCAGTATTATTTAGGAACAAGGTGGAAAAAAGTTGTGGAAAAAAGTGTTATTTCTGGGTAAAAACCAAATAGTGTTCAAAAAAAGGGGGGAAGAAAAAGAATTACAGGCAAGTCAGCTTGATTGTCTGAAGGAATGATACTAAATTATTAAACAAATAGCTGTATAACACCTTCCTTTACCCCAACCCCCAAATGTCACAGACTTTTCAAGAACAAGGTTAAGCCTAATCGATTTAATTTCCTTCTTGACCTTATGGGTTGGAGGGAATGGCAGAATGAAAGGAGAATGGAAGCAGAAGACGTGACTGTCAAGTGTTGTATTTCATTAAGCCTGTTGACTTTGTTCCCTTAAATCACTGTTGGATTGACCAATTCATTGGGAACATCTATCTGCATAAGTAACTACTAATCTTGCAGCACAGACCAATAACATGTAGTAGGATCCCTGGGGAGAAGTGTTTCCTGGGCTTGGGTGCATTAGATATTTTCAGCAGTTACTCTGATTTCAGAATTGGAGAAGTCACCTAAAAATTTGTGGATTGCTTTGGATTGGAAGAGAAGCAAGGAGTTTACAGAAAGATATTAGAATTAGAAACAAGTCTGATAAATTTATGACACAGCCCCATATCAATAACAGAAAATTAAGAAAACCAAAAGCACTACACTGCAGAAAGAGAAATCCAAATGCAGAAAATGAACACTAGAATAACTGGCTAAATTGCAAAAAATAAATACCTAGTAGACAACTGGAATAATATTTATATTTGAATATGTTATATACTTGTGAGCATGAACTACAAAAAAATGCATGACAAATCCAGGACAGTGCTCTTCAACAGATTCTTTTAATGAACAGAACAAGCTCCTGATAAAATAAAGATCCCACTTTGATCACTATTTCTGTAAGGTCCCACTGAAATCTAACAAATGGCCATTAATAAACAATATGTAGGTATTGAATATATAAAAAAAGTTTAACATTTAATTTAAAAATATTAAAACCACATATTCAAATGATAAACAAGTCTCAGAGACTGTTTTCATTTTCCTTTGTGTTTTCAATGCTCCAGCACCATCAAGACTGTTTATCATTACTGAAATGACGAAGCTTTACTATATATTGGGGAAATAAATAATTCCTGTGCATAAATTATTAAATCTATCCCTGCTGCAACTCCTTAGCAATACTCATGCATATTCCAAATAGTTTATCATCAATAAACTTAATGGTGAAGAGACAGGAGAGATGGGGGTGTGGGGTGTTAGAAAGAGGCTTTTTTCTCCTCACAGCAATTCTCAGCATATATATTGCTTTTCTTATAAAATGGAAATAATTTAAAACAGAACAGCAAATGTAAGAGAAGTCCCTTGGTTTTATCTCTTTATCTTAATGTTTTATGTAAATAATTGCTGTGCTTTCTTGTAGAACAAGTTGCAGTGCCTATTAATATTATGTGAAAGATTCACATTGCAATGATATAAAAATAAACCACATAATTTGAAGTTTTAAACTAACTTGATTAAATTAAAAGCTTGCAAAATTCTACATCTTCTCTCTAAACACTGATAGTTGAATCAAAGTGGCTCCTTTTATATGAATATCTTGTTTTAAATTGCAATAGTCATTGAACGTACACTGATGCAAACATTACAGAAACCTACTGAATAACATTACTGATATCACTTTCAATTCATAGAAATACAACATCTTTGCATAGCTACAGCAATGTGTACTGGCTTGGATCTTCAGATCTTCACCCTTATCTTTGGACAAATACTCCTGTATTATACCAGAACAAAGAAATCTAGTTTGTTAAGAAAATATATAACTGATATAAATCAGTCTGTATAACTAAATATTCGAGTGGTGAGTTAGATGTAAATTCAACAACTAAATCAAAATGACAAAAGAAAGCACAATGACATTAAATCAACTTTACGTGCAACATTGACTCCACGTGCTGACAATGTAATCAATGATGTACCACAAGAACTCTTAAACACAAACCAAAAAAAGCTGACTTTCCTATCAACCAAATATTCTCACTCAGCTTGAAGTGTAATAAAAAAACCCACAATCCCCCCAGTCCCTCTAATCCTCCAACTCAAAGCCAACTCAGAAATCTTCAGGCCACTTTGGTAAAACTTGTAAGAAAACAAGTCCGTATTGTACAAATACTTGAAGGTAGGGTGGAAAATTTTCTTATGCCACACAAAGGCAAAGTCAAACTTTTAAAATGCTTTAATCGAGAAAAAGAATAATAACTTAAAAATATAGACTCTTCTCACCATATAATGATATATACTTCAGGATAGAGATCGTTACTTTAAAATTTGTTACTGTGCACTCAGGACCAACTTGAATGTTCATCTCCCTCTCTCAGGAATGGTTTTGCCAGTTGTGTGGAGTTGACCCACACAATGAAAAAAAAGTCAATAACAATTTCCTGTCTACAGATAATCCCCTTCTCTTGCAGATGCTCCCCCACCCCATCCCTGGAATCTTTTTTCCTTCTTCACATATCCAAACAAGTATTCCAAACAGGCCCCAAATTTTGCTTCAAGCTTTTTTTTTTCCTGTAAGCGTTTTCCTACAGATCTGTGAAAGAAAAATTGTCACTCATGCCTCAATGTAAATGAGGCACTGGACCTTAGTTTAAGATGTTTTGTTCTCTTCACATTTCAGCATTATGGCTAAACCTGACACAGAGAAAAGTCAATTAAGCATCCTAATAACATTAGCTAAAGCCACCGCATAAGAAATTGCTCACAATTTATTTGAAGTATTTGTACAGCAATTACTCACGAGATACTGCACTTAGTTGGGATTTCCTGTTCAACTTGATCTGATTACAAGAAGTATTTTGCAATCAGGGCAATTCAAAAGCATTTCATAGATGTAATGATGTGTACATGTAAAATCTAATTTGGAAACCTGAAAAAGCTAGATTTTGTTAACTGTCTCTTGGACTAGAAATCTTGTATATAGGGCAGCCGTTTTGAGAAAAGAAGAGCTCCCACCATGTTCTTCCCAAAACACTGGCATTGTAGTTGCAAAATTTAATTATGATACTCCATGAAGAACAGTAATTATTTTTTTAGCCTTGAATATTTACCTGCTACAGAAAATGCTGAAGTGTGAGTATACTATGGGGAAAAACCCACCAAGCTTTTTCACTATTGGTCAGTAAAATGGAAAAAGCACCTGGCTAGAAATTCGGGTAGCTGTTATTTTGGGAACAAGCTTGATAATACCAGATGAGATACCTCATCCCATATAATAACTGGAAGTTTTTCTGTAAAATGAATGAGTTGTGCTAAATGTCATTCAGATGCCAGAGTCAGCATGTTTTGCACGGATGTTCTGTGCTCGAAATCTTCATAATGTGACTACAAAAGGTACCAATACAAAACTCTCAGACAAGCACCACAGAAGTCTGTACCACAGAAATACATACACTAGCTCTTTTTCTAACCATTCACACTAAATCCAGGACAGGACCATGAACAGAGGTAGTATGTGCTCCTGAAAGCAAACAGAAATTCCATATCTATCAGCACCCAGAAGGGAAAGGCCAGATGAATCCAAGTAAACATGCTCATGTTGTGAAGAACTGCTTGCCAAGAAAGTATTCTGCACACCCTGGTGTTTCCCTTTAAGTAAGGCTGACCATATAAGATGATGACTTTTCTAATTTTGGAGACAGGTGCCCAACATAATTAAGTGGGCATGAGAAGGAAGGAGATGAAGGAAAGGTGCCCAACATAATTAAGTGGGCATGAGAAGGAAGGTGATGAAGGAACAATTTTCTATTATTGTGTTTGAATACAAATGCTCAGTTTAGCAAAGCAGTATACCCTGGCGATCAAATAGCGTCACAGGCATGAAGTATAAAGTGTCCTTTACTGTGTTACCCTTCAGTGATCTCCATGTCTGCCCTTCACAAATAAATTAGCACTCTCTCCTATTCTGCTCTCCATACCCAGACAACTTTCAGTGCCCCCACACTCCATCCATGCTCCTCTGATCTCTTTCAAGTCTCCTCTAAAGACCCCAGTAAGAAGAGCCCCCAGTGGGTGGTGTGTGTTAGTTACTCCTAGACTACACTATTTGGTATAATTTAATCTGAGATGAGCCCAGGACTCAGGATCACAGACTGGAGTGGTCAGAGTTTTGTATAACTGGGTATTGAAAGTCTCCAACAGTGGAGGCTGCACAGCTTTTGTAGGCAGGCTGGTCCAGGCCTTATTGCTGTCATGGTGACAGCTATTTTTTTTTTTTTAACTTCCTTTTGGCAAATCAGGCCCTTCCCTGCTCATTTCAAGACCATTGTCACTTGTCCTGCTTCTGTGCACCTTCACACAAAGTCTGGCTCTTCTCAAGAACATCCCTTCCGGATTTTCCAAGGCTCCCACATGGCACCACCATGGGAAACATGGACCAGGAGGAGATCTGTTTCAAAACTGCCTGACTTATCTACACCAACATTGGAACACCTGCTAATTACAGCCTAATTATGGGTGTGATTTTACACCTGTGTAGACATTACTCTGGAGGAATTAAATGGTATAATTTTATATCAATAGAATTAAACTAGTTCTAAAATCCTGCTAGGATACCCAGTTGAGTTCAGATGGATACATTTTTCAAATTAGCCTATGCTTGCTAGTTTACAGGACACACTCTGTTCTAAAATGAGATCATATATTCATGCAGGAAGCTTTACACAGGTTTAAATATCATCACTTTTGTGTGACCTAAAGAGCACTTCAGAAAAAAGAGGTTATGCTTTGAGGGAAATATGGGAAAAATCAGCAGGTGTGGCTGGCTCTGTACACCTCCCACTTGAGGCTGAAGAATGCCCTCAGACCCTGTCCTGTGCTTGTAAGGGCTTGCCCTGGTGAGTTTCCAAGAACAAGAAGTCCCCTGCTTCACATAAAGCATAGGTATGCACTGGAGAAAGGAATAGGAAACATTGATTGAATTATGAAAGATACAAAATTCAAGCTATACAGGAAGTACCAGTTAGAAGGTGAAATACAACAGTAAAAGCCATGTGCTTCCACTGAGTTTATCCCTTTGCTTCACATCATACTGCTTCAAAACAGGTCTTCTACAATTAAAACTGGCAAAATTTGAGCAATACAGCTCCCAGACACAATTTTTCTTTATTTTTTGGAGAATACAACTGAAAAAAAAAAATTAGTTTTCTTTGTGCTTAGATGGACTGAACACAGGTCAGGGAAATCCTGTAATTTTTTTTTTCTTCCAAGGGACTCTCCTTAAGCTGAACAAGAAACAAAAGACTGATATCTTGCCTACTTGCACCAATTTAGCTACTGCTGATTCCTGGAAAGTCTCCAGTGTTCAATGTCACCCTCAGATCCTGAGCATTCAATATGATATGATTTATTATGGGGAATGAATGCACAGTACTGTGATTTCTTGTTTTTCCAGTTTAAAGGAAATTGCTTTTATATCTTATGCTGACTTAAATACTTTTTTTTTAGAAGTTCCCCAATAGCTTAATTTACAAAATAAACCCTAGCAATTCTTGTGTAATTAGATCACAAAGGACCATAGTACATTAAATTCAGTACCTGTATCTAATTTCTATGGCATCTTTTCACAGCGGTATCTAAGAATCAGGCAGCTTTTTTTTCCTTTTTTTTTTTTTAGCTAATTTTGCTTTCTCCTTATTTAATAAAACAAATTGCATGTTTGAATTAGTAACACTCTGGGAAATGCATCTTATCTAATTTCTGATATTACCAGTGCATATGTGGCTTATCACAAAATCTAAACACAGTCTACTTGCTTCCAGTCAGATTACAGAGCCACGCAGGTCTGAAGGCCCCCCTGACTGCAGCCAGATTTCAGCTGTATCTAGATCTCATTCCTGCACAAGAGCAGCCAGGCGGAGCATCAACAGCTATCTGAGATGTGGACCAATGCATTCAGGTCATAGGGCAAAGAAACATGGGTGGAGACACCAATGGTAAGCTGCCCAGTACACAGCTCTTGTGCTTCCGTTTCATTTATGGCATATCAGGTAGCAGGAAAAGAAATAAAAAGAGAAGCTGATACGGTATTTTAAGTTTACGTGCTCAAAATAGGAGCAGTTGTTTTACAGCTAATGGCAAAGTTTTTGAGCTACAGACCAAGTGTCTGTTCCCAGGCCATGCCCGCTGTGACAGGAGTGCAAGGAAGGCTTTTGCAAGTGTTGTATTAAACCTGAAACATCTGTACCTGAACACTGGAAAACAGGCTTAAAACTCTGCTCAGATTTCTCACACTTAAGGTTACTCATGAGTTGCAGAGTCATAGGAGGTGGAATTAAGACACCAGAATTATTTGTTAAAAACAAACAAGAAAGGTACTTCCATTGAGCAAGAAGAAGCTTTCAGAAGTGAAAGTGCAGAGAACTCAACTTTTGGACATGCATAGCACAACCCCAACTCTATACCAAGCCAGTCCTCCCTCTGTGTGTAACTTACAAGGCAGTTTTTCACCACTGCAAATAAGCTTAGCACATTTTGGTTATCCATATTGGCAAAAAACCAACTAAACTAGCAAACTAAAAGTGAACATAAAGTACATGTTCCCAAAGAAGGAATATGTAGGGAGACAAGCTTTTTTATTGAAATAGAACATACATTACAGTTCACTTGAGCAGGCTGAGAAAGAACCCCAAGCAGTAGCTGCTCACAAAATTACTGGAAGAATCCAAATAACAGAAAATAGAATTTTCCTCAAACTAAAATATATTAATTCTTTTTTTTTCTCCCGTAAAGAAAAATATTCCATTCATTGACAAGGAGAAAAATTAAGAGAAGCAGTTATCAGATACCAAACTGTACCTTCTGAACCTGCCTACCTGCCACCACAGGCAAGTGACCTTGCTAGGCTGACCTAGAAGACATCTGTAGAATGTTTCTAGAAAAATGAGAAAATTACTAATATACAAATAATTCCTTTTTAGCTAATCTAGTGGCAACTTGATTGCTGCAATGGGAAATTACACAGCTAAATGACACCTTGTTCTTACTTTGTCTAGAAAAAAAAGGAGGCTGGTACACCTTACCAGCTACATCGGCAGGATCATGGGAACAAGCTCAGGAGAGTGTTTTCTTTCTCCCCCTTTTCAAATATCAGGCAAAATAGAGGGCACATACTTGCTCATTGAAAAATATGTTATGCTCTGTGCTCATAGCGTGACACTTCCTCCACACGGCCCTAGTTTGGCTCTATCCCACACAGACATGCTGCATCTTCACTGTTCTCTCCCACTCTGACTACGCCACTCTGTGGCACAGGGGTCCCCCCAGCAAAAGGAACAAGAGCACCATCATGATGGGACTTCCTGTCAGAAGGTACATTTTTAGAGACACAGGAACTGCAGCACACCTAAGGATCCTTCTGGCATATGACCTTGAGCACAAGACAATTTGCTTCTTGCTGTGCATCACCTCAGGCAGCAGCACTGAAATGAACTCTAGTGTAAATATCACCTCCCACTGCCCTACTCATAGGGACTGTGGTTAAATGGCAATATGATCTTGGAAAAGGTAAGTAGACATATTAAAATCTTACAGTAAGTTAAATTGTGTATTGTGTTTCTGGAAAACATCTCATGCCAATCTCATAGAATCAGTTATTTCAACTGAGCCCACTGATCTCAGCCTTGGCTCAGCTGGGTCTGTGCACATCAATAGTGGTGGTACGCAAGAACACAATTATGTGACTGACAATCACACACCTCAATCAACAGCAATTATATACCACTGCTATCAAGAAACCTAGAGTTCCTGAAACTGTTCAAGAATGGGTTTTATGATAAGGACACTTGAAATTTTTCTAACACTAGTGGAATTACTATGCAACATTTATTAAACTAGGGTCCAGGTATACTTCTCCATTAAATTCAGACTTGGATGCAAACTGCTGTAACTAAAAAGACCTATACTGAATTCAGTTGCTATGTAATCAAATGAAAGTTCCAAATTATTCACATTATTATTCTGATTACCATTTCATCCACATTCTTATTGTTCCCAACAGGACTGCTGTTTTTTTACAGCTGCAGGAGAGGAGAAATATTGTAAACTATGACAGCAGAGACAACCACTCAACTGGCCCCAACCCTTTCTTCAGCACCTCCTGCAGCTTTGCTTAGGCTGCCTGTAGGCCAATTAGTAGCTAATGTGAATAATATTCTTGTCCATTCCACTATACAACAAGTCCATGCACTGAGATTCAAGTATTAGCACTCCTGTTCAAAGCAGTTTGCACAAAACATGCATTCGGAAAGCAAGAGCTCCAACACCCATGCAGTACTAAGTGGCTTTATCAATACATAATTCCATTCTTATTTCTGTGAACTTTCCCCTATATATTGTTGAAGTCTAAAAGTTTTTGCCTTTCATACTAAAGGTCTCAAAGTTTATCTGGGAGCATGCTGTAATTTGTAGATCTGAACTAGATGCTTTCCATTTCACTCTGAATTAAATTTTTAAAGAAAGTTATCATGGAACTTGAAAACTGTGAACTGCTTCAGGAATTGAGCCAGTTGTCCTACCCTATTCCCCAAGGTAGTGTCAAAATACTTAGGATAAAGAAGAGAAACAAAGTTCAAAGATGACTGTCAAGTCTTGTGGATGCAAGATACACTCACTTTAACAATACAGTTATTAAAAATAAAATTTTCCTGAGTATGTTTAAAGATACCTAAGAAACACTACCAAGTCCTGACACAGGGCAATTTACCTAAAAGGTTACTCTAAATACAGCATTAAGCCTCTCTCTCAACAAACAAGATTTACTCATACACAATCTCTTCACAGCATTGAGAACTTTTTTTTTTTTTTGCTTGTTTTATGTGGAGCTAGCACTTATTTCATTTGGTCTCCCCCCAGTCTTGCTAAGTGCAGCTAGGGTATAGGGTATTGACATCAGAAACACACTGTCCCTCCTGGGTAGGGTTCCCCAGTATCACATCCAAAATGTATTGCTTGGTAAACAGGCACCTTACTCTCCATTTCCATACATAACATCAAATTATAGGGAAGGAAAAAAAATAAAAGAAGAAAAATCAACCAACCAAAAAAACCCTCAACACAACTTCAAGACAAGGAAAAAACCCCCAAATACCTGACAAAGTAATAGGAATAAATTAATAAATGAAGACAACTGCCAGCCATTGAAATAGTTTGTCAAAAGACTGCAGTTATGCTTTACAGTACCTCTGAAGGCTTAATGTGCCATTATGTCTCTGCAGAGGCTGAGATGTGTCAGAACAGCAGCTGCAGAGATTAAAATGAACACTCTCTCTCTTCCCAAAATACTCTAGGGGGATAAGCCCAAAACCAGAGCAACAGGCCCTCTTGGTGCACCCAAAAGAGAAGTAGTATTAGGAGGGAGCACTAGAATCCCCATGTCACTTGATGGCTTGCAGCATTAGCTACACACCCTGCACCTGATGATGATTGCTTCCTAAGCAGATGCAGTTAAGAGAAAAAAGGCTTTCCCTGTCCTCCTACACCTGCCTACAAACCTGAGTGACCTGCCACTTGGCCTCTCTTTCTTGGCTGAATGATCCTAGCCTCTTCATCTATTTGTAACCAACACTTTTACCATTTGTGTGGTGTTAAAGAAAAGAAGAGGTGGTCTCCCTGTACAAAAAACAACAACAACAAAAAAAAGAAACAAACAAAAACCAACCAAAAACCCCCAGGAGAGAAATATTTATTTTCATAAATTATCATATCCTTATGAAAACCTGAAATTAATATTAATGTAGGGGAGGGGTACTTGTGCTAACAGCTTGAGGATGATTTTTTACTTTCACTTGAGAGCAATCTTATAAATCTAACACAAATTCAGAAAAAGGGGAAAAAAGTGATTGGTTCCTCTCTATGAGACTTTAAACAAAGTTTATCTGTGCAATTATAAATGGCATAAATTACAAGTTTTCCCCGTGAAGGTTCATTTTCCAAGATGTACCCTGTCAAAATTAGATGTAATTAAACAGCATTTTTTTTCAATTCCAGAGAGAAATAAATTAAAATTTGGCATGAAATTACAACTTTGCATGTGAAAAAAATGACAGTGTTTGAGCTTCTAACCTTTCCCTAATGAAAGCTGTATTACATCATCCTTAAATCTATATAGAGGCAATCACATATTTCCCTGGCATTTTTAATGACATTCACATGATGTTTCAGTTCCCCCATATTATTTAAGACATGCAGAGGACGCTTCAGTCTCTGAGAAGGGCCATGCTGGCATTTCTGCTCTGGTATTTTGGTTCAAGTGATCATTTTTGATAAAACACATATTGATGATGATTCCTTGCATACTCCACAGAATATGCTCAGTTGGAAGGGACCCACAGAGATCACTGGGACCCACAGAGATCCCTTAGCCCTGCACAGCACCATCCCCAAGAATCACACCATGTGATTCTCACATGTGGACAATGTGAAAGCATTGCCCAGAAACATCTTGAACTCTGTCAGGCTTGGTGCTGCGACCACTGCCCTGGGGAGCCTGTTCCAATGTCCATCCACCCCCTGGGTGAAAGACCTTTTCCTAATACCCAACCTAAACCTTCCCTGACACAACTTGTAGCAGACGTCACAGCAGTAAAGGAGTGGTCCCAGCAGAAATAGTTCGGTGTCCAGATGTGGTTAGTTCTTTTTAAAGAACTCAAACTTCCTCTTCAAGGACAGCCCTTGGGGCAGCTCTTGAGCTCTTCAGAAAAACCAGCACAGGTAATTGTCATGACATCCAGACAGAACTGCCCAACTCCAGGACAAGGAGTGCATGGAAATGTCCTCTCAACTACTCATCTGTGTATAACACCCATCAAAAAACCAACATGCTAATGAGGAGTCAGAGACCACCAGTATTTCTCAAGTGACAGTGGTAACAGGTACAAAATTGAGTGACAGAAACAACAGCTATGAGAGAGGATGTCCTGCTAGAGGGCAGCACATACACACCCTCCCTAAAAGCTGCCAGGAAAATGACATGGAAAAGGTAAAACACCTTGGTTATTAAATTTAATCTGAGCTTTATTTAGTTTTTAATCACCTTTTCTGGAAATTGCACCAGAAATATAAACGGGTTCTTCATAATACACCATATGTTCCTGGACTGTACTAAGACCCTGATATGGTGGATCAGGATGAGAATCCAAGATGAGCACATGAATGCTGAAAGGAAGACAGATTATAGCAGCCAGCTCTTTCAGAACATGACATTATGAGGAGCAAGTAATTTTTGTCACAGGTAGCAAAAACATTAACTCTCAGGTGTAGAGGAATGGAAGGTCAAAATATTAAGATCCAAAAATAAACCCAGCATGAACTAAACCACAGTTATTGCCAAGAAGTTCTTTTCACTTTACACTGATATTTCTTAATTTGCTTAAGTTTATCCAATAGCCTGAGCAAACAACTTTGATCATATACATCGTGCAAAAGCTGCTTACCTATGTGATTTAGTTTTTTGTGGTATTTCTCTGCTTCCCTGCTGAAACTTTTTATAAAACCAGATGGAAAATCTAAAGATTAATTTATATTATAAATTTTTATTATATTGAAAAGATTATTGAAGAATTGCCAGAGAAGGCGGAATTCTTGCTAAGAAAACATTGCTTCTGTCACTGCTCATGAAAAATGAATGAAAGAGCTCATGAATACCATCAAAGTGTTCTGGCTCCTGTTTTCTTGATGATTTTTTACATGTTCCATTCCAGACTCAACCTCATTTCCCCAAATCTTCTTTGACTGATAGCAGTCTGTACAGTTTAATAGATATAATTTTTTTTCCTCAAAAAAAGTGAATATATGTAGACAGCTCGGCTGGAAAATAAATCTTACATATCCAGAACATCCAGGTTATTCAAGTCAATAATCAATGATGCAGTATCATACTTCAAGTTATTTACTTGACATAATTAGAACTATTAGTATAGTCAGTTCCATCTTTTAAGAAAAGTTACAGAACAGATATTGTGAAGCTGTGAAATATCAAGGAAACAGAGTTTCTGAAATAGATTTTTATCTTTTTTTTTTTTCAGTTGGCAACTAGTGTGAATAACTAGAACAAGAATAACTACAGAGCTATGAGGGAAAAGCAGAAAACATGAGAGCCCAGGGGATGACCTCATTGACGGGAAAAGCCTGGGTAGGTGTGGATGCACATTGAGAATTAACAAGATCTGCAGCCAGTGCTGCAAGCTGTTCTTTGGCTCTCATAGCCCAGGATCTCTCTTTAAGAAGAGCTGAGAGATAGAATCCATTTGATGAAGTAGGGTAAAACCACTTTTGCTGAAAGGCTTGTAGATCCAGTGCAGAGGATTTTAAGCTGGGTACATGTGGGGACACTGAGAATAGCCTGCAGGTCAGTGAGAGACTGGAAGTAAAGGGGAGTTAAGTTACATAGGGCAGGGTGATGGGAGCCAAAGAGCCCTCAGTTGGGATAAAACATGTTGGAAGGGGGTCATCTCACATGCTGGTACACAACTGCACAGCGCCTGTGTGCCACAGCTCTGCAAAGGATGGGTGTAGGCAAATGAATCCAGCAAATGAATCCCAACCTCCTGCAGTCTGATTGCATATTCAAAGAGAAAACTTCAATTTTTAAGTATCAAAATGCATAAAGTAGAAAGTGCACCCAGGTTGAACTTTTGCAGTATATTCAAGTTTGCATTTGTCTATCTTGATATGGGATCTCCTTTAAGATTCAAATGCTTGCAGCCAAATATTTTTCAAATATTTCCCCCATCTTATTCACCTTAGCAGTCATGAGACCTCATTCCTAAGCTTGACTTCAGGCTGAACTGTGATCTTTTCTTCACTACTCAGTAGATTTTTGCCTTTAAGAAGAGTGGGCTAACCTACATTAATTTGCAAAGGCGTGCTATCCCCAGCCTCTGATTCAGACTAAGGAGGTGTTAATTTTGTGTTCATTAAACCACTTTCTTAAAAATTAATTTTAATTTATGTACACATGGTCTTCTGCTGTGGATTCCAATTGCCAGAACATAAATTTACCAAAATTTTGTTACAAGTTCTTCTGGTAATGAAACACAAACAAAATCAAATGCACAAGAAAAGAAAAATCTGACATTTTACCATGAAGGGATCCAAGCAAAGTAAGAGAGAATGAGTTAATGAGAGAACTCTGTATTCTTTCTTCTTGGAGAATACAATTCTCTGCACACTTTGATGAATTAGTGAGAGTTTATGCATGGTGAATGGATGGAGATGAACATGCAAACAGGATTAATGAATCTTCTGCAAAGGGAAAGTGCAGAGATCCCAGAAGCTTTACCATGTCAGTTAGGGAAGACACAGTATCACACTGTACTTATAATTTATACCCTCTATGCTCAAACCCATCTTGGCAGTCACAGCAGGAAGCTTTCCTGGCAGGTAATATACGAGATCTGAGATGGCACCTGAGACACTCTGGAGACTTTTGCTCTCCTTAACAGAAATGCAAGCCCTTTCCTTTTTTTTTTTTCCCCAAAAGAATACTGGAAGTATGAGAGCAAGGATCACTCCAAATGAGCAGAGACCCCTCCCAATGACCACAGAAGATAATGCCAAAGCATTAGAGATGTTTAACTTTTCAAGGTGCTTTCTGGGGGTGTAGAGGGTGGAGCAGGAGAAGAAAGGGGATGAGGAATATGCTTACGTTTCAAGCTTAAAAATTACTGATTCAATCAAATATCTAAATTTGGGGATTCTGAAGCATACTGTACGGACATATGTGCTGTCAGCTGCAAACTACTCCTACAGCACTAGGAGTTGAGTGCAGCACCATATGTTATGCCAAGATTACTGATTTTCATTAGATATGAAAGAAGATTTCCAATTTTAATCTTAATTTTCAATCATTATTTTATTTGGCAGTCTAAACACAATGATGACAGCCAGTATCTTGATTCTATCTCTGCACCTGCTGCAGGTACATTCACTCTCATATCCTCCCTCTTCCTTTTAAATCTAAAGTGGAAAAAAAGAGAAATCTTGAGACTAATCAAGCCCTAAGGATTTTGCTAGACACGAACACTGAAGTCATATATCCCTACAAGGAGCTATGATGGATAGTAGGCTGTGACTTGAGGACTTTAAAGAAAGAAGTCAGTCTTTAAAGTAAAAGTCATGAGTAAAGTCGTGACTGTGTTAGCAGAGGTTATTTATTATCTGTATCAAGCAGAGCAATCCTATGGAAGAGCTGGCTTACCCACCTCTTCTCACATTCTGACTAGCAACAGGATGAGAGGGGAATGGGAAATCTGTGAGCATTCATTGGTCTTCTTGTATCTCCCCAGGGATGGGTAAACAGGCAAGGTGAAACATGTAAAAGAAGATTGCAGATTCCAGATCCATGCTGGCTGACTAAAGTAACACCCTGTGTGCCAGCGCCATAAAACATGATGGAAATTACTTAATCCCATCCCTGAACAAATAGTAGATGTGAAACAATGGTGCGAAAAAGAGGAGAGTTGCTCCTGATGTAGCATGGTGGGATTGCCATCTTTGGTTGGAGCAGTTGCACTTTGGTGAGAAGTTGCAATTCCAGTTAGTTTTAAGAGACCAGACTAGTGCTACCAGTCATATTTTATGCTTTATTACTTATGGGAAGCTGAATTTCCTAAACTGTTAAAAAAAGGAACAAAAATGATTGCAGCAGATGAAGCCTTCACAAGGACACACAAGTAAGTATTTACAATAGGGATTTACAATGAAAAAAGCAAACACACAAGAGAGAAGCACCTAAGGCCATAGCAAATGGTTATCCCTTCAAAATGAGTCATCTGTATAGAGATTAAGCAGCAATGGGGTTTCAATGGAAGCAATGCAAGTCACGTTCTACTAAGAAACAAATATGAAACACAGCTGGAAAAAGTGAACACGACTTTTCCTGTGAGGTGGAGGCTGATGCTTGTCTCCTGGTTGCTTTCACCTGTATAAACAAAGAGGGCATCATTCTCTGGAGGTGCCTGTACAGCAGCTCCATGGCCACTGCACCTTCTTCCCACAGCAAAATGCCAAGCCACTCATTACTTGTCCACATGTACATGTCCTGTATTTGCATGAATCCTCTTGGACCTATTTCTACATCCTCTGTGAGAGTGTCATACTTTTTTCTTTTCCTAAGAGAAAGACCCCAAAAGCTTTTATTTTTTATTACAAATAACTCCTAGGTGCGCAGGAAACAGTGGGAATGGGTACGTGCACAACAGCTGGCACCACAGTGCACAGAACGCCAATGCAATGCTCACGTAGTCACTGGGTCTGAGGAAGCTCTTCCCCACCCCTGCTTCAGTAACCACTCTGCCCTTCCCATCTCCCTTGTCTTTGATGTCTAAAGTAACTCCAAGCAACCAACCATATCTAATTATGTTTTGGTTTTTAACCAGCCTAGATAATTCATGTAGTCTACCAGATTAATGGCTTTCATTCTTTTTCACTCTGAGGTGCATAGTTTCTGCAGTTGGATGATCAGTCTCCCTAACATAATTTTTACTTCATTTAGCAGAAGATTTAAGAAATCTTCCATCTTCAATTTCTTATGAAACCTCCTCTCAATTTACATGTAATAGCCTGCATTTCAGAATGTCAAGACTAGCAGCAAAAGAGCACATTTTTCTTTTGGAAATTATGCAACACCTGCTAGTAACACTGAAGGCAAAGGGATGTATGTATCTACAAACTTCTTGCTTATTTTCTTTCCAGCCCCTTAAGGATTCTTCAGGTAATAATAATACCTGACAGAGCAGCACCAGGTTATGAAACATCACTGTGCATCCCAGCCTTCCATTCAAAACAAAACTCACTTTTTAATACAGCTGGGTCATTAGCCTACTATAACTGGAGTTATATCAGGGTCCTGTTAACAGCATAGCCAGGGTACTGCTAGCCAACATACAACAGCTGGCAGTGCAAGGTCAAATACAGTAAGCACTGAGCTGTGAAGAGCCATTTATTCTATTTGCTTAATGACATGCTGAGCTTCTGGTACCTACTGGAAAGTGGCATCCCCTTTTCAGTACAGTTTGTGCTAGCTCTACCACTGTGCAACTTAATTAGAGAGCAATTTTGCATGAAATAGCTCTTGTGGCTTAGACAGGGCTGGAGCACAGGTAGGTCAGTAGCTGCTACGCCACTTGGAAAACCAGCGATGACAGCTACCATCAACCCAAAAATAGTGCTGCTGGGCCAGCACCATGCCTTCTGGTGGTAGTTGAATTATTCCACGCTCTTATTTTACTTGTCATAAAGAAAAGCAGGCAATTATTTCTATCCAATATATCTCAGACTGTTAGACCATTAAGATGCCTGCACACATTTAACATCTTAGATGTAACTTATAAGAAAGATGCCATTTTACACATGAATTTAGGACATCTGTGTGTGTTTGTACACAGGCAAAATGCAACTTAAGATGCATGTGGCAAACTCCTCCTGCTTTTTTAGTGCAGTGAGAAAACTCAATGTTTTAGCAAAGCCTGACTCAACCAAGGCTAGGAGCCAGTTCAGTTCTAAAACTGAAAATCTAGCTGAACTTTTATGTTGGATTCTTGATGGCAAGGTTTTGTGAAGAGATTAACATCTTGTTCAGTGAACACTGATTGAAGCTTTTGAGCTCTGCATGCCCAAATCTCATACAGGGCACTCTGGTGGTGGTGACTAACAGGTATTACATTGCCTGAGGGACGCTGCATCATGAAATCCACAAGAGAGATTCCACAAACTGAACAGGCAAAGACAAAAAATAACACTACAGGCATTTTTTTTCTGGTTGGAACTGAGGCATCACACCACTAAGGAATTAGACCACCACTTCTCTGGTCTGCTGAGAAAGAAAGTCTCCTTTTCTAGGTCTGTGTTTTTGATCAACCACACTGGTTTGAGTTGGGTTTTTCTTTTGTTTTAAATCAAGCACATGCTGTATGCTGCTTCCTGATTTCTTCCAGGCATAAAGGTTGCCCAGTGGGATCAGACAGAGAAATTTTAAGTATACAAAAAATTTCCAGGAAAAACATGACAGGAATATTAATTTTAAGTAACAATTATATGCACATTTTCTAGCAGAGGTGACTGTGGGAGCAGACAACAAAAGCATTCCTGATTCTCTGAAGTCTGTTTGTTGTGTCACACATGGAGGGGGAAGGCTCTCAGATGTGTTTTTAAGTAAACTATCACTGTCACAATCCCTGTGAGAAGGACTAAAAATATGATTATAATAATAATGAGGGTGATAGCAAAGACAACAAAAATGATGGTCTGACCCACAGTTTTTTATGCCTGGCTGTAGTCATAGAGGCTCGAGCTCTGAAGGGTCCAGTGGGTGATATGGCAAATATTTGTGCAGTACAGATGTGATCATTTGATTTCTATACCGGAGCACTGAGTCCTTTGATTTTAGCAGCTGGAGACAAATCGCTAAGCACATTGACACGCACTGTATCTTTGTAGTAAGATCTTCAAAGGACTCCAGCAGGTTAGTCTGGCTTTTCTCCTCTCAGCTTAATTCCAGCATTTTTGTAATCAGTCTGTGTTTTTCCGCATGGCTTCCCAGCAGATCAGTTAAAGACAGATGCAAAGATGATTTTCAAACAGGCTGACCTACATGCAGTGTGCAGGCTATGGCTCTAGATAGGGCTCCTCAGGTAAGCTTTTTAACACTTTGAGAAGAACCCAGACTTATCCCACATTTTCAATTATCCCTCAAAACTACAGAAGTATGTTGAATAAACCCAAAGGATGACTCTACTCTCTTTCCACCACTGTGTTTCCTTCATTTTCTACTGACAGTCTCAGATGATGGTTATCCAGTTGAAAGGCTTCTACTCTTCACTGAAACTTTTAATCATCAGCTGGGGTATTGTCCTACCAGACAACTCATTTTCACAGAATGTGTTTACTCTGTAACATCAGATGGATGACACCCACATTTCCTCATTCCTATTTTTAATCATATTTACTAACACTTCAAGGTAAAACAGCAATCCAGGAGGACACACTTCGACTGTCAGAATCACAGCCGATATTATGCTTGTACCTGGTGTTTCCTATGCAACACTTTGCAAAAAGTCAAAATTCATAGAATCATAAAATATCCTGAGTTGAAAGGGACCCAATTAACTCCACAGCAACAATTTTTTCCATGGCGTCCCCATTATCATGGCAGTCTGCTGGTTCTTGCTAATTAACTTTTCAATTAAAGTAGGTGATTTTCACTTAGCCTTCTTCCTCCACATTGAGTTCCAAGATGATTGTTCCCCTCTTGGTTCAAGCAAAAGCAGCCTCAGGACTGCCCTGACTTGGTCTGCTGGTAGTTATGCATGACCAGGGATGCACCCTCCATCTGGAAGTCCCTTTAGCAATCTTTGCTTTGCTCCTGCAGGGAGAGCATCAGCATAAATACCTTGAAAACTTGCACTTACTGGGACTTAGCACAGCAAAATCGTGTCTTCTATAGGTGAAAGTTTTGGCTGAGCATTTGCAAAGATTGGCTGCTTCTTTGCACTATTCCAGCAGCACTGAATCACAATAGTTTGAGTTGGAAGGGACCTTTAAAGGTCAAGAAGGAACCTTTAAAGGCACTGAGGTCAGCACATATTTCTAAACTGATCCTTCAATATAGAATAGTTTTACCACTATTTCTCAGTGGGAAGGAAGAAGGAAAAAAGAGAGCAAGGGACCTTGTCTTCTGGAAATAGTCAGCTCCTTGACAAACATGATGTATTGAACTACCACCATTGCTGTCCCCATACAAAAGCTCTTCTCTGATTCATCTTTCTGAGTAACCATTACTACTTTTCAAGAGTTCAAAAAATATTCTGCTGCTGTAAAAACTAAAACACAAGAATATTAAGTGATTCCTTCCTCAGGGCCTGTGGCATTCTCTAGCTACTATTCCAATCACAAACTCTTTATATCTTCTTCAGTAATGGCCACACACTAACCAATAATAAATGTCATTGTACTCTCTTCAGACCTGCTCTGGATGCTGAGGAAAGGGAACTTGGCAGCCAGTAGCACTTTTATTCAGGCAGGATCAAGTTCCCTGGGGTTCCTTTGTTCTACTCTCTGTTTCTTTCATCTTCTGCTCATACATGCAGTTCTTTTTCTGTCCTACACAGGATCACTCTGTGCTAGTACTTTACATGAGTATAATCACAAGTTATAACAAAAAACAAACAGCATTTATTAAATGAGCAAAGTTCATTTCCTTAAACAGCATGTTTCTGACTCTGCAATCTGCTGTGTTTATTCACATGTCCATTGATGAATATTTCATTACTTCAGAACAGGCTTCCTAGTCATTGTATCAGACTAATCTCCAGGCCATTAAAACATTTAAGCAAGTGCAGGACATAATTTTAGGAGTGCGGATGATTCTATTGAAAGAACTGAAGCAGAATCAGCTGCACTATCAACATCTGCCCACAATGCAGAATAAGAATGTAAGAAAAAGTTAATTTCTACCCTCGAACATCCGCAAAACACGGTCTGTTTTCACAGTACTTAACAAACATATTCCTCCCCAGGAAAGGAGGTTGCACATTAATTGCCAGGAACTGGATGCCTAAAAATAAAGACACAAAAAAGGAGTCTTACGATACTGATGAAGTGAGAAGAATCTCAGAGCTTTGAGCTAGATTCTTGACGGCAATAGAGAGTGCACTAAGAATAGCAAAAGAGTAGGAGTAGTCAAGGCTGAAAAGTTTCTAAAGTGTTTTGATTGCCAATTTCTTCATGAAGCTCTTAATCAGGCTACCTCTTATGTGAGAAGGTTAAATCCTCTATGGAGTTTCAGTGTGTGGAAAGGTAGTTAGGAAACATCTAGCTCTGGCTTGCATGCCATTCAGTGGGGAGCCAAAACATCAGTAAGAACAGTAAGTGTCTTGGATTGGTCAACAGACAGTTGCTCTGGCTATAGGAATTATTTTAACAAAGAGACACGGTGAAATGTTAGAGCCAAGGCCAAAAGATGCCTGTGAAGTGTCTCTCTCCCCATGCACAGCACTGCACAGTTTGAGAGATACATAACAGAAGGATTAAAGAAACCCCAATCCCACAAAAAAAATCAACCTTTGCTAGGCAGGTAAAAAACAGAATGCTTGGTTAGATGAGTGAAAGCCTATTCTGACACAGCTCAACCAGAATCTCTGTTCTCCGGAAGAATATGCATATTATTTCAGAAAATGCATTTCGTAGTCAGTCAAATCCTTGACATAAGAAAGTCACCAATAAAACTTTTGATGAAACTTTGGAGTGCACAAATCTAGAACTGGCCCTAAGAACTTACTAGGTCATAAAGAACTACAGCAGAGCTTCAAACTCTGAGCACTTTCAAAGACAAGCCAACACTAACACCATGGGCACCGGGACTCTGACACTACCTAAAGACCAGTGTCTAACTCCCTTTTTGAGAAGGCACATTATTACCTGACCTGTGCATAAGACTTGTTTTTGGATAGACAAAAGGAAGGTGGGATTCTTGACAGAAGGTTTAGAGGGAAAATGAACCAACAAAGTGGACTTGACATCAGGACCACAACAACGGAACAGGTAAGAATGCTAGGGAATCATGTACTCTTTGGAAGAAAAGGGTGTTTGCATTTGCAAGTACTGCAAAAATAAGCTCACAAGGGCAGTTTATGTAGCTGTATTAACACTGTGGTCTTGAACAGCTCTTAGATCACTGAGAGTAATCACTTGGTAGCCATTACCTTTAGAAAGCAGTAAAATTGTTTTATTTTAAGACTATTACCCTTGTTCTCAACACTACTGATTTTCCATCTGGAATAGATATCCTCCCCTTATATCCTTTCTGCGGCAAAAATTTGCACTTGGAGCTAAATATACGATAGCATCATGGCTACAACTTGAAGACCCCTGTGAAGCTGCAGCATCCTAGGACTGTCACACATCACCACCATCCTGAAGACAAGCAAATACATTTTCTACATAATCCTGTTTCACAAAATCCAGGAATGAAGGCACCCACAATACCCAATGAATGGACCCTGAGCCTGCATGCCATACAGCCGACTGCTGAACAGAAGATGTTCACCTGTCCAGAAATGTCAATAGAACATAAGAAAGGTAATTTTGTAAGGATTATTATTTTAGACTGGCAATAATAAAAGCTGGAGTGGATGAGGATTTCACTTTCTTTTCGTTCTGGGTCAGTAGTTTACAGCTTTCTGCAGCTTTGCTTTTGTACACTAGTCCAAATTGCCTTCTGGTATTCCATTGAAAATGTTATGTCAGAAGGGCTATTTTTTTTCCCTTTTCACGCCCTCACCTTTCCTTTATTTAAACAACTGATTCCCCTGTCCATGATAAATAAAATACTGCAAGAACTCAGGTTCTACAGGTTTGTAGACTTTCCAGCTGGATTTCTGCTCTAAATTGTAGTTACTTGAAAGCATGATGGTACTATGGATAATACTCAGATCTTCAGCTCCCAAAACATAAAAGGATTTTTAGGTGCAGGAACCATGATGCTCCACTGAGCAGCTCTCATTTCATGCCCTCAGTAGCCCGCGTTCCAGGTTAGTTTTCTAGTATATTCATAAAAATCTTTATTGTAGAAAGGCTGATGTTTCAAGAGAGTTAAATCATTTATATAAACAACTTGCTACAATCAGAAGTACTGCATTAAACATCACCCTCCTTACTCTTACTCTTACTGACAGCATTACATGAGAAGATACAGTAACATTCCTAAATGATGTTCCAAGGCAATGAATCCGGACAAATGGCAAAGGTCTTATTGCTTTCAGTGTATCACAATGTAATTTTAAATTTAATTTTGTCTTACAGCTAATATTTAAACTCTTTTCTTGTCACCTAGAGACTTAAGCACTGCCACTGTGGGAGCCCATCATTTAACATTCCTCACAGAATTCATAGCAACAGCTTGAGTCATCGCCATTCTGGTGACTCACTCCTGCCACTCGATATACATCACATTAATTTTAAGTCACACAAAACCATCTGAGTGACAGCCAGCAGCAGCCCTATGATTTTCTGGCTTCTGCACCATTAAATTTCTCTTCTTAGCACTTCTCACATATCTTCACTATACCAAAAAAAAAAAAAAAAAAGTAATTTTAAAAAGTAATTTCTATTAACACAACAAAAAATCCAGAACCTTTACATTCAGACAGGAAAAAAAAAGTGCCTTTCCACCTGATTGTTTCAAAGCACTGCAGAAATGGTCATGAGAAGTTCTCACTGCCACCATAAGGGATTTAAAGCTGCTACTTGCAAACCATTGTCAGACACTGACAATAACCTAAGCCCTAGAGGGGCACTTCAAAACATTGTAAAGGAGCACTGTAAGCTCCCCACATATGATCAGGCGTACTGCCTCCTTGTTTCATATCCTCAGGGCAAGAGGGAAAGAAGTAAATATGCAGAAATTACATATAAGCTTCTTTCACACCAGGGAGATAGTCTCCTCCCAAATTTAAGCACATATCAAAGGTTTGTCTTTGGTGACACTGTCTGAGACCAAGATAAGCACATTAATTTACCCTTCTCTGATGACAGAGACGTTCTTTAACCTGTAGAGGCTGAAAGTTGCATCAAAGTAGCTGGGAGGTGGAGCCAGGCATCCGTCTGCTTCCATCTACCTCTTTTTGAGGAAAGCATTGAGTGCACATGCTGGGTGTAATGGCAGCAGTGGGGGGTCAGGTCAGCCCAGATGGGCTGGTTTGGGGAGCCACCTGCCAGGCTCAAGATGGCCACCTGGAAACAAGGAGTGAAGTAGGTGGAGGGGCAGCTATAAATATTCAGGAGATGCGTGTCCTTTTAGCACCCTGAAACCTACTGCTACGCATCTTTGTGGTTACTTATAATACATCCACAAAAGGCTGTGGAAACTCCGTGCATAGAGCAGTTCAAACCCCAACTCTACAAAGCCCTGAGCAACCTGCTGTAGTTGGCTGTCCTTTGAACACAGTGAGATTATTTCCAGAGGGCCCTTCCCACCTCAACTCTTCTCTGAGAATAATTAACATAGAGTACACAAGTAGACCATTGCCCCCTGCATACAATGCCTCGAGAATACAACATGCAAATGCATTTCATAGTCTTCAGGAGCAGTACTTAATATCAGTCAAAGGTATCAGTAACTGCTGTCAGCAACTCAGCAGGAGTCTTCCAGCCCCTAACAAATGGCCAATGTCACTCCCCAGTTACATATTCTCTGCTAAATCAAAATTTTCAGCTTCTACAATCTCCTGGTTTGACACAGGATTTCTTGAATTTCAAAAAAACCAAACAAATACTTAAACAAAACACTGAGGAGCCCCTTGGTTTGCTTTGGCAGCTGGCACTACAGACTACATTCCAGTCTTATTGGGCATATTTTGTGACATATTTCAAAACAGGGTAGCAAGATGAGACTTTTAGTAGATGGAGGATGTGTCTGCCTTTTGGCCTATGGTCTTCCCCCTAGACAAAAATGAACAAGCACTGATTTTAACAGAAAGTTTATCCTTTCCAGGGATAAACTGGATAAATGTAACCTAGCTGAAGATTGTCCTAAGAACACAGTAACCCTAATTCTTTCTTTTGTCTTGCTGCTCAAATCTAAATAGTGATGGTCATATGTAGGGGGTGGAGAGCTAGCTAATGGTTTCTATTTTTAAGTTATTAACCTTATTAAACAGTGAGAACATCTCAAAAGTTTCCCATAATCCTCTCATGGTTGTTTTCAGTATGGTGTTAAAAGAAAAATTTAAGTACAAGGCTAACATTTGCTTGCATTTTTCATTTGCAAGCAATGAAAAACGTGCAAACGGTGTTTGGCTTTATAACCTAAAAGAGACTTGACAGGATAATATCCCTCTCAAATACCAGCAAGGGTCAGAATGTACCTGTGGGCATATGTTAGAATGAAGAGATGGGTCCAGAGAAAGAAAAACGGAGATGTGGAAGGAGAAGAGAGGGATAATTTATAGAAACAATTATCAAAATAACAGTTCTCATATCTTTAACAGAGCACTAATTATTTCACAGGACTACTTCAGTGGCTGTAAAATTGCAGAATATTGCTATATTGTGTGGAAAGTCAGAGGCCATTGCTCTCATCACTGGCAATAACTGGGCAAGCTGAGTTTAGGGAACCCTGTCAAGAGCGAAGGGAGCAGATCTCTCTTTTCCTTTTCAAGAATGATTTGTGTTGTAATAGACTTTAAAGATCATTCAGGTCCAACCCCCCTTCACTGCAGGGGCAATTTGCACTAGACCAGGTTGCTAAAAGTCTCATCCAGCCCAGCCTTGAACACTTCCAGGGATGAGGCATCCACACCTTCTCAGTTCCAGTGCCTGCCTCACAGTGAAGAATTTCTTCCTTAGATGTCATCTAAACACACTCTGAGAGTTTTAAGACATTCCCCCATGTCTTATCACTATATACCCTCATAAAAATTCCCTCTCTAGCTATCCTAAAGAGTCCCTTTTGGCTGGATTAAATCCAACAGGGCATTAAATCCATGTCCTTATTATATTGGGGATCCCAGAATTGAACACAGTAGTCTAGATGGGTCTGATGAGAGTGGAGAAGAGAGGGAGAGTCACCTGTATCCCTTTGTTGTACAGAGCAGTGTAGGAGGCCCCTTTGTACACACAAGCACAGTCTCCACACCATGATAGCCACAAAAAGCACCACATCATCTTTTCAGTACCAAAGCTTCACTACCAGTTGAATTCTCCATGCTGAGCAATGTGGGAAGACAAAGTAGCAAAACCTCTTTGTCTTCAGTTTCCTGAAGTCGAAACATAAGTAAAGTCTGGCTTGTTAATGATTATTAACAATTGTTAGAAAAGTTTATACTGTGATATTTTTCTCTACAGGTTTTCCAGTGAAATACCTTTGCAGATTAAGGAATGTATAGAGACAAAAACATCCTAAAGTTCACTCAGGCAAGTGACCTGTCTTCAGGAAGCACCTTGTCCAGGTGGAGAAAACAACAGTGCTCACTGTTGACAGTTTTTAGAAGCACCAGGAGCACATAAAAAGGAGACAAGCTGATCAATTACTTCTATTCTGAACAGCATATTTTCTATAAATCAAGTCAACTTTGCCAATTATACAAGTCCAAATAAACATGAATGAAAAGACTACTTTTATAAAAACCTAATTGGAAATTCTTTTTAAATCCTCTATCCTTACAACTCTGACATACTGAGAAATAGCTCCTATTGCAGCTTCTTTTGAGGATTTTCTAAAGCACTAATCATAGATCTAGCTGATACTACTAAAGTGAATAGAAGTTTTATTTGTCAGGCTCATGCCTTCTATTGAAAACCCTTCCCTTAAGTAATAACAAAAAGTAACACTATACATTCAACAGCAAATTGCTACAATAAAGAATTCCCAGAAGAAAAAATTATGGTTGAATGGATACTGTAAAAAAAACCAAAAAAAACCCCAAAAAAAACCCCAAACAAAAACAAACAAACAAACAAACAAACCCAAAAAACCAAGAAAAAAACCCCAACAAAAACGAAGTAACAGTTTAGCAAGCAAATTAAATGCTCAATGCCTGAAGAGCTGATTTTCAGGATTTCCATTGCATGGTTACTGTTCTAACTTGTACAAGAGAAATTGCTACAGTTGAAATCCAGCTGCTGAAATCTTAAACCAAGTTGCTTTCACAGGTGAGAACAGTTACAATTAACTGAAGCAGGGACTGTTTCAAGTGCATTCCTTGGGTCACAGTTCAATGAAATACTAAAGTACAGACAAGCTTTTAAGCTTACATTTATGATTTTAGTTGCTCTAACTGGGACAGAGTCAATGGATAAAAGCACCAAATTCTCTTGAGTGAGGATATGGATGTACAAAAAGTGTAAAAGCTGCAAGTACAGCTTGTTGTTTCAGTTTTAGAAAACAATGTTTGTACATCAATAACCATGTCCCACTGTATGAGTCACATTTTTACAAATGTTTGGGAAAACAAATGCAATACAAACAAAAAAACTCATACACCTTGATCCAATGTAATGCTGCCAGTAGCACTTCTGAAGTATAGAAGAGCTCAATGTTCTTGAGCTAAGCAGAGAATGAATAGGTCAAACATCAGACAAGCTACATGAGCAGAGACTTGGACACTTTGCTTCTCAAAGCCCCTCCTAGTCCTGAATAATGATCCTTTGTTGGAGAAGTCAAGTACAAACTTTATTGATGCTGACAACTCTTTGAAATTAGATGTCAGAGCAGCCATCCTCATGTTGCCCTTGCTTTGGCTTTAGGTGTGGTTCCACAGTAAGGTAATCAAATTTAAATACAAGATGATACAGGATTTCCACCTCCTAGCTGTAAACATGTGTAGGCTCCCTAGGTGGTCCAGAAAACCGATGTGGCAAAACCAGTTGGGACCTATTATTTTACTAGATGGTTTTCTGAGCAAGCCCTAGCTCCAGCTAGAGTGAGGAAATAGGTGGGCTTTATGCAATGATGTCCAACCATGAAAGGCAATCATATTCCTGAAACCTTCTTTCCACATTCTGTAAGGCTCTCTGCCACAGCCATCACCCTCTCTCAAATAAGAGCCTTTATCAGATCCAAGATTTTTGTCAGAGTACAAACAGCATGTATTTTCAGTTCATCAGCACTCTAAGTCAAAAGCTTTTCATTACAGCCTCCTCCTATTTTGGCTATTCTGATTTTCCCTCCATGTTCTGGAAGGTCTTACAGTTCTAAAATTTTCATACATGTTAATCAAACTGCAAAAGAGCAAAATAGTATTTTCCCAGATTTAGAAGCAGTATGGAAACCAACTTCAAAGAAGATAATCTCCTGCAAGTATAGAAAAAAAACACTTTTTAAAGCTAGCCAACTTGGAGCTTTCCATGTCAATTAAATAACAGATGTCTCATGCCCAGTGATGGAGTGCAGCAAAGTACTTGCATAACACCAGAATGAAAAAAGCCAATGTAAGAGTAGGCACTTTCATCACTGAGAAGCTTTCAAAATATCTGGAATTTAGACTGTGGGTAGAGGGAGAAGAGATAATGTCCAGAAACTGGTAACACTGAACTGCAAAGCATATTGTTTTGATGAATCCAGAGCTGCCCAAGGCCTGCAAAACACAAGTTGATGGAAGATATAATTGTCTAAGCAATCCTCTTTGATTAAGTACATTTCCAAAGCACAAAATCCCTCCCACTTCAACAGAAGATTAAGGAGTTTCTCTGCACAAAGACTGGGTTTCTGCAGGAAGAAGTCCAATGGACCATTTGGGAAAAGGTAAGCTCTCCACTGACCAGGGAAGCAGCCTCACCATTGTTTTTAGCATCCATTGCTAAATATTTCCCTTAGATATCAGCAACACTTTATTCCAATTTGTTCATTTAAAAAAGAATTTATTTCACTTTTGCATCTAGAAATGTCCTGTCTGACAGATAAGACATAAATGCACATAGTGATAAATCCAGATTTGTACAAAAAAAAAGAAAAAAAAGTAAAAAAGAGCTGTTTGTGAATCAGTTCAGATTTTCTGCCTGACAATTCTACTAATTCTTGTTCAAAGGGTGTTTCTCTGATTTGTTTAGAAATGTGTAGAAATCACAACTGTCTGCCGCATTTGCTAGCAAATGCAAATAAACCTCCTTGGTTTGCTCAGAAAATAAAATTTTGTTAGAAAAAAAAGACAAAATGGTTAAATGAAGTTTCAGCACAGTCTATAAAATAATTTCAAAACTTATTGTTTCAGAAAGTAAGGTACAGATTTACATTTAGATTTAAGAGTGTTCTCTCAGGCAAGTGGGAACCCATCTGATAGGATGACAAGTATAAATAAAGCACAGCTGATTTGTAGCAACTGAAATATCAGGCAAAATGCAAGCCCTAGTAAGCATTTGAATACTTTTTATTTGAGCTTCCACACAGAAACAATTTGAATAGACAGGGTGGTCACCATTTCTTGGAGTTTTCTTTTGGTGATGGTAGACTTTTTCATTTTATTCATTGGTTGGTATCACCTCTTTTCCCCTCTGTCAATCTCTATGAATGTCTATTCATCCCTGGTGAGGCCACATCTGGAGTGCTGCGTCCAGTTCTGGGCTCCTCAGTACAAGAGGAACAAGCAGCTCCTGGAGAGGGTCCAGTGGATGGTCACAAAGATAATTAGAGGTCTGGAGCATCTCTCTCATGAGGAGAGACTGAGGGAGCTGGGCCTGTTTAGTCTGGAGAAAAGAAGACTGAGAGGGGAATCTCATTAATGCATATAAATATCTCAAAGGCAGGTGCCAAGAGGATGGTGCCAGACTCTTTTCAGTGGTGCCCAGTGACAGGATGAGGAGCAATGGCCATAAACTGAAACACAGGAAGTTCCACCTCAACATGAGGAAGAACCTTTTTACACTGAGGGTGGCAGAGCACTGGAACAGGCTGCCCAGGGAGATTGCGGAGTCTCCCTTCCTGGAGACATTCAAAACCCACCTGAATGTGTTCCTGTGTCACTCTGCCTTAAAAGGGGGCTGAACTGGATAATCTCCAGAGGTCCCTTCCAACCCCAACCACTCTGTGATTCTGCAGTCTACCTCAAGATTACTCATATACAGAATTACCTTGAGAACTAAATTCTAAAAGCTACTTGAAAGGAAAGAAGTGAGGGATACATGGAAACCAGCTGCATTCTGTATTCTTTTAGATTAAGGAAAAAAAAAAAGTAGTGAAAGGCTTCAAAGACACCCTTGCAGGTTCAACAAGCACTAAAAAATATATACATAGAAATGTAAGTATTTGCAAGGTATTCAACACTCATTTCACAAGAGATGCATCTATTTTTTCTTTAGATGACGGGCTCATAAATCAGTACTATGCTTCAGGAAACCACTCAAAGACACCACATCAATTTTTAAATGACTACAGGCAAATGTATGCTTTGCCACATGGAAAGTTTTGTCAGACAATATTCAGGTTGGTATTTTCAGAGCTTACTGTCAGTATGAATTATCAGCAATACACATTACCACAAATGTTCAATTACACTAAATATATTACTAATTTTTTATTTGACAGAATGGCCACACAGGCATTCCTTAATACAGGATCTGCTACCCTGAGAGCAGATGATGGTACCTAACTTGTTTGCATTTGGTAACAGGAAAGTATTTCTTTTCTAAAAAGAGGCTTTGTGAAGAGAATTATGTTTCCCTTTTCCATCTCTAGAATGGTTCTCCAAACCATTCCAGTGCTTCTTCCACTGCAGTCAGATCCAGTGACTAAATCTGGTTAAACCTACACAACCGAAAAAATGAAATGAGAGTACCTGTATTAGTACTAATTTCCAAAATCTCTCGCTCAGAAAGAAAAATAATTTCCTGGATGTTCTTATTGCACTCTGATGAACCAAACTCCAGAATAACAAAAAGGGAGGAAACTGCACACTTCCCTCCCCACTGCATACAGGTACTTGAGCTTCAGATGCAATGCAAGGTTGAAACATTGCAGCAAGCTGAAATGAACCCTTAGCTAGCAAGGGCCTTTCAGCAGACACTGCTGGAGTGATGTCTCAAAGACTCTTTTAAAAACTACAATTAAGGCTAGAAATGAGAACAGGGTCATAGATTGGGAAGGATTTAGGGACATGTGTGAATGTACGAATGAGAGTGCGTTTTTTCACATATTCAAGATGCACTTGTACAGCAAATCAGCAGATTAAATCCCAGGTCTAAGAGATTCTGTGTTCTCTTGTCTGGTTGAATATGACTTTTCTACGGCAATGGCGTGGAATCCAGCATTAGCTATGTTATGAAGCAGCATCAAAAGAAAAGCATGAAATTAATAAAGGACAAAGATAATTAGATGATACTTTACCAAGTTGTAAAGACCCATAGGAATCAGCACAATGTTTCCGTTTTAGCTGAACCATACACCACCAAGACCAAAGGAAACCCTAAAAGTCAGCATTGCTTTACCTTCAAACAAAATAATCACAAGCCTAATCCTTTGAGTATTTTTTAAGCTTATCCTTAGGGTAAATACTCATATTTCATTCACAAAGCTGTTGAAATATAAATAAAGGTACCTCTCTTAACTGGCAACCCTAATGGCCTGAGAGATGGTGAACTATGACTGGCCTGAAACTCCATCTTCTCTCTCCTCACCTGAGATTACCCTTGACCAAATCATCAAAACTTAGTTCTGCATGTGCACACTAGGGCTCTCCTAGGAGGTCACTTATTTCTGCAGTAAGAATAAACATGTTCTAACTCTTTGGTTTACTGACCTCTTCCAGCAGAGCAACAGCTGAGTAGCTGTGATTGGGGTCTTCATCACTTCAGCTTTCAGCCTCCAGTCAAAAGAGTTGAAAGGGGGCAGAGCAACATGAAACTATGAATGCACTAGCTGAGAACTAGGAAGTAGACAGAACAGCACAGGCCTGGCCAGGGATTAGTATTCAGATACAATACAGAGAATTTAAGTGATGCTCATAAAGACCACATACTGAATTTTCAGTCACTTTACTTGCCAAGACTAAACAACTCCCTGGAGACAGCTTAAAAACTGCACTCAGAAGAAAGCCAGAGCAGGCTCCTGCTGATGCCAAAGTCTGTGGGGTTCAGGACCACTGATATTTATTAGACAGTATTTACAGCAAGCTGAAAAATGCATGAACTTCATTCTTTTTCAGCTTTGAGTAGAACTAGTGCATTGCTGTCCCCCATTCTGGATTACTCAGTGAAAGACCAACCAGATCTATCAATCACCTCACTAACTAAGAAATCTTACCTACAGACCACCAAGGCAAAGGGTAGAAAAAAATCAGATAATTTTAACATGAGGGCTTGCATTACTTACATCTCCTTCACACTGGGTTTACCATCACTTAGCTCACAGGCATTCCTTTTCACTGACACAGATCTAAACAGGAAAGGAAGTATCAGTGCTTTTCAGACAAATATTGAGGGACACATTCTTGTGTCTTCAAGGGATAGCTCCACATTGGCAGCAGCACAGAATGGCATCACAGCAGGGAAGCCCTGAAGGACAGATTTCTTCCCTGACACATGAGTAGAGCATGGCTGGCACAGAGACATATAAATGACCTCAATGCTCCTTGGACAAACATCTATCCCAGCTGGACACACATCCCAGCAGGAGCACAACTGTCAGCAAGGTCAGGACTGACCACATGGGCAAAACAGCTCTTCTCATCCTGCGTAGCAGGAAGGTGAAACAGTGACCTTCTGCTTTGGGAGGCATACTGCTGAGTGCCTTTCCCTCCCTCCTTCCCCAAGACACACCAGCAGCACTAGAGAGCTGGGTTTCAAGGCATAGTTCGGTTGTGCAGCCCCTCCTCATTTGTGCAGTCTCAATGCCATAAACAGGGCTGCTCCAGCCACTACCTGCTACTCGGAGTGTGTTACCTTTGGACTCCGCATAAAGCCTCGCATTTTGAGGTTTACCAGTTTTGTGATGATTCATATAATAACCAGTCTGGGCAGTAGCAATACAAAAATTATGCTTTAGCTCTTTTTGTTTTTTAACAGTATTAAAACAAAAAGCCAAAGGTCTTCAGCATACATTCTCAGCTTTAGGTCAGAGTTTTCTTCCCTCTTTCTCTCCACAAATGGTTTAGAGTGTTTTTTTAATGTTTACATTGCATTAAATGAAGGTAACTGTAAATAGAAATCTGACAATTAGAGGTGGTTATTTTCTTCTTCTCAGTACTATTCTGGGTCTTTAGATCCTAAGTTGTTTTATGAACACCAGAGCAGGAGCATATTAAAAATTTTAAAAGTAGACAAAAAGCAACCATGATTTAAAATAAATCTTGTAATTTATTTATTACTCATAATTACTTAAGTTTAGTATCCATCATTCTTTTTTAGATAAAACATTACCTTACCCTTCACATTCCACCACTAGCTCTCATCTCTCTGTGAAAAAGGAGATTCTGAGTACAAAGACAAAGCTTGGATCTCCAGTTTCACCTTCATCTCTTACCAGCGTGCAGAGTACTTATGATAACATTTGGCTTTTTCATTTCTTGGCATTTAAGATTCTAGTACTAGGCCCCCTGCTATTCTGTTAACTGCCAGATAATGCATCATCTGACAGTCATTACTATTTCAAAGGAACCCTGCTAGAATTCTGACCTCCACTATTATTTTCTTCATAATAAATATAGTTTTGGATGTACATTAATATTTGGGGCTTAAAAGCTTTTAGAATGTGTCTTTAAAAGTGAAAGGAGCTTAAGACAGACAATATTCCATATTTCATAGACTGGCTTTTGCAGTCAATACTTCAGTGAGAAACCATTTGTGCTAGATTCCTCCCTCATCCCTCCAAGTCCTTCTACCCACAAAGTCCACTTCCCAGTAGCCATCCCAGTTCAGATCCATGGCACCAAGCACAAAAAAGTCAATGTGAACGTGACTGCCATACTTTCTACTGATTTTCTATCAAATTCTGCCAAGCAAACCAACAGTGGCCATACCAAAACCCTCAAGACATTAGTCTGCTTCCATGAAAGCATGCAATTAATAAAACTGCATGCAGGTCACCCAGTGAAGAGCAGTGAATTAGAGAGCAGGATACATTCTTTTATAAGAGTGTGAAAAGCCGCCATACACCAAAGTAAGCTCTCTGTCACACTAAAGCTACAATGGAGTTTCTAAGTATTCAGTACCAAACCCAAATTGAAGCAACCATGCACCTCAGGAGAAAACTTCACCTTTGCATGTATTTCAAGTAAGCTTCTTGCTAGGAGATTTTGGATTTTTTGACATCATGTGGGCCACATTATTCTAAAAAAATACCAAAGCAGTGAAAACTGAATCCATCACTATCACCACTCACTGGTAAGCCTGATCTAGGAGAACCCAAACCCAGTTTTCACTGCTATACAAGTTTAAGCTTCCAGGCTCTTGATTTGCCCAATGAAACGGAATCACCACGAGCTGTTACATAATTTCTTTTGCTCCCCTCCATAAATTCATAAGACCCAATGTTTTAAAGATGTTGATCAGCAATCAAGTAATCATCTTAAACTCCAAAAGACCACAAGGAACTGTTTCAATGACCCACAGAGATCATGCTGTTCTATTAGCCTGCTGACCTTCCAATGAGTATGACAAATATTTTCTGTAACAATTAAGAACTGCAACAGTAACAACACTCTGTCCCTAAGACACTGATGCTGCAAAAGAACGAGAGCTCAATGCTTCAGAACAATACCTCAGAACTCATTCAGTGCATAATTCATCAGTATGAACAGAGGATCCATCTAATGCAGCAGCACCAACTAATATTCCAATATAGTAAATTATTATTAGCTAGCACTTCTAAGATGAGAAACACAAAAAAGTGATTTTTTTTCACCTTGCTGGCACACTAGTGTGACAACACAATGAAGTATATAGCACATCAGCACCCTTCTCAGGCCAGAAAATTCTCCTCCTAGTGCTATCACCTTATCGCAAAAGTTCCACACCTTCTTGGTGATGTCTCATGGGCAGCTCCTTATGGCACTGACCTCCTCTTCTTCACAACACCACTAACAAACTCCAACTCCCTCTCCACTTACCTAACCCACTCTTTTATATCACTCATCCTTATTATACACAGCTGTGGCCTGTAAAGGGCAGGTCTGTTCCTAATCTTTGATAATTAGTGCAGCTGCAACTCCTCAGGAGTGAGATTACCTTCTGCACTACCTTTATTTTCTTACATTCTATCCCCCCACACTTCTAGTGCATGCACTATGAGGTCAGCTGCAAATTACTTCCCAGAGAGCATCCCAAGCACAATAGTAATGTGGGATGTGTCACTTTCCTTGGGGTATAGTTTTTCTTAGATATAAATACGCACATTCCTAGGATGCGCCAGATGGACCATGCGTGTTCTGTGGAGATGCTCTCTGAATTCCAGTAAAAGTATGCAGACTTACAGATATCCAGGGACAGGCTTACCCTGCTCTGACTGGGTTGTTTCAGATGTGGAAAGATCTGGCAAATGTTTGGCAGATTTGGCTTTCATGCCCATAGAGAAATTGTGTATGGGCAGAAATCACAAGCAGCCCAGCACATCTGGCAACCACAAGTCTCTCTAACTTAAGAACTGTTACGAGGCTGTGTGGGTCAGCAGCCCAAGGCAGGTGGAAGACACCAGCAAAATCAGTGACTAACCATGATGAGGGACCTGAGGAACACTCATGCACTCCTAAAACTCGTGCAACCCAGCCAAATATTAGGGTACACATCCAACACAAACATCTGTGACCCCAGTTTCCAAAAAGCTGGTTTAGTAAACCAAATTTGACCCACCTAACTGTGCAAGCAGGGAAAGCATGAGGTTCTGAAGAATATTTATGAGCAAGAGCGGGAAGCACTATTTGAGTTGATGCGATGAAGTCTTCCCCTTTCTCTCCAATGTCTGATCCCTACAGGCTTCTGTGCATGGACACAGCATGGTTCTAAATATGATACTTTGTAGAATCATAAACAGCTCTGAAGAGGTGTGCCGTCACCTCAGGGTCTGTACCTCTCAAGGCAACACAGAAGTCCTAACAGCAAGGTATGAGAAGAACCTCATCTACTCCACATCCTGCCAACACTTTTACTGAGACTGGTGCTGGTTTACTATTTTCTTAAACATACAGACAAAGCAAGAAGGTGCTGAAAATATTAGGCACCTGGACAAACTTGTAAAGTGGATTCATGGGAACCTCATGAGGTCCAACAAGGCCCAGAGAAAAGTGCTGCACCTGGGCCAGGGCAACCCCAAATATCAATAAAGGCTGGGGGAGGCAGGGAGAAAGACTAGGGGTACAGGTGGGTGAAAAACTACACATGACCCAGCAATGTGCACTTGCAGCTGAGAAAGCTAACTTCATGCTGAGCTGCATCAAAGCAGTGTGGCCAGCAGGTCAAGGAAGGTCAATTCCACTTTCACGAGACCCCACCTGGAATACTGCATCCAGCTCTGTGGTCCTCAGTACAAGACAGACACAGACTTTTTAGAGAGTGTCCAGTGGTTGCCCCCAAAATTAGTCAGAGGGATGGAACAGCTCTCCTATGAGGAGAGGCAGAAACAGATGGGGTTGTTCAGCCTGGGGAAGAGAAGGCTATGGGGAGATCGAATGGCAGCCTTTTGGTACCTAAAGAGAGCTTACAAGAAAGGTAGGGACAGACTTTTTAGCAGGGCCTGTTGTGGTAGGACAAGGAGCAATGGTTTTATACTAAAAGAGGGTTGATTTAGACTAGATAAAAGGAAGAAATTCTTTGCGATAAGGGTGGTGAAACACTGGAACAGGTTGACCAGAAAAGTGGTAGATGGGTGCCCTCCCTGTCCCTCAAAACGTTCAAGGTAAGACTGGATAGGGCTCTGAGCAACCTGATCTAGTTTAAGATTTCCCTGTTCTTTGTGGAGGCATTCGACTAATTGATATTTAAAGGTCCCTTCCAACTGAAACAACTCTATGATTCTATGCTGGTCTCCAGAGAGCAGATTTTCCTCTGCAACTTAGAGAATTCAGAACATATTTCTAATGTTTATTAATGACAAATCTTGATGCATCAGTGTTTTCCTGAACTGGGTCCTTCCAGAGTCACAGTAAGCCATTTGTGAGGCAGCAGTTCTTTTCCATGGCTACAGAACTGTAAGAGTATGTATCTATTTAAACAAGGATGCTGTAATGTTGATCTATCAGAAGCAATATTATCTGTGCAATAGAAGCTCAATTTGCAGAAAGTTTAAATACTAACCACACTGATCATCAAGCTAAAGTTCCTGTAAGACATTTCATTAATATCATCAAAGAGTATTTCAAATATGATGCAGCAACTCTACTTTACAGAGAGACTAATTAAATATAAAATCTAGTTACTGTTGTACCAATGAACCTGAATTACCCTACAACCATTTAAGGGTTGTTTTGGGAGACTCATTCTGATAGAGTGTAAAAAGTAAGCAGAGCTGCAGATAACTATTCCCTACCCATCTGGGACTAAAAATCTTATTATATAAGAAGGCCGTAGGATAGACACATTATTTAAAAGAACAGGAAGACAAACTTACTTTTCTGAACACTTTTCATTTGTTTTCAAGTCACTGTGAACTACTCGAAAACTTTAAAAGGAAACTTACCTGCTCATATTTTCTATTCTTTTCCTGGGGGGAGAGAGAGGAGAAAGAAGCCTGAAAAAATTTTCAAATACATAATTTTTACTTAATTTTGAAGATGCCAGAAAAGGTTTCTAAGGCAAGGTGCATGTAATAGCAAACACAACACAAATCCTCACAGGATATATCATGTAAGTGCAGCAACAAGATATGGCAATGACATAAGAAACTTCTGCGCAGAAAATGTATGCATCATCCTTTGCTCTGGGCCCAATATATTTTCAGGGTACTGTTGAGGCAGTACACAGGGTTGAAAAGCAACCTTTACTGGATTCTGTAGTCACTTCTCTATACAGTATGAATACCAATACAGAGAAACTCTGTTACAAACATGTTAGTTCTCCAGTCTCAAAAGAAAGATGACTGTGACACAGACTTCAGAAGGGAGGATAAACCCTTCAGAGTCAGCATCCCCCTTACCACACAGTATGGCACAGAATTAAGGAAGGGGATTCCTAGGGGAAAAGCATCAGAGGATTTTGTCAGAAGAAAGGGATTAGCACTCAAGTTTTCAGTTGCAGATGAGAATAAAAACTTCTAAGGATATATATAAATACCCATGCAGCTGGACAGCAAGGTGCAAAAAATAAATCAAGAAAAAATATCTTTGTCTCACACAAAACACTCTGTGCACAGAGATTTATAGAAACTGGTTTGGTAATGTTCTATGGGAAGCACTGTGAGATATTACATTTAAAAAATACAGTGCTCTAGGCAGAAAAACAAAAAACCAGCACATTGGATTCTAGCACAGAGGAACGTCATTCTTCAGTCCAAAAATCCTTTGCAGGGAAAAAAGTGTATCTGAATGGTCGAAACCACTTTGGCCATCCTCCCCCTTACACTGTAAATACCTGTTCTTCCCAGAAAATGTCTCGATCAAAATTTGGAAAGGAAAAATCATTAGCAAATACAATTATTAAGCTTACTTATTAAAGCCCCTGTGATTGAAGAAAGACACAATACAAGTCCTCTTCACCATCCTAATCCTTTCCTTCTGTATCCTTTCTAGGTCTTCTGAGCTTCCTCCCCATGGAAAGGATGTACATGGAAATTTGAAATTACTCATCCTGGAGTCTTCAGGGCATGTTTGAAGACAGGGAAAAGATAACAAACATGCTCTTGTATTCACTGAATGATGGGGTCATGCTAAGGGTGAATACTGTGAGTAGCAGGAATATTATCCCTCCCACTGAATAAAACAAACAGATGAGGGCCACCTTTAAATACAGTCCTAGATCTTTTTCTAAGACAGCAAACCAGCTAAACCAAAACATGAAAGTTGGTCTAAACTACTAAAAACACCTTCTTCAAAAGCCAACCTACATTTCCTTGATTAATCCACCTTCAAATTCTGCCTTAAGTTCAGTGTAAAATCCTAGAAGGGGTAAAACAGCCAGTTCCCACAGGCAAACCACCCACAACACCCCATTCAACAAGGGAAATTGGCCATACTTGAGTGACTGCAGTACACTAAAGCTCGCTGCACGCATACAGGTAATCTCATAGTCCCGCGTAAGTGAGCCAACAGGACCAAATGTTTTCTAACACAGTAACAGAAAGTTGCATGGGAATCAAATGCTTTGGACGATGTTCTGCTAGAACAGCTCTGGATTTTTTGTATGGCTAATACTGTCACCATATTCACTTCCTCAGTATATCCCTCTACCTCTTGCTGATAACAATCTTTTTCTTTCTATTGGGAGGTAATGAAAGCAAAGTGCTGCCTTATTAAACACATTGATACATAGCAGATACAATGTTTTATTTTAGCCACAGAGGTAAGAATGAGATTTAAAAGCAGAATTTATCTCCAAAATGATACAGAAGCAAGCCCTGCATTTTCCTCCCTCTCAACACTAGGCGCTTCTTTAAATCATAATTGGCTACAAATGTCAGTAAGCCTTGCCAAAACCCACGGAAGAAACATCTCCTGAAACAGCTACGATGCAGGAAGGAACACCAATCACTGCTTGGGACCTGTCTACTTGCCACTGACTTGTGTAATTGAGAGAGTAAGTTGCACAACTCCTAGAGCCATCCCTCTGCTGCCCACTTTAAGCCTTTTAGACTCCTGCTGGTTAACAGATGGTCCCTGCATGCTCCTCGGGCTGCTGACACACACCTCTAGGTATATATACAGCCACTCTGGTGGGTACCTGCTAATATCATGTTTCGGCTGCCTAGGGCAGCACTAACCACGAGCAATTAAGTTCAGTAAGCCCTGACATGTTTTAATGACACGTCCTGCGTTGCCTTAATTCTGGTGATTGTTTCCCCTGGTTTCCTACTATCATGTCATGAAGCACGTTAACAAAAAGCTGTATTCCATCTGTGTAATGATACTTCCCAACCAAATATTTTTACCGCTCTCCCCTGGGGTCTCCTTTAATATTGACAAAGTTAGATCAACTGCTTCCAGAGGGGAAAGCTTGCAAGGTCAAATCCCAAGGTTATTCAGGGATGCCCAGCTTGTTTTCTTCAAAAAGTAAATAAAATTTAACAACTAATTAGCTCAAAAAAATATTATTTGAAGCAATCTTATAAAATTTATCTCACATAATGGTTTGTTCATCTGAGCCTTGAGATAAGACTAAATTACAAATTGAGCTTTATATTGATTTCTTCTTGCCCTGTAATTATAGGCTATCATTTTACATGTAATTAGTTAGCCCCATCAAATTTTTTATTATTAGCTTTGAAAGATTTTGCTGTTCTTCTACACAGAGAAAATTAAAATGATATTTACTTTTCTTTTTTTTTTATTTGCTATTTCAACCTAGTAAGTCATTGTGAAAAAAACACTATTGAAAAAAGTAATTTTTGAAAAAATCTTTTAACAATTTTTGGAAAAACATTCAGCATATCTAAAAAGAGCCTTTATATGTAGTGTAAGTAATAAAGGATCATGAACAAAGAAAGTGTTAAGACAAAATTAAATTTTTCATGAATGGATGAACATGCTAAACTGCTTTAAATATAAACAATGACTACTCATTAGCAGCTTAATGCAGTTTATTCCTAACTCTCCACCTCTACCCACAACCAGAAGAGCAGTCTCTATGCAGAGAGCAGGGGTGATCATTGCTCTGGGGAATGATTGCCTTAACTAGGTTCATAGAAGCACCATGCAGATTAATAGCTCTTTATCAGAGCTCCTAAGGATGCACAGTGACCTCTTAAAGTCATAGTTCCCATCTTACCAAATGCTGGTATGGCATCTCTGCCAAGACGGCAGGCACAGCCCTCAAGAAGCTGCGGACCAACATATTGCTGCTACCCACATACACAGCCCTGATAAACACCAGGGAATAGAAAAGGCAACAGGAAAAGAGAGATGCCAACAACAACACAATCCCACAGAAGCCAGGAGCTGGGAGCTCACATGAGACAGTCAGCTAGACAACTCTTCACCAGCACACTGCACAACATGACCTTTACACCCATGTGCTCCTGCAACCGAGGCTGGGCATGGGGAAGAGCCATTCTCTTCCTAACCTTACAGATCCCTCATGCATCAAGCACAGCCTTGTCAAGGTCTCCACATTTGTTTCTAGCACTTCTCTAGTGCAAGAAAACAAAGAAAACAGAAGAAAAAAAATGATGTATGAAAACTGCACTATCAATGATCTCAGCAGGGAAAACAAAGGACCATTACAGATTTCAGATGGGAGTAATCTCTTTCTCAAGGAATATTGCAATATAACTAATAATTTCCCATTTCTTCTTAACTGGGGGAGATATTTTCTGTTCTGAGAGAGATTCCTATTGCTTATTGCAAAGCTATAGCAAAATGGGACTAGCTTAAAGGGAGTCTTCTAATGCTGTTTCTGATGGCTTAACACCATTGCAACACTTGACTGACTGAGGGAACATAGGAACATTCTTCCCAAAGACATGCACCCCAGACAGTAATCAAATGTCAGTAGTCTCCTTGTCCTTTTACCCACAGAACAGAAATAAGCACACACTGGTAGGTAGACGAGTGCCACAGTCAAAACTGGTCCTCCCAGATTTGGGGCATCAAGCTTGAGTCAGGCTTTAAACAACTTTCCAACACTCTAACATAGAATTAGATTTAGCCCTGATGAAATTTCTCTTTCATTTTAATAATACATCAAGTATTTAATTTCCTTATAAACTATTAACCAGATGTCTGTCTGTCCAAATACTGTATTCACTAACCGTAAAAATGATATTGCAACATAAATTATGCATAGCAAGAATGTTCTGATTAACCAAAATATGCACTGCAGTTCTTATCAATCACGGTTAAGATGGTATGTGTTCATAGAGTATATAAAAAACACAAGTATATGCAAACTCTTGTCACATGCTTCCCCGGTCTTATGTACTTCATAACCAGAATGAAACCACAGTGAATCTGGAATGCAGAAGAAACATGAGCACTTAATTTTTCAACTCTGCCTCCCTGTTTTCTTGCTGAATTTGCTACTCATTAAATTATTGTTTGGATGTCATCTTCATATTCTTATACACTGAACTGGAATTTCAAGATAAGAAAATTATTACAGAGTTTGCAGTAAAGGCACTAATTATTTTCTTTTAAATATTCAGGAACATCATCTCTACAATGAAACCTAGGGACAGTGACCATATACTGAGGGTCTAGCTATGGCTTCAACATATCAATCTAAAATAAGACCACCAATGCATTATAAATGAAGGCAACAGAATTGCACGATTAAAAATGGTTATTGCATTGATGATTATAAATAAATTTACCCAAACAGTATTCTGAATGAAGAAAAAATTTTAGTGGACCACATCAAGAAGTTGTATTACTATGTAAAATTAATATGATTAAAATGTTAAAAGTGACATTTTTTTGCACCTTATCCACAAGAGATACATTGTCCCAAATATTCATCACCAAGAAAGCGTGAAGGCAGCCAAGTTTTATTTCACTATGGAAATACATTTCACACTGACTCTATGGTCTAAAGCAAAAGCACAAGAAATAACTTCTAATAATGCAATATTTCATTAACATTGACATTTTGTACTTGAAAACAGACAGCCCAAGACATTCTTTCTGGACTAATGACTTTTGTCACACTGCAAAAACTTACTTACAAACAACTTTAAGATTGATTCTGAAGACACTTACATGCCTAGCTCTGAGAATTACTCTGAGTAGTCCCAATGAAACCAATTAGTTGACTCAGAGTAATTAAGTATTAAAGCTAATTATACCTGTTACTGAGGATTAGGCCTTTTCTTTTTACTAGATTTTACAGCTAATAATTCTGAACAAGGCTGTCAGTTTTGAAGTTTTGGAAAAATGCAGTTTCCTTAAAGACCTAGTTCCAAGAAGAAAATTATGGTTCTTGATGAAACAAAAAAATAAAATCATCCCAGCTTGCAGGAATATATTTGGTTATGTTAACCCAAAAAGCTCATCAAGCAAAACACAAATATAGAGATAACTTCTTATCCAGACAGATTCTGCAACATCAATTTTCTTGAAGGACCAGATTAATAACAAAGCACTACAGCAGCCTTAAAATCACACATACTGCAGAGAGTTTTGCAAGGCACCAGCTCTGCATATTCTGACCCCAAAGCAAGCACATACCTTCCTTCCTTCCTTCCTTCTCCTGTCACAGCTGTTTCACAGCAATGTTGATGCCATTGACTGCATGTGTAACAGCTGTCCCCTGACACAGAAAGGTGATGCATATATGCTGTGCCAGAAGAACATCATAACATGAAAACATCTCCAGCATTCAAAGAAATGGATCTTCTATCATTTTACTCTTGCCAGTTCCATCAATTTGACTGACTTCGCCCTTCCCTTCAAACTGTCCTCAGTCATATTTGTTCATTCAAGTCTGCATCAAAAATTCCTGTTAGATGACAGCTGGTGAAGCAGGGATATCTCTCCCCTTTAACAAGATTTGGGGAACATGTGCACTCATTCCTATCAGGCACACAGTGAAGGTCACAGTCTTAAGTCTCCAAAGTCAAGTACAAGAGTTAAAACCTCAGTTGCTGATAAGACCTCTTCCCCTCTAAATTGCCTGTTGAGGTGCTCTCAGCCACTGCACTTAGCCCTGGGAAGGGCAGGCTATCTCAAATGGCCTATCCTTGCCACATGAAGGGTAGCTTTCAGCTTGGATGTTCATTCTTCCTGGTATGTGTACTCATGCTCCCAGGGCTGGAAAACAGCCAGGAAATGAATGACAGGCACACATCTGATCTCCAGCTATACTCCAAATTAAGCAGCATTAAGACTATCAGTCATCAGTCAGTTAAAGTGCAGGCACAAGGTTTTTTAAGGCAACATCTGATGGCAAAGGAGGCCATTTCTCCAGGCCCCTTTATAAAGGTATTAAGAAACGCTTTGCCAAAACCTGTGATTTCGGTTCCTAAGTATGACAGGATCTCCATGACAATAATCTGAGGGAGTGATTAGAGCAGAGCAAAAAGTGGAAATTTTCCAGGCATGCATTTTTACTAATCTTTCTCCAAAAAGAAATAAAACCTCCCACACATATTAGAAAGCCTACTACTGCCTATTTCTCTCTCCCCTGTTCTGCTGAGATCAATCTTTTCTACCTGAAATCCCAAAGCCACCATAATTTAAAAATATTATTTAAAACACTATTATGTCCTTCCGATTAACCTTTCCACATTGTTTCTAATCTGTGAGGTCAATAAATCCAAAGTCTTTGAAATTTGTATATAGTTTTAGGGAGCATTTATTCATGTATCATGAAACCATGCAGTGTATTTTATTATGAATATATTGAAATATATACTGAATAAACAAGGAAGAAATAACTCCAAATGTGATAGCATTCCAAATGACTGCAGAGATGATTAACTGTGTTAAATCATTTGTAAGGATGACCAGGGGCAAATTCAGAAACTTCAAAACAGACTTTAAAATAAAATGATGGGATTTAGAGAAAATGAAAAATTAATGGGATGGAGATTTCCTGCAGAAAATCCGGTCAAGGAATTTAACTTTATTTTCACCTATTTACAATTTACCCACCTCAGTAAGCTATATAAATATTCTTTCTTATTTTACAAAGTAACAACATTAAGTTCACAAGCTCCTCCTTGTTCACTGCAGCAAAATGTATCATATCCTTCCAGACAAATCAACATGTATGAGGCTAATACACAAATAACATTATCTTTCCATTAGAAAGCAAAATCATACATCATTTTGATCCCTGAAAAGTATTCTGCATAGCTCCAGAGCTATATAATGCAGTGAATACAGCAGTAAAAACAGGAACAGTGAGGCAGCCTACCATGAAGGCTGTAAGAAACCCTAGGGCCCAAACAGAGCGTGGAAGGTGCCAGGACACTGAAAATGTAGACACTTTTGATTTCAACTTTGTGCCTGGTCCAGAACGAATAAATTCCCACATCTAAAACTAACAGTCACCCTTTGTGTCCTGGCTTTCCCCCACCAGCTCTGCATGAGAGAAACAGCCGACCATGAACATTTCCCAGCTTGCGAACATTTGTCTCAGCCATTCAGCAGTTTCTGCCAGGATCCTCCTCCCTCTTTACACCCTGTGAATTAATTCTGCTTGCAGCAGCACTAACACAGGCTGACGTAGATTTTTTCCTCTCCCCAGTGTGATTTATTCGTCACTGCTTAAGAACAGTAAATGGTACCAAGTTCACTTGCTTTTCTAGACACAAGGACCCTTCTTCTGTACCCACGGCAAAATTATGCACAACCACTAAGTCCTTTCCCTCTCAGCTTTGCTTTCCCAGAACACATTCCAAGACAACATGTGGCTCCACACCACAAAGAGATAAAACAGATCTTTCATCATTGAAGGGGAGCAGAGATGTATATTTCTACAGTCTGGCTCAGATCCCTGGCTGAAGTCAACAAATGACTTAAATCACTTGAGGATCCAGCTACTTCAGTGAGATTACTGAGTGACTTCAGTGCACTAAAAATCTGTGCTACACTCCAGGGCCAAGTGAGCAAGCTGGGCTCCATAGCTTGCACAGGCTGCACCATCTCTATCAAGTTCTGTCTGTCACTACCTCTTCCCCCCTTCTTTCCTCTCTCTTCAGAGGCCAGCTCTTGCACTACTCCTGCTGCTCTTCTGGCTTCTGTTTGGTTGCACCGCTGGTACACACTTTGAAATTAGGGTGGGAGGAATATGTTCACATTCAAAGTCTCCCCTATCCCCATTTCACAGCATGGAAGCTAATTCTTAGTGAAGGAACATCCCCTCTTTGCTGACCCCTAGTACAGCTACTCTGGTCATTCTGGCCTTACACCCTCTCCAAGGCATTGGCTTGCCTTCTCCCTGAGTCTCCATTCCCAGGTTAAATAAGTAGACAATCAGCTTTGCTCAAACAAAAGCTGACATTTGGTGACTTCCTTGAATGATTGAGGAGCTGAAACAAAGACAGCTTCTTGCACCACTTAAAAAGAAGTCAGACTGTTAGAATCAGCTTTGCAGAGGATTGCAGCGCAAAGCCTACTCTTTTTTGGCTAGGGACAAGTAAGAGTACCTGTATATAGAAATAGCTTCAATAACAACTAACACTTGAAAGGCTAAAAGAACCTGACCAGATCAATTCAGTGCAGTAGTCCCCCCCTTCCCTAACGAACACCAATAAAATTCTGACAGGGATTCCCCAAGCAGCTTCGAGAAGGGGGAAGGAGGAGAAAAGCTCATACATCTTGGATCATTTAGTGACTTTTAAGCAGTCTATTTCCTTATCAGTCATCACCTCTGCCAATTTATCAAGCTTGAAAGCTACCTACCAGGCATTGCTATTTAAAGAAGCACAGTATTTTGCAACAGGAAGAATAGAAATCAGCCAAAACCTGTAATAGGTCAAAACTGATAAAAACCACTTGAACTTATCAGCTGGCACAGCACCAGGAAAGTGATTATGCTATTGGGCAACTGCCACAGATGAACAAGTTTTCAGAAGTAATTTGGGATTAGCCTTTAGATGCCTGAATGAGAAAGTCAAAAAGACAATTTGAAAACTGCTTTTAAGAAGATGTGTATGAAAAGACAAAGATGGATGTTAAGAGATGGAGAAATGCCAGATTGCTAATCATAATAAAGAAAAGGAAAGACCACCACCCAAAAATGAGAGCACATTCCATATTCCTCTAGTGTTGCACTGGAGGAAGTTGTTGAGAAAATAAAAAATTAATTTCTGTATGGAACTGATTTAGTATCAAATATGGAAAAAGAATTTATAGCTGCCTATAGCTTTACAATGTTACGTAGCTACATTAATTTTGGCAGAAGAGGTAATTTTAATCCTTTGGGAAGTATTATCCTCTTGATATGAGCACATAACTTTGATTAATAGGATTTGCATACATATAATAATAGAGAGAATAACCCTGGGTTTGGAAAACAACAGGGTATTTTAATCAGTTTGGGAACACAAGACAAAAAACTATACCAGGCACAACTAATCGAACAGCATTTGTCAACTCATGCTAGGTAATAATTGTGAGTTAATTGATCAATATTTAGAAACAAACATAATAAACTGGTATGTTTTGGAAAATCAAACAATGCAAAGCTGTTAATATAATCGAAAGACAAGAGGAGATAGAAGCTGCACAGTTAATCACTTGCAAATTGTGTTTTTAAAGACCCAGACCAAATACACGCTACAACCAAACTGTATAATTGACTCTGTGTTTGCAATCTCAGTTGTTCAACAATACAGATAACAGCAATAATGGCATAATTATTACTCACAGCTGAAGTAGATAAAAACCTGATAGTTCTTAACTAATGGTTGCAATTAAGGGTGGAGAAGAGCAGTATTCACTGTATCTAGTTATGGTTCTTTAATAAAAGTGGATTTGAAGTTCCAATACTGCAAAGCAGATCCTGCATGCTGCAGCCGAACTTTTACCATGTCCTGACAGAAGACAGTGACTGGGGAATGCAGCTTGACTTGTAGCAGCTGTAGGAAAAATAGCTCTGTAAGCAGTGTTTGAGCAGCAAGTGCAGATATGGAATACACTAAATGGAAAGCAAGCAATGAGCACACAAGGAAGAGGTTCCTTCCTGAGCCCCGAGCACCACTTTAGCTTCAACTGCATCCGTGGGCTGAAGAAACAGCTTTACTTCCTTCCTGCCACCTTCCCCCTGCACCGGCAAAGAGATACACACACCCCTGTGCACACACATGCGCTGCCAGCCCACGGACAGACAGGGAGAACAGGGCAAGGCGGGACAGGCGTCCTCCACCCCCGGCGGAGCGGCTTCAGCACCGGGGGCGGCGGACAGCGCCCTGGGCAGGAGGTCGGGCCCCTCCGCCCGCAGGGCACGGCGACACCAAGGGCGACCCTGCGCCCTCCGTGGCACAGGGCAGAGACACTAGCAACGAGACTGCAAATGGAAACCCGGTCGGCTTAGAAACAGGGTGCTTTTCGCCCCCCTCCCCACACACAGAGCCAAAAAAATAAGGGCAAGAACACAGCACCCCACAAGCAAAGTAAGTTTCAAAAGGAAAGCCTGAGCTGCGCGGCATTATCAAGTATGAGCAAAAGTGGCACATAGAAACACATTTTCTAGTGGCTTTTTCCTCAGACTAGAGAGTTCTCATACCCAGGCAGCTTGATTTGTGCTTTCTGAGCAAACAGAAGAGTAAACCCAACAGCTCAGAAATGAAGCGGGTATCAACGGCATGTTTCACTTGCTTTTTGGCTCTCTCACTCAATACTGGTTGCTAAGCAATTTTATTTTTTTTACTACTCACTGCCAGATGGATTAATGAAAACACACACTTGAACTACTTACAACATTTTTCATTTATATTTCTTGATAAACCAGTACAGTTTCTTTTAATGATTTATTTTTTAAGGAATTCCATCCCCAGGTTTGTAAGTAAAGACCCAAATTATAGGGAGCCAGGGGGAGGGGAGGAAGAGAAAGAAGCTAAGTGTAATTACCAAATTATTTGGTGGATGGCAGGAAAGAGGTACCTTGAGACTTGCACATCCTCTGGGACTTGTAGCAAAGACAGCATGTCTAGCTCAGCACAGAGATGTGAGGCACCAGGTGACCTGAAGGTGCCTTGCTCTTAGCTGGTTTATCTATTTTTAACTACATGTCATAACATTACCTGAGAGAACACAAGTCAGCACAGTGTTATTTCAGCAGTCAAATAACCATACACAGCCTTTTTTTATTTACACCTTACAGCGATGCTCTTTCTGTTTTCACTTCCAGTTCTTTATAGAGCTGAAACCTGGCACTTGGCACGGTCTTCCAGCCTGTGCCCTGGAATGCCACCCAACTTACCCATGGTTTGGCAATTTTTTAGAAGTCGTGATCAGAGAGAAATAATGACACGCCATACAATGTAACCAACCATTCTGCCAGTGGTAAAACCAAACTGCGCATCAGCCATTACCAAGGGTGTAATTGCAGCAGGGATAACAGGAGGGGGGAGGGGAATCTGCTCCATCCCCAAATGGAGAAGAAAATGCATCTCTGCCATCTCCAACTTTCTGCCAGCTGAAAGGGGGAGGAGGGATGGGAGAGACTGCAGCAGGGCAAGCAGCAACTCCAAGGCAGCTCTCTTCCCTTTACAGCTGGCAGTGAGCTCACAGTCTCAGCATCAAAGAATGCTACACAGTTGGGTCACTTTGTGTGCTACTGCTGGGACATGAAGGGAGGCTGCAATACTGCTGGCTACAGATCCTTCCTCATGCTGTCCCCCTTCCCAAATAGAGGAAGTCTGGTTTGGTGCAGAGAACCAGCAGAAAGAACTTTCTTTTCTTTTGTTTTTGAGAGCAAGTAACCTCTGGTGTAGTTAGTTTGCTGTTGATGGAGCTCATAAGGAAAGGTCAAGAAAGGAGGGAAAACCAGAGGCCTAGCAGAAAAGAAACAGGATAGTTTCATCATGTAGAGGATGAACTGAAGGGGACAGCTTAAATCTCAAGGGAGTCATGAGGAAGAGGTGGCAAACAGGAAGGCACAGTAGTGGAGAAAAGGGAAGGAAAGGTCAGGTGGAGAACTGCAGGAGGTTCATCCCAATAATAGGCAGAAGGAGGTGAATGCGGGGAGCTGGAGGTGTGTTGGTAGGAACCATCAGGCTGTAAACCCATCAAGAGTCCCAAAAGGCAACGCTGAGACAACCGGGGACCTCATGAAACTAAGTGGACAACGCAGGTGCAAGTTTCCTTGCACTTCTGAGGCAAAAACCCATCAGGGGAAGAAGGCAAAGAGCAAGCCAGGGAGAGACTTGCAAAACACCAAGGGCAGCATCTCCAGGAGGGATGCCAGCACCTGGCCAGGAGGGACAGTGCAGAAGCCTTGAGGGGATGCGCCACGGCGCTGTGCAGGGCGAGAGGGCGGCGCTCTGGGACAGGGGAAGCTTCGAGGGGCTGAAAGGAGAGGGGCAGCCGGTCCCGGCTCACCCAGGTGAGAGGCGCGGGGCAGGGGGAGCCGGTGTGCGGGCCAGGGCCAGGGGAGGCCGGCGAGGTGCGAAGGCGCGGGCACCGGGGCAGGGCCGGGCGGCGGCGCCCGGGGAGCCCGCGGGCGCAGGCAGGGGCGGAGGGCGGGGGCGGCCCCTTCCCTCCCTGCTTCCCCCGCCGCCGGTCGCGCCGGGCCGGGCCGCCTCTCACCTGTGTCGAGGTTTAAGGAGATGCGGGCCTCGGCGAGGTAGGGGGTGTCGCTCTTGGAGCGAACGCGGCGGATGGGTCTGCGGTCGATGTCCTCCTCGGAAGATGCCGCCATTAATGTGGGCACGGTGAGCAGCGTGGCCCGGCGAGCTGGCGAGGGCGAGCGGCGGCGCGGGGCGGCCGGGCGAGGAGGGGGCGGAGGGGGAGACAGGGGAAGGGAGGAGGGAGAGAGGCGCGGGAGGGGGAGGGGAGGACGGGGAAGGAGAGAGGGAAAGGGAGAAAGGAGCGCAGGGAGGGAGGGGGAGAGACAGGGAAAACCCGTCAAGGATCTGCGGACGGGAGCGGCCGCGGCGGCCCTGCCCGCTGCCCCTGCCGAGTCCCGCCCGCCTCCGCTGCGGGGCACGGAGCGCTGTCCCCGGCCCCGGCGCTGCCGGCCCCCGCCCCGGGCAGGGTCCGGCCGAGCGCCTTTCCCGCCCCCAGGGGAGGTCCCGGCTGAGGCGCCGAACGCCGCCGATGGGCCTGGCCGGTAGAGGTGCCACCCCGCAGCAAGCCCGGAGCCCCGAATGCTCACTTCTAGCCCAGGGCCTCCGGAACTCACAGCACCACTTCATTGGGACTTGGTGGGATGTCTAACGGTGCATGCCTTCACTTCCTTACCCTCGTTCCTTGGGCAAACCCATGGCATATAGTGGGACGGTGTGCCACACCTTGGCAGTTTAAAATGCCAAGGGGACTGAGGAGCCTGCACTCAACGTTTGAAACTGACCATCCCTCAAAGCCCGGGGCTCGCCTTCCTAAGGGCTTCGGCGGCTCTTTGAGAAAAATGTGACCATCTGCAAAAATCAGAGACTCCGTTCTACAGCTACAAATTGGGCTTGGCGTTTTGTGGAATCTCTGTTTCTCTGTTTAGTAATCAGCTCTTTATGTAGACGTTCTTACCCTGTGGTTTATAGGCTGTCTGCCACATTAGGGCTCCAATTTCGGTGGGTTAGTGTAATATAAATAATTAAAAATGCCATTAAAGAAAAGTGGCTAGCACAAAAGTACTACTTTTCTAAAAGTAAAGTAAAACTTAGACAGTTAAAATATATGCCTAAGAGTGTACTAGCTCATGTCATTTAATTCAGGGCTTTTTAGAAAAAATACCAAACCCCACTCTGCTTAAAGTTACTAAGCTGTCAGTACTTCCAAAATCTTTTGTGTTGGTCAGCTTCAATGACAAAGAAAGACCACGGAAGGAATGTTGGATCTCACAAACTCTGAAGGCAGTGATAATAACACTAGTTGGTCTGAATTTTTAAGGACAGCTCTCTTATTCATTCCTGCAGAGTCAATAATTTTCTGTTACATGTTTGCCAATTAGTCCTATTGAGGTTTTGTGTTGTGCTGCATTGGCTGTAACATTGGGTTTAGCTCAAGTCTGCTGTTAGCTGTAATCCCTCCATAAATGTTCTCAAGAACTTTCATGTTTCTGGATGCCTGGAATGGATAGATATATTTTGTTTGCAAATCAATTCTATTTTGGTGTGATCTCACTAGCTCACCCTGGCTAAAACAGAAAAAAAAAGTTTTAGTTAGCACTTGCAGGAGAATTTTGAAAACGATCCCTGTTCATACATATGCAGGTGCTTGTAGTTAGACAGCCTTGGCATCTTTGGATGTCTGGTGAACCACCACATCGCTTGTGAACGAGGAGGTACCATCTGGTCAATCTGCATCTCAAAAAGAAATCTTTAATTAACCTCATATGCTGTTTAGGGAAGGTGTGGTCTTACCATTATCAAGGTTGAAGCAGATCCGAGCTTCTTCCAAGTAAGGGGTGTCACTCTTAGACCGGAGCCTTCTGATGGGTCTCCGGTCTATGTCATCCTCAGAAGTTGCTGTCACCAGAGTGGGCACAGTGAGAAGAGTTGCCCGACGAGCTGGTAAGAAGAAATAAATGAAGATGAGAATAGGAGGAGAACAGAAAAATAGAAAGGGAAAGAAGGAAGTAGAAAAAGAACAATAATAATAAAAATTACTAGAAAAGAGAAATAAAATCACTCAATAGAAGAGATTATCTGTAGCAGGTAGTAGAACAGGCTGTTTGCTGTATGGTCATTGCCTTATATTACACATGCTGCAGAATTTAAGGGCTGGACTGAATGGTACCAAGAAAAGATTGCTGTCTTTTTGTGTCCCAAAGACACAGGTTATAGCTCTGTTGCTGCTGCAGATTGCTTGTTCTAAGTTCCTAGTTTCATCACTAAAACAATCCTTCTTTCAACTTCTCAATAGCTCAATAGCCACAGTCTCTCTTCAGTAGGAATTTTCTGAATGCAGTTTTTGAGGCTGTGATACTTGAGGAGTGGAAATATTTAAGTGGTCAATTAATTTGCAGATATCAGTGGAAGCTGATATTTGCAGATAACAGTGGAACACATGATATGATTATTGTTCTTGACAAGGTGCAAACTATTCCAAAACTCAGTTTCTTGTTGTCTCATCTTGAGCATTTAAAATTAACAGCTACTTTTTTTGCTCTTGATCACTTATGTCTTAATTTCTTAGTTGTGGAGCAGGGAGATTTTCATTCAGTAGGAATTTTGTGAACATATAAATCCATTAATATCGTATTCATATACTTTAGTGAAGCACCAATGAAAAACCCATGAGGAAAGTATCTTCTGAGCAGGATTTAAATGGCTTGGGGCCATGCATTCAAGGAGGAGAAAGCAAAATATTTAATACTGGCTCATTAAGTGAGCACTGCCCACTCCACGCACTGATGAAGCAAATGGTAGGATAGTAAAAAATCGCTGTCATCATGCAATCAGAAGCCCTACTATAATCCATATATATAAGGAGACAATTAATGAAGAGGCAACCATCATTTGGGCATTGCCTAGGTATTTAGCTCTGGACCTTATAGCTTTGATAATGTCCCTGAAATGTAGGTGTTTTATATGTGAAATGTAATTATGAGTGGCTGTTGAATGCTTTGGGCACTGAGCTTATAAATTGCAAATCACAAAGAGAAGAGCCTCTATAAATATATCCACCTAAACTCTCTGGCTGTGAGTAGATAAAGATCACAAATGCTAGTTGGGATGTGGCTGATCACTGAAATCATGAGGACCATGCACATCCTCCACCTGATATATAATTGGAAAGAGAATTCTTTTTGCTTGAAAGCCCATCCTTACCCACAATGTGGGCCTATAAACATTAACTACCCTAAAAGAGCCTAGGAGCCTAAACCCTAAATGTTTCTTGCTGTTGAGACATTATCCAGCATAAGAGACTTTATCTCAGGGCTTTTGTAAAGCGTCACATTTCAAATAACTAACAATGAGCTATATTCTCCCATCGGGACTGGAGAGCATGACTGATAGTGACTAAGAGCATATTCTGCAGCCTACTAACTGTGATTCTTTATTTAAAAAGTTTTTTAGAGTTTCAAATGAGACCTGTCAATCAGTAGCTTTCAGATGCCTAAGATCTGACTAAGGTGTTAGGTATGATAGCATATAATTAGTATGAGTTAACAAAAGCTGTCATGCTCTATTTTTCAATTTGCAGTATTATGTAGTTTACTAAACAAGTAAACCTGTGCTGCTGGAGGTAGAGGTTATTTCTGGTCTAACTTATTTATTTTCTGTTTTTAAATAGATTTCTTTTTTTTTTTTTTTTTTTTTCTCTTTTTCAACCTAGCATTTGAATTTGAAGTAAAAGCAAAGGGCAGGAGTTGAAATTGATTTAATGGGGTCAACTATTTAGATTAAGCTAAAGTAAACACTGCAAGTAGGCTGTAAGCCATTCCTCCCTGCATTTGAATTTGAAGTAAAAGCAAAGGGCAGGAGTTGAAATTGATTTAATGGGGTCAACTATTTAGATTAAGCTAAAGTAAACACTGCAAGTAGGCTGTAAGCCATTCCTCCCCTTGTAATAGGGAAGTACAGTAATGAAGATAAAAGAGAATGGAAAAATTTTTGCTATGGGAAAATTTTGTGTACTGCATCTTAAAATTTACATTTAAGGAATATTTCTCTATACAGGAAGTTAGTGTTGTAAAAGTCATCTCATAAAACAACCATGTAAAAAGATTTGTCTTTTAAAACTGGCATGACGTAGCTGTAGTTAAAGTCACTGAACAGATACCCATGCATTTCAGCTGGATCACAGCACAGAAATATATCTGAAAAAAAATCCCAACACCAAACTACATATACATTTTTAGTAAACAGAGAATAAGAGTAAGCTTTTCTATATAATTGTTTATAAATAATTTTTACCTTTTGGGTCAAAATATTGGGATCTGGCTTGTATTTATTTTGACTTCAGGTAGGTGGATGCTAGAAAATGTTTCTTGGAGTAATCATTATGTATTACTTTGACAACCATCATTATCTACTCTTTGTGTATATTACCAAAAGAGGAGTTTTCAAGAATGACTGGAAATTTTAAGTAAACATTGAAAACATTTCAGAGTAGACCTAATAAGTGTTAAAACATTTTGCAATAAAAACCTAAGATCAATTCTAGAACTGAGAAGTAAACTGATCACATTCTGGTATCCACAGTGACAGTGAATGTTTATGCCTGCCATGAATATAACTATACACACTCTTTTCCTAATCCACAGCAGTCTTTATTTCAAGAATGACTCACCATACATGTTTTAGTAAAGCTGTCAATGTATGCCCATTGTGACTCTTGAGTCCATCACAGATAAACCACCAGTACCCCTAGCTCAGCTGCCTCTCCACAAACCAGCTCAGTCTCTGGGACACACTTTTAGGAGATAGTTTTTCAGGAAAATTAGGAAGTATCTTCTTGAAGTCTTGGAACAATGGAATGACATTACAATACACATCTAAGGGACCCTGCTTACTCTGGAAAATGGATTTGAGACCAGTGTTGAAAAGCTCAATTTAAGGAGCGACTGTAACAGCATGTGGAAGGGAAATAAGACATTTTGTTAAATATCTATCATTCTATTTTCATTGTTCCTCATAGGCTTACACTCCAATTGGCACATTGCGGCAATGTCTTATCTGGTATTTGTCAGATAGGGAAAAAGTTGCTTATGAAGAGAAAAATACCTTAAAACTATAAATGCTGTAATGCACATCATATGTATGGCATGTTAGAATTGATTATATATAATCTCCCATTGTTTGTCATAAAATATACTATTACTGAAATGCAACACAAGTATATCTTTGGAAGAAGGGAAAGTAAAATATGTAAATTTTTGTATTACAAGTTCAGAGGTATTTTTAAAATATAATTTCAAATGTTTAGTTAGATCTATAGCTGGTCCCAATTTTTGAATACTCCTTGAAATAACTGAAAACATGAAGGGTGATTTGCAAAGAATTTTTGATGCCTTCCATTTTTTTCCATTAAGAATACTTTTCCACATGTTTTAATAAAAATGTTAGTAGTAATTTTTGTTTGCCAAGAACTACCTTTATGTTTTGAAGAGTTATAGTATTGATTTTTAAGAGCTGTGTTACTTAGAAAAAAAAAAATAATTTGAAAAATTTCAGAGGTGAAATGGCATCGTCCTAAAGTTAATTTGAGAAAACACATAATATTCATTTAGATTTCCACCCACTTTTACCAATCAGCCTTTATTAAAATAACTCATTAGTGACACAAGTACCTTGGTCATTTTTGACTCAATAGGGTCTTCACCTAGAAACCCCTGATTTGCAGAGTACATTTGACCTCGAAATGGCAAATCTTTTGAAATATGATGATTTTTATCTTAGTACAAGTGAAGTGCTGAAATGTTTCTTGCAGATGTCTAGATGTAGAAAGGCTGTGTTCCTGATGCATAGAATCAAAAGCAGCTTCAAATCACACTGAAATAGCCACAAGGGGGATGCTGAAATCTTAAAAGGCTTTTCTGAGGAAAATCTTGTTTCTCAGGCAAATTTTTAACAACTTTGTAAAATCCCTATAAAAATATTTTAATTGCAGTCCTACTATTGGCTGATTGAATAGGAGTCTTCTTCCTTGCTACTTTTTTCTGCTAGAGAAACATATGGGATCTTACTCAGTTCTCCTTCATGCTTCTGTGGAAAGGGCTCACCATGGCATACAAAATATCTGCATGTGGATAATGCATGCAGAAATATATTTTTTGGCTAAATGGAAGCTTTAAAAATATGAGTTTGGGTACATTTTGATTCATCTAGCACATGATACTCCTTTTGTGCTAACGAAACGATTATTAGGCTGTGAATATTCTTCCTTAAATGACAAACCAGGCAGTGGTTTAATTTAAACATTAAAAATTTTAATGTTTACCCAGGAAAAAAAGTCTTTTGGTCTGGTTTAATGCCCCTTCACTTTATCAGTTGCATTTAAAAGAAGGTGAAAGGACAACATTTGGAGGATTAGATTTGGGAAACAGGGTTGAGTTGCAGGAGAGGCAGAGAGTGGAACATGTGAGGAGGAGATAATTTGTCATTTATGAAGAAAGATTTATAGGCTGTGTCTTCCACATAAGCACAGAAGCACATGCATATGGAATTGCTCCATGTCTCTAAAGCAAAGCTGTTGAAATCTGTCTTGATGGACATCAGGAATCTGAAACAAAGTACACGCATATATCATACTCAACCCACAGGCCCAAGGGTTGCAAAACCAGTACCCCATGCAAAAGGATATCCACATTTATGTGTTCATTCATTCTGCTGGTTTGTGGAATTTGGATAAAAAGTATGCACAATACACCTAACTCTAGCATTTTTTGTACATTTTAGGTGAAGCTTGCTTGTTTCTTCTGTGTCCAAAGGCATAGGCTGTTCTGAAATTCTCAATAATGGGGATATGCCAGAATTGGAAGTGGGAAAACAATTCTAAAAAGGATGAGGAAAAGGTTGATGTTAATCAGTTCCTTATGTTATTTAAAGGTAGGGACATTTTATTAAGAATGCACATTTGATGTTACTAATTCTTCTGATATTGATGTCAGTCTAAGAACTAGTGATTTCACATAGATAAAAGAGACCTGGAAGCTATCGTTAACCTTGAAAATATGTTAACATATTGGATGGATTAATCATAACACTTTTGGTGGATAGAGGGACATCCAGAGTGGAATAATTCTGGATTAGGATCTGAGGATTCTGCAGCAATATGTTCTTATAAAACACTGGACCCAATTTAATATTGCAAAAGCAGAAGGAAAGTAGCAATGAAGAGTCAGCTAGTGATTAAATCAAACATCTAGAATGAATCAGCACAGACTGCAATTAAAATAAATGAGCAAAAAAATGAAGCACATGAAATAAATTATCTATAGAAACAACGAATAACAGAAAAATGTGGAATTAAAACTATACCTGAGAGTACTTTATTAAACCTTATCAAGCAGAATGATTTCCTGAAATCTTTTTGAGCAATCATGGCCTATGTGTCCTATACCAACTTGTTCCCCCCTGGCGGTATGTAGCTATATTTTTATTTCTATATTTTTTTTTTACTTTCCATTTTTTATTCATTCATGCTTCTGATGAATGTAAATTAACCAAGTAAATTACATGAATGTTGCAACCAATAAAAGCATACTAATGTAAGTCTGTCTGTAACTTATTTATAGGTACAAGGGATAGCTTAAGATAACCAAGATAAAGCAAGAGTGTTTTGTTCAATTATTTAAACAGGTGCAGTGTATCTTACCAAATGGCCTAGCAAGCAACTTCAAGACATGTAGCAGAATCTTCAAAATAATTAACACAGTAAATTTTAAGTTGGTGTGCCCTGCTGGTGCGAAAGGATATAAGATATAAAGATATAGGATATAAGTGGATGCACAGCTCTCTCACAGGAAATTAGAAAGTATTTTATTGAGTCAGAAGTCATGTGTGGGCTGAACCTGAACTCCCAGCAGGGACCTGAGAGTCACACCAGTGCAAAGGTGGATGCCTGCAGCCCAGAGTGGCATCCTGGCACTGCACTGTCAGCCCATGCTGTCAGGACTGGTGTGCTGTTGCTAGAGGCACCAAGAGAGGGTGAGTCTTGGGCCCCATTCCAATCAGATCTTGCCTGCAGAAAAGTGCTATGTGCTGTCTGTGATGGGCAAATCCCCTTTTATGACAGTACCTAAAGCCTTCACTTGCAATATACTGGGCAGGAATTATTCTTCTCTCTTAGAGTTCATCCAGGTGCTCAGCCCCCTTGTATACAATAGGAGGGAGAGAGGGGGTTCCTCAGTTCTTAATCCTGATGGAGCCTAGGTGAAGGCCAGGTACCAACAGCTCTGTGTGCACTCCCTGCACAGTTTAGTTGGCTGTGGCTCAAGGCAGGCTCTTTGACACGGTACAGCTGTTGGAGGGAGTGATTTAAGAGGCCCTGACCACTTTGGAGCTTCTTGAGAAAGAAGCAAGAAGCCTCAACATCTGCTTTCTCCCTGATTTTGGAGTTACACTTACACTGTGGCCACTGCTCATTTGCTGAGCAAGGCTTCAGCTATGCCTGTGGCTGGCTACATTCCTCACTGATCCTCATCCAGACTGCTGACTTCATGTCCCGCTATAGTCTCATGCCTGCCTCCATCATCCATGGACTTGTCTGATGGTTTGGGACTCCTGACTAAACCTGGTGACTGTCACCAGACCTGCTTGGCTCGTGTGCTGCTGTGCTTTACCTCCCATAGGTGAGGCTGCTGCCTCTGCCTGTTTTGGTGACTCTGGGTTTATTTTCCCTTACAGAGCTGCTCACTTCTGCTGCTCCTCAGTGCCTGCCTGCCTCAGCTCTATCACATGTGAAGTCTTTCTTTGCATGCCCAAAAGCATAATTTTTATATAGAACTTCAAGATCAATGATGTCTCTCAAAAGCAGGCTACAGCCAAGATGAAATCTTCACATTTACAGCTTTGGATTACAGCCTTTAAACCCATTTTTGGTGAAATTACTCCCTTTTCTGAATTAGATTCTATCTTGCCATTCCCCTATGCAAAGAAATGCCATTAGCACAGGCATCTTTCACTCAAGTTCACTGTCTAGGCTTTCATAATCAGTATAGAGGCAAGACTTACATTAACCCAAGGAAGATATCTAAGATTTAGGTGAACCCTGCTTTTAAAATGACCTTTTTTCCAGCACATGCTAAGCTAGTTAGAACTCTTATGTGGAAACATCTTCATTGAGGTCACCTAAGGGATAAGTAAGCTAAATCCTATTCCAGGCCACATAACATACTTTCAAGCCTTGCAGCTGAAAGCCATGATATATTCCAGACAGTTCAGAAGGAGAAGGCTTTTTTGAAAATGGAAGTCCAGCTTCAAGCTTAGATTTCAGATTCAGGCTTTCCAAGGGCAAGAGGCTGGATCCAAAGGATCACAGTCCTTTCTTTCCTGTTTCTGATTTGCAGATGCGTCACCAGGCATTACGCACTTGGCAAGGACATCCCACCAGCTCCTAGATTCCAACATACAGTACAGAAGAGACAGTCAGGAGGGCTGCAGAGCTTAGGATATTTCTGGCTTGTGTTTGAAGACTACAGCCAGCTGGCTTCATTTACCAAGTTTTCTAAATCTAGCTAATCCTACTGGCAGATCCAGCTTTTGTGACTTTTCCATCCCTCCTGCTTCACTTTCCTTGAAGGAAACAGGGAACAGCTGTTTGAGCAGCAGATACAGCCTGAACGAGCAAGCACTTCTCTGCTCTGTGCTCAGCACATGGAAGTGAGGTGATGGCTGCTCCTGCAGAGGAGAGGATGGGAGAGGTGGCAGCTCATAAAGTAACACCTCTCTCCTCCTACCCTAAAACAGCAAAGGCAGTTTGCATCTTTCTGCAGGAGCAGGGATAAGACGTGGGTGTTAGTGCAATCAGTAAGGTGTAGAGAACCAGTGGGTTAGTTGTTGGAGGATAAAACCCTGTCTCAGTCTATTTTTTGAGGTCAGAGTACCATACATACAACTACATAAGACCCCAGGCCAGGTAGAATTTGATGTCATCAGTTGTCAATGACATCATAGCTCTTTGAGTTCCTTCCCAACATTTTGCAGTCCTATTCCTTCCCTTCTCTGCCGCCCACAAGGAATGACTAGAAATGAGAATGAGGGCTTTACAGCTGCCATTTGTAACACTGTCATGTCATTAATGTGAAAACACTGGAAAAACTTTTTCCTTGATCTGGAGTACTGAAGGGCAGAGACCTTCAAATCTCACAATAGAGTTGAGGGGGTCATAAACCCCCATTCTACATTTTGTAAACAGAGCACTTTGTAATGCAATAACTAACAGTATAACTACTCTACTAATAATACATATACTGTTTTCTGATGTTTCTAATTAAATGGCAGAATACTGTAGTCTTCTTTCACTCAGTTCTTATTGCAGTTTTAATGCATATACACATGCTGTTTGATAGTGTGATTTGCTAATAGCGTCATGCTATTATATCAACATCAAATAGTTACTTGCAATCCCATTAAGCAGATCTGTTGGCAGTGCTTTCTTGCAGACCTTTTATTCAGTTCCATACTAGCTACTTGAGCTACGCTATTTATTGCGGATGAGTGCCTCACATTCAGTGTGTTTTGGGGGCGGTTTCAGAAAGTTAAAGCTAATGCAGTTAGCCTGTTTCTCAGAAGGTGGAGAAGGAAAAAAATATGATGATTTTGCCCATGTTTGGAGATATTCAGCCATTACCTCATATGAAAGTGCTTGTTTTTTGGAAGACAGCCTTAAAATTTGGCATAAGGTACAAGGGCAACCGGAATTAGCAGAGCTGTATAGGCAGCATGAATACACACTCAATAGGTTTGAGTTGCTTGTTCTGTACTGGGGATAAAGCATCTGAGAGGAAGGGGACATTTAGAAGTTTGGGGCTAAAGGTAGTCATAAAGGCATTTACTGCAGAAAAGCTTGATGATCATAATTCTTCCAGAGGCTTATTGTTCGGCCTGCTGAAGCTGTCTGTGGCACCTCAGAGAGGCCACATTTCATCTCACAACCTATTGCCAGTGCAATTGTTCATCTGTTCTTCCCCTCAAGCACCTCTCCTGTTGCCAGGGGGCTGCTGTGTTGCAGCATTTGAGAATGTAAAGCAGAAGCATTGTCTCTTCCGTGCTCAGAGCAGTTTCCCTGCTGGCACTCAGCTTGTTGGAGAGCAGCTGACCTCAAGCACAGAAATAGGAAGAGAGGGGAAGTTACTAGAGTTTGGGGAAGAGGCCTCACCTCAAGCATGTAGAGGTAAGAGATGCAAAGGTCAAGAGCTGCTAGAAATGCAGTAAAAAGAGCAATGAGGTGAAATGTGGAAGGAGACAGAGCCTAAGTGCAGCATGGCTTTTCTGTCAATGTTTCTAGTTGTGGAGGTAGTTAGGGTGTGGGACACTGGTGCACAGGGGAAGCATGTAATTGGTAACTTTCATAAAACATTCCCAAGCAGGGCAGCAAAAAATCTCTAAGTCTCAGTGCTAGCTCCTATTTGTTTTGGCCAAGGGATAGAAGTTCACATGACAGATCTAGAGGTCAACTCCCTGCTGATGACATTGTATCAAGAAATACAGCTCTGCATAATGAATTTTTTTCCTTGTATTGGATTTAATAACTGATCAGTACAAGCATTTCTATATCTGCTAACAATACAATTTCTCCAAGCATGGGTAAGATAATAATGTTTTTTTCAATCTTGCTTGCTTCACTTTCCTTGAAGGAAACAGGGAACAGCTGTTTCTATATCCAATGGATATAGTTATAGTGAAGGTGACCTGCACAACCCTTACGAGTCACCCTGCGCACATGACTGTAATAGACTTTTATTGGATGATCACATATTCTTTCTTCCACAGATGCCTCTGTATGTTGCAGTGCACAGGGCATTGGGATGCTGTTGATAATTTGCTATAGTTTGTAAAGCAGTGAGATGTATATTCCTGAATTTTAGTTTCGATGGAATAGAAATGGTTTGTTCCCATAGAGATATCACAAAATTGTTATGGCTGGAACGGATAACAGGAGGTCATCTAGTCCAACCTCTCTGCTCAAAGAGGGTCGAATAACATATTTCAAAATTACTTCTGTAGCAACACCCAGGTGTTTGTTGTATTTTAGAGATGGGGAAAAAAACCCCATCAAAATCACTCATTGCCCTCAGTGGTTTTTCCTTGATTTTGTGGTGCTTAGTATTTGCTTCTCTTGTTCAATGCAGGAAGCTGTGTTGTGACAAGAAAGGCTTTCTGCAACTGGTACAGATGAAAATGTATCACAACAACTGAGACAGCAGCTAAGCAACACAGCATGTGCTAGGCAGCAGCACCTCAGCTGAGTCAGAGGTCAGAGGTGATACTGGCCCCCTTATCCTGGGATGGTGGCATCCTGTGGGTGGATTACATCTTGCTCTGGGAAAATAGCCTCCACAGGGAAGCCCAAACTCTGTTGTCCAGACTTTGCATTTGATTAGCAACCAGTGAAATTAATAGTGGAAGACAAATTCATCCCATTTTGAAAAAAACAGGCAGTACGTAGAAACAAAAATGGCTGATAGAGCTACTTGGCTCTTACAATTTTCTTGAATTTAATATGGTGTTTAAAGTTTAAGGAAAAAAATACCCTTCTCTCTGAAATTGCAAGTTTTCTCCAAATATAGAGCTGGTGAGAAAAATGTGAACTGACTTTACCAAAAATATAATCTATGTTGTGAACAAGTCTCAACTACATTAAAGCAGTGGATCTTGGTTACCCTTCCCCTCTCACCCTGCTGCTGCTCTGTGGGGGCCAGCATTTCACAGGGGACAATGAAGACCAGTGAGAGCTGCTCTGTGCAAACCGTGTGGGGGACTGCCTCATGGCCTTCCCAAACCAGTTTTTCCTGAATAACATCACCTTATGATCCTGTCAGAGCTGAGAAGAAAGACGAGGAAGGGAAAGGACACCACAGGCTTACTCAGCAAGCTGCAGGCCATTGCTGTCTCCTCTGTCTTGTCATTAAGGTTCTGCAACACCAGAACTTGTGTCTTGGCAGCTCTTTTTGCTCCTGCAGCACATGCAACAGCTCTCACAGCTCCTCCTTATCCTCTGAGAGGGCAGATCAACCCCACCATTACTCTTCTTGTAGTCCCTTTTAAAGCCCATGCATTCTGAAGGCCCTCTAGACAATTAAGCATGTTGGTCACTGGCCCCTATCTGGCCATATACATTTTAACTGTACAGTTAAATGAGTAGTTTTCTGAATCAGTGCCAGAGTTTCTTACCTTGGGCTCCTTGACTGTAAAACAGTCTGTGAGCAGACTCAACATCCAAAAAGTAGTCCATTTTGAAGGTGCTTTGTGTACAATACTCCAGTACGATCGATCAGTCAGATTCCTAGAAAAGATTACAGAGATGTTAGAGAAAAAAGCTGGTGGGTTTCTTTGTGGAAAGTACTGTGTAGGCAGTCACTAAAGTACTTCATCTGGCATATTAGGGTCAAAGTATTTTCAAGTCACTATTCATAGAACTTCATAAGCATCCTTTTCTATTTTAGAATGTTTGGTTCAAAACCTTGTCTAAAGACAAAAAAGAAAAGTGCTACTGCAGTATTAGCAGGATTCCTTGCATCTTCCTAGTGCAATCACCTGTATTTTAGTCACAGTCTCAATTTCTTAAGACACATACTTGGATTCATCTGCCTGTTACATTTGCCCATAAAAAGAAAATCAGGAAAGCTCAGGTCAGGGACCTCCTTTAGCCAGATTCACAGCCAGTGCCTCTAAGCAGGCACTACTGTAACAGACTACATTAAAGATTGCATTCTTGCCACCTGTGCCAAAACACTGCACTAAAAAGGAAGACACAATATTCTAGATATTTCACTCCACCTAAATGGACCAGAAGCCAGCCTTGCCTTTCCTCTGTCCTCTTGCTGACCAGAAGTAGCAACAGAATATTCCACTATCAGTTTTAAAATATGTGGTAAGAGCAATCAATAAGAAATGGTAGGCTACTCCTAGCACTGTTTTGTAGCTAAGGTTCATATTTTTGGCATTCTTTTGAGTCGTAGATCTGCCGAGATCCTGGATTACAACTCTCCAAGCTGTACGCTGAATTATGTTTGCCTGAGCCCGGCAGAGTTCCTGGAAAGATATTGTGACCTTTCTCCAGCTTCATTACTACCTTCTGCATTTTACGATACTTTTAAAAATTCACATTTAAAAAACAGGATTTGCAGAAAACACACAACCCTGTTCTCTCACCCACATCACAGTTCACCACAGCATGTAATCATAAGCATGCAAACAACTCTGAACAACATGTATTTTAAGACAGACGGACAAAAATACCTCTAGTCCTGTTCTGTGCAAACCTAACAAAAAGGTTTGAGGCAGGGAGTCTGATTCTTGCTTCAAGTAATTCCTTCAATTTTGCTGTGAAAATTCAGGAAACTAGGTTTCCAAAGCTTTACCTTTTTCCTTTGATTCAGTTCTCATCAATTGACATGCAGTCCTTTTAAAATTCAGAAGTCTGTCCTGATGAGAAAACTTTTACGTTCCACAGCAATTCACTTGACTGTAGCACTACCAAACCAGAAATGATACTTACTGCAGAGTATCAAGGGTTCTCTGGCAGTGGCATAAGCTCCAGTAGTTTCAAGAAGGGTTCCTTTGATCTTACTAAATGTCCCCAGTGTAAGCAAACAATTTTGATTGTTTGATTGGAACTCTGATGAATAATGCATAACGTCAACTGGACTTCCTTTATCAGATAAAAATGGCCAGGAGATGTTGTTACTTAGCAACAGGAGGTGACACTACGTTCATCTCCCCCACTCCCCCTCGCCCTTCATACTAAAAAATTAAGCCCCTGGTTTTGATTTGATAAAAACTTTCCCAAGGAAAAAAAAAAATCTGTATCAAGTTTCCTTAAGAATTTGTTTTATATGCAATCTTCCTTGTTGCATCTCATATTAGGAGAGATTTTTAATGCTTCATAATAGTTAAATTTAAACATAACATTGTGTTTTATCTAATAGTTTGCTTTCACTAAGTAAAATACCTGCTTACTCCATCATTTACCATAAAGGTAATGAGATTGTTTTGCTATGAATATAATGCAAATAACATTTTGAGAAGAGATTAATTTCTTATCTGGTACTGCTTGTTGGACAAGGCAGACAGAAAAAGCAACACACAAAATGTTTCAGTGATGCTATGAAATATATAGAATATTGAGAAACCTTTCCTATTACAGAATTCCTACTGTAAGGAATTAATTCATTTTTGAAGGAGCTCTAACATCTGATATAAGCATTCTCAAGGAATCGTTGCATTTCTGCTTAAGATACAGCCTTTTACAAAACACACAATGTAGCTTTTTTTAGGAAATGCACATTGACAAAAAGCCAAAGCACTGAAAGATTTAAAAAATAAATAAATAAAATCAGATGCAGAAGTACTTACCAGTGTTACTGACCTCTTTCCATCCTACTGTCATGGTATAAGACTAAGCAAATGCAACCCAGTCTGTGAGCCAGAAAGAACAGCTTCTAATTTTCACTTCAACCTCGAAATCAAGAGTACTGAATAGAGAAAGGTGACGGATCTGCTGTTTTATATTATGATGAAATGAAAGCTCTTAGCACAGATCTGAGTAGAACTGCTTTTTTTTATACTACATTAGCCTGCTAATTTGAGGAAAGTGAAAGGCTTTGTTTTACTGTCTTTTATCTGTTCTCTTTGCTACCCCCACAATTTAATTTGCATTTAAAATTATTCTTATGTCTCCACTGCACTCCAAGGTATGGAGCATTTTCTAATCACGATGAATGTTGAGTGTGGTTTTTTTGTGCAATGCCACTTTTATTCTGAGCCAGAAACATGGTGAGTAATTATAATTGCCAGCTATTTTCTAGAATGAAATACAGAGTGGTTGTCTGATGCAGTTTTTGATTTTTCCTTCATTTAGCAGTACATTGCAACAAACTACTCAGTCAAAGCATCAGTAAAAATATAAATCAAAGAGCACAGTGTCATGGCATGATAGCTTAAACATGCATATCCATAGACCGTAAAAGCAGAATATGTTTCTACAGAGATCTTTTCAATTATAATTTGCCTTTTAAAAGTTTAAAAGTGAGCTTGAATAGCTAATAAACTGAAATGTAGCAGTTATCTCTTTGTGGCTTACAGCTGGTCTAGTTTAGTATTACTGAGGCTGCACATAGTTTGGAATCCTGATCAAGCCAGGCACTAAGGGCTAAGAAGGGCCATGCTATTAAGTTGCATGGACATCCCTCACAAGAGGATCATGACCCTGCTTTTTCCAGCAGGTCTTTGAGAATTTCCCCAAAGCCTTTTTGGAAGTGAGTAAGACATTGAAGAAGGCGGTGATAAAATGATTATTTGATAAATTTAAACTCAGGAGTGCTGGTCAAGAGAAGTGTCAATAAGCAGACAGACCTAGTCTTCTAATTTTTGCAGATATTTTGCTCAAAAGGTCAGATATAAATACCTTCTAAAATCCATTGCCACCAAACATTACAGTGCTCAAAACTGGGGCTTTTCAGTATCAGAAAACTCTATATCAAGTAGCATAGGATTTTTTTGTTTGTTTTTAAGAAGATGAATAAACCCTCAGAGTACAGGGATTTTTTTTGGAGCAAGTTAGAAAGTAAGAATCCCCATGAAGAGATTACTACATGGCTTCCCATTCCTAAGACTTCTTATATTCTTTTCCAGAGCACCCAGACAGCAGCATCAAAGATAAGGAGAAGCTACATGAACTCCAAGTAGAGTCTGGTATGGCTGTTCCTACACTGGCACTCCACTAAATATAGTTGGATTGAGTAGGTGTCTCCCTGTGCCACCTTACTGGTAGATGTGGTTTACCAAACTGTGTTTCTGTTTTCAGAGATGTGACAAACATTTTCATTCCTAAAGACAAATTAAAGCAAAAGCAATCCACAAGAACACTGCAAGCTGCTTTATTTGCATTTTGGAGAGTTGCTAGCACCTTCATCTTTGCATTTTGGAGGGTTTGTATTTGCCATGGTGACTACTGAACAGTAGCTGTATAGCTATGGAATTATATAGCTGTACAGCTGTCCCTCCAAGCTGGCCTCTGATAATAGTTGGATCCATTATCTTCTGGAACAGGGGCCAGTTGCCTGTTTAGGCAAGCTGGCTTTCTGTAACATAAAACCTGGAAAAATAAGAAAGGCTGGCAGCACAGAGATTCAGAAGGAAAATGGAAGACAGGAACATCACTCACTCCAAGGATTATGCCTGTTTGCAAGCAATATGGAACACTTTTGGTTTTTCCTCGGGACACAATCTCTCAGTCAGAAGGAAATTGAGAAAACTACAGGCTTGCAGGCTGGAGAATGTTTAATAGCACCTATCCTTTAGCCTTTGATGTATCCTCCTGATCCTCTTTGCTGTGTCCCTTTCAATATGCATGGTCATCTTCAATCATGACTGGCAAGCGAAGTCATTGAAATCACCAGCAGCCTCTCTACTGACTATTGCAAGATCATCCATCTTGATACTTTCATCCATCTCAGGGATTTACAGTTTATTTTAAATTATAGTGCAGCATTTCTGACAACTGCTAAGAGCTCTTTCTGACAAGGGAGCACTTAGCAACAAGAAAGGTAACAGTGCCTATGTATTTATATGATTCTGTAGCATTCATCATCATGAGGGAAATCCTTGCCTGCCTGATTAGAAAATCTCTAGGATGGTGGTGTGGGCTCAGATTTGACCCACAGTCCAGGAAGACCTCAGCCCTTAGAAACAGAAATACAGTTCAGTTGAAAAGCTTACACATCTAGATCTGTTTTAAACATGATCTCCAGATCAGGCTTCACATACCCCTGAGGCTCAGTGGGAAAATTCTGCACAACTCTTGTGCTAAAGCACAGTCCACTGAGATGTGTACTCTGACTTGGTTTCCAAAGAACAGCAGAGCATCTCAGGGGACAGGGCACGGAAGGGCAGCAGTAGCCAGAATCAGAAACTCCACTCCCTAGCCCTCTGTTTTTCCTCTGCTCTGTCAAGGCCTGAAGCCAAACTTGCAAAACTTCTGCTGTTGACTGAATTATTGGCATAGGACCCTGTTTAGGATTACGGGTGAAGTGATTTTGTAACATACACAGGTATCTATATAGGACTAGACAGAGACTGAATGCCTTGTGAGCTAGACCATAATACCAACCAATCAAACTCTGCTAAAGAAAAACTTGGAAAAAACCTATCACACTTAGGAAAAATCTGAAGCCAAAATTCCTCATCGTGAGCTTTAGTAACCTACTACATCACATTTGACTTTTTCCCAAATTAAAAAAAGAAAGCCAACAAAAACCCCTCCCAAATCTCAAGAGGAACGTAATTGAACACTTGGCATTTAAAAGGAGTGAGAAAGGAGTGAGTAGCCTTCTGGTTCTCTAACAGTCAGATACTTGTAGGCATTGGGCTGAGGTTTTTTCCTACCCTGAACTCTCTATTGAGAACATAACTGTTACTGTAATGACTCAGAGCCTTGAAAAAAAGAGTCTGCTGCTGACAAACACTAATATTAACCTGAAAGAAAGTGGGAGAGAGAATGTAATGTGTGACTGAAGAAGTGTAGGCAAGGTGATTATTACAGAGTTGTTTCCTGAGGGATACATTCAGAATAAAGGAAGAATATAAAAGTTTAAGCCCCTAAGCTGTGAAGAATGGGCTTTTTTTTAATTATAATGATTAGTCTTATGCTTAGATATGTTAAAAAGAGAGGATTGCTACCAAAATTAGGACACAAATGTGTTCTCTATTTCTTATTTGTAATGCAAGACAGGTATTATGATGCACATAACAAACAGCAAAAGAGAAAAATATTCAAATGAGGTTTGCAGATTCTTTATGGAGATAGAGACTAACATTGATGCTTTCAGAACTTCCTACAAATTTTGTACAACTCCATTTTGGGATCCTTAGGCTGAGACCACATAGGAATTTAATGAGAGATGTCCAGAATAAGGTGCTTCCAGGGCCAGTATTTACTTTTAATGCTTCTGCCATAAAAGTTATCAATATCCAGAAACATTAAAAAGAATGTAAAGGTAGCTCTGGCTCTTGAGATCGGTGGAAGGTTTGGGCAGTGCATCAAGGTCACATTTTTCTTATTTAGGTCCAAAGCAAGAACTGCATGGATTCCAATGCAGAAGAGATGAGCTTGAAAGGAGGCAGCTCCAGCATCACACGTCACGAACAAGAAGTTCAAGAAGTGGCAAATTGAGAAAATCTTTAAAGTGCTGTCATTGAGAACAAAGGTTAGCTATCCTGCATAGTAAAAGCCTATTCTAAGATGATGTATGGCAGTTTGATACGCCTTCGTTTGAGGGAGGAGAAGTTGAAGTCATAATTATATGATAAACAGAGAAGAGAGAATTTGGGAGAGCATGTACGTTAAAGTCTATTCCTCTAGTCCTTATACAGGCAGAAATTCTTCTGCTTTAATAGACCTTCATGATTTTCCTCAATTACATGACTGGATTTTTTTTTTTTTTCCTATAACTAACTACACAGGAATGGAAGAAAAGGAACTTTCTCTAGTTCTCTCCCACGGGCAACTTAGTGGAAGTAGTGAAACACAGAGCTATCTGTGGCAAGGAAAGTGGAGGAAACTAGTAAAATAGATGATTTGGAGAAGCCTGCCCTCACTGTCCCACCAGCATTCAGCAGTTAAGAAGGCAGAGGCGTTGCTTTTGACTTCCTGCTTACTTTCCAAGGAGTTCTGGCAAAGGAACTTCAAAAGGATCTAAATCAACTCTGGAAACAAAGAAAACAAAATCATCCATCCTGCTGGGACTCAGCAGTCACAAAAGCTTGAGCTATCCCACTGCACAAGATAGTGTGGCTGGCCAAATATGTACGAGGAAATGCCTTTATTTTGCACTAATACAGGTACTATCTCAGTCTTGACCTTCCTTGGAATAAAGGGAAAACTAGCACTGGGAAATTGAAAAAAACTGCATGCTTAGAGTCTCCTGGTGGCATTTGAGAAATAGCACTGAAAGCAGATTGCTCATAAGCCTGGTTTTAGTTGGTCAGTGGTTTAAATGGGATAAACAATTCCAAAGTAACTGAGCAGCTGGACATTAATACAGTAACAGGATTACATTCAATAAAAATTTGAGACTTGCATTCTGGCTAGAACAAAATCAAGTAACTTTTTGCCGACTGCCTTTATGTAAGGCAAAGACATAACTATGAAGTATTAATGAATCTACAAGGTGTAGTTCTCAAATAACATGATTTGGTTTAATATTCATAGGGAACTGTGCATACATTGATAAAAAATACATATCAGTGCCAGTCTCTGAATAATTTACTCTAAAGTCATAAAATGGTTTGGTTAAAAGGGACTTTAAAGATCATTTAGATCCAAGCCCTCTGCCATGGGCAGGGCACTTTCCAATAAATCAAGTTGCTCAGAGTCGCATCCAACCTGGATTTGAACATTTCCAGAGATAGGTCATCCACACCCAATGCCTCATCACCCTCACAGTAAAGATTTTTTCCCTAGTATCTGATCTAAACTTCCCCTGTAAGTTAAAAGCCAGTTCCCCCATCCTGTCACTACATACCCTTGTAAAAAGTCCCTTTCCATCTCTCCTGAAGGCACCCTTTAGGTACTGGAATGTTCAGAATTCTCCATGGACCCTTCTCTTGTCCAGGCTGAACAACCCCAACTCTCTCAGCCTGTCTTCATAGGACAGGTGCTCCAGCCCCCTCAGCATCTTTGTGGCTTTCCTCTAGACTTGCCTCAACAAGTCTGTGTCCTTCTTATGTGGGGTGCTCCTAATCTCCTTTCCTGTTTTTATGCTGTGTTATCCTCCAAAAAATTGCATCATTTCCTCTTATGGTTTGGTCTATGGTTTTTAAGATTAACCTTACCTTCCTTGTAAGACAGATCAACAATGAGAGCTTCAGAGAAAACAGCCTCCTGTCTTATCTTTCCTACCTTATGTTGCTCTGGAGCTACTGCGGAGCTGTGTCTTTCACAATGGGAATATTTACAGGAATTGTAATGAAACAGGTGAATATAATTGAAAAAATTGTCCAGATATCTTGAGAAGTCTGGACAAATTTTACTGTACCTCACTATTAAAGTTATTCCAAAGCTTACCCGTATCTGTAACTTAGTTTGGATGCATTTTTTTAATGTGCACAAGTTGAGCATTTTATACATGTAAGTATATCCAACTACATGTTGCAGTGTTCTCTGTGCTTTTTTGAAGAACTTGATCCTGCAGAATGCAGGTCAAAAATGACAAGTATGATAACAAGCCAGAGGAACCTAATTCTTTCTTTCTTAATTGTAGTGAAACTGTAGTGGTGTCAAGTTAGTTCTGTCTGATATCAAAAGTATGGCTCAAAAGAGGAATATGTATTGCAGCTACATGTTCCATTAGCATGATGGGGGCTACACGAGTTCTCCTGTCTCTTCAGACATGCCTTTCTGCCCACATCCTCCTCCTCCTTCACCATACATGGCAGGCTCAGGAGAGTACTTAAAACTTCGTGTTGTTCATTTTAAAGAATTTCTTCTTGCCTTTCAACAATCCTTCTTTGCACCTTCAGCAGGAATTTGTAGGACTAATACCAAATTTTCATTGTATTATGGAACAGCTAATGCAGATCCTCTTCTCCAGCTTGACAAAAGAGGAGATCTTTTAATCTTTTAATGGAACATGAGACTGGAGCTTGTTTCTAAAATACTATAGGCAAGGACAGTCCAGTGTTTCATGTTGGTTGCACTTGTTTTCAGTCAACCCTGTTGCAAAGAAAAATTGAGCATTTTTTCTGTTGCCCAAGTTTTACTAATTATTAGAGACACTACAGCCACATCAGTGAGGTGTATCCCCATGAACTGATGCAGCAGGGTGTCAGGCAGACTACAAACAACAGCCCTGACAAATGACATTTCACCATCTATAAGTGGTCTCCTCAAAATAGCATTCAGTGTCTGCTCAGTGCTCCACAGGGTGATGAGTAATAGCAATAAAACATTGCCCTTGGGAGAATTAAGAAAAAAGGTACTTGTGACACAGTGTAGAAGTCAGATTAAAAACATAATTTAATGGTGCTTCTTTAAAAACTTACTAAAAATCAATGGAAAGTGAACTCAGATTACAGTCAGTAAGTACACTTCCTCAGTTTCAATCCTTTTAAAGCAGATTCTTCTCTTGTAGACTTCTGAAACACAAAGTTGTATTATTTAGCCTCTTGGCTAAATGCAGACTCTCATCTGCATATTGTGTAGTAGTAATTTATAAAGCATTTTCATTTTTCAGTTAGTGAAGCCAGCAGGTGTCCCTTATATGGTCCACACACCATCCACACAAAATTTCCAGGGACCTGAATGCCAGCTAACTGCACAGCTGGCATCCTGCTTCTGGTCATGCTTGGCATGAACAACAGCTTTAACTTCGGATGGCTGCAGGCTTAAAACACACACTGAGATATGTGACTCGCACCTCTGAGCTTTTTGACACAATCACGTGGAAGTCAAATCGTAACTATAAACCCAGGGCTTGCTTGCAGTTGATTTCCAGTAGTTGAGCCAAGTGGATGATAGAGTGAGCAAATCAAAAAGCCTGGTGTGATGAGCAGGTCTCATTCTGGTCCTGTTGTAATGGGAGTGTGCACAGCAGTAATTGTGGGATGGGTTACGACTGCAGCAGATTTACAGACACTGCTCAGGAGGAGGGGTTGTGGTTATAGCTGCTGTGTTGCAAAAGGAAATGAGAAGCTCTGAGCAGCCGTGGAATTACAGCCCTGAAGCTACAAAGATGCATGTTTTGTAGAGGTCAGTGTCTGCAGAGGTGAAGGTGATGCCGGGTCTGTTAATGTAGACACCAAGCATCTTTTGTGAGAAATACGACTTTAATATTTCCCCTTCCCCTACAAAAGTATCCCAGGGTAACAATAACAATAAAACCCCCTCCCCCCGCCATGTTTTCCTTTTAAACACATCAAGCATCAGAAAAGCTGTCATTTCAGACCAACTTCTGCCCATCCCTATGGCAACTAATGGAAGCATTTAATACTATATATACAAAATGTAATTTGCTCCCCCGCCATCTCTAGTTATACCCTTCTTTTTATGCTAAAATTGCTCCATGACGCCTACAATGTTTGGAAAATGCTTTTGAAGTGACATGTATCAGAGGTTCAACGTCACTGAAAAAAGCTCAAGTGACCAATTAAAAAAATATTGATTTTGAAAAAGCAATTGTGGAAATTAGCAAAGGCCAAAAATATCTTGTGTGAACAGTAGTATTTGTAGTCTTGGAATGCCCAGTATTAAAACTTACATTGTCTTTGGAAAAGAAGGAGGGAGAGGAGAAATCAAGCATTGATTATCAAACCAGAAAAAGTGACAGTATTTAATATTTTTGCAGGCTCCAATGCCTGTCATAGAAATAGCTTTTAAAGTTATGAAGCAGTCTGGAAATCCTTCCTCTGCCTAGCCCCTTACAGCTTTAGAAGTTACTTAAAGTCAGCTTGAACTTGGGTCTTAAAATATTGAAATAAAAATAATGCAAACATAGAAGTAATATGGACTTCTTTAATCTCCTTTTCAGAAGGGAGGGATCTCCTTTTCAGAATGGATACATTGCTTACAACTCTGTTTTATGAACAGTTCTCTGTTCTCTAACAGAGAACATGCTTACAGTTATTTGGTTGTCCAGATCATCTGGCTTTTTCTCTATTCCTTAGAGCTTTTATCTATACCTGTTTCAGAGCTGAACACCATACAGTAAAATCATTATTAAATGCAAGGATACTAGGTAATAACTTAATTCTGTTACCTCCTTTGAAATAGTCAGACATGCACAAAAAATCTCAATTTCAAGTAGGCCAGCTTTAAAGAAATATATAAAGCTATTTTTGAAATATGTAAACATATAGATCCACATATAAAGTTATAAATACTTAGATAAATGAGTCAGGCAAGAAGAGAGCTCTTGTGTGCTAATACACTCTCTCTGTCATTTTTACAAAAAATAACAAAAACTCCTAGGTTATCAGAATGTCTCCCAGGTATCTCAAGTAGTGACTTCAAGTGTGTAAAGGATCCACTTCATTAAACACAAGAGATAGGGTAGCTCTGCTGTGGCCTGAGTTCTTATATCCTTTCCTGTAGTTCTCTGCAAGCAAGAGGTCTTGCAACAATCACTAGTTGGCAAGGACAGGTATCACCTGCAGGCTAAGCTGAGTATCTTTATAAAAAGTAGTAGATTTAGAGAAAACATTAAAAGTTATGCAGAATTTTATGCCTCTTAAAGATGCCCAGCATGAAGAAGAAAGTGAGATCAATTTACTTAGGACAATGCTTTTTACAGTATTTCTTTTAGAATTATAGAATCATCAAGGTTGGAAAAGACCTCCAAGGTCATTGAGTCCAACCTTTGATTGAACACTACTACTTGAACTAAACCATAGCACTAAGTTCCATGCCCAGATGTTTCTTCAACATCTCCAGGGATGGTGACCCTACCACTTCCCTGGGCAGTCTCTTCCAATTTGGCTTTGTCACCTGAACTTCCCCTGGTGGAGCTTAAGGCCATTTCATCTTCTCTTGGTGCTATATGCCTGGGAGAAGAGACTGACACCCACTTTGCTACAACTTCCTTTCAGGCAGTTGTAGAAAACAATAAGGTGTCCTCAGGCCTCCATTTCTCCAGGCTAAACACCCCAAGCTCCCTCAAAAAGAATGAGCAAAGGAAACAACTTCTGCAGAGGAGGTAAGTGGGCACAGCAGCATTACAATGGTGACTAAAGCCAGACAGTGCCAGCTGCTTCCTCTACATCATCTCTCTTTCACATTCCTTGTGCTAGTCCTTTGGCAGGCATAGACCATTGTCAAATACCTGTAGCCCTCTAACATGGTTTAATTAGATGAAGGTCTAACCAGAAACTTTTCCAATAAAGGAGCTGCTTAGACAATGATTCAGTGATTGGACCTTGCAAAGGCATGGTCAATTCCTTTTAACTTAATTTTCTATCTGGAACTACAAGTGGTGGGTAGGTAGAAAGAGCAATGTGCCAAAAAGAAATAGGATAGAGTTTAGACAACGGAGGAGACAATTGGTATATGGAGTGAATATTGCAGCATGCTATAAAACCCTGCCTGTAACACTGTGATGTAGATTTTTCCACGTATTTCTTATTTGGCTTGTATTTTTCACCTGTGTAGGTACAGGAATATAAGAAGTTCAGTCCAAGTTCAGTAAAATGCACAGATAAAACCAATCTCTGTTTTGAAACAGGTTCTAAACTGAAATTCACCAACTGTGGAAAGTATTTGGTATTCACGTTGTTCTAGTATTAGGATGGAAAGGGCTTCTGCCCATGAACCATGTAAGGAACACACTTTGTCACAGAGTTCTATGAACAACTTTCCACAAAATCATCCAACAACAAATTTCTTATCAAGACTTGACCAGGGAGACAAGTGCAGTTTGAATTGAGCCACCACCATTCCTTCTCCTGCTCCAGTTTCTCACACCTGAGGAGATACTTCAGCTGGGAAGCTATTCTCCCTGAGCTCTGTATGTAGTTAGTGGCCAACAAACAACAATTACTCCAGAGGTTGCTTCAGAGTAATCCTGTCTTCCATTCCTCACTTCTTTTACTAAGAGCCCACAGGACCAAAGTCTTTAGTGAAAATCTTTGTGGTGGTTCAACATCTGCAACTCACAGGGAGACTTCAGTGTGTCTCATAACAAATGAGAACGAGTTGTCTGGTGTAGAAATAAGGGAGACCCAATCCTAGCATGGTTTGGGCTGGAAGGGACCTTAAAATCATCTAGTTCCAACCCCCTTGTCAAGGGAAGGACACCTTCCTGTAGACCAGGGTGTTCAAAGTCCCATCCAATCTGTCTTCAAATACTTCCACGGATGGAGCATACACAGCTTCTCTGGGCAACCTGTTCCCATGCTTCACCACTCTAAAAGCATGGCATTTCTTCCTACTATCATGTCTAAACCCACACTCTTTTGATTTTTAGTTCTCCTTTGTCCTAGAACTACATGCCCTTGTAAAAATGCTCTGTACATGGTTTAGCATGAAAATAAGATATGAAGTATAACTGAATTAGAGCATCCCTAATGAAAGGGACTAGTAGAACAATATCTATAGCATATAACATTTCTAATGTGTATGAAGGACTCCTCTAGGCAAATGCTGGCACTACTGAAATCAATCTGGGTTTTATGTCCATCTTCTGCAAGCCCCATGTGAATACTGCATATTGGGAGACATTAACATTTTTTTTATTTATGCAAACTTTTGCTTCTAGGCTGTAATTTTTCTCTCAGTGCCTGGAGCCTATGAGAAAATACAACTTGCTGGAAACAGCTCTAAAATCCTGAGGAAGTGAGGACTGGAACATACAGATTGTGTGTGTTTAATAAAAGAGAGATGTAGCGTGCTCTTCAGGAAAAAGATTACTGAAAAAGGAAGAGGTTTTTAAAGGCAGTACTTAATGCAGAATTGCAGTTTAAATGGGAAAGAGTATACTAGGATAGATCAATAAACACACAGCAAACAACAACAAAAGTCCAGGTTCATAGAAACCCTAGGCAGAGGGAGACTCAAGAAATTCTCTAACCCCTGTGCAAAACAGCAGAAATAACTTTACCAAGCTTATTCTTCACTGGTGTTTTTCTAACCTACAGTTTAAATCTTCCCTTGAAGGACAGCACAACCTCCCTGGTAGGTCTTCCAAGTGTTACAAGACCTTTACGATTAGAATTTATTTTCTTAAAATCTCCCAATTGTTCTGATGCAAGTTGTAATTTGCTCCCCTTTTTTTCCTCTGATGCATATAATGAATAATTGAGGAAGATGGTGTAACTAGAACATGTCATGTAGAAATAATGTATTCAGCTACTTCACCAAAGGGAGAATTCTAGTCCTCTGTAGGTGACTAAAAAGCTACCATGAGACTCTGAAATGTGAGAGAACTTGAAGAACACGGTTGATCACTGTCTTCATAATGAAAAAACACATTTAGAAGCTTAAAATAAGTATTTGTCTGGCCCCTCAAGCACTCTGCTATTCAAGCCCTGTCTGTCTTCTGCAAAGATTTTCCACTAAGTAATAATCCACTGGATTTCCCAATCCTCTGGAGAACTGGGACAAAGCCATATATTGTCATTATTGGTATAAAAAGAAAAGCCTACTTGTGTCACAAAAATCAGGTCCAAACCCCTGGATGGAGCAGGTTGCACAGAATCATGTCCAGGCAGGTTTTGAATATCTCCAGAGACTGAGATTCAACAGCTGCTCTGGGAAGTCTGTTCCAGTGCTCTATCACCTTCAAAGTAAAGAGGTTTTTTTTCTCATATTGAAGTGAAACTTCTCCATGATCTGGAGTCATCTCTTCTTCCAGATAAACAGGGCCCAGCTCTCTCAGTTTTTCTTCATAGAAGAGGTGCTCCAGTCCCCTAAACAGCTTTACAGCTCTCCACTGGATTCACTCCAGGCGCTCCATGTCCTTCTTGTCCTGAGGAGCCCAGAACTGGACACAGTACTCCAGATGCGGCCTCACTAGGGCTGAGTAGAGGGGCAGATCACCTCTGTTGACCTGCTGGAAATGCTTTTCTTAATGTACCCCAGGATACCAATGGTCTTCTTAGCTACAAGGACACACTGCTGGTTCACGGAGATCTTGTTGTTTCCACCAGGTCCTTCTCTGCAGAGCTGCTTTCCAGTAGATCAATCCTTAACCTGTACTGATGCATGGGGTTAGTCCTCCCTAGGTGCATGACAGGACTATTGCAATTGTTATTCCAATAAGGTGTCCTTCCATTTTTATATCCATGAATTTTTTACTCTTACAGCTCATAAGGGTTTCTGTAATAAATACCCATCATCTAGTCACAGACTTCTTGCCATCTTTTCTCTCTGAAAAAAATGACCACTAAAATTTGTCCCTTTAAATCACATTCACCAAATGAAGTTGGTGAATGGTGGAAGAAATGGTGAGTCCAAGATTCAGCAGTAGACTCCAAAGGAATAAGACAGGACTGAAAGAAGACAGGCAATCACAGTGGAAAGATCCACCCTTCCCCCTTAGAAAAATATTATTTATTCAGGAGTAACCAGAGAAATATCTGTTCAGATTGGAGTGACTAATAAATGCTCTGAGCCTGTTACAAGCTAAAACTTGGCTAGTGAAATAGAGAGTGGCTTGAGTTTCCCCCTTGCAATGCAACAGCAAATGCTGCTGCTCCCAAAAGTGGCAGCCAAAACCCACTTTTGGGGCACTGGCTTTTCTACTGCCACAGAAGCTGAACTTGTGTCTCCACTGTCTCTGGGGCAATCAGAGGGACAGCAACTGCTGCTTCTGGAAGGAACCGAAACTCCCTGGCAGCAGCAGCTTGGCAAAGCAAACAACTGAAACAGCTCTGGCAAAGAGTTATGTATCCACTGCTGTTTTACAGGCTCTCTTCCTCCCCAGCAATTTGCAGTGCTGTGAAACTTTGCCCTGTCTAAACCTAGAGCTGGTTGGGAGAAGGAGCCCAGTTGTGACCTGGGATTGAGAAAATCATATATCCAAGATTTGATTAACTGAATGCATTCCTTCTGCTGTGGTTAGAAGGGACAGCTCCATCCCAGCTGCATTTCATTCCCCTATTCATCGCAGATCTGGATTTTGCTGAGAGATTCAACTAAACATTGTGTACATCTGCTTTAAACAATCTTCAGGAAATAAATCATTTACAATTTGCGCTATTCCATTACTATTCTTCCTCATAATTTGCCTGATTCCCTAATGTCTGCAGTCATGACTCAAAAGTCCCACTGTGTCAGGCAATGAAGAAACAATCCCTGCCTGAAAGAATTTACCATCTAAATATTTTCTCATTGAAATCAGTAGCAAAAGCTGATAGAAGAAGAGCTTCCTTGCTCCATGGAAGCAAACGGGAATAACAGAGAGCATGATGAAAGGACAGACCATTACCATTAGTGGGGCAGCAGGGCAGTCTTTCTGTGCCTTGACATTGCTTCAACTCACTGGCACAATACCTAAGTGCTCCATACATTTTAGTAAGGTATATCCACACCAACTTTCACCCCCTTGTCAAGACTTTCTTCCTTGTCAGTGCTCTTCTGAGATGAATATTTTTACATTTCATCCTTTCTGCAATTCTTCAGATTCTGTTGTTCCTTCATGCACAAAGACCCAACAACATGAGATTCAGGACACTAACTTGTGATGATGATAAGAGAAAAAACAAGCAAAAAAAAAAAAAAAAAAAAAGGCAAGCTAAAGGCCAGCAGCATAAACGCACAGAGAGCTATTTCCTCAGGACATAGCTGTTCTGGCTCCAGCACACAGAATGGAATCAAAATTACAGGTAGGACAATGTGTTTGAAGTCTTGATCTCTGCCATGCATCCACCTCTGTTTTACAGCAGGGATTAGCAGCTATGACCTAAGTGCAATGGCACATTAGGAGGAAGCCAACGTCAGCATCTGGCTCCCAAACCAGATGCTGTTGATGTGCTGCACAACATTTAATTTTCTTGGATTTCCACTAGCAAATACACAATCAATTTGGAAAAGAAAAACAGAAATGAGACATTTCTTTGTCTGATTTATGTCTTACAGGTCACTGAATAAGGCTAGGAAATACCGGAAGAGATCCTGAAATACAGCAAGCTCATCCACAAAATAGATAAGGTGGAACAGTCCCTATCTGAAATACTTGTAGCATAAAACTTCTTCAGGGACAAGATACATACATACACAGAGATGCACACACAAGAAAGGTATTAAAATAAAATCTAGTGATAGGAGAAACATTTTTAACCTATCTGCACAGTTTGTTCCTCCCCAATGTGTTAGGGTGCAATAGCTGCCCTGACACACACGGTCTTGCCAAGGATGCAGAAGTGGTTTTTTTAACTTGGCTAGGTTTGGAAAAAAGTACTCCATCTCGAGTCATTCTCTGGCAAAGTGCAGTATATCTAATTTTGTTAAATTCCAAAACATACTGTACACCAAAGTACTTGTAGGTGTGAAGGAGAATGTCAGGGATGAGTCAAAGATTAATACCTAAATTATAAAATGTGAAATGGGAATTGCTGTCTTAAATATCACGTTAAGAACCAGGAAGTATTTACCTAGTCTAAAGCACCACTTGCATTGTAATAGGCAAAATGCTGCTGCTTTTAGTTACAAAGGAGTCTTTAATAGTCCCAGGCTTTAGCAGGAAGATGCATAGGGTGGAGTGGCAATTAATAAGACCTTTACAAACTTCAGCAGACCTCTTATTCATTGCAGCACTCACTTCAGTCATACCTAACAGATCCACTGTTCTGCAGAACAAGGATGAGCTTAGGATGGTACTTAGAAAAATGAATGTTTGACTAGTTTATTTCCTTCAAGCATACCACTTCTTCCACTATTGCACTGCAAGACTCTCAAATGAAGTTTTCCACTTTCACCAATCTGCCCCTTCAGTTACCTCATTGTTCTGTTTTTCATCTATCATTACAAAATTTCCTTTTGCTTTCTTAAGCATACAAAAAACCAAACAGACATGTCTATGTTAGCACTAATCTTAACAAACAAAAAATCCCTCTCTATGTGATGCTGTCAGTGCTTCCCTCTTTCTCATTTTTACATTTTGCCTTTTACATTCAATTGTCAACTCTGTGTCAGGATTGCTTCTTTCCTGTGTGCATGGAGTCCTAAAATCATACACAGAGCTTTTAAATGCTTGGTTAAAACCCCCCAATAAATTGGCCATAAAAGACAAGAGTTTTAATTAGCTTGTTATTTTCTCAGTATCACTAAGCACAACACCTGGCAAAGGCCCAATGGTATTTTTTTAAAAACATAGTTGAAGAGACAGTAATGATGTCTCCTTTGATTCATAGGCAAACATGTGGAAGGGGTTCTAACAACACTCAAAACCAAGTTTCAGCTGATTCTTGGAGCTTTACCAGCTAACTTCTGTTTTAATAATCAGTGCCCAGTGAGTCCAGTGCTGCTCAAACCACATGCTTCAGCAACTGATACTTTGCACTGTTCATTAGCTGGTGACAAATAGGATACAAAAATAAAACTTAGGGAAGCAGACTTAAATAGACTTGTCAATTGGTTATAGAGAACCCTGCCAAAAAGTTACTTTATTTTTATTAAAAGAAAAATAGGTTCATGGAACAAATAGTTCCAGAGATCAGACTTCTGAACCCCTGCTTTTTAATCAGTTAAAAATACTGAATACACTCATATTTTTAGTAGAATCTACTAAATGTCACTCCCTGACATCAGCCAGCTCAGACTCACTGTACCCCAAGGTAACCATTTCTTGTTTTAGCATCTTCAACAAGCCTTAAGATGATTTTAGCTCTGTTCTTGACTGTTTAGTCCTCTGCTTATCAGAACAAAATTACTAAAGGGGGCAACAAGAAACAATAGGGATGAGAAACCTGCAGGTAAGTTACTGTCCTTGCGATCCCCCAAAATCCTTGATACTGTCAGACTATGTTTATGGCCAAAGGCTCAAGGTCTTCTTCACGCAGCTTTTCCTCTGCAGTTTGTTGTGTTTTCCTTCTAGCTATTTCTTATATTATGGAGACTCAGGTGCTTATTTTGCTATCTCTTGATGCAACTTGCTTCCTCTAATATGTGGTTGGGTCAGATAAATAGCCCTCTAGATACAACTCTATTTACCAAATCTCTGCTATAAAGACTGGCATATAAAGAAAATATAGAAAATTTCTTTCTGTAAAGAAAAGTGACTAAACAAACTGAATTGGTACTCAGAACATGTAAATGAAACTCAGAAAGTAAATCAAACTGAATGCCTGTAAGGTTGCAGACTGCTGCACTTTGAATATACTAAAATACAGAATATTTACAAGAGCCCTGACAGAGGAAGTTGTTTCAACTCTATAAACTTCAAGATCTAAAACCTTACATCATCAGTCTGAATGTTTTGCGATGATTTTATTAAACAATCTAGCACATCTATCCATCACTGCACTTGGTGTTGAGTATGAAAGTCAGTCCTATAAAACCGGGTAGAACAAGCATTGTATTATAGAACAGAATCAATGTGGTTGAGTAACCTAATGGCAGCAACAGAGTTGCTAAGGTCACTAAATTAATCTTTGGGATTCTGCTTTAAGCCTATGCCATAGTTATTGCTAAGCATCTCACAAACAAGGCAGTTCACACTACAATTAGTACAGCAATTAATGGGTTAGCACCTATATGATTACAAGAGTTCAAAGATTTCCTTTTTTTTTGCAACTGTGCCAACTACAAGCTCATAAATGCTGTCAAAGCCTGTCAGCCTCTTACTGAGTGGGCAATCCACAGTGAGAACTACAGAAAATCAAGGTATTCAAGGTTTGTTCAGGTATTACAATAAATGGTGGCAACCAATATGAACAATCATGTTAAAGGAAAATTTTTCAAAATCTCTGTGGCCAATTTCAATCTTCTTGTTTTCAGATACAGGAAGAGGCTGAAACTCCCAATAAGTTAGAAAGAAGAACATGGACTGGAATCTAATGCTAGTAGTGATATTTCTGCAGCAGTGTCAAGGGAATCTTGCATCTCTGAAAGAGGTCAAAGTGACTAAAATAAAAATTTCAGCCTGTGAGAAATTCTTGCACAAAGAATGATAGAAATGACTCCCGGAGAAATTTTCTGAAATAGGAAGGCATGGTGTGAAACAATTACGTTGATAAACTTTGCGTGAAGTATGGCTTCTAGTAAGATTTGGTGACAGTAATCATCATAAAAAATGCCCATAATAAAGAACCAGAGAAAACCTTTAACACTTTCTGTCTGCTAGTAGGAAATTCAAGAGATCTTCATGTAGAGAACTGCAAGAGAAACTACAGGGCATTTCAAGTATAGGCTCTCACAAATATATAATTATTAGCCAGACCCATATTGAAGTAAGGGCAGACCCACTCCAGCAAAGTGACGATTCACTCTACTTTTCTTCTTTAGCTATGACTTCTAGGAAAATTTGTTGTTCATCTACAGCAAGCACATTTGTAAATGGGTCCTATAATTTTTAGTAAAAGGGGGAAAAAAGCAAACTGGGATTTTATACCTTTGAATTTTGTGTGACTGTGTATGCCTCCTTCCTTCTCACCCCCAAAATACCAAGACTGGCAAACTGAGACAAAAATTCAGACATGCATTCAGAATGTCATGTGGAAACCCATTTTAGCATTAAAAAAATATGTCTTACAGCCACTAGCAAAAGGTTTCCTCTGCTGGCAACTCTCAAGATATGTTTGGAGTAGTTAAATTAACCGTCAGGACAGGACTTCTGGACCTGACAACTGAATATCTAATTTTCCCTGCCTCTTCTTTTTGCCCTTCTACTTCCTTTTTAGTGTGCTCTCATCAAGTCTTCTGCTTCCTGTCAGAAATAAAAGAGTTCCAGAGGAGGAAGGGTCTGCTTCAAATGATATGCCATGTTGAAAAAAAAGAAGAAAGTGCTACTAAACTGTCTCTATGAATGGAAAAATTGATTTTTTGTTCACAAATCAAAAACAAAAGAAAGTATTAAAAGAGAAGAAACAAAATTTCCAGTATTGCATACTCTAATGAAACAAAGAAGTTCAGAAAATGCTAGATATGGTCAACCTTCAAAAAAAAAACAGCAATGAGAAATAAAAATTAAAGTGAATCGATTTCCTATTAGTCACAACAGAAACCTGAAAAAATTCATAGTCTAAGTGCATCTTAGATTTTGTATTTAGTTATAGAAACTGAGTGATTGTTGGAATACCACTTTTTACTTGCTTCAGAATAACAGGAGGAACAGAAACAGAGAGAATTAAATGCATTTCCCTGCCCTGATTCTGAGCTTGGGCTACATGCTGAATGATTTCATTTTGGCCTGAAAAATATATTAGTATCTGGAAACATATGCCTTCTTTGCTTTTATCATCAGTGAAGTAAGTTATTGCTAGTTTTTAGCTAACAAGTATTTTTATTGCATGAAGTATGCTGAGACTTTATTTAAAAGTTGTTCTCTTTTCCATTCTATTATCCTGGCCTGTGACAGCTCTCTACTAAGTGTCCCTGTTTCATAGGCTGCATCTTATAATACCAACATGCAAGGGAGATTGAGATAGCCAAGTGGATTCATTGACACTTATTATTAAAACAGACTATACCAACTGAAGTTTTAGGTAATTATTTCAATATTTGCTACATTATTGTTATGGTAACAGCTAAGAACACATTCAACCACTGCACTGTTTGACAAATACAGCACTTTAAATTGAACGTTTCTTTTCTTTAAAAAGATGCCAAAAAATATGCATACATTGTCCCTATTAACATTATTACTGTAGCACATCTCTTCTGGTTCTCCCCTTCTTATTCTAAATTCTTGCTTGATATTACTGTGAAGCATCATTACTTTTGCAAAGACTGATTAGCATGCAGGGACTTGATAGACATGTTGGAAGGCAGAACTAACAAATTTCCAGCATACTACTAGATTATGCATTTCTCTCTGTGCATGCAAAAAGACATCGTTGTTCACGTACCTCTGATACTTCTGTTGATACTTCTGTCAACATCTGTTCACAGAAGTGGCTATTGGCATGCACTTATCTGAGAATCACTATGCAAATATATGCAACTGCAGTGAAAGAAGTCCCTAGAAGATTTGAACAAACTCATTTTATCAGAATAAAAATGTGGAGGTGACTGACAGGTCTATTGTCACAGCCTTTATGGAAACTTGCTGCCTGCTTTTTCCACTGTTAAAGCAGAATATTATTTGAGTACAAGAAGCATTACTGTGAACATATCAATTCCCAATTCTGGTAACATTTTGCTTGATCCAGTTTTGTTGTAGAGCAGTGATGTATGTCCTCAGGGGAATCAGGCTTGGACAATGAAGGTGATATGAAGCTAAAGTGATAGTGCCATTCACCAGAAAGGACAGGCCCATTATGGTTAGACAGTGTTTGGGACACCAAATAAGAATCCTAAAACGGCATCCTTAATTAAAATTGGCTCTCCATTTATACTCATGAGGGTATGCAAAAGACAAATGGGTGTGATCTAACTGATGCTTTCTTGGCTACTCGTTAAGGGTGCTGGTTCAGATGTTTGTGATGAAGGCCTGACCAGGATAGCTGAGGAAATGCATTACTCTCCACTGTCTGATCAGCCTGAGCTACACTGCTTGGAGCAAGAGGCATTGCCAAAAGTGTTGGTTGCAACAATGACCACCTCAGTTATTATCCCCTTCCTGCAACTGTTCCAAGAGCCACACTTTAGCCCATGAGCTTGAGGCTGGACTGAAGGCTTTATTTGCTATTCTGTATCATCACTCGACTTTGGAGGAGAAAGAACTGGTATTCTATATTCTACAAGTGTTTACCTCCAAGATTTTGGTATCTCATACAGGTACAAAGGCAAAAGGTAGACAGACGTGGTTTTTACATCTTCCTCCCTCTTAACAGTGCATGCAACATAAAACACAGCACTTAATCTTTACCATGGCTGCAGAAGACAAAGTAAAGAGGGAAATTGTACTGTTTACTTTAAGGAGAAGGGACATGTAACACAGAGAATTCTATGTCCTAAAATGCTATATGACAATTGCAGACCAAAGAGTGAGCAATTCCTTAATTCCCACCTGTGCTCTATCCTTAAAAATGTGAAGGGCTGCTACTGTGGATCCTAGTTTTTCAGTGCCAACATTAAAAAACTTGTTTAGAGATCCTGCTTGATAGTGAGTCAGCTGCTTCTACACTGCATATTGTACATACAAGCATAAGTAATCTTGCCTTCCTATCACACACTGTCAAACAACCAGGGGCTAAAGCAGTAGCTTAAGACACAAGCTTAAGCAAAGGCAGGCCCCCACTTTAAAAAGCAGATTAAGCATGTGACAGATGCTTTGTGATAATTTACGAATAGTGTACGTTGACCTCATTTTTGTGATGTTGATTGTATGATTATGTTGGGTTGATTTAATTAGAAGGCACAGACAAAGCCTGAAATACTTAATAAACACAAACTACCCACTGATAAACACCCTCAGGTCAGTTTGTGATAAAACCTGAATTCTCAGCTGTGGAGAGCCTATTTCTGGGCTCCAGGCAAGCTGCTGGAATATCTCTGGTCAGTTTGAATGCTGAGATTAAAACAACTGCAGTGACTATGCAAAGGATCCATAAGATAACATGCTGTAAAGTCAAGTGGGTTATCACAGAGGGTCAGCTTTTGAAGGGAACTTATATAACCCTGCCCTCTTGACACCTTGGAGAAAAAAAAAATCTGGCAAGGCAAAACACCTAAAGTCAATTTTCCCTACTTGTTTTCCTCTGTACCAGAGATACTGTTTTAGGACATCTGCAGGTGCCTGCAGTCCGAGGGACTCATGAAGTACCACAGCCTTTGGCTCGGAGAGTATGGAAATACTAATATTTTGCAGCAAGTAAAGACACGAACCATTGCATGAAGGGACTGAACTCAGAGGCACCAGATGTAGCTAGCTCTAGTTCTTATAAATAGCAGCTTAAGTTTCATGATTAAAATAATCTGCCCCTCACATATGGAAACTTTGAATGCATTCATAAACGTGAGATAATCAACAGGAGTTCAATTCCTCGCTGTTGACCTGGTATTGTAAAAGATTTGCCTATGGGGCAAGACCACCTGGGGAATCCTGCACAGGGGCAGGAAGGAGAGGATCATGTTCCACGGTTCCTAACCACTACAGAGATGACATTCTACTATAGAATCTCAGAATATTTTATCTCTTTGTGACCCAGACAGGAAGCTCTTATGGTATGATGAGGTTTGACATCCCTCATAGCTGAGCTTCTGTGTGAAAAAGCCTGTGCTTAGGCAGGGGAGTGAACTCAGGCAAAGAGAAAAACAGAATACATGCTCAGGTAAGTTCCTATTCAGTTTACAACTTAACTGAGGCACACTTTGACATGGAAACCCTGAGGTACCCTGGATCTTGTAACACAGAGAAAGGAGTGGAGTACATCATATGGCAAAGGTCCTGGCCAGTTCAATGGGGTCAGTAGTTCCCCTGAGAACTTTTCATATTTATGTCATTGCTTCTTCTAACTTAACTCATCACACGACCCTTTTGCCTGCATAGTGATGTTCAATCTCCCACAGCCAGTGAACTTGTACCTCTTGCACATATCAGAAGTTTGACCTTCAGCCTTATCTTCTGTGTTCATCACCACACTAGTACATGACAAACAGCTCCATTCAAACATTCCCTTGCTCCACCATCACAGACTGATGCCTTACTGCTGACACTGACATGCTGCCTCTTGCTACTCTGCTCACTCAGTTATCCATTTGCTGGAATAACCTTTCTAAGCCAGCATATACCCTGACATTTGAAGGAATGTGCAGGGCAGTAGGTTATGGAGGTAAAGTACTCCTGCAACAGCCAGATCATAGCTGGACAAAGTTTTTCTTTGAAATGAGAAAGATTCTATATGGAGTTACAGAAATTTTTTTTTTTTTTAGAATTTGGGTCAATTTTACCAAAATGTTTATTCTTAAAAATAGCTGTCACTGGAATCAGGGGTGTATGACATACATGCAAAAAAGGTAAAAACATAGTACTTTGATATTTTTGATAGTAGGGTTATTTTGCATTTCAAGCACAAAATAACTTATCCATTTAAATTGCTATCAAAATTTATTTTAAAATTATTCAGAAAACTCAAATTGAAAATATCCCCTTATTTCAGACCAATCAAGACAATTCTTAACCACAAGTGGTTTTTTTAGTCCTTAATTCTATGATTTTCTGTTTAAATATTCATCACTTAAATATTCATCCTTAATTCTATGATTTTCTGTTTAAATATTCATCACTTACTTCTTCTTCTTCTTCCTATGTCTGTCAGAAAACCTTCTTCACATTTGGCTGTAATCCTGGACCCAGTTTAAAAGATTATTTAAACATGCCTTTAATTCTGAAGCTAAGTTAAATACCTGAATACCGGCTCAGATTCTCCACTGAATAACTATGAATGCCAGGTATGCTGAACTGCTAAACCTCTCCAACCCTTTCTTCTCTTCAACTTTTCTACGTGGGACTTGTCTTCACTGGTCAATGGGAAAAAGAATGACAGCGTGTTAGAAACTGAGAAGAAGCTTCATACATTCAAAGATGTTGCTCCTGACCGTTTCTTCAGCAGAGAGAGAAAATAAATCAACATCTACCAAACTTTGGAAGCAACATAAATTCTCCTGGACACCCGAAAGATTCTTCCCCTGCCATCTTCCTAAACAGGTATTATTTGTCATCTAAAGACACAAAAACAAGGACTACATAAAAAGACAATAGAACAAACATTTTAAAATGGACTATCATCCTTAAAAAAAGCATCTGATCAATTAAATTACCATTATTTCCCTGTCCCCCTCCAGCCTTACTGTATACAAATAGAATAAACAATCAAATTCACACTGAAGTTCAGGGCTTTATTTTTCTCTAGCTCAAACACATTTCAGAACAGACTAGGCTCCATTTGTATACACATATCTTAACGAAAGAACACATTTCAATTAAAAACCCTCTCCATGTTTCAAGCTGCTTATATCTTATACATACAGATACATTTCACACATCGGGGGAACAAGCACACACAACCAAGCCCAAGCAGTTAACTCCTAGCACCCTTCCTTTGTTCAGCTCCCACAAATTTCTGCTGCTGGTGGGTGTAAGTCTTTTGAACTTCTTGAAAGAAAGGGAAAACCGTAGCTCAGTGTATTTAACCATGTGCTTTCCAGGACTGCAGGCAAAACTTGAGAAGGAGCAATATGAATGTATGGTGAGCAGCTCACAGCATTCCTTGGGGCTTTTCTGTTGTTTCTGCAACTGTTCATCAATTTCAATAGGACACACAATGGGACCACAAGTATCTATGTGCCTCAGACATCACTCACTTTACTTAGCAACAGGAGGAAGAGGAGTACTTTGAGCTTTGCTCTCTGGGTTGAAAATTGAAATGAGCTGGTTCAAACAGCTGGAGAATGCTGGGGAATGTGCCCACTGTCCTGAATAAGGGGAAATGCCTCCCTGTTAGAGGTGCTGTTTGTATACTCCTCATACCTACCTACCTACCCTAACTTTTAAACACAATTAAATATACCTCTTTTGTTAGCCTGGAGGGGCATGCCTTCTACAACTAATGCTTTGTAAGAATATTGACAGACACAATCGTAACAACTATTGCATGGCCAGAGAAAGAAAGGAAACTACTGGTGACCTGACTGCAGTATAGAAGTTTTCAAACATGCTATGTGGTTAGAAGTAAAAAAAAAGAGTTTGAAGAATAAATGAAATTTAAGAAATGGGAAAAGCTAAGGAGGCCACAGCCACAAATCTGTAAACAGGAAAAGCTATTCAGAAGCAAATACAGAAACACATGACTACCCAGCAAAGTAGAAAACAGCTTTAACTCATAATAACACCCAGATATAACAATAAAATAAATACCTACTTCATTAAATCAGATTCATAATACACCCAAGAAATTGTACTCCTGCTTGGTCAGAAAAGAACACATGACATCTCTGTCACACATGTGCCTAACCCAGAATCAAGCTGCCAAACTGAGGAGCAAACAGAAGAAGCATAATCTTCAAAAACTCCACCCACCCTGCTCCTGTAACAAGCTAGATAAGGACGATCCACTCTGACCAGGTGAAAACCATTACCCCTTTCCTTTGGAAATCAGCACCTGGGCTACCTCCTTTAAGCTGAGGTTGTGTTGCTTCGTGGCAGATGAGAGCCTGTGAAAGGTCAGGGATTGCTGTGAGGTCAACTAAGGGAGAAAGAAAAAACATGTGCAATAAGCATCTTCCCATTATATCCCAAGGTTGCACATTTTGTTTTCTCAAGTTGGGAAAAGAAGGGAGGTTGGGCCCTGCACTGCTCCCCGGGGAAAGGCTGCTCTGCCAGGCTGCCTCTGACTCACTGTTGTGACATCTGGTATTAAAGCTTAGGCAGTTTGAAGATCTGGAAAAGAGCATTTAAAAACCCGTTATTTCACCTGTTCATTTGATTTTTAAATAACTGCATTAATTCTTATTTACCACATCAGGCCCCTGAATATATTGAGCATTGTTCCAAGTTATTGTAACCTTCCCTATCAAAGTGGATTTAAGCCATTACGGTCTATCACACAAATCCTTCTTAGTTTGTGGATTATTGACCTGATAGGCCCAAACAGCTCCATCTGTCCTTTTAAATGGGCATGAATGCTGTGAGTGTTTATTGCTTTCAATCCTATTATTTGCAAAATGCTTTTTTTCTCTGTCTCCGTGTGTGTTTGCTTGTGCTTAGTATTCAGGGACAACTTATTGTCAAATTTTTGTCTACACCCTTTTAAATATAGGGCTTTACAAACTGCCTCCATACAGTAGCATAAGTGAATGTACTGCTACTTGACTTGGGAAATTAAGCTGTTGACTTAGAGCCAACCTTTGAGAGTGATGTAAAAGTTGATAGACTGGAAGAACATTTGAAAGTGAAAAAGGACTCCCTTTTGAAATGCTGATGTGAATCAAGTCTGAGTTAATGAAGCTTTTATAGTCATAAAGTTACTTTCAGATATCTACTCTAAGTGGTTCTTTTGAAAGAGCTAAAATGATGCTCTAAGGGACATTTGATGAAGTGAAAACAGGAGTAAAATAGTTTATTACCTGTTGACATGTGTCAGGATGAGAGTATGTGGAGAAAACCAGGCATTTTTCATTGGTTGGTATTTGTGGGTCAAATAATTTACCAATACTCAGTTAATCATTCTGATGTGTTGAGTCAAATATTTCTGATGGAAGTTTTAAAGTGCTATGAAAAGGTTCCCTGTGCAAACATGCCTGTTCTTTCCTGTCCCAAGGGTATTCTATACACAGACTTATTACTCTTAGGCAACGTACCAAAAAGCCTGGAGACTGAATATGAAGACAAAAATCTGCAAAATGTGTCTACCACCCTGGTCTGATGGATTTCATCGCTGCACTTTTGTCCTCTTCCTATGGGTGAGCCACTCCACCTGGCACCAGGAGGTCAGGCCATGCAGAACACGTAGTTGTGGCTTCCCAGTATGCAGAATGCTTTTGCCTCTGGCTTGATTCTCTTTGCAACAAAGATTAGTGGAAAAGAGACAGTCTAGCAAGTCTGTTCTGAATAATACTTAAAAATCTTACAGAAACTAAAAAAACACTTTGCAGATGGTCTGTAATAGCTTTTGTATACAAAAATAGAGATGTCTTAGGTCTGACACTTGGTAGAAACTGGTTTGTAACTGGCTTATACTCTTTTACAACATATGTATGCAAGGGACACACAGTTGTTTTTTCAGGGATGGGGAAACTCGGCAAAGTGGGAGGATATTTTTGGCAAGCAATTTTTGCAGAAAAAATGCCAGGTGCCAGCACCTTCTCAAATGCAGAGCTATGCCGAAAATTTGAGTGAAGTTGTGAAACACCTTTGATCATACTGTTTTGTATAAGATGGTGTTATTTTAAGTATACTTGTGTTAATACTCAGAACTCAGTCCATTTACTGCCTTCCCCCTCCCTTTTTGTTTCTTATCTAAGTGATTTATTACTGTTTTTAAGGCATCTGGACCCTCTGACCCATCCATTGGACCATTGACTTACTGTAGGGTTTACCAGTGGCTAAATGTTGCTCTAAGCAGAGAGCTTGTATAAAACACTTCTTCCTTGAAGTGGAAATAATTGTATCCTAGGTGCTCACACTTTGTTTTGGCAGGGAGAAAAGTGGTGGCCTCTGGAGACAGTCCACCAAGCAGTTTTTGGGAGAGGGCATCAGCTTCCCTGGCTGAAGCAACTGGAAATTCTGCTCTGCTATACAAATTCAAGGCAAAATTTTGAAGTGTTTAGGAAACTTTCACTTCCCTTTTAGCATCAAATAGAACATTTGTTTTTGGGGATGAGCACATTTAATCCTGCCATAATGGATACTTAGCCTAATGGAAAAAGAGAGTGATCCAGATGTTCAGCAGCACCTTGGGCAACTGTTTTAGCAACATGCATGAAATGCTGATATGCTTGAAGATATGGAAGACAGTGATAAAGAGCACTTCTGCAGCATTAAAAATTAAAGCTTTGCTCTCAGAAATGTAAGCAGAACACTACCTAGCATTTTGCATTTATCATATCCATAAGCTTTAGGATGATGTCTAGACTTCCAAGTGAATATGATTTTCTTATTGTATAGTATTAACTAGCATCTTTGTCCTTTGTCATAGAAATGGAAGCTGAGCATCTGATAGAAGAGCAGCTAAGAAATAAATTTGTTCATATATGTTTTATTGTTATATATAAAATATATACATATAAACACACAAACTATATGTAGCAAATTTTACCCACAGTCACCCTAGGTACCAATAGATATATTTAACACTGAGACATTTCCAGAAAAAATGTATGTTTTTCCTAACTTAGGCTCATTGAAATACTGAGATGAAATTATCCAAACCCCTTTTTTTCAAGTGGTTTCTCTGCACCAAACTCAGGATTTCCATCAGGGAAAGGGAACTGGGCTTGCTTCAGAAAGCTTAACTCCATCACCCTGAATGAATGTGGGGCCAGAAGGGAACCTTTTCAATGCTCACTGTTTCTGTTTTAACATTTCAGTCACCAGGAAGAGGGAGAAAGCTTTGGTGTATTACTGGAAGCTATTTATTTTATGAACTGTACCAATAATGTGGCTTATATTCTACTTGGCAAGTAAATTGGTTTCTGAGTTTCTATTCACAGTAATGAAGCTTATCTAGTTAGGCTATAAAACTGAATTTACTAATCAGGCATGTGAGGATGGGTTTTGAAGAAGTTTTTTTTAGCTATTTTAGTAGCTAGAACACTGTTTTGGTGGTGACTTTAATACAGTCTTAAAAGCTGATCAAAAATTATGAAGGCTGAAGGAACAAAATCACTGCTGTAGTATTTTATTAAAGCAGCTCACATTATACTGAAAGCTTGTAAACGGACCTGTTTCTGTGAAAGCCACTCTTCTGCATCTTGTTTTGATAGGCTAATAAAAAAAAGGGACATTTGGCAGACACTTGCAAGCTTTGGGACCAGGAGACTGAAATGTAAGGGGTTAGACAGTACATATTCTTTGATAGGAAACTGGTCCATACATGGGTTCATGCATTCTTATTACGATAAAGGGTATGCCACAAAACAAATTGTTACCCACAGGTCTTTCATCTTGAAACAGAGCAATGAGAACTCAGCTGGTCGTCATAATCTCAAAGCCCACCACTACCAGGAACATAACATAGCCCAGGTCTCATTACTGCCTGGAATCCTTTTAAGGTATACTGTATTTTCCTGAAGTCACTTAAAGGGGAAAGAATGATGAATGCTCAATTAATTGTAAAATCAAAAACACACAGAGGAAAAATCTGACTATTTTGGTATGCATATATGAATTATCTTTGTGGCTGCATAATTAATTTTTACATGAAATAGCCAGTTTTGCAATAAACTGGTTCTGCAGGATGGGCCAATTCTACTGAAACTTCATTAAAAATTTCATCCTGAGCCTGGTGGGAAGACTGAGGCCAGTCAAATCCACTGAAAGCTGTGGGATGTCATAACAGCATTTGAACCTTAAAGCAATTCAAAGTGGAAGTGACTGTGAATAAGCACTGGGGTACTTGGGTAACCCTAAGCCAAGCTGGTAGGGAGTTTCATATACTGGAATGAATTCTGCAGCAACTAGCTCCAGAAACCTTGAGCTCAGTGAATCCTGATGGGCTGCTGGCTAGGCAGGTTTGGCAGCCTGGGATGTGCACACTTTCTCTGATCAGGGCTCTCTCTCCTCTTTTCTGTTGAATTTGGCTTTCACAACAGAGTGAGGCAACTTCTAGGGTAGCTGAAGTGTGCAGCCCACCTCTGGTCCTCCATGCACCACTGGAAAGGTGCAAAAACTGCAGGGTCAGAGCTGACCCCAAATCACAGACACAAAGCCATGCTCTGGCCAGATCTGTGCTTGTACCCTGCAGGCAGAATGTGATGGAGAATGAAGCAGGCAGAAGGGTTTTAGCAGGAAGACTTCAACTGTCCTTGTACCTTCTTTGCTCCAGGCAGTTACAGTGAGTTGTCCTGGAACATAGTGACGATTCTATGGAAGCCAAAACTGGCCCTTTTTATCCAAAGAACTTTGTTCTTCTTCTTTTTTTTTTTTTTTTCTTTTTTTTTCCCAATCAGTAGAGTCTCTACAAGAAAGAAAACTTACCATGACTGAGTAGAGCTTTCTTTTCAAGTAGTGAAAGTCAACACAATGTTCTGAAATCACAGTGAATATCACATTCCTGACAGCTTGATGGCATCTCCAGATGCTGAGATGAAAAGATGCAGAGGAGCATAGATTATCTCATAAATATCTACACTGATCCCAAATGGTCCCAAAGGAGAAAGGTATTCTATCTTATGAGGACTTTACAGAGTGGCTCTCTACTCCCTCAAGAGATGTGTCTGCCTATGAGCACTGTGCAAATAAAAAGCACCATTTACAGAAAGGATCCTTCTTTTAGCTCTGCAGCAGCTGAAGCTCCTGAGTCATCTTGTTCACCTCTTAGACACCAGAAAAACCTTTGTGACATAAAGCTTCATATTCATATAGCACCTCTAGGACAGCTTTTCAGGAGAGGCCTGTGTGTGGTTACCTAATAAAAATAATGAGTGAATAATCATTGGCAGTACACATGCAAATTGGCTTTCCAAAGCATGGAGCCACAAGACAAAGTTTATCAATCAAGGGCACCAAAGCAATTGTGAGCAGTCCCCGGAAAATTAATCCTTCAAGAATGCATGAAATCAATCTGGCAACCTCTGAAATACACAGTCCAATTGCTTATGTCCATACAAATATTCACCTTCTCACCATGGAGGCACTGAGGAGTGCAGATTAAAAGGGCTGTTTCAGGACTGAAACAGTCATTCTGCAGAAGGAAGCCAAGTAAAGACTGATAATTATTTTATCTGTGCTGAACAACATTGTAAGCAAATTGCACATAATTATGACAAAATACCATCAACAACATGACAGTCTCCTGTTGTTTGCTGGGACATTTGGCACACAGCATTGCCGAGTCAAATGTTTGTTTCCTTTCTGATGATTGGTGTTTGTTTTTTTGTCTGTTGCTTTGATTCATACTCTTGCATCAATAATGGGTTTCTATACTGTCATTGTGTACAGTGTTCACTGATTTACACCAAAGAACTGAACTTCAGCAGCCACAGTCTCATCTTCATTCCTCACTGCAGGGACTGTTCTCTGTCAGAAGCTCTTCCCATTCCTTGGAAAGAGGAGACAAATGAGCCCAACCAGTGATATCCCTGAGGGAACGAGGTATACACCCTGGGATGAAGGACAGGTGGAGATCCCTTCTTACAGGAGCAGAAGATGAGTTTGCTGTAAGGACATGCTGGCAAACTTGTGCTATCAGACTCAGCTTTTGGCACTCACGGCCTGGACTTGCTTGGGATTTTTGCACCACTGCTAAACCACGTGGCCCCGTTTCAACTTTGCCAACAAGACCCCTTTTGTTGCCTCTGGTGGCGGATGGCAAAAGCTCCTTGTAAGGAGGTGCTGGACAGTGAGATGATGTCATCTCGTTTGACTAGTCTAAACCAAATGCAGATAAACTCCAGAGGCTTTTGGAGCTTATAAAATTTAGGCAAAACAAAGGGCTTCAGATTTTAAGTTGCTTGCTTTGCAAAGTTATCCTGCAGTAAGATTAGGCTAAAAAATGGGCAACACAATGCAGATGAAATCTAAAACTGACAAATGCAGTCTAGTTCACAAAGAAAGTCACAAGAATGACTAAACAGAGCTAACAGTGTTAAAGCAGCATGTTCACAATTTGCCTTGCAGGTGTAGCTCCTGCCCACAGGAAAAAAAAAAGTTTTAAAAATATGCAGTATATACTTAGCAACTGAACCTTGAGAAACAAGCCAGTCCTTAATACCTTCCACATGTATGGAAATAGAGGTCCTTCAATCAAGAAAGCCATCAGAAAGCAGGGGATTAATTAAGTACAAATTCTGTCTGGGCCTCTCCAGAAATTTTGTTCAGATGTGAGACCTGGTTGTGGCATTGGTCTTGGAACCCCACACTTTTGTGTCAGCCCATCTTGAGGAGCAGAACAAAGAATCACAGCACACACTTGCCTTAGCTCAGCAGAAGAAGTGCTGGTATGAGCAGATGCTCGGCAGGCTTTGAGTGCACTGGAGTGCAGCATTTAAGGCCTTAAACGTTTGGAGAGTTGAAGGATGAAAAGGGGAGGCAGGAGGTGGACAGGGAGCACATCCCTACGGCCTCCCTGGCGGGGAGCGCCTGCTGTACGCCGGTGCTGGCAGTGCAGGCATACTGACCCCTCACACACCGCACCTCTGCTTTTGAGGTCAAGCCACCGGAGATCTGAGGGGAAATAAAGCGGAGATTGAAAAACAATGCGATGCATGGAGTATTTTTCACAGGCGAGAACAAAGGCTGCTGTTTCTCCGACAAGGCAATGAGCCCTCTAGAGGCAGCTGCAACCAGAGCAACCCCTACCACGGTGGTGTGCCGTGGAGGAAGATCCCAGCCTGGAGTCCCACGCCTTAGCACCTTCTCCAAGCCCCGCTCCCGCTCCCACAGCCCTTCTCCCTATCCCGGTCTGCCAGCGCCCACCCCTGTTCCCTGGTAGTTCCTCCCGCTTTAGTCAGTCGGCTGGAGAAGTCCTGGGGAAAGGAGCTGCAGCTGGGCACAGAGACAGCAACATTTAAGGCACTATGAAAAGTTTGCAAAACAGTTTGTCTGCTAGTACATTACGAATAAACCATTGACCAGTCCTCATCCTACATGGCACTTCTTTAAAGATGTGACAGGAATTGAGGAAAACGTATTCTCAGCTACATGGTAATCCTTTCAGAGTCAAACTATGTTCAGAATGATCTAATCAGTCCAGCCCTTCTTTGGTAAGGGTTGTTGAGTGCAGCAAGCACAACCACCCTGCCATGCCTACAGGAATTGTCTCCCCCTTAGTGCTTCCCCCTGAAGAGTGAGAAGGCAGTGAATAACAGCAGAAAATTACTGGGGAACAGTAGCGAGGGTTACAGGATGTCAAGCAGGATACAGGGTAGCTTCAAACATAAAAGGTGATTAATTCCTTACTGTCAACGGTTTAATCAAAATCACAGACTCCTGCATGTTCTGTCCTGGAAAAGAAAGTGGGTACTGTGGGAATGCAGTGAGTTTAACCAGGCTGGTTTTCCAAGGGCTTCTGGAGCTGTGAAGCTGACTCATCTCTGGCTCCTCTGTGCAGTAGGTGGGAGGCTCGATGTGCAGCCTCCCCGGAGCAGGGGCTGTGACTGGGGTCGTGACCGTATATGGGTTGTGTTTTATCACTCTTACTTCACTTTCAACGATTTGGAACTTGTCAAAAACAGCAGTTTAGTACATAAGAGAAGTTGTTCAGGCTTTGAAAAAGCCCTCCAGGCACTTCTGTACACCTGTCTTTACAAGACAGCATAAAACCTTCCTGCAATCCCCCTGAGGAATGTGTTATGTACCAGTTGTGGTACATTCAGCTTGGTCTGGAGAAGTGCCTTGCATCTTTTCTCTGCTTTCTCTTCAAAGCTCTGAGCGATACCTATCTATTAAGCTATCAAACCACAATTTCTCCAAAAGGAGAAGCTTTCTTTTTTTTCATCCCTGTTTCCTCAAAAAAAACCCCATATGCTGTAAGATCAGCATTAAAGGTCTTAACACCTTAAGCCCATCATGACGATATCGGTGGTATTAATTGCTGGATGATCTTGCTCCAGTGGTCTGCAAGACACAAAAGCAAAATGTTTTGGTGATTTCTCTTCTGAAATATCTAAGTCTACTATTAGGATTTCCTATGTCCTTGCTTTTCTTGACTAGATCTTAATTAAAAACCTAATAAAATGTCATAATTTGATTAAGAGACAGTGACAATTTAAAACATGTAGTTAATTACTTTGCACCACTCTCAGGTTCATCCATCCCTCCCAGGCAGAGGAAAAAAGCAAATAAGAAGCTCCAATGTTATACAGAATTACCCCTTCATTATATAAGTGTCTCACAAGATATTTGTGGGATAATATGAAAAATAGCATGTATAAGTCTCATATTTACAGTTCAATTTATTGTGCACATTATTTTTAAAGGTGTGATAGCTGGCTTAATTCAACTAAGAATATATGTTAGCTAGCCCTTACCTAGCTGCTTTTGGAGGGAATTCAAGGGAGGTGTTCTTGATTTATTTTTTCCCCTTTCCAAGGGGAGGCAAGAATTAGATGCATATGTTCTCAAAAATAATGCATACATATAGTTTAACTTAATCTCTTTGTCAATTTTTTTTTCTAAACTAATAAGTCTTTTGGAATAAGCATTTTTAAGTGACTTAAGCCTACAGATTAATGCTTGGGCTGACATGTTAGCAAGGCAGGGGAGGGACGATTTATTCTTGGAAGTCTGTGACAGAACTGATGTAAAGCCTAAAAAAGATGTTTCTTTTATAAAGATGTTGGTGCTCTATAGGCAACAGTCCACACATTTCATCTGCTTGTTATGTTGTTGGTCTCTCACAAGCTCCAAACCCCCACTGCTGTAAGCAGTAGTAACAGCAAACCCTAGCCCACTTAGCATCAGTTGACTAAATACTTGTAATGCAGCCTAGTCCTAGACTGGAAAGCAAATAGCTGGCTGATTTTTTCCCCTTGAGTTCGAACTTTTGGGTAACAAAACCCTTGGTTTTCTGCATGCTTTTTTTGATGTGTGTGGGGGGGAGAAATTTCCAGTTTAGCCAATGCCATCTTGAAGGAACAAAAAATTTACTTTTTACTCTTGACTTTGTCTTTCAGGCTACAGAACTCTGAAGATCAGGATGAAATTTTGTCTCTGCAATGAGTAGAAAATAATAACTTGTGTCTTGTCAAGCCATTTTCCTGTCTCCTTTGACAGCTCAGCCTTTGGTGGCTGCAGTGGGTCGGACAAATGGCTGTGTCATAAGCCTTTTGGAACAGCCCATCAGGAGGAAAGGAACACAGACTTGGAAGCATCCCCTGTCTTCCTCTGAAAGCATCTGGGCATTTTAACCTGTCTTTGGGTACCATTTTGCAGTCATATGAAGAGCTCTTGCCCTTCGTAATTAGGGAGAGATTAGGTCTGATGCCTTTCTGGTGATTGTTTGGGATTCAGGAAAAGAATTTTGTTCTTGTCATGCCTGCTCAGTGCTGAAGTTTCGTTGGTTTTTTTCCTGACTCCAGATATCAAGTAACTAAAGTTGTAATTCTTGTTATTACAGCTGGCTGGTGCCTAGGAGAAGGGACTGGTTTCCCAGTAGGCTGTCTAGGGAAAGAGGAAGAGTTGCAGAGTCACAAAACATTTTCCTTAAGTAAGTTAAAATTTCCCATGTTTCAGCTTGCTTCTGCTGCCTCCTGTCCTTAGAGCACACAGTTTCAAGAAGAGCCTTGTTCTGTATTTGCAGACAGCAGGTCTCCCCCTTACCCTCTTCCCTTTTGGCTAAACATGCCCAGTTCTCTCAGCTTCTCCTCCTACAGCACATGCTCCAGCCTCGTGCTGGCTCTCTGTTGGACTGGCTCCAGGTTGTCAATGTTTTTCCTGTACTGCATAGGCCAAAAGTGGATATAACACTTCAGTTGTGGTCTCTCAGTTGCAGAGGACAGGGAAATAATCATGTCATCATTCTTGCTAATGCAGCCTGCCATGCAGTTGGCCTTCCTTGCTGCAAAGATGCATTGCTGGTTCGTGTTCAGCTTGATGTTCACCAGGACCTCCAGGTCTTACCTGCAAAACTGCTTTCCTGTCAGAGCTCAGCCTGTCCTGTGCATGGGGTTACTTCTCACCAGGGCAGGGCTTGGTGCTTCCCTTAGTTGAACTTCACAAAGTCCACCTTGGCCCATTTCTCCAGCCTGATTTCCAGCATACTGACTGCCCTCCTGTTTGACATTGCCTGGAAACCTCAGAGAGAACACTCATTCCCCTTAGCCGGTTCCCTATACAGACACTCCACAATACTGGTGCTGGTAGGGACCTCTGAGGTACTCTACAAGGAAGTGGCTCCCATTTGCACTTCAGACCTATAATCACCACCCTTGGAGCCTGAGGGTTCAGAAGATTTTCCACCCAGCTTATTGTCCCCTCATTCAGTCCACCTCTCACCAATTTCCATACAAATTTGATTTCTAGAAGTAGTTGTGGACTAAGTTAGGACTTAATATAACTCTTTGGATTCACACAAAACATTTTTATTGGCTTGAGCAATAAATAAATAAATTGTGGTGCCAACTTATGCCAAAATCTTATTTTGTGGACTGTAAAATTGCTGCCATTTCACACAGAGATCTGCCAAATAACCCATGGGAAAAAAATATGGGGAAATAGAAAGCACTTCATATAGACTGGCTGTTGAAAGAAGAGTTACATAACTCCTATGTTAGACTGAGGCTCGACCTAGTAATTTAAAAAACATTAGATTCATACAAAGGATAATGAATCCATGAGCTAATCTCTGGATGTCAAGCTATCACTGTTATTTGATATACACCTGCCAAATGTGTATAAACAGAATTGTTATTGTCTTTAGTTCCTGTTTGTGGAATATTCCCTGCAGCGTATGTGCATTACTTTTTAATTTTTGGAAATATGACATCTTGTTCTTTCTACGTGATTTGTAATAATTAGTTTCATTGTTCCTTTTCTAAGAATACCTGCTGTAATTATCTCTCCATGGTAAGGTGGGGGAAAAGATGACCACAGAAATCAAGCGATATTAAGGAAAGATATAAACATTAAAAATTACAAAACCATAAGGAACAATTCCTCATAACTAATTTCTTCCAGAATTTCAGAATTATTTTTAGCTCCCCTGGGTGTTACTCTTTTTTTGATGTCACTGTGTTATGTATAAAATCAACACTTTCAGAAAAGGGACCTGTGAATTTAGATGGCATTATTTCAGGTGCTGAAACTGAATCATTTTGCTGGAAGCTGGATTTGAAAGGGTGGTGATCATTATCACTCTCTAGCAACTATTTGCACTCCCAGATTCCATGGACATTTTGAAAATAGTGGTTACAGATCCCTTGTGGTTCATGGAGTCCAAGCTACCAAGGTTATATATGGAGTTGTTACCCTTTCTCCACACATTAAGCACCTACAGTGGTGCTGGGCGTGTTCAGTAAACAGACTTTTAAAAAGACTTTCACTCTTTGGCTGAAGTGTTTCCAGACACTGAAGGACCCAGGCTCTGAATTTCAGAGATCATTGAATGGCAATCAGAAGCTGTTCTTTTTGTGCTTGGGCTCATGGGCTATGAATAGAATAAACAGTTCCAGGTCCTCTAAGGCTTACTGTGCCCTGCAAGGGGCCACATGGTAGAAGTTTCCAAATTTCTCTGTACAAGAGGAACAAACTGCTCTCTGCTTACTGCGCCCTGCAAGGGCCACATGCTGGAAGTCTCCAAACTGCTCAGCTTGTGAAGAACACTGTGGCACACTGCATCTACCAGGCCAGGGTCAATGAGGCTCTGAGCAACCTGAACTGGTGAAAAGTGCTCCTGCTCACAGCAGGCAGGTGGACAAGGTGATCATTAAGGTTCCTTCCAACCCAAGCCATTCTAAGACCTCTGCTTGCCCACCTGGATCTTCAGGCAGAAGACACAGCTGAAAAAAAATTAAATTGTTAAGTCTGGACCAGGCTAAAAACATATGAAGAACTGGAAAGGACCTAAAACCCAAACATAAAAAGGGAAGAAAAATTAGTTTAGTCATGGGGTTTCAAATTTCAAAGCCATCATCTCTACCTCACTGGCAGTGGATGGGTGAATTTCCCCCAAACTAGATGCAGAGATATGTGCTAATTTTCTACAGAAAAAAGATAGGTCAATAGCAGACCCAGAACCTAAATATAGATGCTTCTACACTTAGTTACTATGTAATGCAGCTTGTGATGGTTGCCAGAGAAACCCATTTATGCTCTTGAATAAGGTTGTGTGCTCCCTGCTTTATCCTCTCCCACATAATGAACATTTTAAAGTGGTTTAGTACAGAATTGAACTATGGTGAATGCACTGCATACAGAGGCAGTAAGTGTTTAGATGTCAGCTGTGTATGTGTATTTTTCTATTTTGGGACACAGTGAAACAGCTCAAGGTATCTCTCTATAGTGCTGGAGAACAGCCGTGTTCCTAGCTCGGTCTGAGTTCTTCCGTCTCAGATCTGGGGGTGGGTGAGGAGAGGCACTTTCACAAGACACTCAGCAAAACTTTTGCCCATCTCTTAGTTTCAGCAAGGACTGAACTTTCAAACAGCTATGAGGTGTTGGATTTCTTCATGACTGCAAGTCTTTTCATAGTCATGGGTTCTTCCCTGTCGAGGACTAAAAGCAGACAAGCCAGTGATCCACATGAACTGAGAGCACCACCCATGGCCTTGGACTGTCCCTCCTTCCAAAAGCTCAACCTAGAGTGACCAGGCTGAAAGCCAGATGGCAATGTCTGTATAAACAGTGGCACCTATGCATTATGATACAGTAAGACTGCCAAGGGCATGAGGGAAATGGGCCAGTACTAGCCTATGGATGGACAGGGCCTCTGCAGCCTGAGAGGCATGTGACTGTGGTAGATACAACTTTAGGACTAAAAAAATCATGAGCCTTGGAGAATAGTCATACAGGGGTTAAATAACTTTTGTGTCTCCTTGTGTGAGAAGTAGCAACCATGAATAATTCTGTTTTCCTGGTCTCAGCTAGGTTTCCTCCTCTGTACCATATCTTGTCCAAAGGAATGTAACATCAGTCAACTGAATCTTCATAATCTTTTTCTGATGATTGGTTTTCTTGATTTCTGCAAAGGTTGTGCTTCACCTGTGCAGTTATTTGGCCACAGGACCCAACCTCGTCTACCTCATAGCCTTGTCTGCAAGGGATGGATTTTCATGTTGGGTTGTGAACTGAGTAACGTCTGTTACTCATGATCAAGACGAAGAGCAAAAACACATTCCTCTGACACTTGCTGTTTGGAAAGTCCTTTAATTAGCCCTGTGCACTTTTATGAGGCTGAGGCCCTGAGAGACTTTTAAAAAGAAGCATGCTGAATATTTCCCTTGAGATTTCCCCCTTATCTCTGGAAGCAGCTCAGTCTTATTACTTATTGATTAATCAGGGCATTCGTTTTGTGACAAAGGTTTCAGCAAAGCACTGAGCAAGAAAGGAGCTACACTGAAAAGCAACAAGACTGAAAATATGACCACAAAAAAATAAAAATTATTGATCTTCAGAAATATTTGCCCTAGCTGGGGAACAGCAGAGTCATGGAAAAAATGATGTGGCTTCAGGTCACCAATGAAGTTTCTCTTCGATAAGAGGGGAAAAGTAAGTCAGAGGGGTGAGTGATGGTGAACCACTGAGAGCACTAGGGGAAAAAAAATTAAAATATGGAAATATCCTGGAACCAAACAAACATAGCAAAGTCCCCTAGATGATTTGTATGCTGGGCTTAGTAACCACTCACTGCTAGGCAGAAGATCAATAGTATAGTGACAATTAGATATTAAGTAGAAGGAAAACGGCATGGGTATACCATGTCCAAATTGCTAGAAATATATGAACATGAGGAGTGGAGGTGGAAATAATATTTTCAGTGCTTGAGACTAGGATTTTCTCCCCCCAGTAAAATTGGTCTTATTTCTTCTGAAAGGTGTCTTCAAGGATTTTTAAAATAGCCTCAGACATTTCCCTTGCTGCTGGTCTAATGCTTCCTAATTTCTTTTTCCTTGCTTAGGATCTCCTCATGACTCCTCTTATTAGTTAAATATATGAAAGCCAACCTTTGGTTTTCACATCTTTTATTTCTCACAGGACTCATATTTTAAAACTTGCTGACACACTGACAATCTGGGTGCTCATTTCATACTCTTTCGTGCCTGAAATGCCTAACACAGTAATTACTTTTTTTATTCTTCCTTTACACAATAACTTCTGCAATAAGACCCTGATACTTTGTTAGAGCTGCTAGGCACTGCTGTAGCACCATTAATTATAACAAAGAACAACACATAATCCCAGAACAGTTTCAAAATCCTTCTCACCTCGGCAAACACACACAGCCATGCAGAAATACGTGAAGAGGTTTATCCCTACCCAGTGCAGTTCTCTTGCTTAGGAAAATCATGCATTCAGCCTCCTTGATTACCTTGGCATTTATTGTCCAATTTCTTTCTTCGGGGTTTCAGAAGTCAGAGGTTAAGAATACTTTTCTCATAACTTTCTGACTCTCATATTTCTGCATTGTTCTCTTTCAATGTACAAAAGGTTTCCACATGCTTGCTGCTCTGCCTACATACCTGGGAAACGTAGCCGGGAGAGAGATGCTGCTAGAGCACAAGATCCATTAGCAATTGTTTCCCTTGCAAGGGCACGAGAAAACGTGATTCTCTACATGATATTGATCGCAGATTCCCAGGTCTGCATTTGACAAAGAGAAGAGAAATTGTATGATTCTCAGCTTTGCAGCCATAGTTTTTCTTGCTGTCGCTGCAACTGGATTTAACTACTGCCAAGTTTTAGACAAATCTTTTAGCGAGTGCCAGCAAAAGGCATTGGTTGCAACAAGGGCTCTAATTCTGTTTTCACAATTATGTGAAATTAAGAGGAGAATGTCTTAGCCTGGGAAGCCTCTAAGAGCAATACCCATGGCTTTACCCTAAACTCCAGGCAAGGAGTTCTGAGGTTTTGGGTCAGACAATATTTGACTGTGGCATGACAGAGGGGTTATGGTCCCTGTCTCCTCTAGAAAATAAATGGGGCACTTTTCCTGTACCAGTTAAATAACAAGCAGAGATTTCTTCCCCTCTGTGCCAGCACAACCCCATTGACTGTTTCATGGACAGGGTTGGAGTACATCTGTATGATCATCTGGAATTGGTCCAGAGTTGCTGGTGCTGGCACTGCAGGGGAGGTTGCAAGGACTCTGTCTAATGCCCAGGGAGCCACAGATCACAGGCAGCGAGCCATGCACCCCCAGAACAGGAACAGCTCACCTTTCCCTGTCCTGTGCTGAGACAGAGTGCCCACAGGGCCCTTGGTGTCGGATGTGCTAGATGCAGCTGCAGGTTTATGCCCACAAGACGTGGGTGTACAATTGTGATAGCGTGAAGGGCTGGGAAACACAACCCCTCTGACATCAGTGCAATTACTTTGAGTTATTCTGCAAACCTTAATGACTGAAGTGAGGGAAATAAGAGAAAGAGAAGAAGGTAATAGACTTCGTCACAAGAGCAGCCATGTCCCTGCAATTCTTGGGGTTCAAACAATAGATGAGACAGAAGAAAGAAAGTGTGATGCCAATCACTGTTTTCAATATCCTCCCACGTAGCAACTGCTTCTATTGAGCCTTTCTATTGTGAAAGCCCTTCTTTCACTGCAAACAGAGTGGGAGCTCTCAGTGAGCCCTGGCTCCCAGTAGAGAAAAATACTGTGCTTTGGTCAAAAACAGTGAAAACTTGTGTATACCTTGAATTTTCTGGAGTGCTGCACTGGTTGGGGGCTTGGCCCTGCAGAGAGAGAGTGCTGCAGCTTGGATCCTTGCCATAAGAGAGATCCCATTCTTCCTTTGAACTTAACCAGCAGGTCCTTACCAGCCCTTCAGTCTTATCGCCTGCAGGGCTGGAGCTCTCATAGCAGATAGGCTGGTTGAGAAAAAGTGGCCACAGACCACAAGGGCCAAACACTTCCCTGTCACCTCAACACGAGTGAGATCCTGATTGGCGGGTTGCAGCTGCCTTGTAATTTCCAAGTCACTTCTGGTCATCTCTGCCACCAAAGCTACTGGAACGAGCCTCCAACTGCGCCATGTCTGGACTTTGACAAAATTTGTACCTATAGCCAAACTTTGCTTCTTGAATTCACTTTTCAAATAAATTTTTGTTGGCTTCCAAGAAGAACAAAAGAGAATTTACATTCTCTAGGAAATGTGATGAGAATGACATTACAGAAACCTGAATTTAACTTGAAAAATATGATGACAGTGTATGAGCAATTTGCAAGGGAATCCCTGTGAAAAACATGTTGCTAAAACTGACTTCTTTAAAAAATGAATTCATTAAAAGCAGAGCTAAGCAGATCCAAAGAATATGTATTGCAGATCCTTAACAGAATTTTCCAGTTTTTCGTAGTACTTTGGAAAGGTCTTCAGTGCAGGGTAAAAGAGAGAAGCAAAAGACCTGCAAACACTCCACTTGGGAATAATACAGCAGAACAAATGTTAGCATCAGTAAAGCCACTGGAATATCAGAGACTAAAGTAAAGCTTAAAGGTATACCCTTCCTCCAGCTAAATGGTTGAGAAAGGATTTTGAAAGATTGACACATATTTACACATGTATAGAGCAACAGCAACAACAGCTGTGCTGTAGTATCACTGCTTTGTTATTTTTTTGTGAGAATATTGGTTATAAAGCAAAATTACAAAAAAAGTAGTGCAACTGCAAATTGGATTGCTTCTGCAGTTTTCATTATTGGTCAGGAAGCTGGTAATTGAAGGATCATTAGGATGTGAAAATGTGTCTTAAAATAACTTGTTCAGCAGAGAGACCCTTTTATTGGATTTCTTTCTCTGAAGACCATCTCCAATATTTCTCAGAGCTGCAATATGCTGCAATGTGCAAGTCCTTCTGGCTCAGCTAGAATTTACTGAGTGGGCAAAACAGCTTCTTGATAGATTGAATTTAATGAACTTGCACGGAAAGACCTTATCACAGGGCTAAAACAGAGCTCTCTGTGGCCAAAACCACCTCTGTACAGCTGCGGAAGGCATGACAGCTTGGTGGAGACACTACAAAAACAGGATTCTCATGGTTTCAGAAGAATGAAAAGCTGCAAATAGCTGGCTTAGGGATTTGAAGGAAGGTCATTAGAGCTACCCTTTAAACTTAGTGGTAAATCCAAACAAAATCCCCTAAATGAGAAAAGCTGGAAATTTGCACCTGTCTTTATTTAAAACCAGCTTCCCAGCTTCTCTCTTCTCCCTTGGCAGGAAGTGTGCCTTGAACACGAAAAACATTCTAGGGGTTGAGGTGTTACTGCAGATTTTTTTTTTTTTTTGTTTTACCCTACTCTCCAGCAACTTCAGAGCTGTGAGACATCCATGAAGTCCTCATCCCATTTGCCTCTCTGTACAAGGGTCAGAGAGGCAAACCCTCTTCCAGGCCAGTTTGGGGCCGTGTGGGGGAAGCACAGCAGGGCACAGAGCAGCCCCACAGTGATTTGCTGCTCCAGTCTTGGGCAGGTGTGGTACCCTCCTTGAACACCAATGCACCCAGAGATGTTCATATGCATGGTGCAATGATGCTGACCACTCATGGTCTCTGGATAAACAGTGTGGTGTTACACTGTGGCTGCAGTGGGATTTCAGAAAGCCCCGGTGCTGTGGGGTGGATGCCTCAGGGCGCAGGAGAGCACATAAAGAGGGAAGTCTGCTCTCTATAGACCTTCATGTCAGCAACGTGAGCTCAAATCTTTCCCATCCTCAGTTCAGGTAATTATGCCCTCCCACTGCTTTAAACAAAAATACATTCTTCTCTTTCAAACAGTCAGGTTTTGATAACTTTTTTTCTGCCCACCTTAGCTCATATCAATCAGGCTTTACGTAACTGTGGTATTTTAAGAAGTAACACCTACTCTGCAGAAAGAGCTATTGGCAAAGGCCAACTAAAAAGGAAAAAAGGAACATGGAATGTTACGTTCTGTCTAAGGGCAATGTTTTCACAAATAGAAATCAGAAGGAAAATCTGACCTGGAGGGAAAAATTGCCATAGAAGGGACCTTTGTACTAAGTAAGATTTAGTTTCATAGAACCATTCCTGGCCTTAATTCTGTTTTCACTTTCAATATACTACAGAAGAGGGCAGTATAAACCCAGTGTTTGCATGTAGTAACAAGAATACTTCTGTGGTCACATCAACAACATTGAACCTTAAATGAATGTTTGTCCTAATACACTGGGGAAGAATTAATTCAAGAACAGAACTAGATAGTTCTGTTCTCCTGTGGTTCACTCTAGCCTAAGTCTTAAGAAAGACAGAACTGGGAGTCTTTCATTCTGCATTTTCTGTAATATGATCTATAACTCCAACATATAATACTGCATATGAAGCATGCACATCATAAATGCCAAACAAGCAAAATCAGGGTCAGATTTCAGCAAAGACTAAGGCAGGCAATTTCAGCTCAGTGCTTTTACTTACTTACATGGAGATAGGTAGGAAGGCTTGTAAGGAAGAGAATTATTCTCCAGGAGTCCTGCTTCAGCTGGTTTGGACCAAGTGGGACATCCAGCAGCAGGGGTGGGTAGAGCAGCTGGAGGACTTCTGACGAGAGAGCTCTAGATACTGCTTTCAGATTGCAAGAGAGTTTCTGTAAGTTATCACACTAACACCATCTTGAAAGGACTGTATGAAGAGAGAGGAATACAGGTCAGTATCAATCCGGCTTGTTTAAAAATATAGGGGTGCCTAACCTTGTCTGCTAAAAGTACCTCACCACCACAGCACCACAGAGCTGTAACACCTTCCAGCCATAATACAATGGCTGCAGTGTCTCACTGTGTCTCACCAGTGTCTGACGAAACAAGTGCAGGCAAAGATGATACTTTCAATCAACTTGGTACTCTTAGAAAAAACAGACAAGCTCAAGGATACAATCATCTGTCAGGCCTTTGAGGAGTTAAGTTTGCAGAACACTTTGCACTTCTTCCTTTCCACAGCATTCTTTCTCTTACATAATAGTTCAGCTTCCCTTATATAATAGTAACTTTCTAAAATCTCCTTTTATTGCTGATTTTTTAAAATGGTTTGCATCTCTCAAAAGGAAAATTTCGCTGTGAACTATGACAGGAAACATCAGACAGCTTGTGGAGGTTGTGTGTGCAGAAGGAAGGAAAAGTTTCCTCCAAAAGCTGGAAGGAAGGGGATGAAATTACTATTTATACTATCACAGGCTTAAAGTTATAATTTGACATTTAAAATGTACTCACTGAGAAACTTGTATAAAATCAACTTTAAAAATCTAACAGGATACCACAGGGACTGTAGGTGGTTACAATCTAATAGACAATTTCATAGAAGCGCTTAGCAGGGACAGTGCTCTAATAAAGAGAGTCTATAAAAAGAAGTTTCTGTGAAAATCTATAGGATTTAGCAGCAGAAGCGGGGAGAAGGGGGGGAGGCAGGGGAACGGGGAAAGAGAAGATGTGACTTAAGTAACGTCTGCTGAAAATTGCATGTTTTACAATTTTGTGTAGGTGGACTCTAAACATTCTAATGATGCAAACGTCAGACTTGGATGTCAAGTGCCCCAAAGCATGAAATGTGGAGTTGAAGGGCTGGAGTTTCTGCCCATCTGTAGCAAAATTGTGTTGCTATTTATAGGCATGCTTTTCTCAAATATCTAAAATGCTTTCATTGCTTTGCACAAACAGGCATGCCTATATCTGAATGCAACTGAGTCATCTGAGTACTGCAGTTTTCCTTACATTAATAGGGCTTGAAAAATCCTACCTTTTCACTATGAAAGAAGCTAGGTAGGTAGATACCTACCTTGCCTTTTAAAAAACGTTGCAACTTCTGTACAAAAGGTGTTTTTGTAATTCTTGAACTTGAAGATTTTGCCAGTTTAGTGTTGGGTTTGAAATTTTTCCAAACTCTGCCAAAATTCTCCTCCTCCTCCACTTGCAGACTCTGCTTGCTTGTGTTTTGACAGGGAGGATCATGACTGGATTTGCTGAGGAGATCCATATTCAAAAGAGGCAGTTTTTAACCCAACCACGCAGTTAACCTGAGTGCATTGTAGAAAACATGCTAGTTTAAATGCATTATGTACATTTACTTTGTCAGCTGTTTTTCATGGATGTCACTTTAACAGCCACTGCATAAGCAGTCTCCCATTGATTTAGGTTTGTTCCAGTTTGAAATCCCTGTCAAAGCCAAACAGTGTCTTTAAGTAAGTAAATGTGACCATCAGCCAGGCTCAGTGTAGAACAAAATATCCTGACATGGCAGTAATTACAGTACAGAGAGAGAATAATAATCTGGAATAGCTGGAATTGTGTTATTCTCATCTTTTTAGACAAATACGTAATGAAATTATTCAGAAGGCAGATTTGTATTATGTTTGTTACTTTTGTTGTCCCAGGAATCTTGCAGGGTGTCTAAGAATTGAAGTTATATTATGTCACAAAATTAAGACTAAAGTGTTTAGGCGCTAGGAAGTGCTGATTAAAAACCAACAAGGAACCCAGGAGCAAATCTCTCTCTGCCTTCTTAATGCCACTTTCTATGTGCAGTATAGACTGTCACTAGGAGGCAGCTGTGCCTCGAATTACATGAGGTCCTTCTCATTTCTCTGTTGATTTTTCTCACAAACCTCACATCCTAGAGCCTGGGAGCTGTGAGACCAGCTTCACCAGTCTCAGAGTGACCTGTAAACATGACTTGTCCAGATGATACACAAGATGCCTAATCTTAGCCTTGTCTGGTAGCATCTTGGCCAATTTGAGGTTCAACAGCTCCTGCCCCTTGTGCAATATCCCACTCACATGGACCAGCAGTTCTCTGGGGAACCTCACTGGGCCATGCACAGTATCCACAGCACCACTCTTCATCCAAAACTGCAGCAAACTGCTTCTCTAACCTACTCCTATCAGTGTTTCCTTGCCTGTGTTTGGCAGGGCAGGGAAGCCCTTGAGTGTGTTTTATACTTTATCCTGCATGATGCAGCATAAAGACCAAATTCCTCAGAGTCCTGACAGACCCCAGCCACACCAACCTCAACTAGAAACAAGCCGGTCAACTTTTCCTGCCTAAATGCTCACTGCGCTTGCCATTATTTCAAATGATTGCAAATATAAGAGGCTTAAGCTCTCCAGGAAGAACTCTCCGAAAACAACCCAGTCCTTTGGGAAAACACAGCAGACATCCATCTCTTAGCTCATAGATTTCCCATAGAATCTTAAAATTGTGATTTACTGGTCATGAAGGTGACATTTTTTTAACAAGTAAGTGGAAAAACCTTTCACCACGACTTAGTTTACCAATAACCATTAACCAGCTGATGCAATTTTAAATACCAAGTATCACAGTTCCCCTTCATTCCACTCTCTACATCATGATGGAGAGCACGAAAGATCAAAGCCTGGCTGGCCGTACATATCCAGACCTCAATGTACTTAAAAGTTTTGGTGAGGTGTCTAAGAAAAGGGGCCTGGCTGGGGTGATGCTGCTGAAAGAGGAAGCGCAGACACGCTGAAGTTTGCACACACAGTGAGACAAGGCAGGGAAAGAGTATCTGCTGGGCAATGGGTGAGCCCACGGTACCTGGTGACACTACTAATGCAAGTAAGCACTGCAAACAAAAGCAATGCAAGCAACTTGCACTTAGGTAATGTGAGTTTAGAATATATACCCAACTATGGTCCTAAACAATACATTGTGAATTGGTAGCTCTGCTTCACTGACAATGGTCCTGGGTGAGTCAGAGGTGCAGGCCCCTGTTTCTTAATTCTTCAGATTTGATAGAAATGTAAAAAGAGAGTGCAAGCTCGAGAGGGTGATGGTCACGGCAGCAATGAACTCCTGAAACGCACACTTTTTTCTTGAAATTCAGCATTGCTCAGTAGAGGGCACCAGCACCTCAGTTTAGTGCCAGACTATGCCCAGCAAAGCAAGAATTCCTGGGGAAAAAATCCCCCTGTTCCTAGCTGGGAACTAGTATATAAGAAAATATTAAATTTGAGTAATAACAGCAAAGTTGCTCTGGTGAAAAGAAAAAAGTTCAGGTCAAATATTAGGTTTCCAAGTTTGTGCACAAGAAGAAAAACTGGACACCTTCCTAGCTTCAACTGCAAATGCACTCTGCTGGAAAAATAAATTGAAGCACATAAAATAAACAAACCAAATAATTTTTTTAAAATAGACAGATTTTCTAATTATAATTCAGTATACACATCTTGATGCAACAGAAAAAGTGAAGTCACTACTGAGCAATAAGTTAACAAAATATTGCCGTTTTTCAGGGCACCTTAGAAGTGAAGCAGCTCAAATCGCCCAGCCTGAACCTAGAAGAATATTGCAGGTGCTTGTTTCTCACAGTTATGAGACTTGCTTCCCTTAATGTCTAGGAAAAACACTTTCACACTTTTCATCGATGTCAGGGAAGTTCACCCCACAGCCCCATCCCCATGAGTGTGGAGTTGCACACCATGGTGTGACTGGCAGGTCATGCAGGTACCCCAGTGCCTCCTGCTTTGGTATTTAGCACTGTGGGGACACGGGTTGTGGCATCCTGTGCCACCAGGATGCCTCCTTCCTAGCATGCTGCAGGAATCTCTGCCAGGCCCCAAGCCAGCCAGGCCCATTCAATCCAGGACTCCCTGGAAGACTGACCTCGACTTTAAGTCCTAAAAAGTCCACACCACCCTGAAATACCGCTCAAAACGAAGTGCCCAGGAACAGGCTTTCCTGAAGTCAACAAGATAACAAGGCCATTTAATCATCCAAAACTATGTGGCCTCAGCTTTTCCCTCAAGGATATAAACATCTCTTTTTAACTACACTTGGCAGCAGCAGTCTTTCTCCTGGATTTCAGCTTTCTAAAACATTCACAGGAAAGCTGATCCTTGCATGACTTGACTGAACATTGGATGGTACGTGGGGACCTAACATCTTGTAGTGACAGAGGTTAAACCTGTGTCTGGGGCAATGTAGTTCAGTACACTTTACACTACTGTGTCCTTTTTTGTCAAAAGGTACATTTTGAAGAGAGGAATCTCTCTATGCTCACGTGTCTTGACAATAAATGTTTGAGAAATAAGGAAAAAAGACAAAAAGTATAGAGAAAAAAGATACAATTCAGAGGACACCTGAAAACAGCCTTTCAGCTTGTAAAATGAGACAGGGCAGTGCTTGTTCCACAAGTCTTGGCATGGCTGAGGTGCGAGATCTGCTTGGAGGAGACCTGTGTTGTCAGGCCCAGGTGGATGAGAACAAAACCCAGACTTCTCCAATGGAAGCTCAAGCATAAAACCCCCAAACCAACGAGATTCTTATGAGGTTAACTGGCATTTTATGAGTACCACTGATTAGCCATAGCCTTCTAGACAAGCATCCTGAAGCCTACATCCCTGCATGTTTAATAAGCCTGAGGATTTTTCTCCAAAGTATCAGTACCAAAGGGAAAAGAGACAGTAACAGCATCCCGGGGAATCTCTTGGATCCCGCTTCCCATGGCACTCACATTAATCTCCTCAAACCTAACCCAAATCAAATGCTGCTGAGGCCTCAGCCTGGACATTAGGTCTGGTCCTGGAAGCTGTACTTCAGGAAGGGTAGAGATGAGGTGGTCTGGAACCAGAGCTGAGCAAGAAGAATGACAAAAGCCTGGGAAATATAGTCTGCGAGGAGCAACCTCAGCACCGTTTACTGAACAAAAACCATTGAAGAGTACTGAAAACAGACCTAGAAACTCTGTGAAATGTGTAGAAAAATACCCATTTCAGAGGGATGCTGTAGAAGATCTACCAAGGCCCTTTTCCATGGTAACATTATACAATTCTATGACATATCAGGTTCAGAGATCAGTCTAGAGTAACAAGTGCAGCAAAGAAAACAGCCTGAGTTTTATCTGGTTTTTACAGTCAAGGAAATTGGAAGCAAGGACCTAATCCCTTGACTATGAGGTATTGCAGTTTTCAGATGGAAAATTCTCAAAAAAAAACCCCTGCAACAAAAACCAAGGCATGCTGTGTTTTAGCCTGGGTACCAGTAAATACATGTAAGTTGCCACTCTTACGTTTCTCAATGTATGGGATGCAATTTTCTCTTCCTCCCTCCAATGCCATCCCTGTGTCACCCAGCTACAGTCCCTGCTCTGTTTGCACAGTGCAAGCCCAGGCTCTAGCAGCAGGACACTTTAATGACTGACTAATGACTAGGAAAATACGCCAAAGCAAGACCAAAGGCTTGGGGCAAGAATGATCATCAGCCTGGTCTTCAGCTTGCCTTGTAACCCTTTAAAGATGTCAGCAAAACTAACCTGAGCATCAGCATGCACAGGCCAGCCCTCAGGTTATCAGGATCTTCTCTGTTTGTATTAGTCCTATCACAGGACTGAGTCACACTGGGATGTTAAAAAGAAAGAATTCAGTCAGTAAACCTCAGGAAAGAGGGAAGACATCCCACCAAAAATCAAGGCTCCATACTACAGCAAGACAAGCAAGCCTAGACCACGAGCAGGACAAATGCTCTGCTTCTGCCCCATGGTTGAGTAGCAATGCCTAGAAGGAAGGAAAACATCAGGAAAGCCAAGGAAAACGGGCACACTGTGGGCACACAATGCAAAAGCACAAAGTCACTCCCTTTCTCTGTGTTTGTTTCTGTTGTGCAGTTAATTCTTCACGCTGACCTTCTAAGGACAGGCACATTAGGGAATTTCAGATGGTGCTGTAATGTCTTGGCCATTGAAAACTCTTCCTTATTTTGTCTGAAATGTTCTGTGGGTGCTTTCTTTAGCAGCTTTATTGGCTCTATTGCAGATTGTTTTTGTGCTGGCTTGCAGGAACATCAGGTAGTTTTGGGGGCAGATGATTATTTTTGTTATTTTTTATTTAAGAATCACTAATTTAATAATAGAAACTAATTTGTCAGTTTTTATATTCCTAGTGATCCCCCATTCTCTTATTTTCTTAGTCCCACTGTTCATACTGAGTCATGGTGAGCACTATGCAACGGTGGAGGGAGAACATATGCTGAGAAATAGGTGAGGTGAGAGTTGCCAGTTACTGAAAAAAGAAAATAACCTTCCAGAGATGTTGCAGAACTCTCCAATAGGTCCATGTGAACCCAGCTCCAAGGGTGAACAGCTGAAGGGTGGAAAATTTCCAGTACTAAAGGGAGGAAAATGGCCCCTTGCTCTGAAAGGTTCTGCAGCATTAGTGTCCTTCCTGGGGCTTCCTTCCCCTAACTGAACAGCTGCCATGACTATCCCAGACACTTGACACTGGACATAAGTCTGTGTTTGAGCACAAATCTGTGACCTCCAATGCCCATCTCTCAGCCTTGTGTGCAAATCATAGCAGCAATTTTTCATGCAGGTGAAGGAGACCAAGGAGCATGCTAAGGACACTCTAACCCATGATGTGTGTAAGCCATGACTATCACCTCTTCAGGGTCTTCTTTTCCAGTTAAATGATCATGCTGCTCCAGCACCTAGGTCTGGTTTAGCCACATATGGCGGAAATGTCATGTTTTGTGTCAGGTGGGAGCTCATTAGCCCTCCTGCTGTGTCTCCTGTTCTCTGTTGTCATTTGCCAACCCTTTTTCCATGAGGCTTTGCTCTCTGAGGAAGTCTGAACCCTGCTGTGCTGGAGTTGCTAGCTGCTGTCTGCCCTCTGAGCCTCTGCTTTATACACTTCATATGTCACTTAACCTTACCACCTCCAGTTTTCAGAACTGTTGGAATTGCTCTACTATTTGCACTGCATTTTGGTCTTAAAAGTGGCCATTTAAGACCAGGCCTGTCCTCCTTGAAAAGCAGCCAGAGTCCATACTGTTCTTGCCTGCCAGCATTCCCCAAATCTGCTGCTTATTCTTCCACCCAGACCTCATTTTTATTTCTCTTCCGTTTTAAAACTTTGTAAAAATTAAAAATAGCTCCCTGCAAGTTCAGAGAAAAAGCTCAAGCCAAAAGAAAAAAATTGCAACAACAAATCAGATAAGATGAAAACAGAAAGGGAAAGGGGGAGGGAATGCCACAAATTATATCACTGTCAACATGGAAATGCTTAAAGAATGCATATTGAGAAACAACAGGAATTAAGAGGCCACAGCTGTGTGATGAGAAGTCATAAGAAACTGCCATCCTTTAATTAGGAGTCCTAGGAGACATGCTTCAAATGCCCCTTTTCCCCAGGCCCCCCAATCTCCAAACAAACAGTACCTGCAAAAAAAAAAAAAAAACCAAAAAAAAAAAAAACCAAAAAAAAAAACCCACACAAAACCCCAAAAAACCAAACAAACAAAAAAAACACCAAAAAACCAACAAAACCAAACCAAACCAAACCAACCTCCCCAAAAACAACAAAAACCCAAAAAACACCCCATGCCATCATAATGAAAAAGAAACCCTTCATTTACCCTTGTGTGGGATTAAACAAGAGTTGGGGTGAATCAATGAGCAAATAAAATACATATATAGTAAAAGCTTTTAAGGCCATCAATGGAAAAAGGAGTAAGAAAAGAAAAGGGGGGAGGGTGGTAGTGGCAAATAACAGTATAAACTCTGCAATTGTTACTAGTGTGTCAACAAACATACTTTAGGGATTTTCTTGTTAAGCCAGAGGGATATATACTGGCAGTAGAGGATTTCAACCTTTCAAGTTTATTTAAAGCCATCCACACACTTTGATTAAAAACACACACAAACTTTCATGTTGGAGGAAACTTAGGTAAATGTCTTTTTAGCAGCCATTTCTTTACTTGATTTTTTTTTTCTTTAGGTTTTTTTGTTTGTTTGTTTGTTTTTGTTGGTTTTGGTTTTTGGTTTTTTGGTGGGTTTTGCTTTTTTTGTCTGCTGTGCAAACTTTTCACATAAAAGACAGAGAAAAGCACTTTCACTCCTGCCAGGTCTTAAAAATACCACCCTTCTGGTTATTTATTTATTTTAAGCGCTGTGCTGGGTACCCGAGCACTTTGCAGAGCAGTTTAAGTGCAAATACATCCCAACTCTACAGGATGTTTTTTCAATTGTACCTTGGTCTGATCTCTTCTGGATTGTCTACAATGTTGCCAGCTTTTACTGTGAGTGGGGAAATAGTTCATGGCCTAATTAAAAGCCCAGCCTCTGGGCTCTTGGGACTGTGGGCTATTTAGTTTCCCTTTAGAGAAAGGACGCCTGCACAGATACAGGGAAAAGCCTGGAAGTGCCACATGAACGTACCCAAGAGCCTGGAAAGTCAGAACATAAGTTAAAAAGCATCTCAAATTCTTTATAATATTTAAAATAACACCACGGAAGAGTTATGAAATGCCAAGGTTGGCAGGAATGAGATTGCATAACACCCTAGAGGTTTAAGTGTTGATTGAAATCAAACAATTAACAATAAGAGACGATAATAAAAATTAAAAACAGTAGAAAAGAAATATTTGGCAAGAGATTGAAACCGTAAACATACTACTCTGAATTTTACATTTTAAAATTAAAATTGCTTGAATTCCTCTAAATACTGTAAGAAAAGAAAATCAGAGCTTTGAAAAAATGAAGCTCTTGAATTAGGTAAGTATCTCGTTAGCACAGGGTGATTTTCAGAGGCAACCAGCTCTGTCTGTGACAGTAACAAAGTGCATTGCACTGGAAAACTGAGCCTTGTAGTTAGGGGTGTCGGCACAGGCTCTGGTACCAGTGTTAGCCACTTGTTAAAAACAAACAAACAAACAAACAAACAAACAAACGTTTTTTGGTGGAAGTTAACTTCCTTCCCCAGTCACACAAGTTGTGCTCAGGTTATGTAGGCAAATATTTACCATTTGATAAAGGGTTATGATCTGCTGACCTTGGTATTAGTCTTGATTGCAGTAAAGCAGAGTTCTTAAAAGCTGTTGTTATAAGCAGGGAGCCAAACTAGTCAAAAGTTTCCTGTGTAATTTATGTCAGGTTGCTCTGAGGTTGGCTTTTTTTTTTTTTTTTAACTTTATGTTCTCCAGAGAGCCATGCTCTGGTGGCTGGTAGGAACTACAGGTCAGCTAGTAAGATCTACTCATCAGCTACAGCTTCAGATGTCCCTGTGCTGACTGCCTGGGAGGGTGATGGGGAAATGTGGTGAAAAGGGTGCCCTGCAATTTTCTCACCCTGTGGACAGAACAAAGGGGATGATCAGAGCAAAAGATCAGACCTTTGTATGAACACACAACCAGACAGGCAATCATGATGTTTGCCATTATTGTTTGCTCCTAGTCTGCATCCACTACCATGCCCCTGAATTTATGACTTAAGGTTTATCTTAACAATACTGGTGCACCTACTGTAGGTCAGTTTGCAAAGTCCTGCACAGGATCAAGCCATTAAACACTGGCTGCAGAATGCTCTTAGGGTGGGAGTGTGCAATGTTTTAGCACATGTGTGTCCTATGTGCCTGTGTGACCTAAAATGCACACAAAAGCAATCAAGTGAGAAAGAGAATGTCTGAGACCCAAGTTTTGAATAAAGACAGTCGCTCTGCTGCTTTCTGGAAGTCAATCTCCTCATTACTCACATGTACAGCATGCTCAGAAGCATTTCTCAACCTCAGAAGTTTTGTATATTCACTCTAGGAATGCAGTCATCATCTTCCTGGGTACACGCTTCCAGTTTTCCAGGAAGAAAACCAATAGGAAATGGAGCAAGTGATCATATCTGATAAACCTGAAAGCTGCTGTAATGAACAATGCTGGGGTGTCAAAACTTTTCAGTGCCTGCCAAAAGACGGCCAGTGGCTAAGTAGAAATGGGGCTCTACCAGCAAGGAGCTGAGCATTTCTCCTTCATACAGCAGAGCTCACTCATGACTAAACCTATACATGTGAGTGAACCCAGAAAAGTAGATTTCTTTTTTCCTTTTTAAAAATTTGCTTTGTCCACCTCTTCATTGTCTGCTTTACATAGCCTGGAGGGAATGGTGTGCTGTGTCCAAACTGCATCTAATGCTTTAACCACAACTAGCTGTTATAAAATAAAAATAAGCTCAAATCCCTTTGCTTGCTCACACTAGATGTATGCATGCCAAGATTTTTTTAAAGTGAGTAATACTTTGAAGAACCTTTGGTTTCCAGTTGTTTTAATGTGTGCCACCACTCTCTAATCCCCTTCCCAAACTATGAGGTATCCATCCCTTAAATTTCTTTAAAGCTCGTATCTCCCAGCACTTGGGGGTTATCATAGTCCAATATGATCTGTATAGCACCTTCTCCTCAATATATACAGACTGCTGGTGAAGCTCCTTAAAAGTGTCAGTGCCACAAAGTACTAGAATTGGGAAAAAGACAAAAGTGAAAGAATAATTTTTCTGGACATGAAGAGCCAACAGAAGGTCTTGGAGAGGGTGGATGCCAGGAGATATGCAAAGAGTGCAGCAGATGCCAAGATCTTTCTCTCCTTAGGGAATACTGCCTGCACCAAAGGATTTTGCCAAACTGCTAAGTGGTACCCACTGGTACCCAGGATAGGTGCCTTCCTCTGCCTACCTCTTTCTCAGGGACAGGAGCTATTAGTGATCTTGCAATGATGACAGTGAGGCCCAGGTAGAGCCATACAAACACACTCCTGTGCAAGCACTCTGTCCAAACCAAGCTTCTGCTCTGGATGGGGTTAATTCATGTCCAGATTCAACAGGTGGAGAAAATGAGTGAAAGTGCTCATAAGAGCAGGAGGAGGGGATGTGAAAGATGTCTATCAAAGACAAGCATTTTATCCTTCAGCATCTTCTTCAAATGTTGATTTTGTGTTCCCTTAACTTCTCTTCTTGAGTTTTATTTATTTGAAAACAACACTGTACTTCAGGATGGCTGACTGGCTCCTTACTGCTTGGAGGGAGAGTAGATTTTGCCTACCTGAGCAAAGTATTTCCCTTTTTCTGAAGCCAGGAGATCTTTCCCAGGAGGCAGAAACAGCAAATTGAACTGGACCAAGAGCAGACAACTTAGTTTAGGACACTAAACATTTCAAGCAATTTACCTACTCTAGAGCCCAGCCATATCTTGGGAGGGGATAAATTCTTTCTGATAATCATGATCATGGGGAAGGAGGGGGTGAACCAGAGAAAGAGCATGCTAAGGCTTTTCATCAGTTCCTGCAGGGGCTGGTTTTGTGCCCCCCATGCAGTGTTTTGGGATTCCATACACCCGCAGCCCAGACTCTTGCCAGCAAAACACCAACCCCTTGAAGGATTTCAGCTGTGTCTCCCATCTTCCTCTTCCAACACCTGCTGGATGCTCCCTCCCTCTCATGAGCTTATCACATCTTGACTGCAAAGTCCTCCAAGATGTCTCCTTACTGATGAAGTCAAACCTGAATTTAAGGCACACTTTGCAGAATCATGTTGTTTGCAACCCTGTTGCATGGACCTGCCTCAGCACAGGCCAGCACTCATGCAGTTTGAAGGGTCAGGGAATTAGGAGAGAACAGACCTCAAATTAATGGCTGCTTCCCAGAACTTGCCCACTTAGCTGGCAGGGGTGGTGACTGCCCTATATCACTGCTCTGTTCTTCTGTACGGGTTGAGCACATTCATTGTGTAGCTCACGCCACTCCCCGCTTCAAGGGGGCAGCTGGGCTGCAGTGGGAAGTGCCCAGAGCAATGTCCCAGGTCCCTGACAGGCCCTCCTGATTTCCCCCCAGCTCTTTTGTTGGCTTTGCATGGCGGCAGGCGGCCGCGCGTGCTGCGTGACTTTCTACATGCCGGGGGATACTTCAGATGACATGATGGACATTCCTCCTTTGAACCCTGCCCAAGCCCATGCCAGAAAGGCCCATGATAGATTCCCTGTGCCATCCTGCAAAACAGGCTGAATTATAGCACCTTTTAACCACGGCCCAGGGTAAACAATACAGCCTGTACCACGGCTCATAAACAGTCCTCATTATTACAAAGGGCATTTCAAACGCGGTGTGCTACGGCTTGACCTTAAAAGCTATAGACAATCTAGCGGAGCACAGACGGTTTCATAAAGTACAATCACTTCCTGCAATTCTTGGGGCAGTGCAGCCGGAGCCGTGCAAATCCTGTTTTCCCTGCATTGTTTCCTGCATGTGAATATCATCAGTCTAATGGTGCTCGTAACCATGGCACTCGTTAAACAGGAGCAGGGAGAGTTGTGATAAAGCCATCCAGGACTCCAAGGATTTGCATGGGGCCAGCAACCTTGGCTGGACAAGGCAGAGTTGCCAGCATTCACTTCAGAAAACCAAATAGCAAAGAATGCAAAAGAGAAGGGCTTTAAGAACAGCTTCTGGGTAAAACTGCAGTCAGACCCAGGTTTAGGTCAGGCAGGACAGTGGGAGCTCAGTGATCCCCTCCCTGCTCAGGGGGAGCACTGCCTGACTTTGGAGAAAGCCTTTGCTCCTGCCTGAGGGTCCACATGTCTGCAAGAACACAGAGGTACTCACAGCAACAACTGCACAAGGCAAGAGCAGAGCTGTGGGAGGTGCAGAGGTCAGGGAGGATCACACCTCTCTCCACCTTACTCACCTCTTCATTTCCCTGCATATAGGAAAAAATAAAAAAGCATTGGACAGAAGTACAACTGCAGAAGATATAACTGAAGGTAGACCCTTGGCAGTATAATCAGTTTATGCTGTGGATGAGATTATTAATGACTCTCTGATTTATTTAATATCCGTGGAGGGCTTTCATGTTTCCAGACAACACCAAGACTGTACCTGCCTGGTGTATTCAGGACTGCCAAACATTCCAAACATAATGTTTTTACAGAGAAGTCCGTGTAAGTGAGTGCACACAATTACACATTTGACAAACAAAAAGCTGATGGGCTGCTCAGCAGTCATCTGGCCATCATCAGACGCCTCAGTGCTTTACAGTCTTTGCCACAACCGGGAACTAAAGCATCAGCAATACCCTGCTTCATACTTGAAGGTACCTGATCAACAAGATGTTGGAGGTGTAATTGCCCCATAAAAGGTTTAATTTACAGACTCCTGCATCCCATAATGAAACCAATAGCGCCGAGCCTGACCTCGGTGTACAAGGCAGCACCCGCAGAGACAGAACCAGGCAGAGGTTACTGCAAATCTCAAGGCAAGTAAAGGCTTGATGATGGGGAAATTTCAGATGAGTAATTAATCAAAGAGTGCTGGACACAGTTCATTGTGTTCTTTAAATACTATAGAAAAAAAGCCTGTTTCCAAGTAAGGAAGGTGCTTGTCTGGGGCAGCAGTGCATACTTTAGTCTTGGTGCCACTGAGCAGGCAGGAATTGAATTCAAGCTTTAAAATGTAAGGCCAGAGGGATGATGATGGCCATAAAATGCTTACACTCTTGAAAAGAGTAAAAAACACTAAATGGGCACCTGTAGAAATGGTAAGTCAGGTCTCATAGGAAGAAATTCTGGGGGACAATATTCAAGCCTACATTTGGACAGCCACAAAGCAGTGTGAGTTGCAGAGAAGAGCACATATAGTTGAAGAGAATAGGACAGCACCAACACCTTGCGGAAGATTACCACAAGAAGGAAAGGTTATCAAGGAAGTTAATGTAGAAGTGGAAGCACAGACTTGTGCTGGTGAATGAACATAGAGGAATAGCACAAGCATCAAGCCTGTAAATACAAAATGAACAGCAACCAGGAGGTGGTATGAAAGCCTCCTGGATACCCAGAAGCAACCAGACAATGCAGGAAAACTCATCGCTTCTTGGATAAAGAGGAGAAATTACAGCTGAAAGAAAGAAGGCTGTTTAAATCTTTGTAACAAGTTAACTGTGAAATTGATTGAGCAGATTATAAAGGCCAAAGCCGAAAGAAAGAAAAAAGAAAAAAGAAAAAAAAAGAAAAAAGAAAAAAAAGAAAAAAGAAAAAAGAAAAAAGAAAAAAGAAAAAAGAAAAAAGAAAAAAGAAAAAAGAAAAAAGAAAAAAGAAAAAAAGAAAAAAGAAAAAAAATGCCCAAACAAGTTTTAGAAAGATAATGTTTTGAAGTCTAAGAGGTCTGATGAAAGTCACACTAGTGTAATTAAGGAACTCACCAGAGCAGACTGAGCTATTAGTGATTATCTGCAAGAACTCTAGGTTTCAGGGGGATGTCCCAGAGGGCTGGAAGATGGCAGAGAGAGGACTTGTCTTTATAGAAAGGAAAAAGGAGGAGCCAGGGAATTCAAAACTAATCTGCCTAACTTTGATAAATGGAAAGATAATAGAATGAATAATTAAATAACTGAGTAATAACCCCAAGAGAACAATATGTTGACAAATATCAACCAGTGCAGAGTTTTTGACTATTTTTTTATTTTTAATAACATGGCATGTCAGACCAATTTACTTGGTAAGTAGCCCAGTAATTAAAAAAGAGGCAGGATGCCATTTTTCAACACAATGTTCTAAGAAGTAAAAGAGGAAAATATGACCTTGGTGAAATCACATTAACTTGAGCATGCTACTGTGTCAAAAACTGCACTTGGAGATCAGGTGTCAATCATTCACTCTCAGGGCAGGATGACATTTAAGGAAGTCCTTCCTGTACTTGTCCTAGTCTCTTCTCTCTTCACCTTATTCATCAGAAGCTGGGACTGGCAGTGAGCTCTTCTCTTGCAGAACTAGCTGTAAAGCTAGAGGATGATCCAAACTGAGGAGGAAGCTCAAATCTGCAGCTTGAAATTCAGCAAAGGTGAGGTATTTTTGAATTCCAGATAAAGTAGAGCAAATAAGCAAAGAAGAGGCAGCACATCAAGAAGTGATCTTGGGGATACAGAGGGCCAGAAGCTCAATGTGCACGTAGAAAACAAGGTGAATCTTTTTTTCAAGGTGTATCAGTAAGAGGGCTGGATGTGAAACATGAAGAAACTGGCTTCCTCTGTGTGTATAAAAAAATTTAAAAGAGAAAAATTAAAGACATTGGTAGGACATCAGCTTGGCTCCCTGCTTGAAAAAAGATCGATTCCCCAGTGAGTTCAGAAGGGAGCAATGGTGATGATATGTGATGTGAAAAACATGTTATACAAGCAAAGGTTGAAGAAACCATCTTTGTTCAGTACAGAAACAGGATTGGGGGAGAACAAGAGAGATGCTGTCAGTCCTGCAGCATGCAAGAAGGGAGTTAGGAAGAAAAAAGCTTAGTTGTTCTCTGTGTTGAGGAGAGTTTTGTTTATTTTACACAAAGATATTTTGAGCTAGCAGCCTGGGGGGAATAGGAGAAAAAAAAAAAGGATGAAAACCAAAACCCAAACCCCAAAATAAAACTCAAAGCTTTCTCATTTGAAAGATAGTTGGAACAAGGTACCAGAGGAGGCTGTACAAACTCTGTCATTGGAGGACTGCTAGTGAAACAGCTGTCAGGGATGCTGTAGATCATCTCTTGAGGTCCTTTGCAACTCTGCTTTTGTATGATCTTGCAGAGTAATTAAGCCTCTGTTTAACATTATGCACATAAGTGACTTGCAAAATAGGCAGTGTTCCAACCTGAGCACATGTTTAATTGCTTTGCTGGTTTGAGGCCCAAGGTATTTCTGGAAGGTGTTAATTTATTCCAAAAATTCTTGCTAACAACTATTCCCCTATGCACACTGACACCTGCAAAAAAATAAAAGCAGCATTCTTCTGTTTCCAAGCTGCTGCATTCCTTTCAAACCATCCTCCCCTCCTCTGATAATACTAAGAAAATAAAAGATTCTCTGTTTGTGACCTTATTTACCAGGCAAAATTATTTCCTCATGTGGTGTAGTTACAAGAAAAACATGAAGTCACTGAAACAATAAGATGAATTATATTAATAAAGTATTAGGGATGCAAAATATGAACATGAATGTATTTAGAATTCATTCAAAACCATACATAATACATACAGACATCACACACACTAACAGACTCCCCTGAGCCTTGAATGGATGGAAAATCTCATCTTACAGCAGCAGGACCATTGCATTTAGTGCCTAGTATATATCTATGTTTAACCTCACAGTGCCTTGTCTCTGAGGCAGCTGGCACACGGTGCCTCCACTGCCACAAACAGGAAAACAGTTCATAAAGCACAGTTAAAAGTTCTTTGGGGAGCTGAGACATTCTGAGATTTAACTGACTTTCCCAAAGCTAGATAACCTCTTCCCAGGCCTGTAGGGCCAAACCCCATCAGCACACAGCTGGTGACTGCATGGGGAGGTTGGGGATGCCAGGGGCACCTCAAATACCAACAAAACCTCATTTTTTCTGTTGGTGGGGGTTTGTGTGTGTGTGTGTGTGCATAATGAATTGTTGTTCAGGAGTATCAAAGCATCAGTCATGATTCTGGTCTTCCCAGTCTGTGTGAGGTGTGCAAACACACAACAAAGGAAGGAGCCCTGCCTGAAGCTTTCCAAGCTGAGTGCTAGATGAAATACCAGGGTCGGATGAAAGGAAGGCAGGGAGGAACAAAAGGAAACTGTAAGCCTGGTTGCACTATTATCTAAAAATTGCTGCTGCTTACAGAGCTGAATTTTAGCTCTTGAGAGGTTGCTTGTGGAAGGGGATAAGAAATGGCCATCCTTGCCTAAAGATTTTGATGGGAAAGAGGATTACCAGGAGAAGTTCTCATACCCAGAAAATCAATTGAGTGTGTATATTGCAGGCAAAAAGCAAAGGCAAAGCAGGCAGTGAAGGGACTTAAATCTGGTGCTAAAACAGACCACGAGATTCAACTGGATCTGGCAGGGCTTGGACATTCCAGAAAACCCCAACAAAAAGGTGGAGGTGTTAGACTGGGGGGAGATCTTCTGTTCAGCCACCATCACTACTGCTAAGGTTCTTCCAGACACAGATCTGTCAGAGGCTCCTGCCCTGTGTGACTTTGGCACCAGAGATGATGGTGGATGCCAACAGCCCCATGCTGGGGAGGTCCTCTCCTCGGTTCTCCCTCTTTCACTGGGAAATTGGGAAAAGGGAAAGATTTATTGTAGAGAGGGTCCTTTTCCAACTGCAAGCTGGCTCCTATGAAGAACTTGATGGCCACGAGTGGGACTCTTCACTTTATTTCCTTGATAGAACCAAAACTGACGAATTTTCTTGCAAACATTTTAACAGCATGACTAAAATATTGTGTTTGAGTTCAATTCCTTAGAAACTTTAAACTGAATTTAAAAGATTTTTTTTCTGGCTTCTTGCTGATATGATGAAATATAAGGGTTTTTTTTAGCAGTTGCCCTTTCACTGTGAACTTTGAGATATGCAGCTTCACTAACGAGATTTCTCTTTGTGAAGCTGTAGTGTTTTAATTCTGATAAAATGAAAATCCCATCATTAATTTTAAATCTGCAGAGCATATGAATGACCGTTTTCCTAAAAATACACATTTCTGTCAAGTCATTCATTTTTTATTTTGAGATAGTTATGTTTTCCAGCTTTCCTGCTGACACGTAAATTGGTATTTTCCCAGCAGCTCCCCTCTGAACAAAATTTCTCATGCACCATTCAGTCAGGCAGTTTCAGTTCATAAGGTCTAATCCTTTAATTGCTTCATGGGTGAAAATTCCAATAACATGCGATTAAATCTCTGGCACATATTAGTTATTATTTCATTATCAGTAATATTTACTATTTATTCTAGAGCAAATACACTCCCAGAGCACCCAGACTACAATACACGAACCCATTGAAGATTGTCTTGTAGACCACTTGCTAACTTTGACTCTCAAAAAGGCCCACCAAAACCTTGGGAAAACCTTAAAATTACCTCCCTGATGAACCCCGCTTGTCCATGAGCTTTCCAGAAAAGGTCATTTGCTTGAAGCTCATTACTGATCCACTGCAGGATTAGAAGAAATTTAACATTCACTGGCACTGCTTACAGGGAAGGTGAACACCAAAATATTCTTAGAATACTTTTGAAATTCTGATTATTTTCCCCCCTACTGGGAAAAAAAAAAAGTAATTTCAAGAGCACCAGATCTGCTGTGATTCTTTGCGTGGTGGAGAACAGGCGAAAAGAATGTTATAACTGGAGATGGCAAGGGAGATTAAGAAAAGGAGGGGGAGTTTTCTTGGAAAAGGCAGTAGATTAAAACCAAGGCTTTCCTTAGGGACCTATTGTTTTTTGCTTGCTTTTGATGAAGAACACAGAAAGCATTTTTTTTCCTTGGGTGCAGTAAAGAACCTCTAGCCTAGGGAGGCACACCCAAGGATGGTGAGTGGGCTGGTGGAAGGAGTGCTCTTCCTCTTCCAGATTAATGACCACTTCTCAAGTGAAGTCTGAGCTGTTGGCTATTGTGCAGTGTGTACTTTCTTTTTTTCCTTTCTTTCCCCATATTATTATTTTATTTTTGGCAAAAGCTATTGAGATAGTCTTGGTTTTATTGCACTTTGACACGAGTGTCAACACCTTGAAACGTTTCACAAAATGGAATTCTTGCTGCCTGCCCAGTCCTATAATCAACACCCCAAGGTTTCCTCAGACACCAATCTTTGCAGACAGTCCAGAAATCCTTAGCCTTAGTGATGAGCTAAGATACATGGTCTCACAGAGGAAAGTTGGCACATAGTGCCTCAAGCCCCGGTTTTGTGGGGAAGCAACTCTTCAGGCAGTGAAGCTGTGAGTGCCTGGTGAATCCATGGTGCAAGAGGTCTTGTCCTGGTTGAGTCCCTGTGAATTCAGCCCTGGAACTGCTGAAGCAAAGAGCAACCCTGCGGCACAGAGCATATGGGAAAGGTAACCAAGCGAGTGTGGTAAGTGAGGGGCAGCGAGGGCAGGGAGATCCTATGCACAGTTATACAGTCACAGAATCATTTCAGTTGGGGAAGACCTCTGGGATCATTGAGTCCAACCACAGCACTGCCAAGTCCACCACTAAACCATGTCCCCAGATCTATATACATGCCCGTTACATACATCCAGGGATGGTGATTCCCTCATTTCCTCAGGCAGCCTGGTCCAATGTTGGACTATGCTTTCCATGAAAAGATTTTTTCCTAATATTGAATCTAAACATCCCAAGCGCAACTTGAAGCCATTTCTGGTCCTTTCATTTGTCACCTGGGAGAAGACACCAACCTCCACCCGGCTATAACCTCCTTTCAGGCAATTGTAGAGAGTGATCAGGTCCCCCCTGAGCCTCCTTTTCTCCAGGTTAAACACCCCCAGCTCCCACAGCTACTCCTTATAGGACTTGTGCTCCAGACCCCTCCCCAGTTTTGTTGCTCTTCTCTGGACGCGCTCCAGCACCTCAATGCTGCTTGTAGCGAGGGGCCCAAACTGAATGCAGGAGTTTGAGGTGTGGCCTCACCAGGGCTGAGCACTAGTGAGAAGGATGATCATTGTCCTGGTCCTGCTGGCCACACTGGTCTGGATGCCACTGGCCTTCCTGGCCACCTGGGAACATGTTGGCTCCTCCTTGGCCACTGCTGACCTGCACTCCCAAGTCCTTTTCCTTCTGGCAGCTTTCCAGACACTCTGCCCAAGACTCAAGTGCAGGGGGTTGTTGTGACCTTATTGAACCTCATACCATTGGCCTTAGCCCAACAATCCAGCATGTCCAGATCCTTCCACAGAGCCTCCCTGACCTCCAGCAGATCAACACTCCTGCCTGACTCAGTGTCATCTGTGAACTGACAGAGGGTGCAGTTGATCCCGTCATCCAGATAATTGTTAAATTATTAAACAGAGCTGGCCCCCACACTGAGTCCTGGGGGATACCACTTGTGACAGCCACCAGCTGGATGCAATTCCATTCACCACCACCCTCTGAGCTCAACCATCCAGCCAGTCTTTTACCCAGCGAACAGTACATCCATCTAAGCCACGAACATCCAGAGTCTCCAGAAGAATGTTGTGAGAAACTTTGTGTCAGAGAATAAATTCCAGGTATACAAATTCCACAGGTCTTTATTCATCTGCTAAGGTTAATGGTTGTTCTCCAGCACAAGCCATGATGAGCTGCAACCCACCTGTTTGCGGATAGAGCCTTTCTGCCTTGCCTCCTGGACATTTTTAGAGGAAGGGCACAGTTTTCTACATACACAACTCTTTATCAAAAGCTGCATCTATTCAGTTTTTTGGGTTCTGAATGTCTGAATGGGAGCCCTCACCTCTGCCCCTTGCTGTGATGATGGGCTTTCATTCCTGGTATTGGGATGCAGCCCCATCCAGCGAGGCTGATGGACACCCAGGGACACATGCACTCTTCTCTGAAAGATTTCTTTTATTGTTGTTCTCCCCTTTTTTTATCATGTTTTGTTATTCTTACCACATAAAGGAGAAGTCCTTCAGAGAGAGCCTGCCGGAAAAGCCAAGACACATTCAAATGCTCTCTTTTCATTGTTCCCAGAAGATTAATGACACGTAGGCCAATGGGCCCATAGCCCTGTTCCTGTAGCCTGCATGCCAAGGGGGAACAAATGAAAGCATGTAACTGGAATTTCCACTCAGCTTGTCTCAACAGCACACGAAAAGCTAGGACAAATCAAATTACAGCTACAGAATACAACAAAGAAGTTGCCCTCTCAAAATAAACAAACAAGCAAATGAATAGGAGAGTGGCCCCAGTTTAATTGGTGAAGTCAGGCAATGATAGCTGTTTCACATCTGGGCTGTACTTTCATTTGGCTGGAGGCCTTTTCATGCCTATGCTGAACTCCAGCCGCCAGTGAGGATCTGGTGGACTTTGAATGTTTTTCAAGCTGGGCAGCCTGCTGCTGGATTCCCATGGCCAGCTCCCCATGGCTGTTCGCTGCTTCCACAACCCAGTCACACGAGGCCCCCGCTGTCCCATCCCTGCTAAGAGCAGGTGTCCCTTGTGTTCGTCCCAAGTTCCAGTGCAGCGGCCAAAGCTGGCTGGCAGACAAACTGCCGTGTGGAGGCCTGTCAGCCAGAGCCATGTTGTCCCCCCAGGCAAGGTGGCTTCTTCATTCCAGGCTGCCAGCCAGCACAGGAGAAAGGCACTCACTCACTCTGAAGGGTGTCAGCACGTTGCATGCCTCAAAAGCCAGTGTTAAATAAAAGTGCAGGTCTGGGGGTCAATGTTTTGTTGTCCAACTCTTTCTCCCAAAACTCTCAGTGGGGTTTGTCAAGTTGCTGGTTTGGGGAGTTTGGAAAAAGAAGGATCAACAGAGATATCAAGCAGAACCAGCAGAGTAAGATGAAACTCCAAAGAACCTGGGGAATGAAGGAAAGATGGGCGCAGTCCCTGGACAGAACTGGGGAGCCTGACTACCATGGCAATGCAGCTGTGCTGGTGCCAAAGCAGATCCTCTCCTTACCAGCTGCTGAGAGGGCCCCACTAAGCCCCTGCTCCCTCCACAGCCACAGGTGAGCTGGAGCCAGAAATAAAAAAACAGATTTCTGTCTGGAGCTGGCACATACTTATCACTTTGCTTCTAAAGGATGAAATTTTGAATGCTATTTCCTCATGTTTTCTGACTAGCCCAACTCATCTTTTTCCTGGCATGCAATTCAACCTCCAGCTGGGAAACAACAAAAACAACCCCAAAACCACCAAAAACAAACTCCCCCACAGCTGAGCTCTGCTTCTGCCAAGCAGACTCAGGTAGTCCCCGATATGAAAAACAGTTGCTGGCACCTAAGGTGTGCCCCAGAAATCCCTCCTACATACTATTCCTAGGCTTTGTAACCTGACCTGATGCACCAGGAGCAGTGGTTTTGGCTCATTTTTACACTAAATAGCACTTACTAGATACAGTGAGTGAAACACACCAATATTGGGCACAATTAATAATTCTCCCTTCACTCCCTGCCCAAATCCAGCCAACCAGCCAGAGGTTCAGCATGCAGAAGGATGTGTTGATCCGTGGTTCCAGATAATATCACTCCTTATCCTATGCTTACAGAGTACAACAGTTACACATAAATCTAGTAAGAAGTCATCTTTGTCTGTACTCCAGTCTATTTTTCCAATGATTTTTTCTTCCTTTAAACATAACTTTTCAGACTTGCCATTTAGAACAAGCCTCTGCATTACTAGCTTTCTTTTAAATAAAATGTAAACTAAAGTCATACCTATGATACAACTATCTTTCGGTCATATGAAAAAGAGGTAGTTAAGATCTACACTGGAAAATGGCTTTATTCACACTGTATTTGCTTAAATCTGACATACAGGAAACCAGTTTAGTTGCTTCCACTGAATTTTCTCCTGGGGAAACTGGAGAAAAAAAACCATAAAACAATGTCTGTTTGTTGTGGCTGACCGACATCTGTCAAAAGCCAAATGTTTTTCAAGCATGGGTGCCCACAGGCAAACGTTATCAACAGCTCAATGACTGCACTGATTTTTCCATGGTTGCAGCATTGGCAGTCACTGCAGTCAGGCAGAGTCCAATGCCTGAAAATATCAAACCCACTACTTGTGTCCATTACCAAGCAGTGACGTGAGGCCCAAGAGTCAGGCAAACCATGCTTAAAATAACAGTTAGCATCATTGCCCAACTCCTACACCAACAGGTCCTTTCTGGTGACCTATTTTCCCTCCTCTCTATTGCCTCTGATAAGATCCCATGGTGGTGTTTCCCCTGTCACTGCCGTCCTGGCTGTCAGAGCACACTGTCCGTACCCAGCAGCTGTGCCACATGGAACACAGCACTGGTTCAATCACCACAGATGCTAAAGGTAGGGTTAGTGCAGTGATCCCTCTGCAAGGGCTACCTGACCCTGAATTATTGTTTTTAAGAGGAGGAAGGCCCATGTGTTAAGAAAACATCCAGTCTTGTGTTACTTAAGAAGCTATGGCAGGAGGTGTTTGTTCCAAAACACGGCGCACACACACCTCCCTGTGCGGGGGGTGCCCACATGCCACACACAGCAGGGAAACACGCCACAGCACTTAATTGCTTTGGTACACGTGAAGTCTGAGCAAGAGGGCCAGCAAAACAGAGAGACATAGCAGCAAGCATATGGATATTTTGAGATGTTACTGAGCTTCAGTTCCACTGCTGATTTCTCAGTCTCTCCACCACATGCTCCCTAAAAAAAGCTGTGTTTCCAGCCCTCTACTTTTTCACAGCTCGGGGAGCTGACCCCACCAAGACAGGTCAGGGGGAAGACGATTCACCCTTGGCAGGCACCTGAGTCACCAGGATTTCTGTGATTTATGATCTCTCTGCCTGCTGCAGCCAGTGTCCAGAGCAAGGGAGAGAACATTGGGCTCGTGTCCCTGTCCCCACGTGCCTTTGTTCTCCAGAAATAGCACTCAACAATGCATTGGAAGATTGCAGTCTATGTTAAGATTTATTTAACTTTTTCCTCTTCTTCTTTCTCCTTATTTTCCTCCTCAAAGGAGGTCTCTGGGCATGTTCCGGTGGTTATTGTTCTCGGCCGTGCAAGGGCAGTGCCCCAGAGGGGCTGGGCTGGAGCCTGACGCGTTCCACACCCACATTCCCTGCTGGGGGGAGACGGATGTCTCCTCACGGCCTATATTTGCACAACCTACTGTATATTTCCATAGAAGGACAATGAGCATCTACCTTAGCATAAGAAGCCTCCCAGATGACAAACATTGTTACATGTGCACCCAAAACAAGGGATTTGCGAAATACAGAAATTCCCTTCATACTTCTCCTCTGAGGTTTTGCTGGGATTTTTTTTCCCCTGCTTTAAGCAACAAAGTCATTGTATGAGTAATATTGTCCCATACTTTTTTTTTTGTTGTCATTCATTTGTGCTTCCTATGATTTTCTCATCAGACAAGCTTCCAGAGTTCTGGACAAAGATTTGCATACAAATTGCCTCTTCCACGTATGCGTAACCTCCTCAGTTTTCAAATGAAAAAGCCACAAAAGTTTTCATTTTCAGATGAAATGGAGGGCTGCTATGAGATGCTTAAGCACATTCTAATTTTACAAGATATGAGCAGTCCTACTGGCTCGAGGGGCCAGTAGACAAGTGTCTGTGTTAAAAACACAAGTTTATCTCATTACAGGCCTAGTACAAATTCTTCTAGGATCATCTGGGAGCAAGGTAACAGTGTCTTCGTAGCTACCTCTATGGTTTGAGGATAAGAAGCAGGGAAAGTTTATAGGCACACCCAATCTCTTTCATTTGGCTAACAGATACAGCAGGAATAAAAAAAAAAAAAAAGCAAGAAAACTTTGGGGCACACTCTGTCTGATGCTACTTGGTTTTCTAAAGAGAGAAGCAGACAAGGTCTTTACAGGTACAGGTTGAAGTCTGAGAGCTGAAATAGAGAGGAATACAGCTGTAGGACCTTGCTGACTTCAGCTGAGTACCTTTGAAGGCAACCTCCTCCCTCTGGTACACCAGCCATTTATTTTGTTGATTAAGACAAGGTTGATTTAGGCTTTTGTTGTTGCTAGCATGAGTACAGCTACCCAGGGAGGGAGATTTATCTCACTTTACAGGAGCTATCTGAGCATTAGGCAACTGGCATGATCTGGTGTGTCTGGGCTCCCACTGCAGTCAGTGGAAAAGGATGAGCTCTTCTGGGGGTGATTCAATCCATTTTATGACAGATATCAGAGACAAGAGGGATGAATCGCCCTATAGACAGACTTCTCTCTCTCTGCTGAGAATATAGGGACTCTGGATGACTAGGCCTAGACTTAAAGAGCTAAAATTAGATGAGATGAATCATACCCAAAGGTGATTTTTTTTTTTTTTAATGCTAGAAGCACAGACATTACCCACCCAGCAAAATTAGCAAGGCAGCAGTATCTGTCAGCATAAAACCCAGACCATGTCTTTGCAGTTCAGGAATTTGAAGAGTCATCTCCCAAACATCCATCTCCTCCTACAGACTCCCCTCCCTTCCTGGGATCTACTGTACCCACAAATGCCCTATGCAGATTTGACACCCCAAAAACCTTTGCTGACCATTCCCCAGCTCCTTTGTGCCAACAAAATGGGCCCAAACCACTACAAAGAAAACGATCCTTGCCTCCCACAGATTTCCAATGGGAGTCAAGGCAACTTGGAACATCAGGAAAGTAGGCTCTAATATTTAATACCTTTAGTAATTCAAAGATGAGGCTTAACATTTTATAAGGAGGCTTAATTTAAACCTCTTCCATCAAACCAGGATGAGATTCCAGTAAAATCATATAGTTTCACTTGTAATGACCAGCACCAAAACTTGTTGAATGTGTGTGGGGGACCCTTGAGAAATTGCCTCTGCAGTACATACCTGCATGTTACACAATTACACTTTTTCCAAATATAAGATGAGATATCAATAAAGGTCTCATCCTAAGCAGCCCTTCCCACACCTTCTTTTGAAGGATTACATAAGAGAATTACAAATATGCTCAGCAGAGTACGCATTCCCAGCCCTTTCTGAATCTTGATAAACTCTCGACCTCCGTGACAGCCTGCAGGAATAAGACCCATAGTTGAATTATATCACACAGGCAAAAATAGTCCCTTTTTCAGCTTTGAACTTGCTACCTTTTAGTTTCTTCCAGTGTCCTTGGTCAGCAGCTAGAGCACGTTAGGAATTTTCCAGTGAAACAAATTGGAAAAGGGCAATTCAGAGTGAAAACGTCTTCAGGAAATGGTTCTGTTTGACAAACTTTTGATAAAGCACAGGCAGGATTGGGTCCCAGAGGTGTTTCCTGCTGGGTGAGCAACAAAACACAGGGGAGCTGAAGGCTGCAGGGATCCCTGCTCCAGGACAGATCATTACTGGGCTGGCTACTACTAGGAGACCAGAGGCCCTAGGAACTCTGGCTCTACTGGATGTCTTGGAGTTTAGACACAACTGTTCAAAGAAGATTTAAAATTTTCCCAGATATCCTGCTTCAGTTCTGAATTTTTTGTGGAATTCTCATTTTCTAGGAGAAATTTCTTGCAAAATTTATTTCCCTGCACCTGGCTCTCAAAGACTGCAGCATTTCCTCCCTCATTACCCAAACCCAACGACTTTTGTCCTGGTGTCATAACATTCAGTCCTTTTAATTTCTGATTTTAAGGAAGCTTTTGTCACCTTTTCAACTTCTTCCCTCCTCAGGGTTTGCAAACAGCCCTCAGTTATTCTGGTTTGGTATTTTTTGCTGTCCTGAAAAATTTCTTCTTTATGTGAGTAAACCAGAAACTCTCAATGCCATTATTAGGGGGACAGGGTTGATGTTTCCATGCATGCAAATACAAGGTGGCCACCACCTGAACATTTGCACACCAATATCCACCACCCAAGGCGTGTGCAGGGAGCGCCTCGGTGCGTAACAATGCGCAGTATTTGGCAGGACTTCAAAATCTTCCTTCCTCCCTTTTGGTATGTCTCTGGCATGTAACTGCAGCTCTCCCAAGAGCTCACCGAACGCCAAGTAAGGGAAAAGTGACTCGCTGGCTTAGAAATGCAGACCCCTTTCTCTGCAAGAAGGAGAATTTCAAGATCTGTCTTCCTGTCTGGGCTGAGAGAACAGACCTGAAGGCATATTTAGGGACACTTCCTTTAAAGGTTTGTTTCAGCCAAGTATGGGCCTATCATTACAAAATTAAACAAAAAATTCCCATGCAGAACAAACAGAAGGGGCCAATAGGTCTTCTAATGGACATTTTCCTTTGATGTCCTTCTTCTGAAACAGATTGAGATTGCATTGATGCATATTTCATGGTAAAAAAATAGAAAAACAATTCCCAAACACTGACATCATGAGCAAACCAGAAAAAGAAGCATGGCAAATTCATGCTTCTCATAACCTTCATTTTCTCATATTATTCTTTCTCATTCCACTGCAGGGAGTATAAAACAAAACAGAAGAAGGTGCAGATGTGATATTTTTTGTGTGAAAATTATACTAGTGAGCCTGAAGCTGCTGCATTAGTATCACATGCTGAGGTGCACAATCCATGTTATCACCCTGGAGACGGAAAGAGGTGAAAAGATTTGAAAGGCACAAGACAAAAAAACAATGAACTTGGTCCAAGGATGATGAACCTATGAATAACAGACTTGGGCAGTTCAAGGCAACCTAGGCCTCCAAGACAGCTCTTCCAGCTGTAGCTCGAAACTTCCAAAAGCCTGGAAGACTTGAGAGCCACAGCTTTGGCTGATAGCTCACATCTTTTCCATTTCATGGAACTTTGTGCAGCCTGACCTCTGGCAAGTATAGGGTGGTGATGCTCCCTCACAGCCATGTCTCCATGGAACTCCTCTCCAGGCAGAGGCATGGGAAGCTTAACCTCGTGTGCCATCCTAGCTACCCATCACTGACCAGTGCACGAGCTTTGTTTACTGCCTCCCTTCAACTATATATAGCCAGCCAGACCTGGAAAAACACAAATTGGGTCATCCACTCCAGTTGCTCACACCAAAAGGGTTGTTTCCTTGCTTTATTATTCCTATTGTCTTATCCTATCTGGTCTCACCCACCCATGTCATTGCCTCTGCTGGTCTGACAATCTATTCTGGACATGCTCAAGGTTGTGAATTTTTTTCCTCCTGTCTAGCCTCATTCTTTTTCCATTTTTAATTTTAGGCTAAAATCTGTGCAGCCACTTTCTAGATAATCCAGATAACCCTCTTCCTTTCTTTCATGCAATTTCCTTTCACTTATTTATATTGCTATCATCATGTCATCACTCCCTAGCCTAACTTTTTCCAAGAGTTTTTGGCTGATGCACTCTCTCTTCCAGCACACTCATGTGCTCTTCCAAGGCTTTCTAATCTACTTTTCTACCATTACAGTAGTTTTCAACTGTTGTTCAGCATTTGGGAAGCAGAGTTTTCTGCTCCCATCCAGCACGTCAATACTGAAGGCTAGTAAATTTACACAATCTGTTAGCATAATGTTAGCTTATTAGGCCTTTAAAGCATTTCTTTGCCCTTATAATCTCCGTTGTGAGATCACAAAAACGTACAGGTCAAGATTACACCTGATACTTGCACAAATCTAGGAGCTTGAAGGGCCCATGGCCTTGCTTTGTCTAAGGTCTCGTCTATAGTTTGTTGTCACTACAGGGCTGAAGACCCTGTGTCACTCTGAGTAATGAGAGAAATATCAAATTCTGGGAATAGAGGCAGAATATAGGCACAAGGTCCAATTTTAAATAAAAACATCATCATACAGAAGCTTATTCAAGTAGTAAAAGATAGTCAGTAGGGTTTAGATATTTCACATGTAGCCAAAAGTACTGTTTATATGGGGACAGTTAAAAATTCACTGTTGCAAGAGGGACCATCACCTTTCCAGCACATTCTGTTGGAGATTAACTCTGCCTCTCACTAGCTGGTTTACAACTGACTTACTACTAGTTCCTTGCCAGTCAGCTTCACACATTTATATCTTAGAGTCTTTAGAGATAATGCACTGTATTTTTTAAAGGGAAAACCAGTATATGATTCTTGCCTAAAGGCCTGTTTTAAAAATTGTTACTTCTACAGTGTTTCCTTTTTCTAATCTTCAAATATATAATTCACATCTTTGCAAATAATAATTTCCCTTCTTCCCCCCTGCCATTTGAATGTTGCCTGCCAGTGATTGGAATTTGAGCCTTGATTTTAAGGCACTACATGTTGTAGTTATTAAAATACTGAGCTTGCTGCCACCACTGAGGCCCCACGATAAAGGTTTCAAAAATCATAAGTGCCAGTCAGACCATGATTTTATTGAATATCACAGGAAGGCAAGGTAATTGTGATTTTATTTTTGACAGCCTACCCTCTCACCCATCCTTGTATCAAGCTACTGGAACCTGATGGGCAGGTTGTAGACGTCTCCACAGTTTTCAACATCCAATATGACAAATGAAAATAAAAAGCTTTTATGTTAAAGAACAGGATTTTCTAGTGACATAGGTGAAGGTATCACTGTGCTCCGGAAAATTCTAATTTATGGAGTTTCCGAATTTAGAGAGATGCTTTAGATGGTCCTGACTGTAATCTGGTGGTGTGTCACCCCCCCAGACCAAGGGGAGCATGCTCACCCCCTGGCTAGGTCATTCCAGCTCACTCAATGCTTTAGAGCTGACTGAAAACTGCACCTCTTTCAGTACTTGATAACTGGCTTCACAGCCACTAGAGCTGGTGCAAAGGATGGAACAAAAGCGCAGCAAGGCACTGGAAGGGGAGAGCAAGCAGGAGCCTGGTACCATATGGAAGCACTGGGGACAACCCTAGGTGAACTTACAGCATCAAAAAGCAGGATTACCATAGTTGTCAAATAAAATTGAAGGAATCAGATGCAGATCTAATTTCTCTCTCTCTACCACTTTTGCAGTGTTTAAACAGACACCCTCTGAATGCAATCTCTCTATCAGTTTATACAATGCTAAAGTGGCTGCTATTTATGCTATTAAAAAACAGTGGCTATTGTAGGACTAAGTCAGAACAGCAAAATTAAAGAGACCAGGCTGCTGAGAATGTAATTAAAGAGTGTTTGCAAAACGCTGTGATTATTAGATAAATGGCAGGCTTGGGGACACTAATTACTACAGTAAAACTGTTTTTGGTGGTGTTTTATATAGATAATTAGTGTGATGAGCCTTGAGATAGAGATGGGATACTCTGGAACCCCTATGTTCTCTAAGACTTCAGCAAAATTAAGTAATCTCTCCATAAGTATGTTTTAGTTCTTCTAGCAGCTGTGACAACTGAAGAATAAAAGTCAGTAAAAAACAAAGATTGGGACATGGTTTCCAAACATTTAGGAAGGAAAGATTTTGTCTAGTTACAGTCAGAAGCATCTTGGAAGGGTTAGCCAGCAAACAGAACTGAAAAACTTCAGCCCAGGGATACAGACACCAGGATAAGAAATATGAGGCTTTCCATGTAACTATTATTGCAGGAAAGTGGGTCAGAGAGTCAAGAAACCGATTAATGAATGGGGAATAGTATGCAAGGCAAAAAACAAATATCAGCATTTTTCTCCCTTGAAGCTGTTGATAACTTGAAGCTGTTTCAATAATGATATCCCAAACTGATGGCAATGTTTCCTCCCCCCATCCAGCACTATCCTGTTGCTTTGTGTTTTGAAGGGTTGTCAGTCACATGGAAAACACGGAAGAAAGGTCAAGCAGAGAGTACAGGATACGAAGGAATGTCGCACAATCAAGTCCTGGTTTTCAAGTGCACAGAAGCCCTACAGAGGCATTTGTAGCTTGATCCTGCAAGCCTTTCCTGACAGCAGCTGCCAGTGTTTGTGCAGGCACCTGAGGGGAGCCACAAGGCTGATGTGCACCACTGGTGTTCCTGGAGACCGGAGCACAGCAGTGTCCATATGTGATTCCAGTGCAGTACATGACCAAGAGCTAATGTCTTGGTCCCCACTTTTGGAGTCTAGATAACATGAGGAAACTTTTTACTATGTGATCCTCTCACATTTTCCTCTCCCCCCTCCCCCCTTTATTTTCCTCTCTTTGTGTGTTTGGGGTTTTGTTTGTTTGTTGTTTTTAAGTGGTTTTGTAAGCTGACATCTTAGCCATTTGTCCAGAGAACGATGAGAGTGAACATTCTCGTGTTGCCTGATGGTTGTTATTGAAGTGGAAAAGAGCAACAAAACCTCTAGGAAAGCTGGAGTTTATGTTTTAAGCCCAGTTTTCAGCCCAGGGTGAAAAGTATTCTGTGGTACTGAGCTCTCAGACACAGCAGGCCAGAACAATCTTTGTATGCCACAGGAATACTCACATGCACCTTATAGCCATAGGAAAGGGTCAAATCCAGAACCCTTAAATATCAGTATTGTGCATGTTCTTTGAATCAGCCCAGGTTCATGACCATGCCCAAAAATACTTAGTGCTTAAATCCAGAGAACGGTGCTCCACAGAAATAGGGAACAGTATCCATGTGAAACTGCAGCAGAACACTACAATCCCTGGGGAACTAAAACCAAACCCAAGAGAGAGCACCAGCCCAACTGCTCCTTCTTGCTGAAAATCACCGGTTTTGCTACAGAACAAGCTTTCTCTGGGTCCAGTCTTGACACCTGTGCAGATTACAGAAAGACAGCTCCTGAAGCTCATGTCAAGACAGTTTCTTCACATCACTTGTATGATGTAAAGAAACTTTACCTTAGTTCAGAATAAAGACACATGAGACATTGTCTTGAGCCAGAGCACTCCTTGGCCAGCATATTTAGTCTGGGCTGCACATCCAAGGATCCTGAACATTTTGTCCCTTAGGTAGCAATCTGCTATTAACATGCTGTTTGAGAGAACCCATGCCAAGAGGAGAGCAAAGCATCCAGGAGCAATGAAAGCCCCTGGATGAGTCTAGCAATTTATATTAATTTTACTGTTGTCATCAGCTAGATAAAAGAATGGAAGTGACCAGCTAACAAAGGTGGGCTTCTAAAATTCAGGGAAAGCCACAATCAAAGGGCCACATTCTGCAGCAGCTCTGGCTCCTTTGAAGACAGAAGATTAGGACTGAGCCTCTTAAAGTTCATAGCTACTAAACTGTTAAGGGTCAGTGAGGAGAGTAGCTCTGTAAGTAATGTGGACTATTTAAGAGACTAAAGCTGTCCAGCTGCCTCTTTTTTCTTCTTCTTCTTTTTCTTTTTTTTGGCTAAAGGAGTCAGAACAAAAGGGCAACCTCAGAAAGGGAAGAGACCACACACACCTGGTAGATCAGAGTAACTGCCAGGAAGAAGCAAATTCCTTCTTAACAACTACTAGAAGTATCTCCTAGAATTCCAGAAGTGTAAAAACTAAAGGCTTAATGGAACCCACAAATCTGCCTGTCCTACATTTCCTACAAACCTTCAGAACTGGCATGGTAGTCAGCATATTTAATCTTCTATTTTGTCTCATTTTTATACGTATGGCCCAGATACATTGCTCATATGACAAAGGGTTGGACTATTTTGAGCAACAACAACAAAAAGCTTTTCATTTTTATTTCTTAATGGTTTGCAGATTCCTCAGTGGTAACAAGGTCCAACCCTTAACAACACAACAATAAAGCACAAAAAATATGAAATCATTAATACGTTTTCAAGCCACTGTAACTAGAAAGGAGATCTTGACATTGGCCATAGAAAAAATCTATATTATTGCAAATTTTTGGCATACTTAAATTCAAGAACTTGCTCCCTTCTGCTGTGACAATATTTCATAATGGTAAAGATTACTTTTCCTAGAGGACAAGTGGGAAAAATTTTCTCTGCTTGAAAATTAAGTATCAAACCCTTCTCCTTCAGAAGGAGTTCTGACCACCTCGATACCACTTTCTGCTGACTGAGACTTAACAAACCTCAGTGTTGTCCTGTAGGTTAAATCAACCTTTTCAAGCTAGCACTACTTCAACTTACTAACAGCAGACACAGAGTGATCAAAACTGGATACACATATTTGGTTGCATTGAAATGACACTCAAGGTATCCTTCTTCTGCCTCTAATAGCATTTTAACCCAACCCTTGATTTCTTTTCACAGGGATGATGCAAGAGTTGCAGAATTACACTATAAGGTACAACCTGCCCCACACAATGAGAGTATTCCAGAACTGCAACAACAAGCAGGAGTCACTCTAAGTGCTAGTAACAGTCTCAAAGATGACAAAAAAAAAAAAAAAAAAGAAAAAAAAAAGAGAAAAGAAAAAAAAAGAAAAGAGTAAAACCCTAGGGAAAACTCCAAGGTGAACTTTTACATCCAGAGGTAGAGGCTGGTATTGCCCCATACCAAACTCTACCATTATTTGACCCTTACTAAACTTCCAAGATCATCCTCACCCTTACTTTTTCCAAAAATTTCTCAAATAACAATTGCCTGCCCTTATATTCTGTAATAATTAATTACCTTTGCTACTAACGGAAGTATGGCAATGCCATCTCACTTCTTTATTCTTTTGCATAACCATGAAATTCAGTGGCATTAACACATGAAAAATAAATAAGAAGAAACCTAACCAGAAGGAAACCTGAGCGCAGCAACACTTCTCCCTTGCTCCTAAACAGAAAGTCTTTGATACAAGGCCAGTATGTAACTGTGCTGCAACATTGACACCTTTCTACCTCCCTTAACCTTGAAAAACAATAAACCAAATTTGGATTTTTTCATACTCACATAACCCCAAAGGAAGTCATTCTGGCTGCAAGCAGACAGAGTAATAGTCACCTGTAGCTCTTGTTGCTAACTACAATGTAAGTAGAAGCAAAGGAACAAGAGGAAGGGGAGTAAACCATGCTCACCTGACAGGAAATGGCACTGGCTGCTCCCATTCAATCCAGTACTGAAGAGTTACTAGGTGTGCAAAGTTTCAGCAAGCACCCCCTAGTTCCAGTATTAAGGAATTTGGTAAATAACCTTTCTACTTTTGCTCAAACCACCACCTTTGTGATTGTGTAAGTTTTTACCATCTCCTCCCTTACGCCCTGACCTTTCTTCTCTCTGGATTGAAGGATTTCCATCTTTTTAGTCCCTCTTCATAATCTGTCATTCAATCAGCAGTATCTGAACTTGTTTTCCTTGCCCTTCTCTGGATCTTATCTAGCTCTGCCATATCCTCGTTGAGATGCAGAGCTCCACACAGTACTCCAGGTAATGTCACTACAGCAGTTTTCTGTAGCAGGAAAATAAGGCTCTTTCATTATCCATATCCCTCCTTGTGATGGCCAGTGCTTTGCTGGCTCCTCTGGACCCCACTGCACACTGAGCAGATGATCTCCAAGAGTTGTCACTGATGATGTTGAGGTCTCTCTCCTGCAATAGAACTACAAGAGTTTAGCCTCATAGTTTAGATTATTTCTCCAAAGCTGTGTCAAATTTTGTTGACCTACCTGGACTTCTCCTGCCCTGTTTTTGGTACACTTATGTGGTCTTTTCAAGCCTAGTATGGTATTTGTTTGTTGAGAAATGCTTACTATTGCCTGAAAACTTGCACACTTTATTGCTCACTCCCTTGTCTCCTCTTTATTCTCAATGAAGACAGCACCCATTCCTGGGGACTGTTCACTGCTGACTGTGATCCTCTGAAGTGAATTTCTTCAAGAGCCTTGAGGGTGGCATCTTGTAAAATTTGAAAATTCAGATGTTTTGAAAATTACATAAAGAGGATTCCTTTCACCCTCCTGCTACCAACGCCCTCCTAAAGATGCAGAGACAGGGGTTCCCTTCTCCAAAGGTGACTTTCTCTTTGTGGGTGTGGGGCCATCTACCACCTTCCCAGGATTGGAAGTCAGACCTCCCTGGCTTACCAGTTCTAGTCTATAGTCCCCAGTTCTAAAGACAAATTAAATTAAAGGAAACATTTTAAGTCAAGATAATTTCCTTATCCACTTAAGAATAAGGGAGGTCTGTCCTCTATCCAATTAATATAATGCTGCCATTAAGGCCTAGCTCAGTATATATAAAAATGGTATTTTGTCTGTTTATTCAGTAGGCTTTGGCTTGTCACACTTTTTACTGTAGTAAAAAGTGCAATGAAGTAATTTTGGAGACTTGAAAAAAACAATTCAGACAATCCCATGGGTCCTTGGTCTTGCACTCCAAATTCTTCAGTTGTAAGGCCATTTTCTAATTCAGAACAACTTCCTTAGAGGCCATTCTTTCACTCCTTTCTGCAAGAGGGCACAAGCATCCTGCATGTTTAATTGCAAGCATACAATGTTATCTGCTCCTTCTCTCTTATGTAAGTTTGCAGGAATGCTGAGAGACTTTCCGGGCTCTGAGAGGTTAGGGGTTGGAATCAGGTCCCTTGTATATCACTGCATTGACTTTTTGGGACGTGGAGTTATTGCAATTAAGATACTGGCCGGATGTGTGGGCTAAAGAGCCCGACTGATATCACAGGCATTTATTGATAATGCAACTTCTGAGGAAGAAATCTGGGGAATTGTTGTTCTTCATGTTTTCCTCTGCAAGCAAGCAAACCATATGGATTTATCAGAAGCACACAATGCTTTATCTAGCAGAAGAGAAAAAAAGAATAGTGTTTATTTTACTGTGGAGGAATGTTCTCTTTCAGTTTGGAGAGCCAGTTGCCTGAGCTGGCACTGTGTACCTTTTGGCCTTCAGCAGGAGTATTGCTCTGGTTTAATTCAGTCCTATCTTTAACCTGATTACTATTTACTATTTGTATTGTGATAATATTTCCAAGCTGCAGTCGAGGAGAAGGGCTTCATTGTGTTTAGGTGCTGTACAAACACACAACTGAAAGATAACTCTTGCCTTCAGCCATGCAACTAAGCAGCTCCTAAGCTGAATGCTGGCACATAGGGAGGAAAACATCAGCAGCAGGCTGGGCTGAGGGCTTGGGTTTGCTTCTCTTCCCAACTGTGCAATCTCAAGCAACTGGCTTTCCCCCATCTCATTTAACTTGTGCAGTGCTGTACAGAAAGCCTGGCTGAAGGACAGTGAAGGATGGTGGGAAGAGCTTCCTATCTCCCACTTCTATCCTCTTGTGGCACCTGATATTTAAGCAGATCATCTGCATCTGCCTTCTCCATGTGCCAGTGGGCACACAGGAAGGTAATGGTGAAAATTAAAGCAGTGCCCTGTCTGACAGTCACTTTGCAAAGTGTTAAGAAGACATTTCTGTAATGAGAAAAATCCTTTCCCAGAAATCTTACCAGAGTCCTAAGAACATTTTGTTTGGCAACAGTAGAGTGGCCTCCTGCTCCAACAATGTTTTGGGCCCTTTCTTACTGGTAAAGGGCAGCTTTCAAAAGGCCATTAGGCAGGGTAGTGGTTGGTTTAGTCTCACCATTTACCTCATCAAAGCCTGAGGTTTCAGTGGTCTTGCAGGATGGAGCTTTTTTGCCAGAAGAGGTTTGGCTGGGTCAAGGTCCACCTGTCTGGGTCTGGCAGGAGGGATCCAAGTCTTTCCTCCAAGCTGTTGATTGCATGACCACCCTCAAGAAATGGACTTTGAGTGAGGCCAGAGGTCTGGTAAAAGTGTTACTTTCTCCTGTGCATTGGAATGAGTCATAGTTCCATAAAGCCATTCTCACTTTCCAGTGCATGAACTTAAATTCCAGGAGTCTAAAATAAGTGAACAACCATGCTCAGTGTGGGTTTCAGGCAAGCCAGGGGAGGGCAAAGGAGAAGGAAGAAGGCAGAAATACTCTTTTCCAGCACTGGATTAATTTTCCAGATTTTATGTTAACACCCTCTCTCTCTCTCAGCAATATTTCAACTCTGTCTGGATTTTGATATTCCTCAAGCAGAAATTTGCTGAGTTATCCCCAGCTGCACAGCAAAGATGTGCGTTAGATGGTGCTGCTAAGGAAATAGGAGTGAAATAACAAACAGGGGAGAGCACAGTTCGGTGGGCTCTCTAAGTGGAGTTTGGACTCTTCCATTCAAATGCAGCAGCACCTTGCACTTCTTGAAGTATTTGCCTGTCTTATGCTAAAACCTACTACTGCAAATATCCTTACAAACAATCCTGTGGGTAAAAAAGAGAATTATATGACTTGGTACCTTTGATAACTAAAAAAAAAAATCTGTAATGTAGCACATGAAGTCCATCTTTGCAGGGGCTGAAGGCACAGCCCACATGACCACTACATGTAAAACTCAAGAAAGACTCTGTAAGAGCTTTTTTCCTCTAGAAAGAAATAGAAATAGCTGTAAAGCTATTTCTGTTGTTTAGGGGAATATGTCAAAGTGACACCAGTTCTGGAAGATGAGGTGACAAACCAGCAATTAACGTTTGCCTTTTCACTTACATTAATGTCATTTAAGAACAGAATACATACAGTAGACAGGATAATTCTATAATTTCTTTATATAGACCCTAATAAATTGTATTCAAGGCTGTGCCTGTGTTTTCTCAAAGCCCCACTGGTCTCCCAGCTCCTGCATATTTCTTCAATTCCCTGCTGGCTTTGTCTCTGGATTGTAAGCTCTCTTGTCAGAACTGGGTGTAGGATAGAGAAGTCTTTCTTTTGTACTTCTGAAGTGGATAGCATGTTTTTAAACAGTATTCTAATCTTAATATATATATAAAATAATGAAAATAATTGTCTCCTAATAGGACTTTCATAAGTAGCTTATGGCACACTGCCCTTATTGTAGAAAAGTATGTCCTTGTAGATAAGAAATGTCAATTAAAATGTAACCTTTGTGGAGGACAGCTTTATATGTAAATGAAAAAAAAATAATCAGTACATTTTTGGGTTTTGTTGTTTGGGTGTTTTTTATGCACAGACATAAATGGTAAAGGAAAAGTAATGTGCAGGAAGCTGAACCAGCATATTGTATCAGCACAGTAAATAACATCATAATGACTATGTTATCTTATCACAGTGGTGCATAGTTTTGTATGCAAATGTTACCTCAAATAGAGTCAACTACCTGCAATAAAGAGCATTTATTGTAGGAAATGCAAGAATGATTTCATTTATTTTGTTATTACAATTGATTTTCAAAAGAACACAATAGATTTGCACAGATCTAAGTTAATGGACAGCTTATTACTTGCTGCTTGTATATTGGATGTCACACAAGGCTTTCTAAAATATGACAGGGAACATGGGTGAATGAGATGGAGACACAGTCACACACTTCCTCATGCCAATGTCACAGGCCAGTAACAGAGGGCAAGAGGGAGCTCCTGCAGCTGACCTGGTGACATACTTCACACCTGGATAGTTTTACAATAATTTGATTTCTGGGCCAGCCAGGGAAACACCTTCCTATGATTGCCACTGTCTTGGGCACTCTGGGAAATAAAACTCTGAATCTATATAGACAGAGGAGAACAGAACTGAAAATTATTTTCACAGCCTTTAAACTATAAAAGAAGTAGTATTTGCTCTTAATGTAATCTAAAAAATTCTATAATTGAATAGTTTGTGTGGTAACAGCATGATAGCGCAGCTGAAAATGAGCCCTGTATTTGTATTGGCCATATACAAGTAAAATGCTTAAAGCAACAAAAATTTTGCTCTTCCCATCACATTTCCATTTGAAAAAATTACTTCTTTAAATTCCTTCATTTATCAGAACTTCTGCCTGAGATGTGCTTCTTTTTCCCCTTTCTGAATTCCTGACACAATATAAATCAAACAAATTCAAGATAGCAAAGCCGGGAAAACCATTATAATCGCAAAACCATCAAAAAGGTCAACCAGAAGGAAAACAACAATAGGATTCTGGTAACTGTTTGGGAAGAAACTATTCTTGCTGCAGTGAAACTCACTGTTTTCATAACAACAAATTAAATACCAAGGTAATTCCCTGGAGCCTTCAGCAGCATGGCTGCGTGGCAGCAGCAGCAGCAGCCACTCCAGCGCAATGCAGAGTGTCATTAGGAAAACCCGCTGGCTGCTGGGCCATTGGGGCAGCTCCGTGGTGTTTGAAGTTACACCGGAGTCCAGCCTACCATTTCAAAGCTCTGCATTGTTACTCTTCTCTTCCTCCCATTCCTGTCCGTTTCCCTATTCTCCTCTCTTCCTGTCCCCTGTCAGGCAGACGTGTTTTGGAATTCATTCATAGTACGAGGAGCTGAGTGTTGTCAGCCTGGTGCAGGTGGCTGGTGTGCTGGCTTCAATAGCTGGAAATGGGGGAGTTACAGCTGCACTGCTTTTTCGAGACTTTATTTGCTTCTTGTTGCCTTATAAACACCCTAAAAATGTGTAATTGGTCAAGTCTAAGCTGTCCTCTTACACTCAAATGACACAGGAGACGGGTCAGCAAGGTAAGTGTGCTGCAAACATCCATTCTGAAAAAGAGTGGCATTTGTATTTGCTTTGGCTGTTCAGCCTTGGAGAATGAAAAATCAAGACTGGCCTTTCTGAGACTCCTGTTACTCATCTACAAAATGTGATGTTCTATATATCAAAACATTTCAATGATGGTTGCCAAGGAACTGCAGGTATCAAAGCAACTTTCTTAATACTTTGCACTGGGAAGATTAGATTTTCCTGACTGGTGTGCAAAAATTATTATCATTTATCAATTATGGGTGAATAGAAGTGTTTACATTACTATGTCTATCCTTGTCTGAGCAACAGGCAGTAACATAATTTATAAACAGCCAGAGTGAAACAAAATGAAAAATCACATTTACAAAAAAATCCCCTCAATTAAATGTCAGGTAAAGAACATGCTGCAGCAATGCAATCATTGGGGTGCTTGGTCCCTGCCAACTGACAGGTTAAAAATAACCATTCTTATGCAATGAACAGCTACAGAAGTTTCATGGGTAATAAATACCCATGTGACAACAATAGTCAACTTTATCCTCCAAACCTGTTCACCACATAGCCTGAGGCTTGGTTTGTCAGGTCTGAAATATGTTTGCTGTGTTGATTCATGGCATTTTCAGGTAAATTCCTGCTACCTTACCTTGCAGACCAGGCCCAGTATTTCCAGTCCTTTCACTGAGGCACCTGGCTGATGTAACTTCATGATTTCATGAGATTCAGGGCACAGTGAAACAAAGAGTCAGAGAGGTGGTAAGGAGGAAGGTGTTCCTCCTCCTTCTCTGGACTCATTGGTTTGTTTCTTCCTTGCTTTTCCATACTGTTATCTCAGGCTGACTGCCCTTGTCCTGGAGTCAGGCGCTGCAGGGGCATTCTGACCCATTCTTAACTCTTCTGCAAATGAAAATAAAAGGAATTGAGGGGAATTTTATAAAGATTCCTGTCTTCAAAATAAATTGTTGCAACAACATCAAAATTAGAAATCAAGAACCCAAAAAGAAAAAACTCTTCTGAAAAACAGAACTTAATCTACATTAAATTTTAAACCCAGATATATGGTCTGTCTCCTATGTACTCAAGCTCTTCCCTCAGATCAGGTAGCTTCTGTATCTAGTCCAGAACTTCTGAGTCAAAGAAACTTTTAAATTTTTCTCTGGATTTCCCTAGAGATATCAATTGATATATCAAATGCATAAATAATTGTTCAGCGAATTTACTGTTAATAACACTTTCTACTTCAAACTGGATTTGAAAAGAGGTGGTAAAAAAATAGTATTAAATTTCCTACCAGTGCTTTGCCATTGGAGACCACTGTCATGGTCTAACCATAATTTCCTGAGACTGCATATTTTATTCCTTTCAGTAGTGAAAGAAAATGTTGCAGATTTAAATATCTGTCAGATTAAAGAAAGCCTGTTCTGGCTCCATGTGTGTCCCATTTTGTAGCATAGCCTCTAAAATCCACTTTATAACAGTTCTCTTTTTTCTTATGATCCTTTCAGCTACAATTGCAAACAGAAATAAGCATGAGGCAAGACTTCACTCAGCTTCCGAAAGGAGAGCTGTGAATAGCTGAATATCAAGTTCTCTGGACATTTGCATGCTTCAAATGGCACACACTGGATTTTACTTCACTTGACATGAAATTGTAGGGTGGGAAAGGCTGGTGAGAATGTCACTGAGATATGGAATGCATTCACTGAAGAAACTGAAAAAAACTGCTGGGAACCTTTAATTGCATTTTGGTTGCCTAGAATGCAATATAATGAAAGCAGCGTTCCTGTTCATGAAATAACTTCTGCCCTTACATTTGCTAAATTCCTACCAGAAGGAAATTTTCTTGGAATGGTGGGGAAATAAACAATAAACCATAGATGCAAACAGTAGGTATTCTGTGATGTCAACAATAATGTGGATGAAAACAATCCACAGACCATTATCTTTACATAAATGAGATGTTAGTCTTTCGGTGCAAGGTATCTTAATTTTTCCTAAGTTCTAACACATATGTTTGCAGAGATCTGCTTGCCAGTGGCCAGATCTACATAGTTACAAAAGAACAGTTTTATTTAAAAGGAAAAACAAGTTTGTTCTCTCCAGGAAAACATCCTCCTCCACTTCCAGGGATTTACAACACTTTAAGGAGACCATAATCACCAGAACTCTGTTAAAAACATTTGTCTGAAGTTACCAAACAGTAGGATGCACAAAAGGACAGAGAGAAGCTTCTATTTCAGGCTGATCCAGATAGGGGTAGCAGAGGAAAGCAAACCAAATCTGTTCTTGTTTTCATTATTGATAAAGTGCTCTGAAACTCACCTCACCATGACTGTCTAATGAAATCTGTAGAGAAGACCCAGTGTGAAAATGGAGGGTTGAAAGTCTAGCCCTGTTGAATGCAACCACAAGATCACAACAGACTTTTCTTTTGTCCTTTGTCTTTGCATATTACGTAGGACGTTGTTAATTCATCTTTCAAATGTTCCTTTATGGAAAACATTTACACCTGATATTAGTTTTGCTTTGTGGAAGTGAAATGCTAAACTTAGAATCACCATTTAATCATATGTTTCCTGTGCATTCCACCTGAGCACTGTTGAGGCAAGCTTTCCTTCTAATTACAGAGGTGAGCTGAAGAACCAGTGATTAAAATAAGATCAGCTTTTCCTTAAATACCGTTGTACTTCAGGAGAGTGATCAAAGTCAGTGGTTGCTTTCAGAGATATGCTAATTTACAGCACACAAACTTCTCAAATGAAGAAGAGTTGCCCTCTTTTTCTTGCTTAGATTTAGAAAAAAATAGAAAAACCCAAACCAAACAGTTCAGTGTACTGAGCAATCCTTCTATTAAAAACCCTCTGTCTTCCTTTCGGGTTAACAGGGGACTCAGCCTGAATAAGGCTAAAGCTTTTGCCAAAAAGCCTCAGGGAAGATCGTGTTCTATCTATAATTTTGTTGTCACCATAACACCCATTTTTTTTTCTTTAATTTTTTTAAATTTGCTTTTCATTAAGGAGAAGGAGACTTTTGTGGCATTATCAGTTAGTGCTTGCTAAGAACTTTTACATCCATGGTGCAATAATGTGTGACATCCATGTATACATGGTGCATATGCTCAGGTATGTATAAAGTGTTACACATAATTATTTGTGTTTCCTCCCTGTTCCTGATGTCTTGTGAAGCATGATTACAGCATCTGAAACCAAAACCAAATCCAGAATAATTTGTCAGATTTACAGAGTTCTAGTAACTCTCTGATAAGAGTTATGTGTCATCTAGGAGAAGCCTGAATGAAGCACAAAGTCCAGTTTCTCCTCAGGACACCTGGGCAAGCTGATGCCTGGGAAGGAGAGGAGTGCACAGCTTATCCTGCTGTGGGCTCTGCTCTGTGTGAATGCTGGAACTGGATCAAAAAGGCTCCCTCTAAGTATGTCTAACACACTTGTGGTAACAGTGGAAAATGGCCACTCATGAGATATCTTGTTCTTTATGTGGGAACAGGTATATCTCTGTACAGGCATATCTCTGTGTCTGCAGGACCAGCCACACTAACCCACAGTGGAGCTTTGCTGTGTGCCAACATGAGCACATTTCCACCATAACTGCAAGAGAGGGCAGCAAAGCCCTCCTCCAAAGCAGAATGCTGACAGAAAAGCTGTTCATTAAAATATCTGTTGAGCTGTGAGGTATTTAGGCTTCTGGTTAAATGTAAAAATATTCTGGGCATATCTGCTCTGTTGGCCACAGAAGTAGGGTGTCACCATTTGCTTTTCTTTGGTGATAAGTGATCCTATTGATAACTATTTGGAGGTATCCTGTCATTTAAAATCACAGTGCCCAACAATTGTGTTCAGATCTAAAACAGACTCTTTTAGCTATCCAAAACAAATGGTAGGATAGGGGCTTGAACCATTACTTGTGGCCAGGACACTCTGAACTCACTTTGACTCAGTACAGGTGTTGAAATCACTACAGGATTATCCCTGGAGGTGGGTAATCCTTTAAAGGTTCAGAGCTTTGGGTTAGATAAAAATCTAAACATTTGGATGTTTATCTGAAACCTTATCTCAGTCATCTAAACTCCTGGAGGCTGAACACCCATCAGTTGCAGATCTACAAGTAAAAAAGTAGTAGGGTCTCCTGTTTCTACAGACTTATAGCCTGATCCTGACATCTCTGAATAAACAAAACCTCACATTGATATCAACTTGCCTTTGAGCTGGGGTATTGGGAATGGGAAGTTCCCTTCAGCTAGAAGTGACCACAAACATTATCTGATGGGGGTAGAGGAGGAAGTTTTGGTTACAAAATATAGGGTTATTTTTTTCTCATGAAAGCCACTCATAGCAATTTTTTTCCACTGAAAATCTGTACACTTGAAAATAGTTAAAAAAGCTTTGGCAATTTTCCTTTATTTTCTCACAAAAAAAAAAAATCTTTATAATGAAAATAATGAGGGATTTTAAGTCCCTACTGGCATTTTGACTAAGGTCACCTTAACTGAGGCTGTGTGCTGTGGTGCCTCACAAGAAGCATAAGAAAGACTGTGAGTCTGAAACATGGACACTGCAGTTCACAACAGTGGATTATGTCTGTGCAGAGATATTTTGCTTCTCTGCTACAGTACCTCATATTTTTCCATTTTGCACCAAATGTTTTGATCCTTTCTGTCATTTCAATCAACAAAACAATTTTGCTAGATGGAGAAAAATTACCTTATGTCTATTAAAATGTGTGAGAGTATATTTCTGAAGAGGGGGAAGGGTAAGGGGAGAGTTTGAGTAATTACTCCTAGCCTTTGATGACATTCCCAGGTTATTTTGTTGTATCAGGCTGTATCAGAGGTATATGTGTGAGGAAACTGGGCACATCCTGGATATTTAGTGTGCCCAGACCCGTTTCACAGAGTTAAGACCATTGCTTTCTCAAGGCTTGCTGAAACCTGAAGTGCTGCTAGCTCCCAGTTCCCACCACTGCATGGAAAGAAAAGCTGCTGAAAAAAGGAAGAAATGGAGAAAGGAGAGGAAATTCATCAGGGGAGACAGTGGCTGGAAACATGGTAGGTACAGGTTCAGTTTTCTACTCCACCACAACTTCTCTCCTTCACCTTAGAGGACTCCTTTTGTCTGTGTTTTCCCTGTTGACTGTAGTGGCTAACACATTTATCTTAAGGGGTATTTCAAAGATAAGCACTAAAAAAGCCCACAAAAATCACTGTTTGACAGAGTAACAGGAGCTACAGGTGCTCAGGGAACAGACAAGAAACTGAACTGCACTACTTTTTGGCAAACACAGGCACTTTATTAAGGTCTGGCCCACTTGTCTATGCTGCTGTTCTTAAACTGAGTCTTTTCCATGCCCCTAACACATTAGTATAATAGAGAATTAACATTGTTTTCCAGTATTTTAGTGGCTGGGAAGAGAATTCAAACACTTCCCCTTTCCTTTTCCTTCTGATATGCCAATTACAGTCCCAAGTTCACAAGGGCAATTCTGCTCATTCTTGTACTTTTGGAACCATGTGTATAGCTGCCACACCACTTTTGTAACAACACTCTAAAAAAATGCACTTATTTGTTTGTTTTGGGACTACAGTAGGGTCACAAGATTAATGGTCATTAATTAGAAAGATGTTAGTATGACTTTCCTTTGATACAGAAATTTCAAATTGATGTCTAGAGAGAAAGTGATATTCAGAGTTTCACAGAATAATTATTTTCTCCTGTCCATGGCACAGTTGTCTCTTTTTGGCAGTGAAAAGAGCTTGCATGAAAAGGGAGGGAATGATTTACTTTGTATTATTACATTCTGTGGCTCAGGAGAATCATAATTCTGTTGAAGAAAACTATTTTCATTCTCCTGGCATTTTTCAAGCATCATTGTGCTTTGATAACTTATTCTCTGTCAAGCTTCCCTATTTAAGCAATACACTTGTTTTCCCTGGTTAACTACCTTTTATATGTACAGATGTTGTTTCTCATCAATGTTTTATGCTTCAAATAAAAATGCTAATTTGGTTCATGTAGAAAGACATTATTTCCTTTTTTTTTCTGGGTAGCTACACTGTCACCAAGATGATTTCAAGTGGGTCAGTAAAATATTTTATTTTATAAAAGGTATTTCCTTTTCAGTTCTGTTGCTTCTGAGCATTGCTCTGAAAATCCTACCCCTTGCAGAGGCTACCCAGAATTCAGGGCCTTTCTTTCTGAGTTGCAGAGGAGAGTTTTTTTGCGGGGGGTGGAGAGGGGAAAAGAATGACATAAGAGAAAATGCATCTCAGTGACTCATGAATCCAAGGCAATCTGCCCACCTGCTCCTCAGTGTGCCCTGGGTTCTCCCAGCAGTGCTGGTGTGCATTGCAGGAGTGGGAGAGGGCTGGGGAGCATGCACCACCCCTCAGAGGCACGCATTCCACAACTGCAAGCACATCTGGGCTCCCCCTCTCGCTTCATTCCCTCGCCCACATCGCTCTGGGGGAAATACTTGCAGGATGCTTCCTGTTTTTCACTGAATCCTCTCTCATACTTAAATTCTACTAAGCTGGGCACTATGAAAGCTTCCAACGATTTGCTAATTGAAATCTTTTTTCATGGAACTACTCAATACTTGCAGCAAGCATTTTCTGGCCTCGTCAACACCTGAATTTTTTGGCTGAAGTTTCTCAGCACGGTGGTAAGCACTGCTGGGTCTTTCCCACCTTATGCATCAGTACAGAAGAGCTGACTCAGTTCCAGGCAGGTTTTGGCTTCTCAGACCTGTAAAAGTCAGCTGCACTTGTCTCAGTGAAGGTGTCATTTGAAACTTACAGTCACCTGCCACCCGGCAAGGAACATGTACCTTGTTACTCTGCCCGGCTCTGAGGTCCCCAGCATAAGAAGGACTGGATCTGCTGGAACAAGCCCATGGGAGGGCCACAAAGATGCTGAGAGGGCTGGATCATCTCTCCTATGAAGACAGACTGAGAGAGCTGGCATTGTACAAGAAGTTCAGTTTAGGTGAGGCATTCAAAAAATTCTTTACTTGGAGGATGGTGATGCACTGGAACAGGCTGCCCAGAGAAGCTGCAGATGCCTCATCCCTGGAAGTTAAAGGCCTGGTTAGATAGAGCCCTGAGCAACCTGATCTAGTGGAAGATATCCCTGCCCATGGCAGGGGGGGTTGGAATCTGTGAGGTCCCTTCCAGCCCAAATCATTCTATCATTCTAGGGGTGAAAACGGGTTACTTTAGAAGAACTATTCACTAGTGGGCAGGTATTGCTCTGAAATTGTGAGCTGAGCCCTGAGGTGAGGATTTGAGTTCATTTCATATTTTTCTTGAGTTTTTGCAAGAGATATCTAGAGAGCCAACTGTGTGAAAATCTATATAAACCCAGTATGTTCCCAGAAAACATTAGGGGTACATATGGCTGTGCCTCAATTTCCTATGGCAGCTGGCACATACACCTCTCACATTCCATGCACAAGCAATACAAATGAAAACTGGAAATGCCAAACATTTGCAGTGGCTGCCTTCCACAAACAATACTACCAACTCAGACACTTCCTAGAGATTATTTAAAGATGACATATTTTCCAGTCAACTAAAAAAAAAAGCAACAGCAATTAAATGTCCTGGCTGTAGATATTTTCCTGATAAGATGTGGTAAGAATTGCACAGCCATGTGCCACAGCAACAAACAGCTTTCTGAGCTACAATCCACCTGATAGAAATTCAGATGACCCAGGTATTAAGCAGAGTATTGGCCATCATTTCACAAGTGGTCTAAGATGTACTGCTCTCCTAACATCATTGCTACATTTAAATGGAGCTTGTTTCTGTGGTCCAGGAGGGAGAAAAATATTTAACCCTTGGTGGTGAATGAAGAGTAGGTAAAAGGTGCATTCCCAGGTAGGAAACACATTAAACAGAAGACACTGCAGAAGAAACTGAAAGCACAGGGGGCAAGTGGATAGAACAGAGAGTCAGGGCCGGTAACAGGGAGCTGCCAGTCTGTGTATACACACACACACACACACACATATATATATATATACACATATACAGAGCCCATTCTAAATACAGACAAGTTTTCTACCCTGTGCAATTCATATGAACAGGAATCCCAGCTCAATGGATGTTATTCAAAGTATTCCACCACCCCCTGAAAAAAACAGTAGGCTTTTTCTGCTGTGTCAAGACAGGCAAACTGGTTCAAAGCACTTAAGCCAGCAAACATGTCTGCAATGCAGCCCAGCCTAAAGGCAGCAACAGACTAATAATTTAATAAGGCTGCCCCATCAGGCTTAATTTCAGCCTTTAAAATGTCTTGTGTGATTGGACCTTTGGGTGAGACACATACATTATAGAAGTACATTATTTCTTAAATAGTAAATTCTTTGGGGCAGGAACCCTGAGTTTCTACAGGTCTCTATTTGCAGCAGCCTCATTCAAGGATCCCTGCACTATTACAGCCTCAGAAGGCAGAGTGGTCAGAGTGCATTTCAGTTGTTTAAAACGCTTTGGTTTTTACTGCTAAAGATGTAATCTTGCATTTCTTTCACTGACATGGTATCATACACATAGAGCAAATGGTACCAGCCAGCGAGCAAGCCCGGACTCAGACGTGTGTACCTCAGTGGTGCCAGCATCAGCTGACAATGACATGCTGTCAGAAACATGGATTAGCCCTCAGACTAGGTGAAAAGAAAGAATTAAATGAAATCTGCTGGTACTATTCTAGGCTCTGAGAATGGGAATGTGGAACAAAACATTGTATACAAACTTAAGAAATGAAATGGAAAATGTAAGAAAGCGACAAGACACAGCAGCCTGAAGGAAAACTGCCAGGCATTGTGCAGTCCCTGACAGGGAGAGTTGTGGAACAAAATATTGGTGTACTGTAGAAATGTGGCTCTAACATCTTAAACTCTAATTTTCTCATCCAAAATTTATACATATAAACTATGAACAAAGCACCTTTGTCCTAACTCTGCAGATAGCCTGAAACCACCTGAGAGGTGTGAGTCTCCTAACAGGGACAAGATACTTTGAACCCCCCAAAGGCATGTAAGTGATCTAGTCTATTAATTACTTTGCTGCTGACAGCATTGGTAGAACCATGCAGCTGCTGCATTTGTCCCAAAAACCCAAACTACAGTGTCACCCTCAGCCACTCCCTGCACTGCTCCTGCAAAAACCTTCATCTCTCAGCTGAGGTCAGCTGTGGGATGCCAGTTGCAGAGAGGGAGGTGGTGCTGGGTTTTGCCACATGAGGGAAGAAGACCTTCTTGGCTGACCTTCCTGCCAAGGCAACGAGCAGACAGGCTACTAGGATTGCAACTTTTCCTGCAGCCAGTCAGATAAAAATTCCCCTCCTCTGATTTTGTGACATTGTGTCAGAAAAGCAAGAGATAATAAGCTGGAGGAGCCCCTGGGTGAGGCAGATGCATCTGCTCCGATCCACTCTTGCCTTCCCTCTGTGAGTGCCTAGGTCCCCCTATGTGGGTGTTGCTACCGGCTGCCAACCATGATCATGAGCTGTTTGTCTCAGAGCTGTCTAGCCAGTCTTGCCAGAGAGGTCTCCTGCAGCTCTCATCCCTAGGTAAATCCACTCTGCTGTCTGCACGAGTCCCAGAAGACTCATAGCTCAGTTCACTGTGAATTAGAAGGGCAGGAGATTTGATTTTCTTTTGGATTCCTTGCACCAGCTATAAAAAACAAGCTGCCATTCAGCTCTTATCTGCCAAGCTCTGTATATGTGAATTTTGCTTCCTGTTATTGCAGCAACGGTAGGGATGGAGAAATGCTCTTGATTTCCTTTTTGAGAAGAATTTTCTTTTCTAAACAATTGGTATTAACCAGAACAAAACAACCAAGAAACAGCATGCTCGTTTCACAGATTCCAGTAATGTTAGAGCTCTGTACATTGTTTCAGCTCTTGCTGAGATGAAGCTTGATTACGTTAATGTTAGCCAGCCATTTAATTTGTTTTACTCAGGGACACTTTCACTAGAGGCTTCCTGAACCCTGAGGAACTGGCTCGGATCACAACAGCGAGGGTGGGCAAAGAATGACAACAGGGTTTTTGCCTGACTTCTAGGAAAATACCTGTCTGTGTTCACAATGGGCCTGTTCACGTGCATTTTCATATGGGTGTGTGACTGTATTTGCCAGCAGAGACTTAGGTGTGTCCTCCACATGTGGCTTGTGACCAATCTCCACCAGAGGAGCGTAGTTACAAGACTAAGGTCCTGCAAGTCAAACAAAAGAGACACTTCAGAAAAGGGCCACTCAAGGGTAAAGCTGCTGGGTGAACTTCTCAGAGAAGGCACCTGACAGTACAACAAAAAGTTCATTTGGAGCCTGATGCAAAGTGGCCACAAACCAAGGAGCTCACAGGCAGATCCCAACAACCCCAGCGGGTTTCCTGTATGTGTGACTGTGCTCTGCTGCAGCCTGCTGGAGCTGAGCAAACCAATGGTACAATCAGTACCACCTGCTTGCTCACTTGTCCCTGTGGTCAGGACCTGGCTTACCCAGGACACCACATAACCATGCAGCCCATACAACATCTGATGTAGATCCATGTGGAATATTGCTCAAAAAACATAGGCCTGGCTGAGAGAATCACACTAAATCAAAGGTTCTCAAAATTAGTACTTGTGAAGAAAGTCCCAATCCTGTCTTAGATGAATCTGTCAGTGCAGAGCACTGTTGGGCCATGGGCTACTGGGTGAATGCAATGCACTTGCTTAAATGCAAAAGCCTGAGGGCTTTCCCTTGTCTCGTGAGCCTATTTGTGACAAACGAGACGAGCAGAGCCAGTAAAGAAAGGACCACTTCCTTGCACACTAGACACACTTTGGGCGAGCCCAGTCTTACATGTCTCCCAAGACCTTGGGAGGTAGGAGTACAACATCCATGTGTTTCCTGTGGTATCCTTATTGCAACTCAGCTTCCTGGTGCACATACTGTTACAGGAGCAGAGGATAAGAGAAATAGAGATTAGATAGACAGGACCATTGATATTACTCCCAAAAGACCAGATCCAGCCCTCTTGTTCCCTAAAGCAAACTGGATCAGGGTACATGAGTCAGTTTCTGCAGCTACAGGTCAATGAGGGACACAGGCTCTAGAGCCAGGCTGCCCAGCAACAGGCCAGTCTTTACAGCAGGATGATGAATTATTGGAGACCTAAGTACATTGTGATGAGGTGGCATAACCATTATCTATTCTACAATGAAACAGCTTGCACTTCTCATGGAGAGCTCATCAGAACTGTAACTTTTCAGTTTAAATCTTATCGTGCTGTATGAGCAGCTGGTTTACGTTTTGCATTGTCCATTTCAAGGAATTATTCTCCTCTGTTTGTTTCTTAAAAATTAATATCTTGCATCTTGCCTTACTTTGATGGTTTGTTTTACGTTTCAGGAATGCAAAACAATTGCACAATAAATCACTGGAGGAATGTACATGGGGGTTATTTGTCATGGTTATAAATAAATGAACTTTAGCAATAGTTGATAAACAGAAGATTATGGACAATTTGGGCAGGCTCTCAAAAAGATCAGATCATGACTTTAGCCTTTTAATAACAAGCTGTACTTTATTGTCCCATAACCCACTAGAAACACTGCATGCAGGGTGGCCAGGTGACTCTCCAAGCTGGCAGCTGGTTGCCAGGAATAGGGGATAAAGCCCTATTATTCTTGTAAAGAGGGCCTGTGCCACATAGCTGTGCCAGGAGCAGACACCCAGCACTTGTGGAGACTTTACTGTCTGTGAAAATTGTGAAGGAAGTTCATCCCACTGATGCTTAAGTTTTTGGAACTTAGCTTTAGCTGTTAATATTAAATGAGAATCAAATTTGGACTTATGCCCCTTGGAATCAAGCATGAAATCAGCTCATTACAGAAGAGACTCCAAACTGCTAATCATAATGTTCTCAAACACCTTAGAACCCTTCACAGGGTAAAGTCTTTTTTCATTTGGCACTACTGAAAATAAATGTTCCTGCTGAATAGAAATAAGATTACCCATATATTATGTTCCCTGAACCAAGGACAGAGAGAGAGAAAGAATATCCAGCCTTGAACTTGCCAATGAAAGTATTGGATGCTCCAATTTTTATCGACTCTAAAAAAGTCACTGCAGTTCACATATCTTTGTACAAACTGGCTACTTCTGTGGCAATCTTTGTGCCCCCAAAAACCCAGTCAGACTTAGGTTCTCTGTTAACCGTAATCCCATTTACTGCTACATTCACTTAGAGAAGTTTAGTTGAATCTTGCTTAAACTTGTACCTCTGAAAGTCTAGACTCAGTCCAGCTCAGGGGGGAAAGAAGAGAGCAAAACGATATGCTGGGTTTTTACTAGGAAGGGTTATTCCTTAAAAATACATCTCTGAGAACATATGTATCTCTCTGAATAGAGGGCCAAGGCTCAAGAACACAGCAATTAGTCTGATTTCAAACCCCAATTTGAATTGTATTTTTGAAATGCAATGATGGAAGGAGCTGTAATTGTAACAGATGTGCCAATCTTTCAGAAGCATATTTCAAAAGGGTAATTACAGTAGTTACGAAGTAACCACCTTTATGATAGTAGGATGCAATTAATTCAGACAGTTCCCTATCCATCAAGGTAAAGTGCAACAGAAAGCAAAGGGTGGGGGAAAAGGCACTTAGGTATGCAAGCCTCTGTTGGTGGGTTTGCAATTGCAGTCAGACCTAGCACTGCTTTTCAGACACCAATATCCGAATTGCTGCTATCTGCCAAAAATGCTTGTGTGCAGTACACAGCTCTTATTGTCTATTGTTGTTATCTCTCCAGACATCTAGCTTGGGAATAGCTGAAGTGTCCTTTGCTTTTCTGTCTGAGGGTGTGGTGAGATGGCAAGGCTGGGCCGATACCGAGGCTTGCAGACGCCACGGGACTGGGGGGGGATGCACCCCAGCCCACCTCCCCTCCCTGCTACCTCCTGTTGGCACTGGTGTGCAGCTGGCAGGCCAATAAACCAATTCAAGCCAGGGAACCAGCAGGAAACTAACCCCAGGGGTGGGAGAAACAACCCACAGCCAGTCTAGCAGGCTGAGTAAGCCCGTGCAGAGACACACGTGCCAAAGCTGGAGCAGAGAAGGAATGAAATAGCATTGCTGGGAGGGAGAGAGACAGGGACACAGCCCCTGCACTGATGTTGCATGATGTTTGCTTTGCCCTGCTGTCTGACCTCACTTCAGCTTCTAGGAACAGTGACCTACAGTGTCCTAGGAATGACAGTTTCTTCTTCCAGTCTTTGGTAGACCAGCATGTATGGATGTCAGTGTGCTGGAATACAGGGGGTGTACTGTGCTTGGGGAAAGCATCAGCCCCGGAGCAGGAGATTACATCTGAGCAAAGACAAGTTATGTAAGGAAATTTGCCAGAAGACAGGACTACTATAGCTATGCAATCAACCAAATCCAGACTCAGCATCAGCTTCTTTCCTTACTCTTTCTTATCCATGCCTCAGCACCTTGGAGCAAACAGAGCTGATGGGAAGTTTAACAGGAGCAGGGATAGAAGGAGGAAAACTCTGTGAAAAGTGCCAAAAATGCTTAGGGTCTGGTAGGCAGAAATCAGTGCTAGAAAGAAAGGACACTTGTGTACAATCAGAAAGATTAATTTTCTGAATGTGAAGGACATTCAGAATACAAATACACTCCTGAAACTGAAGCCAGAGTCACTCCTAAAGACCAGCTGTAGCACCAGCAGTAAGGCACTACTCCCACCACAGCCCCTCTGTGATTGAGGAGACCCCCAAACTGTGTGTCTGTTCCCCTCAGAGGCTCAGCACACACACTGGCCTCAGAGAAAGAGTCACACTTTCTACAGGAGAGCTTAGACCAGGCCAAGGTACAGCAGGCACACACAGGTCTTTGGAGAGCTGGCCCAGATCCAGGTTTGCTCAGTCCTTGGTACCAGGGAGTGTGGGGTGGACAGGGGGGACCCCCATGCAGATTCCTGCCCATGGACAACCCTTGCACAGCCCCAGATGTCCACCAGATCCCTGGTGAAAGCTGCCGAGGAGCACTCCCGTGCTTGTACAAACAGGAAAATATGACAACTATCTGCCCAAAGGGGTTTCTGGTTCCATGACAACATACCAAACATTAAGTACTCCCACCTTTCTCAGGGGGAATTTTCAAGGCAGGAGGCAGGTTGGTAGGGAGGAGAGCATCTAGGTGCTACAGAAACAACATGGGCAGGTGCAGATCACACTACTGCAGAACACCTGGCAATTGTCAAAACTGCAGAAATGAGTCAATTGGTGTTGATACTTCATTACAGAGCATATTTTCCTTTATGATTATTAAATCTTTAATCCTTTACTGGCACATTTTTTTCTGCTCTCCCATAAACAGTTTTTGGTTTCCTGGAACAGAGTGAGGCTCCTTTACACAGTCAGCCACAGCCCAGAAGAGCCATGGAGAGGAGAGTAAGCACTGAGGCATCCTCTTTGCTTTGTTGTTCTCATTTCAACTTGATAGACCTTGAGTTTTTCTTAGGAGGAGGCTCCAACAGCCTCTGTGGACAGAAAGGGAAGAGCCCAGGAGGCAGGGGGAATTCTCAGGGTGGGGCATATAGGCTACAGATGCCTTCACCCTCCAGCAATCATTAGAGACATGTCACGGTGGGTAACCAGAGCGTTCCCGGGAGAATCATTGCTCAGCGCAAACCCAGCCTCTTCCTCACACTGCCCTTCGGCCAGACTGCACAGGGTTGTTGGGCCCTGTGCATTTTCATGCTCTCTTCCACACTTTCATCAGCCTTGGAACATGCTCTCTCATTGTCAGGGCTTGACTTGACCCGTGGGACAACTTGAAGTGATGAGGAAGTAACCCTGTACCTGCAGTATCACTGAGGCGGTTCTTCTGCTGAGGTTTGGTCATTGTTCCCCATCACCTCACATCCAGCTTCCCCAACCTGTTCTGCCTTCCCAGATAGCTTGGGCATCTGGAACAATTCCCGTGCTGCAATTTCAGTGTGTGTGTTCTGTTACTGTACATATTGTTGCAGCACACAGATAGCATTCAGTTGTACTGAAGAATAACCCTAAAAGCAGAGCTGAATTCTCACCCACTCCTGGATCGAACCACGAAGGGGCACCTGCACACAGCCATCCATACCCAATGCAGTGTTTTCCCACAGAATCATCACCCATTTAGAGCTGTTCAGGTTGCTCAGGTCAGAATAATAGAAACGACAGGAGGAAGGCAAATAGTTTGCACAAGAGGGAACAGTGAGGGTTTTCTGTGGCAGACTTGTATTATTGGATAAGAACAGGGCAACCATTTCTAGAGGAAACTGTGTCAGACTCTCTGGGTGTGTATGAGGTACCTGCTTTGTATCACGCTGGAAACACAGTGGAGCTTCAAAATGGAACCAAATTATGTTGGTGTCCTATTACTACGGGTTTCAAAAACGCCAGTACAACCCCATACATAACATTCTTACTCATGTGCTCTGCCTTTAAATGGTCTTTGGACTCTCCACAGCTCTTTGTGGCTGAAGATGCCAGAAACCAACCAGCTCATCAGTGCAGGTTTCTAGCCTCCTACGTTTGTGTATATCCAGTAAACACAGTTATTTGGCTCTAGCCAAGCCCTTGTGGTTTCTCCATGGAGACTTTGTTGCCCTAAAGAGCAAAAGACTTGAAATATGTGACTAATTATGATGTCTTACCCTGTTTGCATGTGCAGGACTAGAAATGCTTTGCTGAACAGACAGGGATCCTCTTTCCTAGTCATGCAAAGCACAAAGCACGAAGGGGAGCTGAGGCAACTCATAGGAGCTGTGCTCCAGGAAGGACAACAGCCACAGCTTATCAGTGGGGCAGTCTAACAAATACTGGCAAGCAAAGATTGCCCACCTTTAATCTAGGAGAGGCTCTTGGGTATGTTTCTGACTGGAAAGCTTGCCAGATAAGTGACACCCCTGTTTGTTAGCTACTTCATCACTGTGTAAAGACCAATCTTCCTCTGCTCTGTCACACTTTGTGTGATGTTGTTGCTGTTTTCTGGCCATGCAACACAGTCACCTCAGCTACTGGACTTACAAAGAAAATGCTTGCAGAACTCAGACTCAAAATGTATACCCTCCAAACTTACCAATCAGCAAAAGTTTTGAAAGCAAGCTTGAAAGAAATATAGGTTGGCTAGAACAGCCTGTTTAAAGTCCAGATTCAAATGAGTACTCATAGAAAATATGTTGTAGTATACACCCAGATTTTATGACACAACAATAATAATTGTAATACCACCTAACTTTCATCTGTAGATCTTGAAGGCAGTCCACAAGATATTAAGCATCCTTAGAGCAGCTACTTTGAATAGGCACTTTTTCAGCTGCTGACAATATTTAAATTACTGAAGCAGATTAAATGATATTATTAACTAATCACCTGCCAAGCCTTTTTACATCAAGTTGCTACCTGGAGCAAAGTATTATGCTTAATTTTGGAACAACCGGCACCTATGGTTTATCAGGGCAACTGTAAGCATAAACAATAAACCTAACTGCACAAAGGTTCATTTGCATGGCCTAATTTAGTTTTTGCCAGTTGTACACAGCATTGTTTCAGCCATGCAGATGCTATTCTGCTGAAATCAGTTGACATCTAAGGGAATACAAGTGACTTGGGAAAACAAAGCCTTAGCTTTCCAGAGATGATGCAAAGCATATCAGAGTGGATCAGTCCAGGAATCAGAAGTATAAATCAACAAGAAATGAACACCTCAAACCTGGCAGAGCAATCAGGGCTTAAGTGGATATGCCTGACAGAGGGAGGGGAGAGACTGAGGCCTACTCATGAGATGAGGAGTTATTTTTCTTCTTCCAAACTGCTGTTAAATTTTGTTATTGTGCAATATCAGGCTCTACTAAGTGGTAGATAGTGCATTAGATAGGCACAGTGGGTGGTAGATGTGTATTAAGATATTGCATGAAGCAATAACGTTTCCTAAACTTTCTCTGTCTTCTACCCAGCACACAATGCAAAAAGCATGAAAACTACCCACAGGTTAGTGGTGGGTAGGTTTGAAGGGCCCATATTGCACTTGAAGGTATTTTGACTGCGTTACAAATAGCCAGTCTCACAGGCTGCAATGATCCTATGAAGTTGCACAATACTTGTGGAGCTATTTTTCATTAAAACTTGGGGTCAGTGTTGTTTGGACAATGCTTTCATACACATGCTGCAATTCTTGGGGTTGTCCACGGCAGGGCCAGTAGTTGGAACTGACGATCCTGGTTGCCTTCCACCTCAGCTTATTCTATGATGATTTTCAAGGTGCTAATTGAACTTCAAAATGAAAATTGAGTGTTTTGCCCTCACAGTGAGGCTCAAAGCCTGAAAATGCAACCAAAGGGTGTTTTAATGGCTGAGATACTACGGCACAAATAATATGTCAAGCTGCACTAAAGAGACAAAATATCATTTTCTGTGCTTACTGTTTTCCATGGAACATATCTACATTTTATTTATCACAATTTGGAACACGATAAAAGAGAGATTTTTGGATTTTCTGAGAACCAGGAGAATGCCCTACTAAGGTTCCAGGTTAGTCAAGATCCATTTTTTTTGTGGGCAGCAGGTAACACCTCAAGTATTGAACCCAGAGAAGGAAAAACACGTATTCACTAAAGTAAAGGAAAAGACCCTGAAAAATGGAGCCTCTAGGCTGCCTGTCTGCCACAAAACATGCTTGCAGCCAAAAGGCTACATGAAGTCAAGTCGATTTATCATTTTTTAATTAATTTTAAGATGACTTTAGGCACCACAAAATATGAATATAGGTTTTTCCTTGTGAATGATAAAAGAAACAGATCTTGCAATACAGTATAGTGTGCTCCCTCTCTCTTTCTGAAGCCTTTTCACTATATTATTCCAAAAAAGAGGCAAAAGACAAGACTTTCCGAATTATATAGCTCATGTTTTGCCAAAGCTTGCAAAAAGGCAGCAGTACCATTTTCACATGAGCCCATTGCAATGGAATTAGGAATTACTGTATTTTGTCTCATACCTCAGCCAGAGGTGGGGCCTTTGTGTCAGTGCCAGGACAAGTCTAGCAACAATTGTCAGGTAACCTCAGACTGCAATTAAAATGAACTCTGAAATAAAGGATTTCTGAACAGAAAGTTGTAAAAGAGAGACAGGCAGAGAAGAAATGTCTGAAGTTCAACAAAGGCGATGTCAGGCTCCTATATCTGGGGAGGAATAACCCTGGTACCAGTGCAGGCTGGGGGCAGGTGGCCAAGCACTGGAACTGGCTGCCCAAGGGGGTTGTGGGGTGTCCCTTACTGCAGAACTGTCTGGATGCAATCCTGTGCCATGTGCTTTAGGATGACCCTGCTTGAGCAGGAAGGTTGGACCCAGATGACCCCTCTGAGGTCCCTTCCACCCTGACCGACCGTGTGATTCTGTGAAATGTTATTATATATTTACTATTTTAACAAGAGAATCAAAATCTCACCATGATACTCAGTAAGACAATGAGATTCTAGAAGACAAATTTCAGATTAACTCTGTGATGAAATATTGGGGGAATTCATTATTTTTAAGTCATAGTTGAATGAAAGAATTTCACCTCGCAGTATACTTTAGTCAAACACATAAGTGATAGGGATGGAAAAGAAAAAAATTCCTTATGTTAATTTTAATGAACCAGAGGAAATGCCTATAGAAAGTAGGAAAGAATATAGTTTTATATGGTCTCTGTATCTTAGGGTTGTCTCACAGTCTTCACAGCACACAGAAATTACAGCTTTGCTGGGGCAAAACCTGCATTTTTAGCTTAGGAAGAGCCAAGTAACTCTATCAGTTCTCTGTAAATCAGAGCTGACTGTGGTCATTAGCTCCAACATGCAGATGCAGGCGTCCAGACATGCAGGTGAAACCACAAATTGAGCCATGCTATGTACAAGGCTTCCAGCCATCACTTCCATTATTGGAGCACCAGGATGACTCCCATCTTTACAACTCCCATTCTTGAGCACATCCCCTCAAGCCTTGTGTTTCCATCCATACCAGAAGAACAACCACCACCATCTCCTCCATCCCAGCCTATGTCAAGTAACACCCTCGGTCAATAGAAATGCACTTCCAACCCTTTTGGCTCTTCAGAGACCATGGCAAAGCTTTCATATACATGGGAACTGCAGTGCACAGGTCACCATGGTGCTGTGCAGGGCCAGGAGTTGGACTTAATGGTCCTTGTGAGTCCCTCCTAACTCATCATATTCTGTGATCAGAGAGCTGAGGGGGCAGGAGTTGCCTCTAATAGGCTCCACTTTTTAGGCAAAGCTGCTGTCTACAAACTTGACTGGTTGGTCTCCTACTAGCAGCCACACTTATCTGAAGACCTACTGTGGCACGGTACAGTGTGACTCACCTGGTCTGGGTGCTGCTCAGGGCCCACACATGGACTATATTTACTGCTCCATTGCCATTATTTTGTATCTGGAGTTAAGCATGTACCTTGTAATTAGCAGCCTACTTAATTGATTTTTACCTTGCCCTCCCCAGAATAGTTTGACCAGATTGCTGGACTCTGTAATGTAGTGCTTCCTTGAATTTTACTGGGGTTTTTTTGCTTTGTAACTTCTGAGATGGCAGCTCATTTGAAAGTACTTGTGGGCACTTGAAGTATTTGCTATTTAGCCATCCAAACATTTTGATCTGAAATATGGGACCAATCACATTTTTTGTTTCCCAGGGCATCGGCTCAAGTCCTGCCCTCAGATTGCTGTATAATCATAATCTCTTTTAGCATTTAGATACTGTCCTCCTCAGCAAATTTCCATGCCCTTTCCAGAAGGGGACAGTTTTGTTGTATACATTTTTAGAACAGCACCTGTTTGGTGCACAGAAGTAGAATGGCTCCCCTTTGTGTTAGGCCAAGAACAGAGAAAAAAGAACTTTGATTTCCTCTTGCCCAGTCAGTATCCCAGTTATAAATGCCATCAATTTCTTATACCTTAACATTTTGTACATAGTTATGTTTACTGGTTCCACTTTTCCAGCAAAATCAAGATGGAGCTTTGGTGGCTAGTGCACGGTACTCGGGATCCACTGATTTTGTGACCACATCTGCCTGTGAGCCTGGTCTCAGAATGATTACACATCCAGTCCAGATGCATGGAAACAACTGGCTTTAGTGGAAATTGTGGCTTTTCTGGATTGATCAGCTTTGCTAAGGAGCAGTCAGGGCTGGAAAGTGATCTGTCCTTCAAATTTGAACCATTTGTATGGTACCTGAACAAAGAAAAATAATTGAACCCTCAGTAAAGCTTTCCAGTGCACATGGCTCCAGTGCACATGCCTCACATGCCTTTCCTGCTGAGCTATTTCTGCTTCACTGGCTCCACAACTGGAGTTCCTGTGTGCAAAACAAGCTAAGGGGGACAACTGGTGTTGATTGTGGCAGAAGTTTATTTCCTCAGGTCTGTTTCTACATTAAGTCCTTTTTGGGGATTGCTTTAATGCTTCTGTTGATATTTCAGTATTGTCCTTTTCATAAAAGATATCTAAGGGTGACCTCCAAGAGCAGAAACTTCTCAGAAAATGTGAGATGGAAAAGAAGGAAGCTCTCTGTGAAAGAAAAATCACCAGAGATTTCACTTTGATCTTACTCTATTGTTTTGGTTTTGCTTCTTTTCACAAAGTTCAAGTATTTTCTCGCCTGTAGCAATGCTAACAAATGTAGCATGCAAACACACCCTCTTGCTTGTTGCTGATTACTATATTAAGATAGGTGTCAGATCAAAAAACAGATGGAACAACAGAGGTCTAGTTTACAAACTTTATTTAAGCAGCTACATTAACTTAGAAATACCTTGCAAACTTCTATCACTGCTGTTAATTGTTAAAATATACAGACTGATTTTGCATCTGCTACTGGAAGGAGTCGATAGGGCCAGCTCTGAAAAGCTTCCAAGGCTTTGCCTGTGTACAAGTTTTGAGCACATCTTCCCTGGATAGTTTGGTTTCTTCATGCAGTAAAGATGCCCAGCGTGCAGCACCAAGCCAGGCTGGGTATGCCTTTGCACACAAGTGCAACCCAGAGAGGAGCAGATTTCACTGAGAATGTTTCTTGCCCCTGAAATGCTAATTTTGCTGGCATAAGATTTAAATTGGAGCTGTACGAAATCCAAGAATTGCTGCAAGGTAAATGACACAAGGGGGTGTAGGAGTAAATACCATGGCTGGACACATTCAAATGCAGCCCACAGCATTTCCCCCTCTTGCCTCTCCTCCTTTCAGTCACAGAGCTTAGCCCTCCTCTATGACAAATCACATTCCAAAAAATTTAATGACTGCAAGCATTTAATGAATTATTAAAAATCACTGTAAGCCAGCTATAACTTCTTTAAGCAAGACTGAGCCCCACACCCTCTCTGTGGTGCCTTCAGTGAGGTGGCTGAGCTGGCCCTGGCCTCTGGCTAACTCTCCCTCTCTTTGCTCCCTGGGCCTTGGGGACCACGGAGGGCTCTCAAGGATGGGCTCCTGCAGCTGAAGGACCAGTAGAGGGCATTCAAAACACAGAGTTTCTCAAATGGTTGGGTGCCCATAGCACCCAATAAAATCAATGAACTGGTGTTATGTGGACACAGTAAGTTGGAGAACACCTACACTTCTCAATTCATGTTTGTTCAAGACCTAATGGAGGTAATATTTGTCCTGACGCTACCACAAGGGCTGTTCCTATGTAATTACTGCCAGAATTATACCACAGGAGGCTCAAATCATATAGTAGCAGGTTACTTCGGGGTATGGAAATTCAGATTGGCATCTCTTGTTTGTTTTGCTTTTTGTTCAGGGTTCCAGTAGACATCAAAGTAAATGGCCCTCACCGCCGTTCACATTACTCCTCCATATATGTGTGCAAACATGTTCATCCAATTCTCCTAACTCCAATGTAGCCACTCACAGGTCTCCTTCTTTGTTTGACAAGGTATTATTTAGCAGCCACCTTTTCTTCTGCTACCTTTACCCTGTTATCACTTCTTTCTGCAGTTTGATTATTCAGTTAAAGAGAAGGAGGTTTATTTGGTTTGCCTATTTGTTCGGATAAAGGTTTACATAGTCTATAATTTTCTTGCTCTTGAGTTACAGCTGGATTGTTGAGCCTAATTCTCCTAAAACACAGCTTTTATATAAAATAGAAGTGTATCTCACTAACTTAACAGATGTGAGGTTTAGCACACTGCCATCTTTAGATGAAAAGTAAGACTAACTAACAACTGGATGGTAACACAGTTCTGTCAGTGGAGCACGCAGTATTTATTGACAACCACATTAAATACAGTCCCTGTATTTAGTAAGGTCAGTTGTGGCAGTGCAGTCATCACCAGGACAGCATTTAAAGTCTGTATCGGTGTTGGAACCATCAGTGGGATCTGCAGTGAGCTCTTTCAGCACAGGCTGCATTTGCTGAAGGAAAGTCTGTGAAGTGTGTAGTGGCTGTGCACTGTGCCTGTGCCTCCTGCTCACAGCAAGTGGTTACTGCCTCAGTCTTTTATTCATTAAACAGTGATGTCCTGCCATAGATTTGTAAGCCAAAATCTGAAGGGAAGAACACAACCATTGTTTGGACAAACACAGTCTATGATCATATTCATAGATCTTAAAGCCATAGCATTATAATCACACTTTTATTGTGGTGGGATTTCAGCCGCTCATTTCCACATTAGTTGCTGAATTGTCTGAGATGAATTATTTTTCCTGGAGAGGACTTCTCTTCGCCTCATGGATGAAGAGTTTTCTAGACATTGAATGTGACAACTCAAATGGTGTAGTGGAAGTTTTTAGGGTTATCTGGCCCTCAGACTTAAGTTTTCCAGGAACAGCACGGTATTTTGTTCTCTCTTGTCCTTCAGGATCATAACTGACTTGCATTATAAGTTTTCCACTTATTTGGCATATTGAAATTTAATATGTGGGAGGGGAAACTAAGGGAAGAAGTTCTATTCCCCTGCTTGCTCTTCAGATTGGAAGCTCCCTAAATTCTGCAGCTTTATTCTGAAAAATAACAATTCTTTTCCTTTTTCTTCTATCTAAACCTTCCTATCAGCATTAGCTGGGGAGAAGTAGAGCAAAAAGGAGAGGAAGGAGCAGAGGCTAGAGGAACAGGCAATGAAATTCTATTTGACAGTTCTCCTGTGAACTCGCAGGTCCCCTGCTCTATAGGCCTGCTGAAGCCCCAAAAGCATTTTCCTTGCTGATGTTCACACTTTTGTGATGGGATATTTCAAGAGGTATCATCTTGAGGGAAGATCTATGACTGAGGAGGAACTTCGTCCTGTGTACCACATTCTCTCCAAGGGCAGATGCTCCTTGTGCTACTCCCAGTGCAAGGCACAGGGCAAAGCTCTAGAGGTTGGGATTGAAGTACACAAAGCTGTTTAATTCTTTGATCTTTGTAATCCATCACAAATTGCCCCTCAAGTCACTAATCTCCATTTGTGCCTCATGTCCCCATCTATAAATGCCAATAACAAGTCCTTTCTCCTGTCTGTTATTTTTCTTGTGGTCACACTATGAACTGTTTGGAGGATGGACTATCCACGATGGATCCACCAGCCTAAATTATAACCAATAGTAACATAGCACCAGGAAAAAGTCTGGTTAATCCAGTAAGTGAAGCTCGAGGAATTAGCTCTGAGAACATTTTTTTGGGGTCATTTCCACTGACTGATGCAAATGGACACTGATTGAATCTGCATTCCTTTCAGAGCAGCCTGAACAGCTCATCCTAGTTTTTTTTCTTTCCCCGAGCATTTGAAAATGTAATTTTGAAGGTCAAGGATTGCTCAGGGTGATATGGCTGGAGCTTTTTAAAGTTTCTGACTTGATTCAACAGAGCAAGATTATACTGCAGTGAAAAATCTGGTGCATGTGCCTAGTTATGTCAGGAACAGCTGGATTGTATAGCAAAATCTCTACTCTAGGTTTCCCGTAATATACCCAGTAAAAAAATTAGCAACTGACAAGGTTTTCCTATTTTATTTTTGGTTGTGAAGACTAATTTGAAGAAGATTGCATTGCTTTTGTGTCAGCTGTTTTACTTTTAATAGGGAACTGTCAGGATAGGAATTAGAATGAAGCAACGTCCCTTAATCTTTTACCATAATTAAGATCAGTGAACTTTAGACAAAGCACATCTTCCTGCTGACATCCCTGCCCAGCCCTGTTTCTTTTAGTCTGCCCCCCTAATTTCCCCCTGCCCCTCACTTGGAATGACAAACCAAAGATATTGTCAACTTTAGCAGCAAAAAAGGGGGTGGATAACAGGGACAAATGAATTTCAACTATGTTAAAAACAAAGAAACACTGATTTTGCACAGGGTATTCTACTTCAGCTTCTCTTTTAATTTCTGTACTATTTAAGCCTTCAGATAGCACTGTTGACTCTTGGATTTATCTGCTTATTTGAATAACAGCTTCAGCAGCTTGTTTGAGATAATTCATATGTAATCTCAGGGACAAAAATTCTCTGGTCACTGCTGAGTCAAAACTTCACTGAAGATAATGTTCTTGCTGGGAGAGTCTAAGAATACCAGCAAGATTTGCAGGAGGGGGTAATATTTGTTTCAGACTAGCTGATACATCTGAAAAAGCAAACAAGTGTCTGGGTACAAAAGTCCTTCTTCAAGTCAAAAATAGAAGCTGAAAAGATAGATACAAATTTGGAACTCTTGTTCTAATTTTAACCTGATTATTCTGTTCTCTTAGTCTATGAGAAAGAAACTACATTCCCAGCTGGTACCTACAAAGCAGAGAGATGAAGGTGCACAATTTGCTCTCAGACAATATTGATACCGAAAATATTAACTTCGAAACTGTGCCTGCTTTGATCAAAGGACAAGGCAGATGACTTTCAGAGGTCCCTTCCAGTCTCAATTATTCTTGGGGACCTGTGATTTTATGCCACCTCTTCCCCTAAATCTTGCCTTTTAAATGACAAACTCTGTTGTTTGAGTAAGAGCAGCACCCAGAGAGCAGAGGACTGGCCAGCTCCTTTGTCCCCTTGTGGCGCAGGCCTGGGGGGTGATGGCCATTTTGCAAGTTTTCATTCAGATGCTGGCTGTTGCTGATGAATTCCTGTTGTGGAAAAGGCCAGACCCAAAATGGCAGAAGGAAAAAAACCCAAACTACAGGGCAGACAGGAGCAGGGGTCAGCAAGCCACAGGGAGAGGGGTGCGGGAAGGTGTTTTACATGTACCCACAAGAATGGTCCTGCACACATCCACTGACACGTTTGACATTGAGGTCAATCATGTCTTTCAGCTATTTGGAGAGTGACATTGCTGCGGGTTTCGAAAGGATGATCTGCAAGTGCAGCCAAAACCATCTCATTAGAGCACCTGCCAGTCTTTATCAGTTGTCAAATAAAGCAGATGGATTTGGTCAGCAAACCTGCAGATAAAACATTAAAGGTTTTGTTGTGCTTTTCTTCTTTACTTTGGGCCCCACTTCAAAGCTACTTTCTGCTTTAAAGTTCTGACTCAGTCCGATAAATAAAAGAAGTCTAAGTTTTCAGTTAACAATGTTTATTACCAAAAACCAACACAGCTGACCCTTGTGATTGTTAGCATAGGCAGACTTCATCTCCATTTTTTTGTTATGAAAGGAAGGGAAATGGTTTACCAGAAGTTACTGCTAAATATTTCTATAAATAAAATAACAAGCATTAATGATAATCATTCAGTAACAAGAATTCTTTACCTCTTATCTTAGGAGTTTAAAACAATTATGCCTCACAGAACTTAACACAGAATGATACAAGAAAAAGGACATAATTCCCATATGGCTGTAAAATTAGGCTGCTCCTTTTAGCATGAGTTGTACAGACACAGTATGGACACAGCAGTGGAAACAGGAGAGCTGCATCTCACCTGTTGGGGCAGTTGCCCAAACAATTGTCCCCTGTACTTCAGAGTAGCCTCAAAGACTACAAGATTATACATAACTCACTGCTGTACCTTTTCCAGAGCTGGCACTGGCCACCAACATGGCTGGAAGACCAGTGCCCTCCAGCAGGATAGATCACTGAGGGGCAGATACTTTCCCTGTCTCCCCTTAAGCCTCTTTGGACAGGAGGAGCAATGCTGAAGCTGGTACACCAAACCTTGGATTGTGTGGGTACAAAAATCTTTATCACTCGGGTTTTTGTGCAACAAACACATTAGAAAGAAGCACAGATACCTTCAGAGGGGATTCATTAAGAAAATGCAAATTCATCTCTTCAGCAAGCTACTCATACTATCCTTTCAACTCTGATTATTGTTACAGAAAGCATCTCTACATATTCATTGCTTTCCAGCAGCTACTTCCTAACTGATTTCACTGCTGATGGGATTGGATGTTGTTTCAGAAGTATTTCTGAAGCTGAGATTGAGGTGAGCATCTTTCTGAGATTATTGCCAAGGACATAAATCTGAGAGTGATGTGATGAATGGAGAGGTGTGAGGGAGGCACTTGAGGAGCAGACCTTATCTTGCACCAATGATTTCAGGGAGGTAGGGGCCTTTGGGAGAAGTGAAGAAATTATAACACTTGTCAAAGAATATTTTAATAAGAGAATTGGCATAATGTAGCAAATGCTTTCTGGTGATGAATTAAAAACGCTTTTTCCTTTCTGGCAAAGCCCTCATTTATCACCTGGAAGCAAAACTATTTATGTGATTCAAATGAGAATTATGAAGCAATGCTGTTAATAATCTCTTCTGTGTCATAATTCTTTGTCATGCAGACATGCAAATGATTTGCAGCTCCCAAGAGATCGTGTTTGTGACTAACGAGAAGAAAACAGGCCAGATTTTACCTTCAGCAGCAAAGCCTACATCCACTGTAAAATGACCAAAAGTGTTGGAATAACATATGATTTAATGTGTAATTGACAGTAATTCGAGCTTCAAATTATATTAGTTTATCACAATGTACTTTTCCTGATGCCTTGTGAATGATATTCCTCAAATCTCACAAAGAGAGGTTCTCATCCACTGAGGAGTTCCTGCAGCTGGTACAGCGGCAGCCTGGCATCATTTTAATATTCCAAGCAAATCTGTATGGGTCAATAAAAACCACAAAGCCTGAAATCTCTGCATCTGGCATTTCAGCTGGATTTACCTGGCAGGGAGGAGAAGGAATGGCAGGAGGGAGAGGGGAGAGGGAGGAGCATCCCTGGCTTTCAGGTGGAATTGTAATAATTCCTTTATGGCAGGGCATTACCATAGAGCCCGTGCCAGTGAAATTAGCCCACCATTGTACTGGATAAACAGCATCTCGTTGAGACAACAAACCTGTTGATCTTATCTGTCAAGACCTAGATCATCATCTGGGCTTTGCCTTATCAGGTGCTCTGTCAACAGTTCCCCCATAAAGAAAAGAAATTGCAGTAGCGAGAGTAAAAGCAGCCTCCAGCCTCCAGCACACAAGAAGCTTTTTGCTTTAGCAACCTGCCAGGCCACAAAAACGTGCCACTTTAAAGAAGAAGGCACATTGTTACTGGAGAAGATAGCCTCTGGGCAATGCTCAGCAATGGGATTACAGTGAATTCCATCTAGGACAACAGCTTGATGATACAGATGGGGAAGAGTTTAGTGTTTGCAATGGAAATTTCTTACCAGAAACCCCAGAAGTTTAGTGAAACCTTGTCTTTAGTTTTGCTTGGTTTTCCTTTATGCATTTGTGTCTGTATCTAAATTTAATGGAGAAATATAATAAAGCAGACAAACAAAAAAACCCCAACTCACATTGCTTGGAATATTTTGCTTGAAAATTCTATCAGCGAAACCAGGGGACTTAACACTGTGTTTCCCTCTCTTGCAGCTCTTTTTTCATCTAGTGTTTCCCTTTCCTTTTCCATCAAGCTGACATGAGAAGATGGCCTTTGATTATGTGAGCAATGGGAAGTACCCCTGGATGAGCATTAGCTTCTTAGCCAACATCACCTGCCATTGCATAATATTAGCTTTGAGAACTTGATGAAGGAAAGATTTATCTTGGTGCCCAGGTGCTGATAGAAAGTGACCTAGTTTCTTCCCCTGTTTGTATTCCATTTACTGCTGAGCCAAGAGGGTGCACAGAAAGAGGCAAAGCAAGCCCAAGAGTATGAGGAAAGCCATACCTTGGAGAAGGAGGATCCATTCAGGGGTGACTGCCTAGACATGCTCTGGTCTCTGAAACATATTGTAAGGGTTCAAACCCCTATTAAAAGGATCAGCCTGTCCCTTTCTGAAACAATTTGTGCAACTGTGAAGCCTGTAACATCCTCATGTCTTTAACAAGGAAAGGAGAAAAACTACTTAAATTAAATGGCTTTGGTACAAAGAGGATCTGGCAGTGGACAGCTTTATATTATTAACATTTCCCAGGAGTGATGTTCCACAGTGGCAGGTTGATGTAATTACCAGAAGTGAAGTTGTAAGTACTATTGAAAAGACCAAGAGATTTGCTAGCAACTTCAAAGAGGTAAAGATTTGTGTGGATTTGCACGGGGATAGAAAATGCAATGGGTTAGAAAATCAGGTCCTCCAGTGTCTTTAATCTTTTGTGGGCTTTATCCAGACATTTTGGTTTACAGGGGATTTAAATTAAGTTGCAAGAGAGACTTCCTAAACTTTCTATCTGAATGTTACATTATGTGGGTTTTATACTATTAGCTTAAAAAATGACCTTTTCTAAGCTTTTTGGATTAATGGCTTGTGGACAACTAATGCTGGCATTGGCAAGGAATTTACTTTCATGATGTGGAGACAGGTGATGATCTAATAGTGATTTGCCTTTATCCAGGAAATTCACATATGTATTAAAAGATGAAAGAAAGGTCTTGGAATGAACCAGTAAATTATCAAAAAAATGACAAAGCACACTGGATAAAGTACACTGGAAAATGCATTTGAGAGAACTTGTAGTACAAGATATGCTACAGAGAGTCATTGTGACAGAATATGATCAGACAGACCTTTTTTGATCCTATTTTTGTTTGAGGAGTAATGGTTTTAGTATAATTATGCAGATTTGTTCTGAATTATTTATAACAGATATTGTGCCAGCTTTTGTGGTTTGACTTTTTAAAATTTTTCTTTCCTTAATGTAGGTCAGTCTAAAATGTGAAAAAGCAGTCAGCTAAGGGGAAAAAAATCACTTGTGCTTTAACATAACCTATTGTCCATATGGACATGGAGCAAAGGGATGCCTTCTCTCAGACTGCGCACTGCGACAAGATGTCCCAGGGGATTCAGTATTCCAAGGATCCTCTCTGCTGCTGTTACTTCTGCAAGGTAGCAAGACATTTTCAAAAATGCTCAGCCTTGTGAAAGCACTATAAATTGTCTAAAACAAAGATTGCTGCAAAGATCCCTTCAAAGACAAAAAAGCATCTTCTAAAAGATTTCCAGCTTCCATTCCGACCTTGCCACTGGTTAGCTTTTTTTCCCTCTGGCCCCTAGATTCCAGCATACTTTGAAAACCTACCATTATAAGAATTTTATGCAGCTCAAACCTGGAATAAGTTAAGGCATGCTTCACTAGACAAACAGACATCCATTAAAAGAAATGTTTCCACTATGCCTCAGTTTCCCTCTGTGTTCAGTTGGAATAAGGATGCTTATTCCACAGCAACACTGCATAGTAAAAGCTTGCTTGCTTTTTAAAACCCTGTGGTTTTAAAAACATGGTGGGCTGGGGATGGCTGACTACTCACCTTTGAGCAGAAGTGGTTGTAATTCCCAGTATCCTCAAAAAGGCAGGCAGAGGACTCAGTAGGAGCTGAATGAAGCATATGTTAAACACCAGCTATGGGAGGTGATGTCAGCCCCCTGCCTTCTGTCACCAAGGCCTTTGCTGGACTATCACTGTGGTCTGGGGAGCTGCAGCCAAAGCTGAAGTTAACAGGCAGGGCCTACAGGACAATCTAGATGGACTACGAATGCAGGAAAAATGGGAATGCTTGCTCTCTCTCTTCACACCCAAAAAGACGAAAAGTACTACTTGCAACTTTCCCCCAGCTCAGGCATTTTGTAGATAACACTGTAAAACACTTATTCTTTTTGATTATTCTTAAAAAGAAATGTATCAACTGTGTGGCTGTGTCTCTCTTCCTCATAGGTGTTGCATTTGTCTAAGGGGTTGGTGAAGAAGAGGGCTGTGGTTGGGCATAGAGTGCCTCCCATTCCCTTGGTTAACTTACTTAACTGAGAAAAAGACTGAGCACAGAAATGAGTCAGAGGGCACAGGAGTCAGGGCAAAACCTTTCCCATTATTTGCTTGTTCCACCACAAGCTTGCCACTGCAGATGAGGGGAGCCTTGTAGGAATGCCATTTTAGCAGACATGGGAGAGGTTCTTTATAGGCTGGGACCAGTCTGATGGAGAGATGCCTGCTGCTGCACATTGTGCAGGTCCCCAGCTGCTGCTCTGCAGTCAGGGTCCTGGGTGTGTGTAAGGAGGTACTGAACCAGGTCCCAAAAAGAACCTTTGGGCAGTGCTTTGCTGCAAGTGTCACCTATTGATAGACACTCTTTTGAAAGAAACATCAGTGTTTTGCACATTGTTCATGATGTCTGGATTAAGCCAAATACTTTACTGGGGTCAAAGGAAGACCATGCTGGGAGAGGAATATTGCTTTCTTCTGTGGTGTGAAAGCTATGACCTGCTTCCTAGGGCCCTTTCAGACTTTTAAGTAACACTTTCCTACTGCATCATTATTTCTGGACATGGGCTTCCCATGGGTCTCCTCCCTCCACATTATTTGCACGGGCTCTCAGTCTTTACTGTAGGTCTTAGTTTGTCAGAGGGTATTAGGAAACTATTTTGAAGCCTCTAACAGTCAGTGGCATGTGGAGGTGATGCTCTAGGGCCCTGTTGAGATTAAACATTTACTGCTTGACTTGTTTGTGATGACAGGGACCTGGCTGGTCTTCTCTTCCTATGCAAACTGGCAAAGCTCTGCATTTCAGCAGCTGGGAAACCAGCCCTGTCGGCACCAATCCTCCTTTGTAGCGAGGAGCAGCTTAGCCTGAGAGCACAGAGCCTCAAAGCAGTGCTCCCTGTCCTCCAGCGTAAAACTTTTTTATGAACTCTGCTGCAGGAGGTCCTGGAAATACTAGTGAGGTGTTTGCTGAGTACATGTGTTGTCTTTATGGGCCATGGAATTGACATTTAATCAACGTGGGCACTCCTTCCCTCTCTCTGGAGAGGTAAGTGTTGCATGGGCAGCACAAATAAAAGATATAAATTTAGGCACTCTGAATAATATCTGACAAGATAGGAACATACAAATCAGCTGTTACTCACCACTCTTTCCATAGCCCTGGTGCATGAAGCACTGGCAATTTTCAAAGTGAGGACACACACCATGCAAGTCACAAGGGCCACTGCATTAATGTTAATGACAATATTTGTCTCTGCCTGGGTACAAGGGTCCCCTCCATCTGCTGCAAATATTTTTGCTGTGCTAAGGTATCACTGGACTCCCCAGCCTAGCTATTTTAAGTTTCTAGTGCATAACAGTTAATGGAGCTGTCTCAGTTGCTTTTGTATTTTGTAACTTTTCTAACCAACTGTGGTTGCACCTGTCTGGTACTTGACAAGCCATCAACCAGTGAGCTTAGTGCCAGTGATGTCCATGTACAAGGAATAACACTTTTTCAGAGCATAGCACTCACTTCAGCGAAGTTGCCTTCGCTCACCTTTCCAAAACCTCTCAGATGTGGACTCTATCCTGTTGTCTACCAGGAAAAGAAATTCATCTCAACATATCCAGGCTCCAAAGCACAGTGAAAGAGCAGCTCACAGGAGGAATTCATGCAAGGAATTACTTTGGTCAAGGGGCTGTCTGTGATCACCTCTGCTTTACACAACATTTACTATACGGCAGGGTTCGTTCTTTCACCTGTGAGTGTAGCATGTATAGCTGTGTGTGTGCACACTAACAAATTGACTTCAAGCATTCACCATGCACTCTGCTGATGACAAAACCACATTGGGAATTTGCAGATCTGAGAGTAGGACTTAGAAAAATGATCTATGATGTTTTCAACCACCATAAAAGACTTCCTGACAAGGTTGTATCTGACACAGTACCAGATATTACACCAATTTACCAAGAAGAAGTTTTAAGAAAAATAAAAGAATGTCTTTCTCTTGCACAAGCATCACCAAGCTCTAGAGCTCTTTACCATTCTAGAATTTGTGACGGACAAATGGATAAAATAATATAAAAAAAACCAAAACTGAAAATCAATCCTGCTATGTCACTATAAACGGAATTGATTGAAAGTAGAAGTATCCCAGCATAGGAGGCAGACAGCTGTGTGCTTGCCTTGTTCTGCACACTTCCCCTGCACATTTGCTGCTGGCCACATGAGTGATTTAACTAACTTCACAAGACAAGTTCATGTCCTTATTTTATAGCCATCTTTCAAGTAAAACACAACCCAGAATGGATCCTCACTGCTTCTTGCTGTTGCTGATGTCTCATTACTTGCCTTGAGGTTGATCTATGAGTGAAGTCAGCAGAACTGCAGTGCTATTCAGGAATGCCTTAGGATTGTGTTGGGGTTTAGGCTAAATATCAAATCAACTCAAGCAATCATGTTTTACCCATATACACCCATATATAGTTTCCCCTAGAAAGTTCAGCTTGAAAAAGTCCTTCCTGTTACTCTGTTAAGCAGGTTGGCAGTTTAGCTACCACGTCCTGTTCAGCACAAGTCACCATGTGCACTGATAGGCAGCCAGCCTGTACCCACATGTAATCTGTGTCACTTTGGAAGCAGTACAGAAAAACCCAGCAAATCAGAGACTTTTTATCATGGGTGAAGACAAAAAAGCTCACCTCAAATTCAGGCTGCCCCAGCTAATAACATTTGTTCCCATTGCTCTGAGGGTACCTGCGTGTCTTTCTGGATTCAGCGGTCCAAGGGGAACTTGATCTGGGTGACAGAAGGGAGGTGGAGGCTAGCAGGGTGCTTTCTGTCCTCCTCAAGGCTATTGCATCACGATTTTGACTCAACACATTTCAGACCTCCCACAGAGAGCAGAGCTGCTCTTTACCTGTGCAAGACCCAGCATAATAACTTCAGGTAGCTCTCCCCAAGGCAATTTGCTGAGATCATACATGACAGTCACAAATATTTCCCAGATTACTAAATCATGTGTGTCTGACAAAGAATTTTATTTTTATTTTTTATTTTAATTACTGTAAGGCAAAGGTAAGCTAAAAGACTAGAAATCATACAAATAAATATCATACAAGGGGTTATGAATAAAAATTACAAATACAAATTTAAAAGATCATACAAAGCATGTCTGAATCATTGACTGTGACGTCTTGCATTAAAATCCAGAAACAGAGAAGAAGAATCCCACCTTTGCTTCTTCCCTTTTATTTTTGTACCACAAGGCTCTTCTTGCAACACCAGCTAAGAAAGCAGTTTTCTGTGAACCTTCTTGAAATGAGGGAATCCCCAAAGGAGTGATAGAAATTTCTGTTGTGAGCCTTATGCACCATAGGGAAGAAAGAGGTATTGTTGAAAGTGTCAAAATACCTGGAAAAGTAGTAGCAGAGGGATTGGCTAACTGGCATAGTTTAGAATAGGATTGAGGCTATTCAGGGGGTGAAACAGGGAACTAGAAAACTTTGTGTATGTATAAACTATCCACAAGGAAATTGAGGTTGACATTTTTTGGGAGAGACTGTTAGCTGGTGAAAAGTCTCAGTTTCTGGCAAAGTAGCAAAAAAAACCCCTCAACACATATTCTGCTTTCTTGCAGCAGACCACATAGAGCAGCTGTTTCAGCCACACAGGTGAGGCCAACAAGGTAGCTGAGGTACCTATTTACAGATAACACTTTTCTCAGAAGCAAGACAACAGATCAGAATGACAGCAAAGCTCTGATGGTGCGCAAGGCTCTCATATTTGCCATTCACACTGGATAATACTCCCACCTCCATTTGTTGAAACTTGTATCCTTGATCAAGAATGACTTTTTGTCATTTCTGCAAAAGAGCTAAATTCCTCTGGTGAAGAATTTGAAGTTCAAGCAGAGCCAAAATTGTTCAATGTCATTAACAGGGCCCAGACTGAGCTTTTGCGCTGAAATAGCAACAGTTTAGGGGGAAAAATTAGGAGGTTAAAAAAGCAGTTATGAGGCCCCAGAAGGGTGCCAACTATGCAAATCCCCATTCTCCCAATTAACATCTTGTTTCCGTTCTTTCATATTTCTTCTCTGCCTCTGTTTTTCATGTGAGTATTTTCTGTAAGGATAAACCCAGCTTGGACACAGGAAGGTGAGCATTCTTACCATGTTTGTGGTGCAGAACACAAGCAGCTTCTTTGAGTGTGGGCCAGGTGTGAGCTTAGCTGATACTGAAATTCTGCCAGGTTTTCTACAGAGCAGAAATATACTCTCACATACTCATATATATAAAAATGAATATATATATATATATATATATATATATATATATATATATGCATGCAAATGTATTTATGCATATGTTTGTGCTTAGGTACATACTGTGTGCATCTTCTTGACAGTGCTGATTTCCATTTCACAGCAGCATTTCAACAAAGTAAAATTGGGGATTTTTTAGTGGAGAATCAGATCTCTGTTGCATAATAAAGGAAATAAAACCAAAAGCTATACCTCCTCATTTCCTAAACAAGAAGAGTTTTGCGTTTGAGTCTCATTATTGGAGGAGGTTGTTAGGAGTTGTCTTCCCAGCACATCCCAAACCTGTGCTTGGCTGTCCTGACAGTAAGCAGCCGTCCAGCTCCCCTGGTTGGCACAGTGAATTTGTCAGCTTCACTTCAGACAGCAAGAGGCAAGACAGCTGGGCCTTCAACCAGCCCCAGTGTTTCAGTGGAAGCACATCTGGGACATGGCCATCAAACACATTCTGGACAAACAGTGAAGAGAAACACATTTGAGTCTCCCTTGCTGGACCCCTTACATTTTTCTGGTACCATCCATCTGAGCCAGCTGTGTAGGAACTCGTGGCTGTGTAAGTAAAGCTTTATTTTTTCACCCTGCTGGTGCAGACTTCTGTCAGTACAATGTGTAAAACTGGAGTGTCATGGAGGTCACAGTTCTGGCATATGCCCTTGAATATAGATTTTATCAATGTAAAAACACTCACTGATAGAAACAAAGCAGTAGACACGGTTTGCTTTGCTCAGTAAGTACAAGGATCCTGTTTTGCCTTGGTGATTCTCTGCACTCTGATTGACTTTTTCCTACCAATTTCAGGTGCATCAAAACAGTGTATTTCATTCTAGAAAAAGTGCTTCCTTCCTATTTTTTGAGGGTTTTGTTTTTTTCTTGGTCAGGGCATGTCTTTCAGAAATGTAGTAAGTGGCATCAATGAATCCTCCAGCCTGTAAAATTAGCGCCCTTGCTCAGCTGTAGACTTGAGCTGTAATAAGGTGATTTTAGTTTTTTGTATCCTACAGTTTTGCATGCAGGTTCCCTGGATTTAGAGGCTTATAAAAGAGTCCATAGGCAATCTTGTAGTCAAAGAGTCATGGAACGGACAAGGTTGGAAGGGATCACTGGAGGTCACCTAGACCAACCTCCCTGCTTTGGCAGAGTCTCCTAGAGCATGATATTAAGGATTGTGTCCAGATAAATTTGGACTATATCCAGGGAAGGAGACCAGGACTTTTCACCAGTGAAGAGTTGAGCTGTTTTCCAAAAAACTGATGATCTTTACACAGCAATCTCTGCCTGTACATTCAGAAGAGCCCTCTTTTGGCAAGAAAGTACAATGGAAATCCAGGAGTGGCATCAGAAATAATTTCCTTACATGATACTATGTTGGGTCCCAGCTGAACTGAGAAAGAGTTAAGCTGTTGCCCCAAGAGCTCTTTGTCAGACTCTGTAGCCTGCCTTGATGATCTCAGGCAAGACAGATTTCCTACAGATTACAGAGGCATATCTGAACACTGAGTCAGTTCTTGTCCAAAAATTGTGAGTAGCCTGAAGATAATGCCCTGCAGCAGCAGGCAACCTGCCACAGGGCTGCCAAAGGCTGGCCAGATTTTGAGCAGCACCCAGCAGGGCCAGCATTATGTGAGTCACCGTATTTTGCAGTTGGTGTCCGTAAGAGATGGCAGCTTTTATTTCCCAGCCTCTGGTCAGCTTTGGATTTGGTGGGAGCCAGGAGCTGCTGCACACAGGCAGATAGAGCACGGTAGCTGCTGTATCTCAACCTGTGCTGTGTTTGGTGTTATTTTTCCTCTGGGTAAGACAGAACCTCCTGCAGCACATGCAGTGTCACTTGGCTTGCTGGACTTCCAGCCGGGAAGGAAATCTACAGTCCTGAGTATCACTTTGCAGAAGCTGCTGATTTGTGTTCTTATCTGTTATCTCGCTTCATCATTTCCAGATTAAGTATTGCACAGGCAACATGATTTATATAGCTCAGAAGAATGAGTCATTGAAGTTAAATGCCCTGTTATCCTTATTTCTTAATGGGTAGTCTCATCCTGGTCATTCTTTAAAAGAACAAATCTTCTAACATATCTTCAATGATAAGAAATGGCTCCTTGGTCTCTGCTGCTCACATAGACACATTTATTTGCCTGTTGCACATTCACATGCTCATCTCCTCTTCTCTTTCTCTCTTTCTCTGTCTCTCTCTGTCTCATGTTTGTGCATCCTCCTGGAGGTCCTGCTTTCTTATATGTACATTGGTGCACAAAACACAACCAAGATAAAAGACTTGCACATCCTAATTAGCCTGGTTGATTTTTACTTGTTCTGGAGAGCCTTAAAACCTGAAAAGGCATTGAATATCAACAGTGTGGCACTTTATCCAACAAAAGAATATTTGTTTTCATAGGTGAGCTACCCAGTACTAGCAGTCCTGACCTGCCTGGCTATGGGGTGAATTGAGATGGAAGAAAACACTCTACATTCCCAAGAATAGGCACAGATTATCTTTTCTTTAACCTTCCAGTTTGTTTCCCCGACTTGTTTGTTTGGGTTGTTTTACCCTCTACCCATTTGGTGTGTTTCTGGTTCAATGCCCCTGTAAAGGCCAGAGGAATTAGCACTGTTGAAAGAAATCCACTACTGAATTGCCCTGGACTTTGTTATGGCTTCAGTTCATTAAAACCAAGAGATGGATAGCTGGAAGAGAGAGAGAGAGAGAGAGCAGCTAGAGGGGAGCACTTGTGGCCAAACTGTGTTAAGTCTCCTTGAGGGGCCAGACCTGTTTTCTTTTGCAAAGAACACTGTGGAAAAGTCCCAACAGTGAAATGGCAGGCTGAGTAGGAAATTGACATATTCCAGGCAAGCTGGAGAAAGATAGATGCTCTGTACCCTAATTTTCCCAAGTTCCTCCTCTGTGGTTCCCATCAGTGCTGCAGCTGGATGTGTAGATGGGTGTGTTGCATCCCTGCCTCACTTCTCCAGTTCTCTGAGCTCTGTCAGTTTATTCCTCCACACATTTCCCATTCCTCTGATGTCCCCAAAGAGTGACCTGGGCAGGTCCCATTGCTGGTGTGGTGGGCTACCTGCAGCTCCTGCTGATTGTGGGTGTCCCTGAGGACCTGAGGGCAAGGAATTTCCCTCTGTGTGGAATCCAGCTGCCATGTATTTGTTGAATCTATCCCAAACAGATGGACAAGGCACAAGACGAAGGATGCAGTAGGGGAGCAATTGTGGCTTTCCAAAGACAGAAAGAGAGAGATGCAGCCAGCTGAGAAAAAGGGAGGGGCAAGACTGAATCCTTTGTCTAATTTTCTCTGAAAATTGAGTTCTTCAAAAAGCTGAATTTTACATAGCTATTTTGAATCAAACTTACCTATTTAGGTAAAATTATCAAGGCAGCCTAAAATAGGAATAGAGTCCTTGAGGCATGGTAGCGATACAGTGACTTTTCCCTATCAGTTCTCTAAAAACTTGCTGTTGCCACACCAGTAATTGCAACAAGGGAGATGATAATAGTAACGAGCTGTCCTATTTTTAACAACAAACCAGGAATGATAATTTTCTCCTTTCTCTGTTCGCAACTTTTCTTCCTCTTTTCTTCTCTTCTCCCCACATTTAACCATTTAATGACTGGAAGCAAAGAGGAAAATAAGAACAAAAGAATGTACAGGAAACTAATGACATAGGAGGGGGTCTGGGTAGACAAAGGCCCGTTTTATCAATTTCATTTAAAAAATCAGAAAAAGGCTTTGAAACCCAAATTTTGAGGCATCTTTTTTAAAAAAAATTAATTTCTTAGAAGATCAAATACCTAATACAAGTATTTGATTTAAAATCACGCACCAGTTCTGTTAAATAAATCACTGCAAATGAATTCTGTGCCTTGTAAATGTGTCAATATCTGGTAAACAACACACAATATGAATAAATCAATGTGACTGAATATTCCTGTATTTGGAGAGAAACATGCATCAATACTCTTTTGAAGTTATTTCTGTCTGATGTGTCAGAATTTACTAAGCTGTTTCATAGACCCTCCATCAAAGGACAGCAGAAACCATACAAAATATAATTTAAAAATAGCTACTTATTAGAAAGAACAGATGGTGCATTCATATACCACAAAATTGCAAACTTTTAGAAGCCTTGAATATCAAGTCCTTGAGTTGTAACTCATTTGCACTGGAAACTTAGTTAGCAAGTCAGAAAAAACACACTCAGAATTCTGCAGAGCTGTAAAAGAAGCGAGAGCTGACACATTAAATAAAACACGTCTATTTTTATGTCAAGTCCTGATAACAGTACATTTTTTCATTTTCAAACATAAAGAGAGAAAGAATTCAGTTCTTTCCAGGCTTGGCCAAGGCACCTGATTCACAACGGAAAATATTTTTATGTCTTATGTCAGCATTACTTTGTTCCAAATTAAGGGCTGTGGTACTGAAATCTTTCTTTTATGATAGTGCCCATTTTTCACCAGTTCTCTCTTTCCTTTAACAGTGCTGCATGTTGGAGATGCAGCACAGAGGTGTTTCAGTTCACTCAACTTTGCACATCAGTTTTCATTTATGTCTGAATGCAAAATGACATAGTGAAGTGTGTCTTTTGTGACGCGACCAAGGGAAACCATGTGGGAAAAATGAGAACTTGAAATCAGATTTTTCAAGCAAATTAGTCCAAACCAGACTTTTTGACTGAAATATTACCGAAAAAAAAAAATGTTGATATGAATCTGAGGTGTCACTGCAAGTATTTAGGGGCCAAGGCTGAAGACTGAAATCTCCCTTTCAATTTAACTGACTGTCCCTCTCACTTGTTAGTATCTGGAATTGAATGGCAAACTGAATGTGTTTGCAGAATTAGGTTCTTGAAAGATAAATCAATAAACTTGGAAACAGACATGTAACAACACTGAAAAAATGCTGGCATTATTCAGACAAATATGCAAGGCTTGGTACCAGCAGCTGGGAAAAAGTGACATAAATACTTTGCAATTTTGCATTTCACTGGGAGCTATGAACAGTGGGACTGGGTCTGTCTAGCTCTCCCCACGATTTTGTACCCTAGCTTAATGAATTCTTGAGTGCCATATGAAAAGCCATCTGTGATATTTTGCACAGGCCTCAGTCCCATTGATGTCAATTGGGCTTGAAGAACCCAACAGGGGCAGATGCTTTAGTTCCAGCATTTACTGCCAGCATGCACCTCAAGTACCTTGGACATCTCATAACACATCTGGAATCACGGCCTGTAGCTTCCACACCATTCCTGTCTACTTTTTTCTTCTGTTCTTTCCCATGGTATCAAGCATTGCAGAAGCCGGGCTGGTTGGATGTGAGTGCTGACCATGCCTTTCATCGCTCTAAGCACCTTCTGTTGCTTTTAGTTGCCATCCCTTACCCAGGATGTGTTGGAAGCTGATACTGGACCAGTCAAGTCACTTCTAGCCAGTGCCATCCTTACTGTCACTCCTCATTCAAGTCCACAGATGCTGTTGCCTTCCCAACAAAAACTACCAACAAGGAGTAGCAGAGTTCCCTGTACCTCAGCAGAGCTTTTTGTGTCATTGCAATGCTGTGAAACACAAACAGGAGCTAACTTGAGAGCAACACCTCTACCAGGTAAATCTGCTCATTAATCAAGGAGGAGATAGCTAAACTGGCTCCATCTTTGCGGCTGGATATAGGTCTCTGGATTAGGAGACAAGTCAACAAAAATCTGTGTGCAGTTGTTCATAAGAGTGCAAAAGAGAGATTATTTTCCTTGCCCTTGTTTTAATCTGCAGTGAAAGTCAAAATCAATTTAGAAGATACCTATCCAGTGAAGAGAAAAACCGTATTTCAGTTTACCCAAAGGAACAGTAGACACATCTCACATATGATTGGCTATGAATATTAGAGACCCAAGGAGAACACTGTTTTTGCCCTTATAGTAGTGGTTTTTTTGCATCAGGCAGTAGCCTCTGCTGTCAAGCATTTCTGAGAAATCAGTGCAAGTCAGGGTAGCCCCATTTCACAACTTTGTTCTCTCTCTCCAACACAGAAAGCCACTTCATTAGGTTTGACTCAGTGCCCACCTGGTTCAAAGATGGCATAGCTATTCACTGATGTCACCTATGGATTTCAGGGTAGAGCAATGTGGGCTGGGACCTGCTCCTTTCTATATGTTTGATTTAACATAAAGAAACTTCAGCTGACCCCTCCTGACCTTCTCAACAGTCAAACTCAAACTGAGAAATAGTCTTAGACCAGCTCTGTCAAGGAATGCCAGTGCTGTCTAAATGATCCAGCTTTCTGATGGGAGTCACACATGGAATGCATTCACAAGGTTTCTTCAAACTGGGAGTGAGTACAGTGAGAACTGATCTACAGTGAGATCCTGGCATGCACTCCAAAACCAATAGCCTCAGTGCTGTTTCTACATTCTTTTAAACTACACTAAAATTCTCTTTTTTGGTAATTCTATTCTTGAAATTTTTCTTTGAGTTAGCCTACACTTCCCCTTTCTTTTTTTCAGAGGAGATTTTCCCAACGAAAAATTGTCCTGGGAGAGATATAAATAACATCTGGGTGTGAAAAGCTTTTTCAACAGCTGACTAAGTCAGAAAAGAGCACAAAGAATTTTTTTTTCTTTTGTCAGTATGATAGTTGAAACTGGTAATCTTTTCCTCTTGAATCAGCCCAGCTATGTGAGGGTAGTAGGCCAGGCTGCAGGAGCTAGCCTCATTCAACATTTCATGGGAATCAAATTCTCCTCAGCCTAGCTTCCACCCTGCTTCTTTCTTCCCTCTGATTTGCTACCTGCTCAGGATAACATAGAGTTGATTCATGGTAGTTAGGCCTGTTCTAGAAACTCATCTTAAGATGATGAGCTTCTCCTCCCAAGAGCTTCCTTTATGCTATTTTCTTTACCACACCTTCAGTTTATTGTACAGCTCTCATACAGTGCATCTTGTTTCTGCTTGCTCCGAGGAACATATCAGAAGTTTGTTATTTATCTATGGGAAAACAACTGGTAAATAGCTGTCCTGCTATTCTTCTGTGAGAATTTCGTATTCTCTCAAGCAAATTAGATAGTGAATACATTTCCCTCTGTTTAGTATGGTTTCATCCCTCAAATGCAACTTCATTAGGATTGCCAGTAGATGCTTTCTGCATATTTTTCCCACCATTCTTTTTCTGGCCTCTCCATATCAACCTGTCCTCTGAGCTCACACCCACCTCTTTTATCATTTACACATGGCATAATGTCTTGGGAACAATCTCATTTCCTTAGAGAAGGTCCCCTAGACTTTTGCACTTAACCATTTCTCATAAAATTAGACTGCCTGTACCTGTCCTTTGCTGCACCCTCCTTTGTTCCATCCACATTGCATCTTATTGGATGCTAATCTGAGAATATATCTGCTTCTAAACACTGTACTCAGCTGGGAAGCATAATGGTACTTCAGGGTGAATAGCATCCTGAGAATAAATTGTTCACTGTTGAACTGCCACTAAATTAACACTAGGTTGAGAACTTTGAACTGATCACCCTGCTCTGCTCATCTTGGTGCATTACTGTGGCCTTTCCATTTTGGAAAGCAGCTCTTTGCTGGGAGCTTCATGGGACCCTTAGTGTCAGAAAGGCACTTGCCACAAGAGGCTGTACCCTCTTATTTCCCTCTGGCACCATTCTCACCTCTGTCTTGTTGCCTCTTCCAGATGTAGTTCCCTAGAACCTTGTGGCCTGGAGAAGGGACTCCCTGTGGAACACCTGCATGCTACTATAGGTTGGAGGTCTGGAGATCTTCCATGTTTGGTAAGACAGTGAAAAATTTGCCTGGACAAAAGCAGGATTTCACTATATAAGCTGTTTTGTTCATTCAGTAACAACTAGTTAAAGCTAATAATGTCTCAGTTATTCCTTTCCATAACTGACCCTGTGACCCAGTCCAAGTCTTCCTCAGTCTGGAGGACACCAGAGGGGAATTTCACTCTTGCAAAGCACCTCTTCTGCCTGTGATGAGGACAAACCTTGGTGACCAGGCCACAGAGGGCTTAGGAGTAACCACACAGATTCTCATAACAAAACCTCATATTTGTGTACAAGCTTCCAGGGAAGAATGGAAAATGAAACATCAGCCAACACTTCCTGCAGATCCACCCTTGTGCACGTGCTTGGCTAGGGGTTTTTAATTTTTCTGGTTAGTGGTTCTCATCAGAAATGAAAAAGAAACTGTCAAATGGTTGCACAAGAGAGATATGGCCTCTGGAGTGTCCTGTCTGCTCCTAAAGGGGTCTGCTGTAAAAGCATCAGCAACCTGCTCTAATAGCCCCAGGATGAGATTTCATAGGATTCTCCATCATGTGGTGGTCATGACACACTCTTGCAGAACAGGTCTAGGACCAAATTCTGCACATGAGATCCTGCCTCTAGGGACTCTATTTGGGTAAACATTGACTTGTTCCTTCAGATCAGCAGAGCCAGCTTTGCACTGAGCACAACCATAAAGTAAAATCATTGCTGAGTATGGTGGACTCTGGCCACTTTTGGCCACATGCAGCTGAGGCCATTGCAGAATTTTGTACCTCAGCTCTCTGCTGTGCTGTGACCAGATGGCAGCAGGTGAAGAACATGTGTGCTGGCAGTGGGCAGCTCTGCCTCTGGCAGAGGCAGCAAATCCTCAGAAACAGACCAGCTGGGCTCCCTGTAGAGGTTGGACACTCAAAGCCCTAAGTGTGATTTCTATTCTACTCTCACCTTTAAGATGCTGCCATTTCCTACCATGCTGCTTATCATCCAGAAGTTTCCCACCTTGCCTTTCTGCCCTAGTTTTTAACAGTTTTCTCTTCCTGAAGAGACTATCCCAAGGGGCTGAGAGTAAGATCTGGGGACTGTCCTGCTTCCTACTCAATGTTCATCTAGACTGACCTGCTTCTCAGATGCTTTCCCCCTCCCTTCCCCAAGCCTCATTTCTGCAGCAATGCCTGATGTTCTCTGGGCAGGGTGCTGGGAAGAGACGGAAATGAGCATTTGCAGACACTTTGAACTGTCTCCTGAATAAATGGAAGAAAACTAAAGGATAGCCAGACAGCAGGGATTATTGATTTTATAGCTATTTCAACAGCTTCATCAGCGGTGGCATGTAAAAAGAGCTCACCATTTATAAATTGACTCTTCCAGGGATCAAAGGCTTGTCAGGCAACAATTAGTTCTGGTAATTTATCAGATGTTTGAGCTTGTCAGGTGGAGAGAGAAGGCTAGTTCTGCATCAGCTCCCTTGCAAAGTTGTAGCTGTACCCAGGGCCAGGTAGGATGTGCAGGTCACTCATTTGCTAAATATTTCATGTCCTCCAGTGTTCCATGAGTCTTTCCGATACCTGATCCAATTTAGTTGGGCTGTCAGCTGAAAAGGAGGCATCTCTTAGCACACTAATGTCACCCCAGCCACAGGTTCTTTGTCTCCTTAACAATGTCCCTGTCAAATCCCTGCTGAGCTGGTAAATGAACTGGAATGCAGCAAAATGAAGGAAAAAAAGAAAAAAAAACCCAACCAAAACCTGTGGTCTGTCTTTAATTAGCCCATAAACCATTCAGAGCTTCCCAACTGTGCTGTCCATCCAGGGAGGGAAAACTGAGGGCAAACATATTCTCTCCTTGCAGACGTCACGGTAAAAACAATTCCATGTTAACAGCAAGAGCTGATTTGAACAGATGAGAAGCCTGAGCAAAAGCAGCCATTCTGTGTAGCAGTGCCTGGTGCAGGTGCTAAGAGCAGCTGCACACTTTGCAAAGCATCCTTTGCAAGGGCACCTATAGAATTTGCCTATACTGATGAGAACTGATAGTTTGAGTGGCTATAAAAAAGACAGATATCAAGGCAGAGAGCCCTTTGATTCTGGACTTTTCTGACAACAGGGAGAAGATACAAAACATGTTGTACAACATTGAAAAGACCTTCATTGCAATACCCTATTTTGCATGTACACACATTTGCTGCCCACAAGCACACATGCCAGGTTGGTAAATGCCTTGAATTTCCCCTGATGTACCTGATCCTGTACATCTGATAATGTATTTATACAACCACATTCTTTTAAGAACAGTACCTTTCTTATTTGCTATGTGGTGGGACTCAACCTGAACTCTCCTATGATGACAGCTTCATTTTGCAACTTTTTTTCCCAATCTACTTTCTATGTATAACCACCAGTTTAGTTAATGTATAATATGGGCCACCAAAGAATATCCAGTGGAAGTGCAAACTGTTCAGGGAATTTCAAATATGCAGGTTGTTTTAAAGCACGTATGAAATTGCATCTCTTAATCACATTTCATGGTTCTTCAGATGTTCATGGAACACAGGCTGAAAAAACAGCTCCTATCAGAGCTTCATACAGAAGCAGCTCACAAAAGTTGTGTTTGGTAACAGGGACAGCACAGAAATGCTTGTGTAAACAAAAATAAAGGAAAGACTGTAGTTTGCTTAGAAAGTTGAACCCTGTGCATGTATGGGCATTTATAGAAACATCTTTGGAGAAAAATAATTGCTCGGCATAAAGTGGTTAGTTCAAAGAATACATTTCTTTACTGTATAGTAATATCTAGCCAAATTTCTGACTTGCCTAAAGGGTCAACACCAGAACCAGCAATCTATAATCTATTGCCAATTCAGGGCAAAGGACAGCGCTCATGAACAATTTGCTTTTCAGCCAGGTGAAAGACGTCCTTGTGCTCATGCTGAAGCAGACTAAGGGTGAAGTAAAATTAAATTAACAGCTTTAATGCACATTTGGAAGCCACTGGAAAGCACATAGCTGCAAAGTGTCCAGCTGGATGTGTACCGAGAATGACATAATGGTTAGCAGAGACCCAGAAGGAAAAAAAGCAGGCCAAGTCCTCAGGAAAAGCCATAAGATTTTAGAAAGATAGTGGATTAAAATTTCTGGGAAAACTAAGAAAATGTTCTTATGAAAACATGGAAGAAACATGGACGTCTGCTGAGGTGTCTGTGGATTTCATAGCTGTAGGCTATTGCTGCATGACTGATAAAAGAAAAACTTTCAGCTGGTGAAATCAGGGCTGTTTTTTCCAAACTCTCCCGAATAATGCCAGTTTAGTCCATCCACAGGGAAGCTGGGATGACTGGACAGCACTCCCAGCTGAGATGCTTCCTCAGAAAAATCTGCTGTAAGGTACCGATAAGACCAGTGGGGTCATTTTGAGACGGTGCCAATGGAAAGAGCAGCTGGCATGGCAAAGCAGCCCCCATGGGGAACCTGCAGCCGTGTGGGACAGGAGGTTTACATTGCCAGAGGACTGGTCAGGGCTGCTGGTGGGCTTGTGACAGCAGCCACCCTGTCTCCTGTCCCCCAAAAGGCACACTGGCAGCAGCATTGAGCATGGCAGGCTCTGATCAGCCCAGCATTGATCCCTCCTTCCAGCAGCACGAGTTCTTTCATTCCTGCTTGCCTGGCTGCATAATTAGGTTAACTGCCTGATGGATGTGCTGGGCAGCCCATGTGCGAGGAAAGAGAGTCTCCTTTGAGGTGACATGAGAGGTACAATCATAAGGGGAAAACCCACAGGGCACTCTCAAGGCACCTCTCCAGCATATATAATGTCATGGTTCTCATTCTGTGCTTGTTTATGGAACTCGAGGGAAATCCTCCCACAGGCAAATCCACACCTTAAAGGCCTGCATGCTTCTGATAAGAACAAGGCACACACCATTTGTCCAACTTCTCTGTCTGCTTTAGTTTGCTGTCTAGTTTGTGAATATCACTGCTTTATACTCCTGCTAGAAATAAGAGAAGATTAAAATAAGAAACAAAAGACAATCTCTTGCAACAATAGGATTGAAAGGAAGATATGATGACAAGAGGAGAAGCTCTTGCCCATCAAAACATTCAATACATGTGACTACCTCTGCACAAGAAGTCCTTAGAGCCCTCCTTTTATTTTCATGATGGATACTTCATTAAGTCCTGGGTTAAACTGTGTTTGTGAAAAGAGATGGAGAAAGCAGAGGAGAATGTAAATCAAACCTATATGACCAAAAATACAATGCTGCTTTCCTCTTGCCAGATTAGAAGTTGGATTTGTTTCTGGTGACTGGCACAAACATACATTTTTCCTTTAGCTAGGAAAAAAGTTCCTTTTAGGCTTGTTTTTTTTACTTTCTTTCCTTGGAGAGAAAAACACAACAACAACAACAGTGTGGGTTTGAATTACAGTTGATGAACTAAATAATTTCTGTAGCCCCCAAAATAGCTGGAGAAGTCAATGAAACCACAAACTCCATGGGGCTCATCCATTTCTGAATGCAGCTTTTTTGAGCCAGAGGCAAACTGCCCTATCACTTACCAAAGTGCTATTTATCTAATGTATTACTATCAAATGCTTGCAGGGAGGGAAAAAAAACCAACTAAACAATAACAAAACCTATCCAAACCCAGCCCAAGCAAACCACGAGCCACTAAAAGCCTGTGCTAGCATCAGCAAACCAGTGTCTGTTTGTCCCCAGCATGGCAATACCAGACAGAAGGAAGCCTTTCTGGGTCAAATTCTGCTCTCGTTTGCACTGCCAGAAGTGATGCCTCTAAAGCTGAGGGAATTGTTGGCTGGCTGGCCCAGTGGACTTCATGCAGAACTCAGGTCTCCTTGACCTGATCGGAGCAGAGGAGCCTGTCCCAGGCACTAAGACATACCAACTGATTGTTTAACCATATTGAGCAAAATAGGCTTCCCTACCATTTTTCACCTAGCTCAGATTTGATCAGAGATATAAAATAAAGAAAGACATGAACACTCATTCTGGCTATGGTTGTGAAATGTCGTCTGCACGATGTTTACCTCAGGAAAAACGATCTTGCCACTATCTTTGTACTTTATCTGCAGCTTTCTGTCTCTCTGCATACTTACACTTAGCACCACAGCTTCCAAGCATTCTCCTCTAATTAATCAAAAAGTCGGTCCTTTTGTTTCCTAGGTCACGAAGGAAGAACAGTACATTAAATAAAGATATTGGCTGAGGATGGAAGCTGGATTTCTACCCAAGGAGCCTAATAATAGTGCCTTGATGCAGGCCAAGTAAAAATTGATATGGTTTTATATACACAGAGGCAAACAGTTGAGTGTGAAAAGAGTAAACACCAGATAGCATTCAAACAGTGGTTTATCCAGACATTCTGTGTTTGTAAATATAGAAATGTGTTTTGGTGGCTAAATTTATCCTAATGTAAGGAAACATGAACAAAGAGGTTGGTATTTGGTAACTTCTATAGGCAACATTAGGACATCCTGCAGGAATTATTTGGGGGCAGTTCATGATAATGTGGTACAGATTAGGGTTACCATTTCTGGAAAAATTAGGTCAGAATTATGTAGATAAGATGGAAAGAATTTCAGTAGCATTGTAGTATTTTCCTGACTTGAAGCCTGACTCACACGTCAAAGCTTTGTTTTATTGTATACCTTGTTTTGATCTATAGTCAAAACAGCTTTTATCCAGAGAAAATGAAAATAAACCAGCTGAGAAAGAAAGAATTACAGTCAGCATTGAATAAAAGTAAGTACAGCAAGCCTAATTTTGGAGAATAGTTGTCTTTTCCTGTGAAACTTTTTCCAGTTCCAGAAATGGCCATACTGAACCTGGGAAATATCAGAGGAGGGAGATACACTTTGACAACAGCTTGGGAATGGAGCTTTTCCTTGCTCTTGGTGTGAGATGGAATTTCAGTCATATGTCAGGTGTATTTTGGGCCACACTGGAAAGTGGTGTCCCTCTTCCCTGTACACTTCCCTTTATGCCTCTCAAATTTCATCCTGGATTAGAAGAACCTCTCACTTAAAAAGGAGATAGATCATGGTCATGAAAGGTTCCCTTTTTCAGAGCACTGAGATTAGTGTTAGTTAGAAGACCAAGAGCTTTGACTCTGCAGCCCTGCCTCTGCAGTCAGCACAATGTTTCTTTTGGCTTCAGGTAGAATATTTTTTCACTCAGGTCGTTCATTATAAGTAAGAATGTACTTTTACACAGCTCTGTGTTCGGTGCCATAAATCCCAACACATATTATGCCTCTCTTTTCTCACCAGGGGCACTAGCCTAAGTTACTGAATCTCTCTCTCACAGAGCTTTGAGAAGGAGCAAACCTCTGGGACAGACCCTGGGACTTGTATGTGAGCCTGAGTTAAGATAAAACGCTTCATGTTCCCTGTTGCTTGTTCAATGAGACAAACAGACTGCTGAACTCTGCTTTTTCAGTCTAGCTCATTAATGCAAACCAGGCTAAGCTGCAGTTTATGCTCCAATGCCACAAGGCAAATGGGGGGCAGAAGCAGCACTGCATCCCCTTCCACTCTTGTTGCACACCACTGGGTCCCTGAAGCCAGCTGGGCAGCATGAAACAGCTCCTGCCACTCTTTCCAAAGCCTTCAAGCCCCTGCCATCAGGGCAATTTACCTCTTTGTGCTCGTTTCATCAAGGCTCAGGCTTTTTCTTTGCACAACCCTGGGGACCAAGCTGAACCCATGGCATGCCAAAAGGCCAGAGTGCCCATCACTACACAAAGCTGCAGCATGAGCAAGCAGCTGATGCAGCTTACTGGGAGGAAAGGAGAATGGAAGCCAGCTTTTGACTCCAGGCATGAACAGAGTAATCCTTAGAAGGAACAGGTTTATTTTTAGGATGGTCTCCCAAGAATCTCTTAAGCAGATAGCCAGGAATTTGGGCTACTAAAGCCCACCCACATCATCCTTTAGGCCAGCCACATAGAAAATCCAAATAACCAGCCTTAATAACAGCACAGACACTGCTGCAATACGCCCCCACTCCCAGAATTTATCCTCTCCTCACAATCTTTCCTGGGAGAAAAAGTAGGAACAACTGGGATGGGGATGCTGATGTGCAGCCCCTTCACTATCAGGAGCATCCCACACCAGCCGCTCACCTGCCACTTTGGTTGAGTGAGAGGCAGCATCTCCACTACTTGTTTGTTTATTTTCCCTGCCAAAGGCAACCACTGGTAGGGCAAGAAATGGAAAACCAGGGAGCATTAGTGAGGTCTCTTCATGCCTGACAGAGGTCACTGATCCAGGCACATCCCAAGCAGTCAGTGCTGGTGATGCAGAGATCAAAGGATAGCTCTGGGGGCTGCAGCCTGCCCTGCAGAAGCACAGGGGCTCCCAGTTCCTTCCCCACTGCCTGGACCAGGCACTCCTGTCAGTACAGGACTCCCAGAAATGTCATTTCCCCACTGAATTACTACTCTAAAACATAGTAGAGCAGTGTGAACGAAACATTATATGAGCCTGTCAATATTACGAATATTGACAAGAAATCCAGAACAATTTCAGAAATTTTCAATGGTGACTACTTCTGTGTTTGGGTCCCACTTCTTGTATTGTATTTCTTTGTTAAGTTCTGTTATTAAGAAAACCCAAACCACTCAGATTTATCCTTGGATTAACTCTTGTGCTTCCCCCCCTGCCCCCCCTGCCATAGGAGCAGAGATTATTAAATCAATTTATTTGCTTTAAGCATCTTTCTAGGTATAACCATTTAAAGTCAATATTTTGAAACATGTAAAAAAATTAACTATTGATCTAGCTCTTTCCTGAGCTTGGTCCCCATTGAGGTTCCATTGAGATCTCCATCTTCACCTTGCATGGAATGGGCTGAAATTTTTAGTATAGCAGGGTAATAAGTAACATGTCCTAGCTCAATACAGCCCACAAGTTTTCCAGCGTGTGCATTTTCACAACTAGTTCATCCATACCCAAATCCTTAATGCCCATATTTTAATGCTGTAGTACACCTACATCATACACGTGAGAAGACTGCTCCAGGATAAATTCATTTGTCCAATTTAGAGTTTGCCATGAAGATTTGATGAGCAGCCTTGCAGCTAAAACAAGTGTCATGTGCTGTCTCACATCTGGCACAAACTTTGCTGTGATCTGGCTTATCTGACAGAAAGGCAATCATGTGCACACACTTCACTGGGTCAACTTTGTACATGGGGCAACCTACCTCCATGATCACAGAGCCACAGACTAAGGAAAAACAAGCCAATACAGTAATTAAAAATATTTATTTCTGAAGATATTTACCTTGATAGGCATAAAGCATTTCCCAATTTCATACAGAAATACATAAAACATGCATAGACCAATATGGCCTACTTCAATGTGTATTCAACATGGTAAATATAATGAAGAACTTGTGTGAATATAAATACATGACACAAAAATAAGCACATAAGATTCAACTTGTCTGCAAATTCAACAATGTGAACAAATTCACTGCTATAAACATTCACCCAATATTAGCCTTTTGACTTAATTCAAAACAACCCTTTGTCTCAATGCATTTCCACCAAACAAGGCCCTGAATAAATCTTGCAAGAGCCTCTGGTACATCCCCACTTCAGTGCATTTTTGGTAGCATGCAAGACACAACAACCTCTATTATTAGAACTTCAGTTGACCAGATATCCTTGTTATGGGAAGCTTATGTGTCCTCGATAACTTTTATTTTATGTTGAAGGGTCCTTTGGTATCCAAAGCCAAAGGACTTTGACTATGCAAACAATCAGAGTGCCTAACCCACATTCAGATAACTCTGGTTGTACAAGTAAACTAGACTTCTGAAAAAAGGCAAAGGGTTGCAGCTGATTAGTAAAGGCAATAACAAGGTGTAAAAATACTCTAGCAGGAGTGCAACAAACAGTATGCGAGGTAGACATGTATATATGCAGTAAGTCCTGATTAAAGTAGAACTGTGGCTTTCATTTTTGCATTTTAATCAAAAGGTAGAGTTCTTTGAAGTTTGTACACTCAGATCTTGCTTTCTGTCCTTGCTCAGCACATCTGTGAGGTCTTCCTTGCGAGATGCTTTTACTGTAGACCCCGAAAGCTGCTCAATTGATGGGTAACATTCCAGAAGCAGTATGCAGATGTTTCTTCAGACAGATGGCTTTTCATGTATGTTACTGCAGATTTCCCTTCAGCCCTTCTACCCATCCATCTGAATTCCAAAATGACAAAATCCTTTGTCTTTATATCTCCAAATACAGGACTTCCTTAGCACTTTTGCTCCGCTGTGCAAACACTCGGACAGAGGGGCCCTTGGCCATCGTGGAATGTTGGAGTCAAGGCAGTTTTCGCGATGCTTTGTCAGCAAGCGTTGCAGAGAAGGATTCAGGTGATATTCCCACTAGGATGCTTTCAGGCTCTCCCGGACGCTTTGCCTTTTGCTCGCCCTGTTGTGTTTGAGCTTTCGCCCTTTCTGGAGCTCAGCCTTCAGCTTTGCGATACTGAAGGAAGCTTTGATACTGTTACCCATGGCTTCCAGCCTGCAAAACCAAGAAATGTACATTTAGTGTTGTGATAATGAAGATGCATGTGTGAAAGTGCATGAGTGAAAAAACTTAGTTTTTGCTTAAATAAACCTCAGTCTAGATTTCTACCGTGGGATCCTAATAAACTGCTGTTTGCTATACCTCAGAATTAGGATAACTTAACATACATGAAATGTTGTATTCATAATTTCAGTGCAGACATTAAATTAAAATATTCACTCAAATATAGATGCCCTAGACTTCCTTAAGTAGACAGTCAGGAGGTCTCCAGTGGTTTTTTATGTTTTGCCTGTGTTGTTTCTTTTAGGTAAACCTGATCCTACTTCCAATGAATAGGTGCATTTTTCAAGTAAGTAAGCAAGCCCCGCTTTCACAAAATTATTTAAGACTTCCAGGGCCTAAGTCTCATTCAATATCATCAGGTTGCCTGCTCCCATAAGTCCTGTTCTGCTTGTGAAAGGAGCACTAAAGAGTTTTCTTTAGTACAGGCAAACTTCTGTATTCCGTACTTTTCCCTGGGAATATGGCTGAGCACTGAATGCAAGCAGAGGACAGACAGTGGGGCTGAGCTCAGCACCCGTGTCCTCACAAGCTAAAAACCCAGAGCATGAAGAAAAGCCCTCAGAATATCCTCACTGATTCCTCCATAACTTTCAAGCTGAAACCACCATCCAAGCCCAGGATGACCCGAAGGCAGGTGAACTGTGCTCTCTATTGCTGCTCTGGGGAACTACAACGGGATGAGAAGAAACTCACCGCTTCATTTTCTTGCTGTCGACAAGCTGTCGGTTCGTGCATTTGGGTCCAAAGCAATTGCCGGCTTTGATGCGGTGCCGTGAGGTTTTCTCCACTGTGGACTGAGCCCTGTTTAAAGGGAAAAGGTGCTGCTGTTAAAAAAAAGCGCCAAGTCTGCAGTCCACAGGGTGAGGCATCTCATCAACCACTTCTCAAGGCATATAATAAGCAATCTTTCTGGGCCAAGCCATAGTGTGTATCATAGAAATGGGAGCACTCAGGTAGGAGGCAAGGCTTTGGGGAGAGCGTTCTCTCAGCAAGTGCCAAAATGAGTAAGTGCACCACAATCCATCCCTTTCACATGCATTGCCTTTTAAAGAGTAGCAACAAGAGACGCACCAGAGATCTTTGCCTGCCTGGCAGAAGTTCAGACATTTCTTGTCCTTCTGGTTGGCACATTGGCATCTGCTGCTTGGTTCAGCGAGCATCTCCGGCACCACGTCCTTCAGTGATCTTCTGGGTCGAGCAGGGCCGCCGAGACCATATGGAACAGTCTTCCTATGATCAAAGAGACAACATGAAAGTCATTTAAATAATTCTGCGGCTTCAAAACACTATGGGGTATTTTGGGCAATCTTATCAACAGCATTGATTGCACGAGTAAAGGTTGTGGGATTGGGAATGCCTTATTAGCCACAGTTTCCATGCAAATGCTTCTGATGATCCTGCAACATATTCATTAGCATGGCTACTGACAAGGATAATGACCTTTTAATTGTGATTTCACAAGGCTGTTGTGCCTCCCTGTGCAATAGAAAGCAATAAAACCTCATCTCTTTGAACTTTGGCTACTGCCAACACTGAAAGAAGCAGTAAAAGTGAAGAACACATTCTCTCCCAGAGGAAACCCAGCAGCAGAAGAAATGTCAGCGTTGCAGTGTTTGCAGCCTTAGGTGAGCCTCTGGCTCACTACTTTTTGGTGAGAAGAGTACAGAAATGGATACTGTGCATAATCCTATTAACACGTGGGACACATTACTTTGCAGCAGAGAGCAGTGAAAGGCAGCTAGAGCCACCCGGTGTCAAAGTATTCCTTCCAACCTCCTAACTTGTCAGAAAGAAAACCGCTCAAATTCGGGCTGGCAAAATCATGCCTTTGGCATTTCGTCTGATTCTGATTCATAGTGAAAAGCATCCTGCAGCCTTTGCTGAGCAGTACCCAGAAGAAATTCTGCTGCCCAGATTTTAGGTAGGCAGGTGTGCTAGGGTTATTAGGAGCTATCTGCCCGATCTGGGTGGCCCAGTCCTGCTTGCCTTCTTCTGGTGAACAGTATCGTTGTTAAATGTGCCAGAGAAGTAGGAGCAGGAAGGTAAAGCAGTAGGAGAAACTAGGCAAACAACTATTCCTTCCTCCCCTTCCCATCTCTGCAGGGGGGCTGTGGCTCTTAATTTTCGCCTTCACGCCTCCCTCCCTTTCTTCCTAACCACAGGGGAACCCGGCGCTGGGGAGCTGCCGAAACCCCTCCACTCCACTCACTCGGGGGTGTTGATCCAGATGATGTCGAGGTGGCAGAAGTAGACGCACTCCTCGTCCATCAGCGAGGAGCAGGAGCAGCGCCGGGCGCGGCGGTGCGCGGCGGCGGCGGGGGGCGGCGCGGCGTCCACCTCGGCTTCGGGGGCTGCGGGAGGGAGGGAGCGGCAGAGCTCAGCACCCGCGGCAAGGCAAGGCAAGGCACCCGCGCATCCCCTCCCGCCGCATCCCTGGGCCAGCCCTCCCCGGAGCCCGGCTGCGACCCCGAAGCCCCCCGCGGGGTCGGTCCCGGGCGGAGGCGAGCGGCAGCGGACCGGCACCTACCTGCCGGCAGCAGCCCCGGGCAGAGCACGAAGAGCAGCGAGACGATCATGTGGCAATAATCCATAGCAGGCGGCGGAGGGCGGATGAAAGAAGTGAGGGGAAACAGGGTAAAAATCAATAAAAGGCGAGGGAAAAGCGGAGAAAGTGTGTCCCGGCGTGAGGACGGAGCGCCGTGGCGGGTGCCCTGCGTGGCGCGGCTCGGTGCGCCCCGGCGCGTCTGGCTGGCGCGGCGGTCCCCGGCGCCCTTTTATAGCGAACCCCCATGGAGCGGGTAAACAGCCCCGGCGCTATTTTATCCCGAGACAATGTTATTCTCCTATTAGTCACCGCGCGGCAACGTGCGGGCCGAGATAAGGCCGGGGCTGGAAAGGAAATCGCCTGCAAACTTCAAGAGCGGGGGGCGGCGGCGGCGGCGGGAGGGGGCCGGGGGCGCCCCGGGGGCGGGAGGGGCGCGCCGGGAGCCGCCAGGGGGCGCCCTGCCCGCGCCTCGCACCTGAGGGCGGCTCTGGCATTCAGGGCTTCAGGGATTTGGGAATTCAGGGATTCAGTGTTTCCAGGCTTCAGGAATTCAGGAATTCAGGGATTCAGGAATTCAGGGATTCAAGGCTCAGGGCTTCAGGGCTGCGGGGCTTCAAGGTTCACCGCTTCAAAGCTTCAGAGCTTCAGGGCCCGGAGCTCTGGGATTCACCTGCTGCTCCTGCTACTGCCCTGGGGAGAATACAGCAGTGGGACACACGGGTTCCTTACTCAGGATGATAGATGTCTGACTGTGCTGGGCCCTGCCCTGCTCCCCTCAGACCCTGTCAGCTGGGCTCTGGGGTCTCAGGAGGTTTGGCAGCAGTAGTGGAGCACTGGGGTATAGTCTCTCTTTTCTGCCCTGGTAGGGCAAGGTGCTATAACCAGCATGTTTTAGGTGTGAGCAGATGTGTAAAGCCAGGTAGGGAGGGAAGGAGGGAAGACCTGTGCCTGCCCTTTGCCTGTGGCTCTCATCGCTAATTCTGACAAGGTCTTTTTTCTGGCATGTTTGTGTTTTCAGCCTTCTGTCAAGGAGCAGAGTCAGTGTGGAAGCTGGACCCTTGAGCGGTGGCTGCAGCAGTGCCATCACAGATATAGACATGCGTGGAATCCACTGAGGTCCCAACTGAGGGACCCAGCCCCTGACTATAAACTTAATAAAGTGAACTCGAAATGCCTGTGATCCGCCGTGGAGCCGTCGTGCTGCAAAGCGTGCCAGTTTCACCTATGATAAATAGATAAGACTCTCTTGGTATTTGTGGTATTTCCGTGCACTGTGCTGTAATAATAGAAATGACCTTGGCTATCACAAAGAGCGGGACTGTTAAGTGCAAGTTGCATTGTGGTCTGGCAGGTGAATGGCCAGTTTTTTAAAGTATCAAATTATACTGTGCCACTGTATCCCAGCGGACAGACTGTCTGCAGCCGTGCTGAGTCAGAATAAAGGTCCATTTAGCTGGTATCCTCTCTGCCACAATGAATGTTAGCAGATGGTATGAGAAGGAGTACAAGAAAGGAATGCAAGTGGAGACTAATCCTTTCCTCGCTGTAACCTCCCTGCTTCTAACAAGATGAAGTGTAGGGGCTTTCCAAGCAATAATGAACATTTAGACCATTATGCTGAATAAACACCAGTGGCCCCATCCTGAGATGGTCATATCTATTTATCAAAGGTATTCTAAAAACTGCCCTGTAAAATATCTGTGAGTGGAGAAAGCTGGGTTGTACAATGTTTTTTTTTCACACCTCTCCAGCGTGGGAGTTTATTTTCCAGAGCAGGGATTATATGGTCTTGTGTATTATGTCTCCTTGTGTATGTAGGGCAGGACTTACCGGAATGCCAATGTATCTGTACATATGTGTTTGAATTGCTGCCGTCATGATAAGAATCTGCCAGCAGGGGTCACACAGCTACATACAAAAAGTAATCACAGCCCTCCGAAGTAATGAACTTTATCAGAGTTCAAAAGTTAGGAAAGAAACTAGGTGACTCGGCATTAAAAAAAAAAACAAAAAACAAAAAAACAAACAAAAAAAAAAAAAAAAAACAAAAAAAATTTAAAAAAGGACAAAACGTGAAGCAGCTATAGCTGTGTGGGTTGAAAGATAGCAATCATTCTGTATTGAATACAAATATGCATAGCCTTTCCAGGCCTGTCACTTGAAGACTGTCTTTCATGCCAGTGCTTATTATTTTTTCCCTGAAATTCCTTTTTCTAAGATGTGCACTTGGAGCCAAAATGACTCACATTGGTGTAAGATATTTTCAGCTTTGTCAGAATATCTTGTTAGAAAGTATTTTGTAGCTGACAGAAACAGCATGCATGTTTCCTCTGAGTAACAAGGCACAAACATATCGCAGGCGCTTCTGAAGATGGTGTTCTTTTTTACCATTTTTTGTAATAACAAAAACATCTTCAGCAATTTTTCATAAGAATTCATAAATATTATTGTTGTCAGAGATCCATTTCCTCTGATTCAGCGATTTTTGATAGCTCCACTTTCAGATCTTGAGACTAACCAGAATCGAGCTATTCTGGTTGCTATTCCTGTTGCTTGAGTAATGCAAAAACAAACTTTTGTTCCATTTGTTACCAGTGGCCCACGAGGGTCATTTCAGGCCATGGGGATTGCCGGGCCAGGAGGTGGGTTTCCCCAGGAAGGGGTAATCCTGACCCCTACTTGGACACTGTAAAACAAGATCAGCTTTGTGCCATGCAGAAATACTCTTTGGGAATCAAAGAAGGAAAATTTGCTCACTTGTTTAAAGTCTCACTTCAACAGTAGAGGTCACAATAGGGGCCTTATAAAATCTTCTGAAGAGGACTGAACTTTGGGTAGCAGTCAGAGTTTGCAGGATGGAAACACAAAGTCAGGTACTCCACGAGTCATCCCAGTGCACGCCAAGCCAGATCACCCCAAGTGCTGGGAAGTTTGCACCATATTTGCACTGCTGCCCATGGGGACAAGGGTGGAAGCAGGAGCTGAAGCTGGCTGCTCCTGCAGCAGTCCCTTCCTAGCTGGAGCACTTTGGGCAGCCACCCCTGAGACATTGTGTTACGGAGCAAAAACTCAGCTGGCCAGCCAGGCCATGGTTGTAATGATCCAGCTGGAAAAGGCCATGGCACTGACTTTTCTAAAGGACATTTTGTTTAGTGTCCGAAATGTGAAATGCCTGCTTATCAGCAAAACAATAAAAGGAGACTGTAGAACTGTGCCTTTCTGTCTAGGGAACAAGGGGAGCAACATGCTGTTTTCTGCAGATTTGAAACACTATTCTCAGTTAAATGAAAGTTATATAACTTGTCTCCTTACTTCCTTCACTGCCCCTCTTGCACTTTACTTTCCTCTTAGGGGCTGTCCCATCTGCCCATGCCCCATTTTTATACACGATGAAAATTTTTTACATAACACGCATATCAAAGAGCTGACTATGCCATGCAGAGGGGACCTTGACAGGCTTGGGAGGTGGGTCCATGCAAGCCTCAGGAAGTTCAGAAGGGCCAAGCCCAAGATCCTGCACAGGGGTCATGGCAATCCCAATCCCAAATACATGCTGAGAGATGAATGGATTGAAAGCAGCACTGAGGAGAAGGACTTGGGGATTTTTTCACTCAGAGGGCACTGGTACAGGTTCCCCAGGGAAGTGGTCACAGCACCAAGCCTGACAGAGCTCGAGAAGCATTTGGACAATGCTCTCAGGTGTGATTCTTGGAGTGTCTCATGCAGGGCCAGGGGCTGGACTCAATTATCCTGATGGGAGTCTTCCAGCTCAGCATATTCTGTGATTCTGTGATTCTGTGATTCTGTGATTCTGTGATTCTGTGATTCTGTGACTGAGAGTGTTGGTGGATAAGAAGCTTCATGTGAGCTGGCAACATATGCTTCCAGCCCCTAAATTCAACTGTATTCTGAGCTGCATCAAAAGCAGTGTGGTCTGCTGGTCAAGGGAGGTGATTCTGCCCCTCTACTCTGCTCTGGTGAGAGCTCACCTGGAGTGCTGCATCCAGCCCTGGGATTCCCAGCACAGGAAGGACATGGACCTGTTGGAGGACATGGAGCAAATACAGAGGAGGTCATGAAAACGCTCAGAGGGCTGGAGCACCTCTCCTATGAAGACAGGCTGAGAGAGCTCTTCAGCCTCGAGAAAAGAAGGTTTCAGGGAGTCCTTAGAACAGCCCTTCAATATCTCAAGGGGGCCAAGAAAGCTGGAGAGGGACTTTTTACAAGGGCATGTAGTGATATAACAAGGGGGAATGGCTGTACACTGAAAAGAGGGTGGATTTAGAACAGGAAGAAGTTCTTTACTGTGAAGGTGGTAAGGCACTGAAACAGATTACTCAGGGAAGCTGTGGATGCCCAGTTTCTGGAGGTGTTGAAGGTCAGGTTGGATGGGGCTTTGAGCAACTGGTCTAGTGGAAGGGGGCTTGGAATGAATGATCTTAAGGGTCTCTTCCAACCCAAACCATTCTAGGATTCCATGATACTTTGAGCTCTTGGAAATTATCTTAATCTCTCTATCACTACCCAGCCCTATAATGTATTTAATTCTCCTTACAGCTATGAGACTCCTTGGGCAGAAGTCTATTTCCTTGCAAACCAGCTTTCTTCATTTCTCCCCATCTCCAGTTTCTGAGGTTTAGCAAAGGACAGGGGTGCCTGTCTCACAATACACTTGTGGATTTATTAAAGTGCTGAGGAGAGGAGTAAGGACAGCCAGTGATCCAGCAACCTCAGCCCTACATGTATCCCCCAAAGAGATCCTATCCAATATCACCAATGATCATTTTCTTTCCAAAATTCACTCCACATACAAAATTGCATTTAAGCCAGGGAGGAAAGCTGCAGCTATATGACCCTTGATGGAGGAAAGCCTGTATCAGAAAGCTCTTCCAGACCATGCACATCCTGACACCATGTGGCAGTGACTAGATACCATTAAAATACAAAAATCAAACTCTGCTTAGAGCTGAAATAGATGAGAAAACCAACTTTACTGAGCAAGGTTCACAATTTCTCCCAGGGCTAAAATCATTATTGTCAGAAAAACAAGTAAGATGGTTTGCAAAGATTCAGGTTTCAGAGGATGAAACCTGTTGTGAAACCTTCCTCCCACTTATAGTTTCCACAACAAAGAACTGCAAACAACAGGAAAATATGTCCCTGGAAGTAAAGTCAGCTTTAAAATTAGGGAAACATTGGGTGGGAAAAGGGAAAGGCTTAAGCAGCCTGGGAATAAAGTATCCAGCATAAAGAATAAAGAATAAAGGTGAGAGCTAACAGGACCATCTCCCTTACTTCAGTGTCCATCTCTGCTGTGATATTGTGGGAGAAACAGCGTCCACTTCCCACTGAAGTGAATGACAGTGGCACTGGAGGCACTTGGCTGTTCCCTGTCCCAGCAAGTTGTAGCAGTTCCTCCTATTTCCATCTTTTACCCTGCACCTGCTCTTGTGCAGGGGCAGCAGGCAAACGGAATACCAGGAGCAAGGGAAAAGGTTACGCTCCATGGGTGGAATATGGGCAGGTGACCTGAGCCCTCCCAGCCAGGCCTTGTGAAGGTGACAGAGGTGCCTGGTACTGCCGAGGGTGTGCCCTGTGAGCTGCCAGGGTGGCTCAGGTGGGTGATCTTTTCTGCTCTGGTAGCTCAGGACCCTGCACGCAGGGGCCCCAAAGGAATTCAATCCATCGCCCTTTGCGCTACAAGAAATTTGTACGGTGGTACTTAAGTTGGATTTAGTTTTTTTAATTGACCCAATTCTCATGTAAGTGTCAGCATTAGTAGAAGTTAAAAGGCAAAAGCCTCACTTCTGGCCCAGAAAATCTTAAAGAGCTTCTTCTCCAGAATATTTCCCAGTCTGTCTTATGCGTGGTCTCTTGCAGAGACACTCACCAGCCATGTCAGACATAAAATGCTGGGTTGATCCCACAGGGCTGTGTTGTATTCTCATAGCTATGCTTGGAGTCCTGAGTTTGCTTTAGAGAAAAAGAAATACGTCTCTGTGGTCTTCAGCTCCATTCCATCACTCAAGTTCAAAATACAGACAGCATGAACTATGTCTCTAAAAGTGTGAAAAGATGGTAAAAGGTTACATGAATCAATAATCAGCCTCTAAAGAATGAGTTATGGAAGTAAGAGTTTAACTACATAAAGATTAACATCAATAAATACAAGAGATTAGTGCAAGGACTGAAACAGAAGGCTTTAGCAAAGAAAAAGAAAATATTAAACAGAAAATGTTACTTGTAGAAAACCAGATCTAGTTTTGTATACAACCTCTTCTGTGAATACAGCAGCATATGACAGAACACTTATTTGCAAATAACAGTTAGTGGAAAATGTGCTTTATCAGGTTTGTTTACTTACTTCTTGGCAAGTCTGGCTTGCAAGGAACTCAAACCCCATGCTTCCAATTAGAAAATCTTCCGAAGAAAATCACTAAGAGCAGTTGCTCTAACTGATACCTTGCTCCTATCAATAGGGCATTTCAGAGTTTCATGTTCTTTAATAATAGTCACTTTCCCATGGCCTTGTCAAAAAATCAGTGATGCCATCCCAGTGTCCAGAGCTGGGACTTGAAGCATGGAGGACAGTACTTGTGCCACCAGATAGCAGATATGGTTTCTAAATTAGATTAACACCATTAATACCTGATGTCTGAGTTGCCCTCTGGAGTATGGAAAAGGGCCTAAGGTGCTGACTTCCTAAATTTAGGTACCATCCTCTTCTTAATGTCTAGAGATAGCTGGGGATGAATCCAAGTTGGTGACTTGTCCAGGGTCCCCTCAGAAATTGATGAGGGAGTGGAGAAATGAGCTGAGTTCCTGGAACCCATGTCCTGTATCCTGCCCACTACATTGTCAGCCTTTCCAGTACATAGAGGTTTGTTTATCAAAACTGACTTTTTTTTCTATTTTGATTTGTCCATCACTTGGATTTTATGTTGCTTTGCTCAGAAAAGGTACTTGTGAGGTCTTCCTGCAGTTTGCTCAGAGGTGCTTCTTTGAATTAATTAATACAATTGACTTTTGATGCCTAATTTTTCCACCTGTTATGTGGCCTGCCCCACCTTTGAATGAGTCTCCAAAGACTGAAATCAGTAGATTTCTGAGAGCTGTCTGGCTCTACCCTTTCCTGAGTGCATAAAAGCCTTGCTGAAATGAAGGTGATTAGAAAAATGCATTGTTCCAAGAATGGTGTTGAACTTTCTTTACAGCACAGTCCTTTGGCCAAGAACATGTAGCCCTTCTGTGACTGCTTTGTCCCCTCTGTTTTGAGCCTGGGGTTTGATGGGTGGACTTGCTGGTTTCTGTCTTTTCTTTCTGAGAGAAATGAGCATGGGCTAGGAAACATCACGGGTTTAGATGTGGCCTGAGCCATGGGTGTGGGTTTGTTTTTCTCCTGTTCCAGGTACTTGCTTTGTTCCCAAACCCCTCGGCACTACACTTCTTTGTATGACTGCCTGGAAAATGGACAGGAAAGTAGCTTTATTACAAGCCAGTGCTTCTAGCACTAAAGATCTGCTTGTCCATTTGAGTATATGCTTGTCTTTTTTTCTGGACCAAAGTGTATTTTGCATGTAGATGAAGTGTTGATCATCTCTCTCCAGCTGCAATTCCTAGTCTTCATCTGTCCTTGTTTCTCCCAGGAGAAGGTTGCTTTGTGAGGAAACATTCCACTAAACATTCTCAGCTTGAACAAATTACACCACAAGCTGACAGAGGAGAGAAACTCTAGACTAACTATAGTTATTAAAAAAAAATCAGAAACTCTCCTTATTAAAAAAGGGACAGCAAGAGGGACACTGTCTTCTTTTACGTGGGACATGTACACATTAAAATATCTACGTCTGAGACAAAATATGGACCACACAGATCCAGGGTTTGTTATGGCAATTACTCACTGGTGACACTGACAAGGAGATTTTGTGACCTGTCAAGGCCAAGAAAACAGGAATAGCAGCTTGAGGATAGACGATGCCCCAGCACTGAGCTAGGATTACCTTACAGGCTCCACTCCCTGCCTTTAGCTGCAAGAGCGAGCCTGTTCTGAAGTGAGCATGCCACCTGCGGCATTGGCACTCACCCAGCACAGCACCGAGTGCCTGGGAAACGTGTGGGGATGAGGCACCACCGCAAGGGAAGGGACTCTAAATGTCTCCAGGCTCCCATGAGCAGCTAAAAACTAAGATGCCTGACAGGGCTGTATGTCGATATTTGACATATATGACAAATAGCATATAGGAATGAGGCCAGCATTTCTGGCTGCTTTCATTAAGTGTCCTTGAGGCATGTCTCTATTAGGAATTTTTCACCAGCCATTTCCATTTTGACTTCTTGTCACAGCCTGAGCTGGTGCCTCCGGTAACTCCACTGCAGTCTCAGTGCCTGCAGCCAGACCTCTCTGTTCTTACTGTTTCAAGCAGGTTTACTTGCTATGTCAAAAAAAGGCACTGCAGTTTCCTCAGTTTTCTTTAGGCATTTAGCACTGTAGTTGCAGGCATTCAGCTGAAATTGAGGAAGATTCTGTAGGAGACGTGTCCCCTGGGACTTTACTCTGATGGTGTAGCGCAGTGCAGAGCAAATGCCAGTCTGTGCTCTGACAAAGTTTGTGGATGGTGAAGACTTTTCTGCCATTGCTACCAGCTCTGTATATGCAACATCCTTTGACTATTCCTGTTCCAATTAGCTGAACTGGAGTTACCCTGTTACCATTGGCATAACTGTATGTGAGCCTTAAAAATTTCTTCCTAGTGTCAATTCACCCCAACATTTACCATCTTTTCACAGTTTTAAGTGAAGTCTTATTATTAAAGACAAACATATTCCACCTTTCCTAACAGAACTATGATATAAGACTGTAGCATTGGTTTCGGTTTTAACAGAAAAAATCAGCTTCTTACAATGGGTCTAGGATTAATCTTTTGAAAATAGGAACTGTGTATATCACACAATATAGGTCAAAGCATCAGCTGACAGAACAGCTCAGCTTTCTTCCAATTCTTGCAGACATATTTCCTTTTCAAGTGAAAAGCATCTTTCTGCAAAGCTAAGTCGGTTTCACACCATCTGAAACAGTGAAAGCAGTTTCTTTTTAGTTTAGAGGGCAGAATAGTAAGGAGGGTTCAAACCTGACTGCTACGAAGTTTAGCATTGTCTTTTGAACACATTTCACTGATTAGCTATTCATATAACTTTATTCCTAGTTTTTAAAAGGGCTTTTAAATCACACTTTTCTGTAGGACAATGAAACTTAGTTGGGAAGATATGCAGGCTAAATGCAAAGAAGAGAAAGGCCTCCTTTCTCAAGAATTTTGATCCTGACACGAAGTTTTTAAACTTCGATTCAGCCACTGTTTACCAGAACAGCCTCTTTTCCCAGAAGAAGTGGAGCTGGCAGTAAATTTTGAAAATGTGTTATTTTGTGCAATCGAAAAGAGAAGTAAAACCCTTGCTTCCTTTGATGATTCAAAAAGTTTCCCTCTTCGAATTGGGCCACATGACACAGTTCGAATCTTTGTCTGTTTCTTTGCAGCTTGCTTGTTTCCCAGGAAAAGTGGAAATCAAAAGCATCAAGGCAAAGTGATCCTCTCAAAACCCACTTATCATGACAGGAAAATGGTTTAAGATAAGACAAAAAAGGAATCCTCATTTCCCTTTTCTAGAGAAATTACGCCATGTTCATTTGCAGATCTGTGTCTCATTTCCATCCACTTACCCTTGTTATAAAAATAGGAAGGAGCAGGGCACCTGAGGGCACCTACCCTTTGCTGCCCTTAGTATTCACAATTTTTCCACTCTTTCATTTAATAGAAATATCAGTTGTGACACTTGAATGAAATAGCATCCTGTTTTCCTTGAAGTTTGCTTGTGATTGTGTAAGATATTCCTTACAATGGGAAGGTGGGATTTCCAACATTGGTAGAAAGAAGGACTTTTACTGGAAACAATCATCTTTGCATCTCTGGGGAAACCTTACCATGCATTTTCAGTACATAAGGGAGGCTTGCAATAAAGATGGAGAGAGGCTTTTAATGAAGACCTGTAGTGACAGGAAAAGCACAAACGATTACATATTGCAAGGGCAGAATTAGATTGGACATAAGGAAGAAATTAATTATGGTAAGGGTGGTGAGGCATTGGAACAGGTTGCCTGGAGAAATGGTGGATGTCCCAGACCTGGAAGTGACAGGGAAGTTGGAAATGGATGGTCTTAAAGGTCCCTTTAAAGCCCAAACATTCTGTGTTTCTTTGTGTTTCTATCTTCAGCCCAGACCTTGCTTGCTGTGCCCGTGCCACCATTGCCGTGTGTGCTGTACAGAACATAAATGGGTGAAAGCTCAGTTGCAGTAAAGGGGCTGATTCTTGGAACTTGCAAGTGAGAAATGCTGGGAAATCAGCAAGCAGGGCCAGCACTGCCCATCTCCACAGCTGCAGCCAGGAGGGCAGGGAGCTTGGCCCTGGGGCAGGCTGCAGTGGGAGACCTTCCCAGAAGAGCTTGCAGGGTCTGTGGAGCTGGAGCTCTGTCTCCTCATCCTCCTCCTGAGGAGCACTTACAGCCAGTGAACTGCTGCCTTGAGATAGTGAACCTGCCAGGCATTTCCTTGTATCAAAGTACACTGTAGCAAAAGGAGGCACTGATTAGTGCATGCAATAGAAACTGCCCTGCCAAAGCCCCTTTTTTTTTTTCCATTTTTCATTTCTTTGGTCTTATCAGCAAGGGCATGGTTTTCTCAAAGGTTATTTGACAGCCCAGAGTCATGGAGCCAACACATTGGCCCACAGCATGAGAAATACAGCTAAGCAATGAAGGAATTACAAAATGCTGCATCCTCTCTGCAATGTAACATTAACACTTGAGTGTTAACACAGAGCACCACAAACCAAAAAAGTGGTACGAAAGACAAAAAAAATTAGGAAGTTAAGCCCTAGAACTGGGCACAAGGAAGAAACACACATTCGTGGAGGGGCACTCAAGAGAGACAGCTCCAACAGAAGATCCATGTAGCTGCTGGAACTGCAAGGTCCCTGCTGCAGTGCTCATTTGAACAGGTAACCTGTGCTCAGAGGTGCTGACTGCATGACCACTGGCTTTGAGAATGTCTTTAAGCACATGCTTGGGTGTCTGCAGCATCAGGGTCGGATGTGTGTCCTTTCCTGGGGAGCCAGTACATGACAAAGTGCAGGTGACAGAAGGATTTCAAACATCTCTTCAGGGCTATTGCCTTATGGGGAATACTGAGAAAGGAATTTCATGTTTCTGAGCTCACAGGTACATATGGCCACCCTGCTGAGACCTCTTACCTCTTGTGGAGTGTGCCCCTGTCATATAAAATCCAAAGCTCAGGAGCTTCATTGAGCAGAGGACATTTCTCCCTTTTCGGGTTTGTTTTTTGTCTAATGGGTTTCAGGAAATATTTTTTCTTGTCTCCATTCAGATCTGTCAGAGGTGTGGTTCTCTCACCACAAGGATCTAGTGATGTTTTTTGCAGGTCTGAGGGTGTTAGAAATATTAGACTGGATGCTGTTCTGGATCTTAAAAGTGGCCATTGACATTTCTTAGAATGTTTCTCCACGGTCAGGGGGACCAAGTGTAGGAAAATAGCAACTTGGAGGTGCAAATAGATCCAGGGCTTGTCTCCACTTCCTATTATGGAGAGGTAATTCATTATATAACGACTTTCAGTGATGCAATAAACTTCGTGTCACATACCCTGTGGCATAAAACAAACAAAACCACCTCTGCCTTTGTAGACCTGGCAATTATTTTTAAAGTTCCTACTTGGGAGGGGCCAGCAACAGGTTTATAGAGGAAAAAGATGTTGCAAACAGAAAAAAAAAAAACAAAAAAGAACAATCTGGAAAGAAGAAAATGAGAGGGTGGTAGGAAGTTAAGACATGTGAATGTTTTCTGAAAGCACTAGTTCACCAGGTTCTGGAGAGGTGATCTGAATGCAAGGAGATGAGCCCAGGTGGTTCAGTGCAGGCAATCAATGCCACAACTCAGTATCAAGTTCCCAAAAGAAGTGACTTCAGAGGAGAAAAGAGAAATAGATTTTCCCTGAGTAGTGACAAAATCCTTGTCTGTTCTGGCCTGGAGAGGCTGCTTAGCTATTCAAGACTGAAAAGCTGTGTTGCTGTGGATGACCACAACAAGCACTTACTGAAATCTGCTTTTGTTTAATGGCTAAATATCGAGGCTGAGACTTTCACCAAAAAAGTGCCTAAAACAAGTTGCTGGTAAACTGAGAACATCTTGCATGGATTATGGAGATACCCCAATTAAACTGTCCCACTGGATTCTTTTTTGTTGTGGGCTGAATTTCCCCTCCCAGAACTTTTGCCCACAGCTTTCTCTCCCTGAGGGCATCCAGGCTTGCATTTATTGTTCAAACGAATCAACTTGTTTTGATAAAATAAGGAACAGGAAAATGGGAATGCTGACGCTCTGAACTGTAGTGATAGGCGTCGTACTGCATTGTTTTCGCGGCGGAAAAGAGCCGGGGCTGGCCGCGCTCACCTCTCCAGCCTCAGGCAGTCCCGGTGCCTCTAGGTGGTGCCTGGATCTGCCGCCTGGCGCCTGGAGCCGGGAGCAGCAGCCTCGGGCTGGGCTTTGCTCAGCGAGGGATGCCGCCAGCCCCATCGCACATCAGGGCCCTCCTGGTGCAGCAGGGACAGCCAAGCGGGCCCCTCTCTGAGAGGGAGAGGGAGACTCAGCTAAAACTGGAAGGATTCCTGCACAGCAAATAGGAATGTCTCATATACAGGCTGCATCCAGACCTGACTGAGACACGTTCTCTCAAAGCGGCATCCCAAAGAAAACCACGAGTTGTTTCACTTTGAGGATGCTGAAAAGCCCTGTCTTCTAGAGAATTTGTGTCTGTAAGGAAATGTAACCAAGTTTATACCCTTCAGACTGAAGAGAAAAATGAAGTGCTCATGGGTCATCAGCAGGAGCATGTGCCTGTTTCTTTTCTGCTCTGCAGCCTATTTTGCTAACCTGAGCAGTGTGAAAAGTGTGGTGTGTTTGGCAGGAACAACTATAAGAGACACTTGTGGAGCAAAGGAGGCCATGGAGGGTATAGAGCTGTCTGTACCCTTGACTATGAGGACATTATTAAGGGCAATATTGTGTGAGGGCAGTACTAAGGATTGGAATTGAAAAGCTCCACTGAATTTGTTAGGTGTGGAGCAAGCGGTTCTTGGCGTTTCTCTTTATATCTTTGAGGTGAAGGACATTCACCAGGGAGGTTCACAGCCTTGGGGTGGTCACACAACTCTTCAAAATGCACTATGCAGCTAGGAAGCAGAACAAATTCTTAATTGGGCAAACAGGAGCTGCCTTGGAAGGCTTGCTGTTTTCTTCCCTGATGCACCATCCTTTTGAGTGGAGTGACAGTGCTTGTATTTAGTATAGGGACAAAGAATTCACCCTTGGGCTTCCTGCTTGTCCCTACAGGTTCCCATTTGCTTTCATGGAAGGAGTGAGCAAAGCTGGGACAAAGGATGAGGTGGTGTCACGGAGGGACGGACATCCACAGATGAAGGGCCATCTCACGTGTTCAGCCAGAAGCAGGACCTGCCTAGCTGGAGGAGGGGGTGCATCTTTGGCATGCACTGCTCTCCCGAGCAGGCTGAGGGATTAGCCCCTGGATTTGTTTTTCAGATGATCCCATACTAACAGCTTTGGGTGGATTTGGTCTGGCTTCTCCCCACTGAGTCCTTTGACCTTTTAATCCTCCTGAAATAACCTATTCCTTCCCTGCCCCTGTCAACTTCCAGCCCCACCAGATTTCCCTTTGTTGTTTTTTTTTTTCCTGGAACATGTTTTAGGAGCTTGTTGCAGCTTTCCTAGTGGTCTGGGTAATTAGCTGGTGGCAGCTCTCACTCCTTCCTCCCACTGGACTGTACCTGTGGCTGTGCTTACTTAAGAGTGCTGCTGGACAAGGGTGTTAGGTTTCCAGGTTTTTCTGGGCTAAACCAAAAGTCTTGTTTTTATGATAAATAAAAAGGCATATCTCTGACTTCTTTTCCCTTATTTTAATCTCTTTGTCCCTTAATTCCAACTGGCAGGCCCAAAGGGTTATGCAGTTCTAAAAGAGGAAGAAAATAAGCCTGTGGAAAAGAAAAGAAAAGAAAATTACAACTGGTAAGTGAGGCCAGATATAGTCGTGGTGTGGATGGGAAAGGGAGAAAAAGAAGAAAGCTGGAGAGAGCTCTGGGAGGAGAGGGCTGCAGTGCTGGTCACATAGCTGAGGTGAAATATTTTAAGGACCAGGAATGTGGGGGAGGTGCAGAGCCCCCTAAAGCCACTGCACACATGGTCACTGAAAGCTGTGTGAAAATGTCTTTTACAAGCCCAGGTTCAGCTCACATTGTTTTGAGGCTCTGAAAGAAGCAACCCAGCTAATGGCACCTCCATAGGGAGGTTCAGTCAGCTTTAGCCAAAGGATGGATGCCTGGTGTGTTTTTTCCCTCAGATGGATAAGACACTCTGTCTCCAGCCATGTCCTGCTGTCTCCTTGGCTTCCTCTGCCATCAGTGGCTGAAATAAGAGGATCACAAGTGGCTCTTTAAAAGCATTTCACACTGGTGCAGGAGAGGATTAATTAGTCCATAGTTATTCTTCTGGGCTCAGGCCTTTAGGCAGACAGGTCAATACACTTCCTTCTGCTGTTCATCTTCAGACTCATGTGTAGAGGAAATGCAGGAACTGCTGAGAAAATTGTGTGATGCCCTGCAAGCCTTATTGGTATCTGAGACCTGTGGGAATTAACATTGGCTTTAAAATTATATATACACTCAAGATTTTCTCTCAAGAAAGATGGCTTAAGCATGTTGGAATTGGAAAAGTCCCTTTCCCTCATCACTCGTCATCGTTTTGTACAAAACTGAGTGAACTCATGGTAGGCTGACTACTAGGTGGCAAAATATGCAGGTGTTTCCTTGGCTCTGGAGAAGCAAAGGCAGCATTTTGGTGACTCTCAGCTTTCTCCCCTTCTCTTCCTGGGGGAGTTTGTTGGAGATGGAATGCACAGAAGGGAAGTTGGAAAGCTGAGGACAGCAGCTGCTCTCAGTGTCTGATGCTGCAAGAGCCGAATGCAGAGGAGGAGGACGGCAATGCCTGATCCAGCCCAACACAGGGACATTCACCCAAGGGATTGGAGAGGAGCAGAGCTATCTCAGTAGCTCATCCCACACCTCTGCACAAGGACAGCACTGCCAGACTTGAAAAGGTGGGGATATTTCCCCACACAGCCCAGCAAGTTTGTTCACTTTCCTTCTACAAACATAACTCTGCCAAGGTCACAGTTTCTGAACAGTTTGCACTCACTTTCCATGTGAGCAAAGGAAGTAACTAGTTCTCACACTCCTTTGCACACCTGTGAAGGATGATGGCATAGTTCTTTAGGCATTATACTGCAGACCTGCTGTAAGACCAAGGTTTGGGTTTAATCATGTGCGATACAAAGGGAAATAAATTCCATCTGAATAAAGGAAGCAACCTTTCCTCACCTGTCATGATGCCATGTTTCATGTTTAATTGAAAAACAAAACAAAGCACAACATGGAAAAATCTTCACAAAAATGCCCTAAGACAGGATGCTTTTTGCTTTTTCCAGGTAGTAGCATAAGTAGTCTGATTCTTAAGGGGCATCTGTGTATGGAAAAAACAGAAACTTCTACAGCCTCTGCACCAAATACTGTTAAAGTAAGTATGGTAAATATAACCCTGAGCACTGTTTGTATTTAAAAAAACCCAACAAATCCAAACCACTGAAATTTTGGCAAGCCTTTAAAGTCAAAACCTAAGAATGGCGTAGCTGCCACAAGGGTCTTCAGTGGGATCTTGGAGAGTTTTTGTCAATCAATGGTTGAAAAACCAAAAAAAAAATATAAGATTTTGAGTCAATTCCTTCTCCTAGGAGTTGTCTCACCTTGCTCACCCTCATCCAGGGCACAGGCGCTACACTGCATCCCCTTCAAATCCCTTGTGCATGCATTTAAATCCCTTGTGCATTCTGCATGCCTTGCTGTGGCAAGGATATCATGCTGCCACAATCCCTTTCCACATGCATGGACACCTGTGTTGTGTCAGACCAAAAGCCACCAACATCAGTTGAAGGCAGGTTCCTAGGAAGGAGTAGGAAAATGGAGAAGGAAATAATGTGAGTCACCCCCATGAGTCACAGAAGATGTCCTGAGCCAGGGGTGGTGCTTTTGAATGTAGTAGCTCTCCATGGATTCCTATTCCACTGAGTTACCCAGTTTTCAGAAAACAGATGAGCCTTACTGTTCACAGCATCTCACAGCCAGTTGCTGTGGCTCACTTGTATTTCATGTGAAGAAAATACATCCTTTGTTTCATTTTCATTCCGCTTTATGATCCCTAGTTCCTGTCATGGAGGATCCTTACATCTCTCCCTCCTGAACACACAAGGTTTTGCAGATTCCTGTCGTCACCCTGCACTCCTTCCTGCCATACTGGGACTGGTTTCCCATTCTCCTGTGCTGATGTAAGTCAGAAGTAGCACAGTGAAGTCTGCAGAGGCTGTACAGGAACAGAATATGTGTGTGTGGTTTCTTAATGCAAGCTCTGGTGTACTCCTGCAATTTGGCCCTAAGTCTAACACAAGAGATTTCCTTATGCTACATCTAAAGCTATTTGATGCCATTAGTAACAGAGCAATAAGCCAGTGATCTTTTCTCTCCTGTCCAGAGGGAAAAGAAAACAAGGAGTTGAATGCTAAATTCAGTTTTCAGCTTTGTCAAGATATTGTTTCTGGTTTGAATGTTTTCTGAGCTTTGGTTTTAGAAGTGTTCAAATTTATGTCCCATAAGTCCATGCTCACCCAGAAATTCAGTGAATTCAGGGGAAACAACTGGTCTCTGAACAGCTGTTAGTTTGGTTTTGAGTGCTTCAGAGGATCTTATTAAAATAATAAATTTCCATAGGAACTGCTACTGCAGCATTTTTTATTTTTTTTTCTTCCCCAAGAGGAAAGTTATGCAAGGCCCTGGATGATATCAGCACATCTGGACAGCTCAGAGACTGGGGGGATTTAGTGGAAAGAGGAGATAGATGATAAACAGCAAGAAACTCACAGTTTTCTCAGCTTGGGGCAAGTGGTGGGATCCTGGAGAGAGAGCTATAAACTCTGCCAGCACCCGGAGGGCCCTGCAAGGCTCTTTGCTCTCCAAAAGGGCGCTGTGTTTGGCAGCCACCACAGACAGCAGACAGCTGCTGATTGCCGCAGTGGGAAGTGCAAGGCCGAGCAAATTCGTTCCCGATTCCAGCGCTAAACACTCGCTCCATAGCTACAGTTTGTATTTTTTCCCTTGGGGATCTCTGCAGGGAAGGTTTGTTCCCCCTCTTGCCTAAGTAAGAAATATTGCACAACAGGCAGGTGCTGGATGCCTTGGAGCAAGTTCAGCTCAGTCCTGCTGATAGGAAAACCACAGGATGTGCATGCAGGTGGAGGGGAGCCTGCAGCAGCTCTGGCACCTCACAGCTACCACTGTGCAGTTACATCCTTTCAGCGCCTTCAGATGCAGGCCAGGGCAGCAGCTACTTGCATTTTAGCTTAGACAGTTGCAGCTCGTAACCACAACTCCCATATCAGGTTCACAAGCCTTCAGGACACGACTGATGGTGCAGGGAGAGCCCCTCTGGCCTGCTGCTAAAAACGGACCTGCTCATTCAAGAGAAAGTGTTGCACAGTTAAAAAAAAAATTGCTTTCATTTCAGTTTCTGCCCATATCTTCATGATATAACTGTTTTTCAATAGAGCCACCTCTTAAAAACATAATTAGAGGTCAAATATTAATGGACAATCCATGTCTTCAAATGTAATTAAAAGCACTGATACAAAACTGCCTCTGTCCAGAAAGTTCCTGTGCTTGGCTAAACTTTCAGGGGCTGGTCATTACTCTCAGGAGTAGAGTTGCTTAAATCATGTTGATTCATAATCCTCAGCAAGAGAAAAATCAATGCTGGAGTGCTTTGCTTGTGTAACAACACGTTTTAGTGAGGCTGGAGTGTCTCTTCAATGAGATAATATCAGGCAGCTAAAATATGTAGAGAGAGCCTCCTGAATTCATTATGAATCGATTTTTATCCTTTTAATATTCTTGATTACAAAGGAGTTCCTGTTTAACACTTGGGTCTTTTTCTCTGGCAGTTCACCTCTTTTTTGTTCCTTGGTGCTCTCCCAGGGCAGGCTGGTGGTGGGAATTACAGAGAAACAGGCTATTGATGAGCTCTGCATAAACTGAGTCATATAAGCTCAACATTAAAGTATCCACAGATAGAGAGAAGAAGAGGGCAGAAGGAAATGCCTAGTAGCCCTTGCAATGACAAAAAAAAAGAACTTGTTATCAGTCTTTCTCAGCTGTTCGGGCCTGAGTGAACGGGAGCTGGCTTCTCCCATGCCTGTGGACATGCCTGTTACAGCTCCTCTGTGGTTTTCCAGACACCTTTCCAGGGATAAAGTGATTTGACAGGATTTGGTTAAATAAACAATTTCACTTACTACCTTGCAAGACATGAAGAGTTTAGTACCAAGCGATGATAAATCATAGTCTCTCTTCAAAGGGTTAAGCACATCACTTGGGCTGTGGCAGCATGTGTTAGGTCTCAGTCTGGACTGTCTCTGGAAAAGCACAAGTTTTGGGGGTTTTTGCCTTTTCTCAGGAAGATAACCTGTACTTGTAGGCTGAGCTCATGCTTTACAGCTGTGCCTACCCCAGGTGATTTTTCCAGTGCAGTGGCATCATTCACCAGCCACATCTTCTTGCAAACTCTATCCTTCACAAATCCACCAGGAAAAGGACATAAATAGGCCTGACCTCCTGTTCTGCTTTCCATAGGCTGCTGTAACTCTACTCTGCCTCAGCCCAATGAACTAAGTGGAGCTTAGGAGGCTTATTCTGCTCAGTTTTTTTGGACAAATTGAGTGCATGCTGAAAATTAGTACCTGATGTACGCATGGCTTGCATGTGCACTATTTGACTATGTCTTAGTTTGCTTATTTATAAATCATTAAATACAAAAATAGATTAAAGAATTTGTATGCCAGAAAATATGTTTTGGATGGGGCTGATAAGCATCTTTTCATATGCTATTTTAATAGCAGTAAATATGTAGACATATGCAAAAACCAAGGGTTCCAATGGAAAATGTTTCAACAACAGATGCTGAACACTTCTAAAGCAGGCTTTATGCTTAAAGTCATAATTAAAATTATTTAAAGTTCCTAATATACTGATAATACCATTATTCTTCTCTGAGATTTCTAGATATTTTAGTGTCACTTGAACTGCAAAAGTATCTGTTTATTTGATAAATAATTTGTTGTATTTTCTTCTCTTCTCCCAGCTGCCCCTTTTTACATCCAGCCATATCCTCCCTCTCCTTGACCTGGGCTATCATCCTGTAGCTTTGCATTTGCTGCACAGAACTCCCCCTTGCCCTGAGCTCTCAATGTGGCTGAGAATCCTACCAAAGGCTCTGCTTCTCCTCAGGAGGTGAGCTGCCACAGAGACGTGTGTCCATCAGTGTGCTGTCATAAGCAATGGTGTTAGATAAAGTGTCCAGCTGGAAGGGGAGGAATGCTGCCTTTCCCACCAGAAAATGCCTACCCACTCCAGGGGCTCAATTGTGTCTAAGGCCAATTTGTGCTGATGTTTTCTATCATAGCAGTGCTCTCGCAGGATGCAGGTGATGGAAACATTTTGAGGCTTGGGGCTGTCCTGCACTCACAGGCAATTCTCGGAAAAGACCCCAAACCTGGGAAATTATACACATTCTCCTCAAAACGTGATGTTTGATCCGGGATCAGCTCTTTGCACAGGAAGCAATGTTCTTCTCTGCAGTTATCCCCAAGTGAAAGTTGTTACTCATGCAAACCTGTCCTTTCCTTGGTCAATTTAATGCAGCAGAAGTGATGATAACTTATGCAAGCAGTCTTCCTGGCACATGGAATTTTTTCTGAGTAAGAAATAGAGATGCATCATTTTGGGGCTCTGACTTTTGGAAACTGCTCATGTACTCCATTCTTAATGAGCTGGCTAGGGAGGTTTCCCCTACCTCTGTCTTAACATAAAGAAAGTGTTTAAAACAGCCTTTTCGTTCTCAGCAATCCATAAAGAAGCATATTTTCAAATTTGTGCCCATGTTAGATTATTTATATCATTCCAATTGGTCTCCCCATGGAATTTGTTAACATGTTGTTGGCTATTTTCATCCTCCACATGAAAATGAATCTACTGGGTATCGCAGTGCTCAGATATTATGAGGTTTTTTGATGAAAGACTTAAATTGCATCTGAGAAAAACGAATTAGAGGGTCTAATGTCCCCCCAGAGGTTTAATTTAATACACAAAAGGAGCTGATCACTCCCTGCTGAGGTCATTACACGGGAATATTTTTTCTAGTGAACAAAGTAATTGGGACCAGTGGAGATTGTTTCCCCTGCCCCCTCAAGAAAAAAGGATGGGTCAATTTTGGCTGGTTTCAAAGGTTCATAAGTTTTGTGAGTGATCATGCCTGAGATTAATTTTATTGTTGTTGTTGTTGTTTCTATAAGGAACAAAGAACTCGTGAGAACCTGTATTCACACACAGGTATTCCTTGACAGTGTGGCCTCTCCTTTCCCCATTACAACATGGCACTGCAGGAAACCAGTGAGATCCAGGTCCCCAGAAACCTGGGCCAATGCCACCTCCTTTCACTATGGAACCCTTTGGAATGCAAAACACTCTCACAACATTTAGTAGGACAGGGAGAAGGAGGGTGCTCCTCCCAGAGGTTGCCCATGTCCTGGTTCATGGCCAGGGTAGTTGGCTGCCACTGGACAACATCATGGAGCTGATCCCACTCCATCTGCTGTCCCCTTGTGACTGCTCTGTGGATATCTGAACTTAAGGGCTGGGCAGTGCAAGGCAGATCCAGTAAAGTCCCCACATACCCATTTAATTCCAGGATAAACAAACATGTGCTGAGGTCACCCCCAAGTTATGGCAGCGTGGGAGCCAGAAGGATGTCAGCAGGTCAGGCAGCAGGGTCAGGGAAGATGATCCCACTGCAGTCCCTGGTACAGTACCATTAACCTCAGCAGCTTCTGGGCTGTTAAAATTTAAACCCTTGCATAAGTGGTTTGCTGAACTGGTGCCAGAAGGATCAGTGTCTTGCAGGACTGAGCCCATTAATTCTCACTCTCTGAGAAGTAGTGGGGGGGACAGATGAGCCAGAAAACTGAACAGCTTTGGACTGTTTGACCCAACTAGAAGGGAAAATTCCAAAGTGGAGGAAACCTCACGGGCTTTGTATAAAAAGACAAAGAGACTTCAGGGTTTTCATGCCACAGCCATGCTTGGGGCTGTGGCAACCACAACTTTGCATGGATGCAGGATATTTTTGCACAGCAAAATAAGCCAAGACATTATTCATCATGCCAATTTGTAGGCACAGATTAAGTGTATCACTGGTGTGAAATTCAGCCTCTTATTTCTAACTTGAGAAAAACTTTCCTAACGCTATTTTTTTTTCCTCAATCTCCTACTGAAGAACAAAGCACTCAGGAGAACAGGCATCCAGGAGACACACTCACTCCCTGAGTGCCACTAAACTTCTTTAATGGATACAGATGATAACAAGTATACTAAAAACAGTAATAAAATTATGACTCAAACAGAAGTAATGTACTTACAAAACAAGGCTCTCCACCACACGGGTTTCTCCCAGTGGGGAGAGGCTGTGAGAACAAACAGGTGACACTTTTTACTCACATCACTTAACTGCACGCCTGGAAAGCTCTTGGAGCTGCTGCTGGCGGGGATGACGCCGTGAGACCCTCTGCAGAACATAAACACTGTGCTTCAGTAAAGCCTTTCACTATGGTGTAGATGGAACCATTATTTTTCCCCAGGGTTTTAGGCACTGGATTCTTTCAGAAGCCATTTAATTATTTCGTTTTATTTCCGCTCAATCTGTATAGGAAAGCTTAGTAAAAGGACTGTTCATTTTGACAAGATTCCTCAGGGAAACCTCAAGACAAAATAGCATCAATTTCTTCCGCCTATAACTCACCAAGAAAAGTGGCAGTGGAAATAAAGGGGTAATAACAGAAAGGGGAAGATTATCTTTTAAAAGCAATTGCTTAATACCAATGCACAGTGAATATATTTAATGTCATAAATATTGGTTTACTTGGGGAAGACATGAGGAAATGTCAGGAGCAAAGAGACTCTTAGAGCTAAAATGAAATTAAAACTGGCAAGTGTAAGAGGAGAGGGGAGGGAGGGGGAAAGAGAATCCCACTGGTGGGAGTCCCATGGTCCTGATGAAGACTTGATAGCTGTATCCCAGCTGTGTGTTTCCTGCTGCTTGGGCTGCCAAAGCACCTGCTAACCTGCTGGCCTTACTGGCTTCCTTTCCCCTTCGAGGGAGACAGCTGAGGCAGAGACCTACAGATAAATGCACATGTCTGTTCCTGGTGTGAACTTGCTTGCAGAGAGGAGACAAGTCATGAAGTCCTGCTCCCCCCAACATGTGAGGGCTTTATTTCCTCTGCTCTGAAATGTCCAACATTGCTGATCCCCAGGCTCTTGACCCAAGCAGCCCTACCTTTCTTCTCATCCTCTGGCTCCACTCCTGACTGCTGACACCTTCTTTCTTCCAAGCACAAGGACACAGGCATTTCAGGGCTCTGCCTGCCACTGGCAGTCCCTTCCTTGCAGGAGTGTCCCCGTGCCCCTGCTGAGAGCTTGGTGTTGCTGCCTGGGGAACCTGACCAGGGCTCCTGCCAAGCCTGGGAGATGCTGCCTTCCAGAAGGAAGAGAAAACCCCATCCAGCAGTTATCATTATCTTTTCTGATTGTAGAACTTTCCTCACGCCTCCACAACCAAGGCATAATCTATGTTCTTAAACTGATTAGGAGACCACAGTGCCCAGGCCTGCAAAACAGCACAATATTTTCTCACCTATACCTGTTCTGAGTCTTCTGGGCCCTGAAACTTCAAACACACATTCAACTCTGCAGAATTTTAGTTTAGTAGCAATGAGTTGCCCCTTGGACTTCATATATACCTGACTTTAGGATTGATGTGGTAACCACTCTCCCCGTTGATTACACTGCTTGCAGTGGGTCAAGCACATAAATCATGGCAGGTTTCAGGCTTGGACTTTAGGATACAAACTCTGCCCTAGAAAATGTGTTGAAAAAAACTCAGCTGGATCCAACTCTAAGCTGAGGATATTGGTGACACTGAGTGCCTGGAGGGCAGGCATGGCTCAGTGTCCAGCACATATCTCTGCAGGTAGATTTGTCCTTCCCTCACACCAGGCAACCAGCCAGACACTGGGACCTTAAAAGCAGGTCCATAAATTCATATGTCTATAAATTTTACAGCCATAGGGAGCATTAGGACTCCCTGCTCTATCTTTTGTTTAATTGAAGCCAAAGAGGCTCATTCAATAAATTCTGTGTCAGCTCAGAAGTTGTGATTGAGCCATGGAGAAAGTTATCCAAATATTGACATAAGACTGAAAGGAATGGGGAGCATCCCATATTAAACTCTTCTCATATTGGCTATGTATCCTCATTTGCCTTCTATCTTTGTAACAACTCACATGTCTCACTTAAGCTTCTAGCTTCAGGTCTTTGCTGCTTCTTTATTCTTTGCCAGATTGAATAATTTTTTCCTCTGCCCCTCCCTAAAAAAAAAAAAAAAAACAAAAAAAAAAAAACAAAAAAAAAAACCCGCCCTTGTTTGAGACTTAATAGCTTGGTTTTCCAAGCTACCATCACTTTTACTTCTTTCTACTGTTCCATGAGCAGGCTACTATTTTGTTGCTAAAAGCTGATTTATTTCCTATTACCTACTCTTTTATTTTAGTGTGAGAAGCCCTGAAGAGCTTAAAGAGAGCCTCTTGAAGGAGAGACAGCAGCCATTTAGACTGTATGGCAATTTTTGTGATGGTTGCTCCTACAGATGACCCTGGCACAACAGATAGACACACGGATGTTTACCTCAGCTGAGGCTCTTGGTGCTTGGCCAGCAAGGCCATGTTTGTGCCATAATAACAGTGCCTTTGAAGAATTGAATTGCAGAGTTGGAATGACTTGGAGCAAATGCTGATCCCAGAGTTATAATGTTCTGACTGGACTACTGGAGCTGTGTTTGGGCATTCAGGCATTAGGTCTTCCATATTTGATATTAATTCTCTTCATAGGGTTGCTCTCTCTAATTTTTTACAAGGCAGAACTCCTGGGAAAGGCAAAAATGAAAGCAATTATGAGAGAAACACATATTATACAGAAAGAAAAGCCTGAGGCATGATTGCTTTTACAGCAGGCAGCTGCAGGATCCCATACATAACCAATAGCCATACAAAGCTGCCTTCCTCGTGGTGCAGCAGATGTGGTCAGCATAGACTTGGAGGGACACTCAGGAATTTGGTGGGTATCAAAAAGAGCTGGGGATGTTCTTTTACAGTTGTTGTGGCCATATCCCTCAGGCTCACACTGGGTCAAGAATGCACAAATTTCTGCTGAGCAGGAGAGAGAAAAGCAAGTGGAAAGAGAGATACCAGAGCTTGTCTTCCTCGCCTTATACAAACACTGTCTGAGAAAGATCCACTTCAAAATTATAGGAAAATTGATGGGAAATGGGAACAATGAGGTAGGAAATAGTACTCTCTTAGCTGGAGAGAGTCCTTGACAAAGAAGATTCAAGGCAGGTTACTTCCACATCCCAAAGCAGCTGCAATCCTGGGCCTGCCCATCATTGCTTTTCCCAAAATCTTGCCCCATGCACAGACAACTTAGCTCTCTGTGAACCCATACTGAACTGGATTGCTCCACTTCTAGTGCTCAAATCACTACCACAAGAATTAGAGGTCTGACTTGATGTTTATGACAAATAGATACTACATATGAGACCGTGTAAAGCAAGCAGTCTGAGTCTAAGGCAGTCTAAAATCAGTCTCAGCACAAGAGTAATTCTTGCTACACATTGTGGCAGAAAGATCTGCTCATGTGAGCCTCTGTCCTGCTCCTTCCTCTGAGAGGCCACTGTGCTAATGAAAATCTCATCCACCCAGAGGCAGCAGCTTTCTTGCTGCCCTCTCTCCCTTCCATCGTGTGCCTCTCTCCTTAAGAGCTCCTCTCACAACCCACACGGATTTCTGGCTGCTAAGCCCAGTTTATATCCCATTTGCAATCTATGAGTGTTTTCACACTGATGGGCATCTTCTCCAGGCTTCTTGCCTTAACTAGACCCTCAAGCCATCAACTTTGGGCCAATTCCTCACCTAGCTGTTCACATCTTCCATGTGACCAGGTAACAATGGTGCTCTCCTTCCCTTATTCTTTATCCTCCCCCTCTCCTTGCATCTTTCCTGACATAACTGACTCCATATGGTGCTTCTTAAACTGGAAATCTGGTCTCTTCAGTGTCTGGATTATCCCTGAAATGACTGGAGAAGAGGAGGCTCTACAGACTCCTTCTGGCTCGAACAGAACAAAAGGACAACTTTCTCCTTTTCCTCCTGTTTTTAAAATAGAGCTATTAGTTTTCTGCATTGTTATTCTGCCTGACTTAATGAGCCATTCCCCTCAAACACTTCACATTAACGTGTTTATGTATTTGCTTGCCTGGCTGGGTTCTTTAATAGCATGCCTTTGGTTCAGGTGCTCCCAGCAGAGGCTGCTCTGCCAGGCTGCAGGGAGCTCTCCATTCACTGCAGCTGTGTTTCCAAATTATGCTCTGTGGCTGACTGCTTTTGGGGCAATTGCTCAACAGTAATAAGAAGGAATTTGATAAATTTGATCTTTTTCTACAGGACCCATTCACACTGTGCCTTGGAGAGATGAATCAGGCTCATTCTTAGCAGTTTTTTCTTCTGTAGTATTAGCTGAAGGTCCTAGCAGGAAGATTATTTAAGAATAGAGTCTAGATTAGGATATCCTGCTAACCTAGACTGTGGCTAGGAATGCTGATGCAGGGAGTATCAATAGGTTTGGGGGATTACCCTAAAAGTAAATTCATTTTAATTTTAAACAAGTTTGGCAACACAATGCCATCCTTGCCAGAAAAAGGATGTCTGATCTGGCTGATTGACTCTGGTGAAGCCAGTGTCCAATGTCAGGCTCATTTCTTGGACAGCTGTTAGAAGATCTACACCTGCAGGGCTTTTCTTCTCTCTTTTGCCCTTGTGCTGGGTAAACTTGAGTTCTGACTGATGTAGCAGCCACAAGAAGGCAGGCAGGGAGAGTAAGCCTATCTACCATTCCTACATTGTGGAAAGCTTCCTGTGAAATTGGATTAGCACTTAAATGTTGTGAGACAGGGCTTTATGTTCTAGGTTTTGTAAATGTTCTCAAGGAAAAAGGAAAAAAAAAAATCACTCCTCAAACTCTCTATCGTTTGGGGACAATTATAGTATTGCCAGATTAATTACAGCGTTTCTACAATGCTCTCCTCTGATTCTGCTATTAGAACACAGTAGAAATCAGAGTCTGTTTTGACCTTTATTCAGAGCCTCCTGTTAAAGTGACTTTCACAACAGAACTCAATTTGTCACATTTTATTTGTACTTTAATTTTATTATTAACAGATTAATGAAGCTGGTAATAGGTTTCCCAATGCTCCCTTTGGAAATGTGAACTGTGTCCCTTCCTTACATCAATCTGCTGTCAGCAGATGAAGTGCCTTTGCAAAATGCTATTAACTGTTACCAGAAGCAATTAGTCAAAATAGCAAGTCAGCTTCAAAAGGAGAGACTCCAGATTCCCTCAGTGCGTTAGGAAAACCGCATTAGTAGGATTTAGTCTCTCCAGTAGCCACAAGCTTTAGGCCCTGCAGTAGGCGTCTGGGTAAATGATACATAGAAAGGCGAATGTATCAGACTTTAATTTGCTCGAAGGAGCAATGCCAGGTTAAAAAAAAACAAAAAACAAAGAAACAAACAAACAAAAAAAAACCCTCAAACAAAAAACCCCACAAAAACAAACCAAAAAAAAAACAAAAACAAACAAAAAAAAAAAAAACAGAAAAAAATCACTTTCTGGTGTCATTACCAGCAATCCCCACCATGCCAGAAATGCCCACGCTCTGTTGTAAGACACTGTCTCTGTGCCAGCATTAAAAATCTATGAGCGAAATCCTGGCCTTCCCAAAGGCAGTAGGAACTGCTTGTGACAATGCTGAGGCCCGGCTTTGTCTTCTTTGTCTTAATTTTCTGGCCCAAACAAATATTTGAAAAGTACTTCCCATCACCTTCCCAAGCATCAAATTCCAACTCCTTCTCAGACAGCTCTCTTGTTTATGCCGTGCCAGAAAGTCACAAGATAATTGCTGGTGAGACACACACAACCTCCAGCTCCACTTTCCCTCTGGGAAGTGATGGTTTGGCATCATCATTACTCCAACAGTTTTATTGTCTGGTCAGTATTCCACAAGGGGGGCAGCCCTGCACATGGCAGGGGGGGTTGGAATGTGATGGCCTCCAAAGTCCAAAACAACAACTAAATAAACTATTCAGTGCAATACAACACATTCCAACCCAAGGCATTGCATGATTTGCTGGGCCTGACAAAATTGTGTCACTGTGCACGTACAGAACACGAGGTGTGCTCAGAAGATGGTCCCCAGCAGGAGGAGGTAAGAGGCTGAACCCTTTTGAGGAGCAAAGTAGCACTGGGTAAAAAGGCAGCAGTCCCCAGCTCCCTCATCACTGCCCCAGATGAGCTGGCAGGGAGGAATGTGGGGGAGGTGAAGCATCTGATTTAATGTCCTAGCAAAGTCTCAAGGATGTGCTGTGGTATTCCTACTGCTTCCCAGATTGGACATACCAACAATTGCCCCCCTCCTCTTTCAAATGTTGGAAAACAATGTTATCCATCACTATTTCCAGTGCATTTCTAAATACGTGTGTATTGCATACATGGGTCCAATTAAAAGGGGAAGGTCGTGAAAACAACAGAAATTCCACTGATACTGAAAATAAAAAATATTATCCATTTGTCCTCAGGAATGGGCAGTGAGGTTTCTGTTTCTATGCAGAAGGTTAATATTCGTCATGTCATTTGGCCCTAGCTCCTTCAAACCCAGTCCCGGCTCCTTTGGGTGTTTGCAGTGGCCCTGATGGCTGCCTGAGCTACATCAGGGGGGAAACTCTGGGCTCAGTTCACATGCCTCTCACAGCCCTGCCATATGCCAGTACTCCCACACTGGGGTTTTTTTGGAGGCAAAGAACAACTCAGCACCAGACCTTGAGGACATTTTTCCTCAAAGAAAACATAAACAGCTGAACCCCACCCAGGGACTTGGACAAACTACAGTCTGGATAAAAACCATCACCCTTTATTTTGCCAAGACCACATTGATTAAAAATATGCAGATCCAATGATTTTGCTGAGTGTTTGCAGAGTGTGTTCCTGCTGGGTATTCTTTCCTCCACTGCCTTCAAGTGAATAGTCACAGTGCATAAGGTTAAAAGGGTTTCTTTTCCCTTCCAGGTGCAGAAGGATACAAGAAGAGTTAGAAGTCTAGGACAAAAAAAAAGCCTGGCACAGTCCACTCTAAGATGTAAGAGCAGCACATCCCATCTTCTTTGATACAAGCTTAATGACAACAAAAGACTGTCCTCTGGTCCCTCAGTCAGCTCTTTCCACTGATTGGAGGAAGAACTTCTTGAAAAAACACAATGCATTCTTCAAATACTCCCATAAAAATAGCCTTCTGACTATCCAAACACATTGTCTGTCCTCTTAGATCAAGCATGGCTCTTACACTTAAACATAAGGATTAAAAGGCGTCCATTAATAGGAGAGTTTAAAATTCTATTTTTAAAAAAGCTCAGAAGCTTAAAAGACTAATTATTTGTGTAATCTTCAAGATCAAACGTTGCTGAAATAAAAACTTTAACTCTTTTATCAGATAAAACCTGTGTGCAAAGATTGCAAGAGGAGAAGAGACCATTAAGATAATCTAGTTTGACCTCATGACCTCAGGTTTTGGCATTTCACTGGCACAGGACCCTTTCAGTTGTTCATGTAGCTATATGGAAAATTGAATAAAACCACGGAGGATGCAGCAGACTACATAAACTTGAAAAAAAACAGACCGCAGGTGTTCATGTTCCTTTAATTTTTGTGTTTGTAGGCAAGGCTCAGTGCTTAAAGGGATAGTCCCAAGTCCTCTGCTGACGCAGTTGGTGCAGGTCTTGCTGGAGCTCATGGATGTCATTTCCCATCAGATGAGAATCTGGCCTGAGAAGCTCCCAGCTGTAAGGGAGACCTAAGTAAGTACAAAAGTGCAAATACCTAGGAAGGGCAAAATGCAGAAATCTTTGGGTAAACTACATTCCCAAAGTCTCTCTCCATTTTTCTTCTTTTTGTCTTTCTACTTTTTATGACAAGAGTTTAGGATTGTGTTCACTGTGCCAGTTTTCAGCAGGACAGGAGGGAGAAGCTGGGACACGTTTCTTTGTGTGTGTCTTTTCTAATCTGTTAGAGTTGTCTGATGTCTTCATATCCAATACATTCGAGACCTTTGATCTGAGTTGGAGGATGTCTCAAGAAGGAGTGATGATTCACAGGAAAACAGGATATCCACAGGGGAGCCAGTTGCTCAGTCCAGCAGCATTAATCTGCATTAGATGTGTGAGCTCTTGCTCTGAAACACTGTAAATAAGAAAAGCGTCACAGATCATTATAGGTGTGGGAATAAACAAAGAGAGAAACACAATTTAAACCTCTAAGTGTCAAAAATGGTTTCTGAACCACCCACTTGATTTTTTGGTGGAGCAAAACTGTCTGGTGTCCAGATGAAAACATGACTTCTGTTTTGCAAAGAGGCACTGTTTCAACATTTGCTTCTGTTCTGGCACCTAGACTGTTTTTGCAAACCAGGGACACACCTAACACTAGGTAACAGGTCTGAAATACAAGAGCTGCCTTCCTGTGCCCAGACAGCCCAACAGCCTGGTTACAGTGCCATGCTCTCCCTGGCTTGCTCTGTCTTGCAGCTTGGTTTATCTTTCCCTCTTTTTTCTCTCCTGGCCTCATTTCAGCCAGCGAGTGCCTGCAGCTGGCCTGGCCAGAGCACAGGAGCTTGGAGCAGCCTCCTGGGAGGGAGGTGTAATTAACAGAGCTGTCCTTTCATCCAGGGACCTGAGAGACATCAACCTCCCTTGCTGGGTTGTCCCTGGCTGATGAGGAGGGAGCTGGTGCTGCACTAGAGGATGGTGACTGCATCGTCCCTGGCACCTCTTGGTGGCAGAGACTGCCACCACTGTGGTGTCAGTAGAATAAATGGGCAGCACCTCCTCCTTCTACACTGTGAGTGTAGAAGAAATGGGCAGCAACACCTCCTCCTCCTCATGCTCACGTGTTCAGGATGAAGCCCTTGTGATTGGGTTGTACAAAGGGTGTGATCATTCTGGACACAGTGCCCCTGAAGGCTACTATTTGTTAGATCCTGTGCAGGACAGCTGGGTGCCAGAAGAGCAGCTGCTCAGGCTGGGGAATGTTTGAGCATTAGTAGAATCAGAGGATGTAGTAATGTTCTGTTCAAACAGGGAATTTTGGCTTCTTGTCAAAATTCCTTCTGATTAGTCAAAAATTTCTGTCAAAAGATGCCTTTTATTTCTTCATTTTGACTTGATTTGCCTTGATCATAAGGAATGGGAAGGGTTAAGTCACAAGATAACGGCTTTCCACTCAAGTGCTTCAGGTCTGGGTAGGTCTTGTTCACAGAATCATGTTTGATTTGAAAGGGACCTTTTAAAGGTCATCTATTCCAACCCTCCTGCAGTGAGGCAAACTCCTTTTGCAAGATCTGCTCAGGCCCAGCACTGAGCAAAATCCCTACTGGTGCACCTTGTCCTTGTGCTCCTGGGAGATGGATGGATTGTCACCCTGGTTTTTTAAGATTCTCTAAGCCTTCTGATGTTGACATTCTTGCAGGGAACTTTCTCACACACTTTCTGTAAACAGCTCATTGTTTTTCATTCCTTTATGGAGGAGGAGAGAGTTGGTAGACTGTTGGTTTGACCAGTGTCATTGAAGAGGTGTCACTGTCACCCTCCAATCCACTGTCACTTTTGGAGAACTATAAAGGTCGGAGTCAGAAAAATAAATTTCCCTTTTGTCTTTCACCTTGAGTTTGTGTTCTTTCGTGTCCTATAGCGACAGTGGATGTTCTTGGTGATGCTCCCTCCGTGCTGTGTCCCTCACTGCAAGTTCTTGTCCAGGGACCACTCTTGCCTTCCACAGCCACTCTGTGAAAAACCCCTCGTGAAAGTGGGGCTGCAATGGGGATGAGAGCTGTGCCAACAAGTGGGCTCTGAACTTACCTGGATCTGGAGCAGGAAGATGATGGGGTGGCAAAGGGCTCTTAGAGGTCAGTAATATTAATGGAGAGCTTATTATTCATGATATGAGATGGAACTATCACCTGTGTCACAGGCTCTCTTTCTTAGGAGGAGGAATCCAACCCTGAGGTATTTAGGTACCAACACCAAAACACCTGAATGACCTGCAAATGGAACTTCTGAAGCCCAAAGGGATGTTGTAACTGCCTAAACTCAACAAAAAGAGGAAATGCTGGGGGCATTTGACTTTACAAACAGCCTTCAGTTGGCCCATTTCCAGCACAAATGCCTCATGCATGGTAATGTATTTCAAATACACTAAAGAGCACAGCCACAAAACCAAACAAGCCTTAACATTTGACCTTATTGGGGAAAACAAGCCTACAATTACCAAAGAAAACTAAGCATGCCTAGCTAATTGACTCATCTTAGAACTCTAAGTTTTGTTTCCATGACTGAACCATTGGAATGTAAAGCCTTGCCATCTTTCAGCTAGCATGGTTTCCTTAGATCTCATGGAATATCTGAAAATCACCAGTCACCTCCCTAACATGGTGAGTAGTCTGTTCAGTATAAAGAGGAGAAATGTACAGACAAACATAAATTTTTTTCTTCCTGATTTAACATTCCTGGAACAAAACATGAACATCAAATCAATGAATTACAGGCTGTTACACCCTTATTGCTGTATGCTCATCCACCCACGAACATTCCATATAAAATTACCCAATAATCAATTTGAAGTACTTTAAAGTAGCTTGTTTTCATCCTAAGTCAGTAACAGAATCAGCAGTCCAGTGTCTAGAATTAAGACAGGGGTCTTATCCTCAAAGATACAAGTCAGAAATGGTGTTAAGTCTTTGGTGTTTTAGGTATCATTTAAAAAGACCATCTGTAGGTGCTGAGACTCCTTACAGGGAATAGAAATTTCCCTAAGATATGGGAAAACAAATCTAGCCATGTTTTTTTTAGTCATCCATAATGCAACATTCACAACTAGAGACTGGCCAGAAGTCACCTAAGATGGGTGACACTTTCTGCTCTCCCATGAAAAATCAGGAAAGCAAGGAGAGGAGATGCTCATACTGGTCTTAGAGGATCTTTCCAAAGCAATGAAGCAGTGGCCCATCAGATAAGTCAGCTGAAGGTATCTCGAGTGAGCACTCTCACTTGTGGATTGTTTGGTTTCCATGGCTCTTGGCAAATCACTCATACTAAAACTGAGGACTTATTTTGTTTTGATGAAACTGTCCCAGTGTTAAACACATGTTTGATGGGCAGTTTATAGGTTTAAGCTACAGTGTTTATGAAAGCTTAGTGAGGATTATCTTGCAAAAAATGAGGACTTCTGGAGTAAGTTATATAGTGACAAATTTTATATTCTGTTTAAAATTTTATATTCTGTTTAACCACATGCCAGTAAACTTAAGGCAAGAAAAATCTGTTAAGAAACCATACAGAATGTTTAGCTAAGTGTAAGGCATGGGATGTCTGTTTCATGGAACATCTCTGGCTTTGAGGTGGGCCATATTGTGTTCAGCCTATGTAGGCTGTCTGAGATGAAATGCATGTGATGGGCACTTGAATTTGTATGTAAAACACTGCTGTCAGACTTTCTGGCAGGGGACTGGCTGATATGGACCAACTGTGGGCTGCTCAAGCCTCAGGACATAATTTACAGCAACCTGAAGCTCAACAAATTACTTAAGAAAGGGACAAAGGTGTGCACAGCAGCAGTAACCACAGCAGGGCAGAGCATCCCTGCAGCTACTAGGTGCTTTATTTCAGCTGTGGTCCAGAAGCTGGGAGTTGCATCTGGGGATGTAATGCTACAGGTCAAGAGATCTGAGGCCAGGTACATTGGACGTGTCTGCCTCTGGTTTAGTTCTTGACCTAAGAAGTGACAGGTAGGCCACGCTGTAGCTTATTAAAGCCCCAACGGGAAACACAGGCACATTTAATAGAGTTCAGTTCCAAGCCCATTATTTTTGTTATTATATGGACATGCTGCCTCCAAAACCAGGTACCCACATCACCAGCAAACATCATGTATTGCAAAGAGAAACCAAATAAGGTCTAGGTTGAAAGAGCTACAGGCCACTGGCCACCAATTCTTTTTCTAGTGAGGGCTTTTGGCAGATCACAGGGAAGCATCTGCACAGATCCCACAGAAGCTGAGTGTCTGTACTCTGGCTGTATTTGTACCCAGCCTTTAGCTGGCACCTGCTTGCACCCTCCTGCTGGGAATAGGTTGTGAGAAGATGCCAGAGTGTGCCTGGGTACACTGAGGAGCAACATTTATTCTGGCCCTTTGATGTTTAAACAGCTGTGCTGGATTTGCTAGAGGGTGTCCAACAGAGACCCCTGAGTAAACAGGCCAGTGTTATTTATTCCAATTCAGCTGTGATAATTCACACCATCTGAAGAGCAGCCTAATACTGCACTGGCAGGTTTTTAAGATGTTTGCTACTGCTTTGAACAGAAGGATCCTTGTGGCAAGGGAAATGTGATTTCCCCATCACTGATGACTCTGGACAAGACAATAAAAGTTACAACACAATTCAAAACAAAAGGAATTAATTCAGAATGCAAATGTAATTGCTAATGCAGCAGTCACAGGCTTGTGCTCATGCAGGACACCAGTGTGTGCTGACATATTTATAGATGTTGGTTACAGGCACTAACAGAGGGGATGTACAGAGTTTAACCTTCTCTCAGGTCTGGTCACACTCCTAATTTGTTTCTTCTTGTTGCACAAGCTGTAGAGGCAACTCAAAGAATATCCATTTGGAAACATCCTAGAGGGAAGGGAAACTAATATTCAGGACCACAGTCTTCTACAAAACTGTGATTTCCTGCAGCCTTGATGTGAACATTAGATATATCTGCAACTACCTGCTAATAGTAGAGTTCCTGCTTCAAGTGTGGCTTATCTGCTTTGCCTGGGTAAGTGATGATTCAGTACTTGTCCTCCGATCTCTTGACCTGCTAGGTTTACATCCCCAGAAGCAACTCCCGTCTTCTGGGAGTTCTTCTCCCATCTCACAGCTGAATCAGTGCCTACTCTCTTGGTCCTTTCTCCCTGTTGTCCTAAAATGAACTTACCAAGTGACACACCTTAGCGTTCCTTTTTATGACATATCTGTTGTCATGTCATTCTTACTCTTCAAGATATGCTTCCATCTCTTGCCCTTGGTGTCTTCAAAACACCTAGAATAGAAAAGACAGATGCAGATCACCCAATTCACCAGGCTGAATTTTCTGTTAAATTGGAGACTTCCTGGAATCAATCCTAACAGAATATGAGCACACTACAAATTGCTCATCAAGTAAATATTTAAAATGTGTATACAGTAAGTCTCTGGAGTTTAGTAAAATCAAGACTCAGGGGCATGTGCAACAGCAATTCCTTACCCACTGCTGCCTTATAAAACTCAGGAAAATGGTAATAAGTTGTGAAGGCATTCAAAATTTTGGAGATAGTTTTACTTTGCTGTAAAGCTACCTGATTCTGTCATCTTTTTTTGCCCATGCTTTAGACAAATATGCTGAAATTAATTATCATAGTTCTAGCTTGTTGGTAGGTGTCCATTTCAAAGGAGCTAAAACTAACGCAAAATTTCTAGAGTTATTTAATTACAAACTGTCACCTGATTCTACTGGAAAAAGTTTCAGGCTCTTAAAGCACATGTAACATGGCAATGTTTTGGTTCTAGCTTTGGCTGGTTGGGATAATTTCACATAGGTAAAAATGATAATGGTACAGGACACATTGACACAACTACTACACTTATAAAAAGAACATACAAATGCACAGTGACACTCCACACAGGGGTTGCACGTAAGACACTCACAAATCTGGCGTCCGGCACTGCGGAGAGCTGAGGACTCTTAACTCTCATCAAGTTCAATGTGAGTTGAGAGTGCTTGGTGGTTCGGGTGCTGGGGCCCTCAGCGAGGCTCTGCACATCCCTGTCAGAGACAGGAGTAATTTCCCTTTTCTAGTGTGTGTGCTTCTAATGGCTAGATTAGTACAATTGCCTGATAATCACGAGTAATAGAAACGGCTTTCTGCTACTGAAGTGCTCTTTCTGGAAGTTAATAAAGCTCATTCAGCATCGCCTACAGTTTTACAACACGCCGTAATGGAATAATGTAATGAGTACAATGTGAGTACTGTACAAAAGGCAGCGTAAAGTTAAAAATGGATCTAGGGTAGAGCTGCTGTTGAATATGAGCAGTGCAAGGTATGAATTACCTCCTTGAGATGGATACAGGAGTTAATCTGTGAACAGTGCACCCCAGTTCACATTCAAATTCACTCCCTTTTTTTTCCAGATTTCCTTCCCATCCCTTTCTTCCAGTTGTTTTATGCATTCATCCTTGTTAATTCCATAAAGGTGATTGTGCTTTTAATTTTTACCTTCCAGTTTCCTACTGGAATTTGGTTCTTAAAGGGGTTATAAAAACTTCTGTAACAATGTGATAAAAGGACACAGCAGGAAACCGACTCTATTTAAAAATTGTAGCATGAATCTCAAGTCAATTTGAAACTTCTAGGAATGTGTAGCCCTGTAACTTGTCAGACGTGTCTCCTGCCATAGTTGGAACACCCAAACAATTCAGTGATAATTTTACATTGTTTTCTCTACATGCAAACAGAGGAGTGTTAAATTTCATTATTCTGGGATCCCTCCATGTTTTGTATGCTGAGTATGACATGTTTGTTGCTAAAACAACGCATTAACTGTATGTGTAAAACCTCTAGTCCCTTCTTCTTTCCCTGCATGAGTAAGACAAACTAGTATTTAGGGAGAAAATGGCTTTGTCTACCTGTAAATGAAGATCTCCTGAAACGCAGTCTCCTAAGAGATTGAGGTAATCAGTTATGCCAAACCCTCACTATAGTAGTGGCATTTTCACCAACTGTATGGCGGATTTTGCAATTAACACACAAAGAATTGTTCCTTTCTTGTGTAATAACGTTTTAATGTCAGTAAAAAGTGGTTTTATAGTTCAAGATTACAAATAAAAAAATATTTCATTGTGACCCTTTTGCCATTTTCCCTCAGGCAAGTCTTCAAATTCTAGTTAGGAAAGAAACACGAGGTGGATGGATGCCACTCTACGGAAAGCTGAGGGACTCCCTCCCCACTCTGCAACTGCCGGATGTTTTGAATGGAAGATTTTACTCCAAGTAAAGCCCGATGAGTTACTCCCTCTCCCATGGCAGGTGAAACCACAGGGGCTTTTATTACCACAAGATCCTTTCAAGCTGAACCAGCTGGAAGGGCACAGAAGGGCACTGAAAGGAACGAGTCAAGCACCTCTCTAGCTACCAGACTGCATCAAGAAGGCACAACATAAGCAATGGTAAAGTCAGTAAACAAAATTTTACTGTAATATTTTGTAACACAGATACTGTATTTCTCTTTGAAGTGTAAAGCTACCGTCTTACACAAGAAAGATGGACAGACCCTTTTCCAAGACTAATATGGATACAATAAATATGGAGTTTTACATACTAGATCTGTACACAGAAACTTTGTCCCACAGCCATAAAAATTTACATTTAACAGTGCAACATATAATTTAATCCTTTATTTATCTGACATAGGATGTTTACTTACTAAACACAAGCAACTACCTGGTTTTAATATACATATTTTATATATATATATTTTATATATATATATTCAACAATCTGTACAGGTTTCTAAACATAAAACTCCAAAAAGGCACAATCGTCTATACAACATGTACAAAAATGGCTGGAGCTGACAAGAAACAACAATTATTGGTCAAGAGTTCATGATTGCACGAAGATTAGTAATGGGTTTGTGTCAGAAAAATGTGCTTTAAGGAAAGGAAGGTTTGCAAAGAAACCTGCAAGTGTTATAAAAAAAACCCAGAAAACTCTAAAAATAAAAACACAATGAAAAACAAAAACTAGGTTGCTATTACAAGTCTATCCTCATCGTCACTGCTGCCATCACTAAACTGCACCGTGTTTTGCCGCTGGGGCGGGGCGGCCGGCCTGGGTACCTGTCTGTCCGGGGTGACAGTTCGGTGGACTGGGGACTTGGTTAACGTGTTGGGATTCGCCTTGGAGCGGGGCTCTGCCGGGGCAGCCCTCTTCACCTGGAGGGCAGGGAGGTCACGCTTTGGCTTGCTGGGGTTGGCGAGGTCAGTCTTTTCAGGATCAGCTTTCCCAGGACCAGTGGGGTTGGTCAGCGGGCTGGGCTCAGGATGGCTCTTCCCGCTGTACCGCTGGCCACCAGCCACAGCCTGAGGAGAAGCATCCCGGCCGGCCTCGGCTGTGGGGAAGCCGACAGGAGCGGGCTCCAGCTGGACCTCGCCGGCTTTGGAGCCCGCGGTGGGTGCCTCGGAGGCTCCGTGCCCCTCGGCGCTGGTGGGGCTGACGGAGGGGATGAGGGTCGGCAGGGCAATGTTCAGGATCTGCAGGCCGGGAAGGGGTCCCTGCGGGCTGGGGTTGGTGCCCTGCGGGGCTGCACCAGCTGTCAGCACCTGGAGGCCCACGGTGTTGAGGGTAATTCCCGGAGGGCGCATCTGCGGGGCGATATTGGTGTTCGCCAGGCCCAGGATGTTCACTGTCTCCATGCCCAGCGGCGGCAGAGGCTGCAGGTTGGGCGTGCTGAGCCCCTGAATGCCCGGCACGCTCACCTGGCCGATGGGAATGCACGGCACCACGCTGTTCACCTCGGCAACTCCCACGGGATTCGCGGTGGTGCCAGGGGCCGTGCCACCTGTCTCACCAAGGGCACTGGTAGTTCTGTGAATCACGCTCACAGCTGGGATAGTGAGCTGCACCGGCCCCGCCTGGATGGGAACAAAGGTGGAATAGGTGGCCAGGCCTGCAGGGACCACCTGGATGCCCCCGACAGGCACCATGCCGTAGGGAGCCTTGGCTTGCCGCTGCGAGTGCAGGGGCAGGTGGCTGAAGAGGTGAGTCTGGGGAGCTCTTGGCTCGGCAGCCGCCTTCTCCTCTGGGATTTCGCTGTAGGGTGATGGCGCTGTCGGCGTCGACATGCTGTGGTCTGCCAGTGAGGACGGGGAGCTGATGGAGGGCGTGCTCTGGGAGAGAACAACACAGGAGTGTAAATGCGGCAGCCACCGCTGCCCTTCAGCGACATGAAAACACGAGGGAGCTGGGAGTGCTTCCCATGCCCCCTTTTCAGAAAGAACAACAACAAAATGGTTCATAGTATATAGTGCTCAGCTTAAACAATGAATTGATTTCCTTCCTTTTTTTTCCACCTCCTTCCTCACCCACTAATTGCATTTTCCTCTGCTAATTACCCTTGCTTTAATTTCTCTCAAACACTAGTGCTCAAAAACATTGCTGAATATATTTTGCACATGTGTTTTAAGTGGCGAGAAGGCTTTGGAGACCTGTTTTATGTGGAAATCACCTCAGGCAAGAAGGTTAAATAAGCATAAGCTGGCATTTTTGATGCATTGGGTTCATCTCCTGCAGGCATTACAGCCTCCAGCAGGCAGAGGCAGCATCACAGCACATTTGTCATAGGTGCTTCTAGTGTGACAGAAGGGTATGCAATGACAGGATATGGCTGATGACTACAGCTCCTGCAGAGGTGGAGGTGATGGGTGGATACTGGAGTGAGATGTGGGATCCACATCCCATTGCTGCCTCAGCTCACTGTGACTTATTTGGTGCACACATCTGGATTTATAATACTATTTTTATCCTCCCTTTTCTTCTCCTACAACCTGTTACTGACCAAGGCTTGCAATTCCTTTCCTAGAACCTCCTAAAACAAGTAGTCTCAAAGTGCAATTGCAATCTCATGGTTATCTTTTTGTTTTTGGCACGTTGATCAGACACACGTACACTGGTGCAACCTTACTTAGTTCTTACAGTCCTCTCTAAAATTCCCTACAGCAGGCAAAAACCTCAAAATCAGAGAGAAATGCTTTTGAAATCTGCTCGTAGAAAATGCATTAGCAAAGGGAGAATATGATTAACTGGCTATGCAGTGTCATCTTGTCTAAATGAGAAGATGCGTGTGAGAAAGAAATCAACATCTTTTTCAGAACTGACACCTCACAAGAGACCCTGATAAACTGGTATGGATGCTTTTGAAGGAATGTACAACAGCCTTCCTGAGCTATAAGGACTCCTTTTCTCGATTGCAAGATCTGGCATCCACAGCCATTCACAATAGGAACAGACTGCAGATTAACCACTGGAGACACAAGGCTGATGCTTCTTTTGGTCTAGGAAAGGAAAAGAAAATCTGGAAAGGAATTGCTTCCTCATATTACTTACATGCATTCCTTTTTTTTTTAATATATTAATGTAGACAATTATATATTATGTAGGCAATTAGAGCTATATAAATGAATACCATTCAACATTTTTAATTGCATGAATACTTACTTGAGGCTTCAGTGGTTCTATTTAATGAGGGAGTACATTCAGTTAAATGTCCTTCTGGTATCCACTGGCAACAATAGAACCTAAACTCCAAATACTAGGACCCTTCCCTTTTTAAGGCAGGCATATACAGTGATCAGAGACCACTTCATTTTATTCTCTGTCACACTACAAACTCACTCCAATTAACATTTGCCACATGAACTCACAATTCCTACAAGCCAGGATGAACCTGTGTCAAACAATACAATGCAGCAATAATTTTTACTGTTTCTTCATGTCAACAGTTTGCTATCTTAAACTGTGTAAAAAATAAATCTAGTAAAGTAAATTTGTAAGTTTTCAAAGAAAAAAACAAGCCACTAAGTACTTAAAACAGATTGAAATTTTTACTTTTTATGCTTTTGAAAATTTTCTGCTATTTTTTTCCAGCAACTGCATACAGTTAGGTTTAGGTTTGGACTAGATGATCTCAAGATTTTTTTCCAACCTAAATGATTAATTCTTTCTATATAATATTTCTAAATATTGCATTCATCAGGGAGAAGGCAGTGCTTAGACTACCCCTTTAATTAAACTATTGCGCATCTCATTTTTTTGAACATTGCTCTGAAAAGCTCGAATGCCTTCATGGTCTGTAGCAAGAATTAAAAATTTCAAAAACTATCTTTAGGGTCAGTCTGGTAAGTGACTTGTACCATCCCCATCACAGGCCATTAAAGCCATTGCTGAATTGAAAAAGGCTCAGCATCTGCCACTTCTCTCTGTGATTTCATGGGCACAGTTTTAAAAAACACTTGCCAAAATTACTGAACGCTCCCACAGACCTGTACACAGACTGACCTCATCTTTCTGCACACTGCTTTGAAAATCCACATGTCTAGCATGTGCATGGGCAAAATACATCCTTTTCAGATTAAAATCTTCTTTCAGCTTGGTCAAAAGCTGAGAGTGCTGGGAACTCAGGTCTCAGTCCTGTGTTCATCTCTCCTTTTGTTATTGTGCAAGGGCAATCTCCTAATTTCCTTGAACATCTGGTGCTCTTTCTAATTCTACTATTAAGCATATCTGGAGGATAGATAAACAATTGCACCTTTGTTTTTTTTGTGATAAGGCAAAAAACTTTGGGACTAGATTAATTTCCCTTTGGAATTACCAATGATTGTATCATCATATTTCAGAGTGAAATGATTGCTGAATTCTATCACTTTCCCCTGAAAACATAACCACCAGAATATGTTCATTCCACGTATTTGTTATTTCCTTCTGATTTGTAACACAATCTACCAGCTACAAACATCAGCTGAAATGACCATATTACAATTAAACCTTTCAGGAAGAATACAATCAAATTTAACAATTTAAAAAGCAATGCTCCTACAACATCCTTGTGTCTACAGTCCTATATATTTGTGCTTGGACTAATTTTAACTCTTCTGAAAGATTCATCACCAAGAATTCTAAGAATGAAGGGAAAGGCAAACATTTTATTCTTTGAAAAAATCTCCAAGATGATCTCTTTAGAAGGAGGACTTAAAATCCCACTCTCTCCCTGGTTTTAGACACTCTTACCTTTGTAAGAGCTGCAGTTGATATTAAGGAGTGGCCCAAGGCTGTATGTGGATCAGGGTAATCCACGGACATCTGGCGACCTGGAGATGCAGGAGCAATGTCTGTCAGTGCCGCATCAGCACCGCAGGGACCCACTCCTCTCTCCTGGGCTTTGTCCTCGTGTGCTTCCTGATGGGTGGACTCTGCTGGTGACCTGGAGGTCCTGCTGACCGACTGCACTGCGCTAAGGACAGTCATCTTGGTCAGCAGTGCTTTTGGGAGGCCATCCATGGAGTCCGTGTGGGCCCCAGTGAAGCAGTCTGGAAGCCTGATGTCGTCGTCGGTGCTGGCGGCATCCTGCAGGCCGTGGCGAGAGGGCTGGTGCTGGGGGCTGGCTGTCACCGAGGGTGTTGTGGATAGCACTGACTCGGCCTGGCTGTCTTCATCATCGTCCTCGTTGTCATTTTCATCTTCATCGCCACCATCAGACTCCTCCACGTCATATCCTGACCGGTCATAGCCAAATCTTTGCTTCTCACCTGCAAAAGTGGAAGGAGAAGTTAAGGCAATGAAGGCCCTGGACTGACAAGGGAAGGAAGCAGGAGAGAACAACTAAAACCACCAAAAAACCACATGGCACATGTATTTTCCTCTCACACCCCACTGCATCAAAGCAACAGGGTAGACTTAAATTTTGGGTTTTATTTTCCGGCTTACACATTAAACTGTACAGCTACATAATCTTTCATCTTCTGCTTCTATGTTGTTTTTAACCTTCTGGATTTGGCTGTTTTCCTTCACGCCACTTGTAACCATTTGCTCAAAGTCACCCTTCACTCTTCTGCTTGGGGAGCAGTGAGCAGATTCCTGGTTCATTAGGTTCCCAGTGCTGACATGTGGGGCTAGTCCGTCAACCTTAGCGGTGGGGTATTCTCTGGCTGGTTCTGACTCATAAGTGGGTGTCTTTGTGCCTAATATGAATCATGGCTGCAAAGGTTTTTGAAGGATGCAAACAGAAAGGCTGGAGGCTGTTAGTCAAGAATTTGTCTCAGTAACAGGCAAAAGAGACCAAAATTAGACCCTACTAGATTTCTTCACTTCACTAATGTTTTGAAGGGTTTATTAAAAAATTACCTGATATGTCCTAGGAGCCAAGAAAGCATTAACTGTATCAAAACTTACCTATGAATCTTTGTTTGCATAAAGAAGCCTTCCTTACAAGCAAGCCTCTGTCCAGGGGTAAATTTCTCTACAAAATACAGTTATACTGCAGCTTTTCACCTTCTTTTGTATCTAACTTGGAAAGTGAGTTCTCTTTAGTAAAGTGACAGAAAATCCCATCTGCTATGTCTGATTCCAAGCCAGACTGTCTGGGATCATTTTATAAAAGACAAAATGCTTTGAATACATTAATATTTTGTATTTGATTAAAGGTCTGTCTCTTGAGCTGTCCAAAAAAACAAAAAAAATGCATTAAAATCATTTGGCACTGTAAAACCAAAGATGTCTGGTTAGATAAAATCTCAAAGATGCTGTTCTAGGGAAATCTACACAGCAACTTACCATCAAAATGAACAATTCTGAAAAAAATCAAACCCTTAAAAGAACTTGAATATACTGCCTATACTTTAGGCTGCTAAGTTACCAAAACCAAAACAGACATTTTGAACTCCAGATGAAATAAATGGGTTTAACTGAGCTACCTTTCAGTAAGTTACCCACCATTATAAGCCTTTATGCTTTCAAATGAGCAATGCAATTGGGAACTAACAGCTTCTTTGGAAAAATCCCTCTGTAATGACTTTGCCCCTCTTTGCCTACACAATAATTTGTACATTAGCTAAATATGGAAACTAGATTTCCTACATTTACTACAGCAGATGTGAACATGTCAGACATGTTATTAAAAATATCCCAAATCCTCCAGGTCACTGGAATGATCCTAACAAAAATATTTATCAGAATTTTAAATAGTCTTAATTTATAATTCTTATCCACAGACAAAGCCGTTAAAAATAGAAAATACATTTTAGTGGAAAAATTAATTCATTAACTTCCATTCCAAAATTATGGCAAGTACGATTGTTAAAGATAATATTAACAACAACATGAGGACTGACTAAATGTTTTTGGTATTTTTTCTCTATAATTCTGTCATTTCTGTTCTTCATATAAACAGTATTTTTTCAGTAACTTACAAAGCAAGCATATCTAACATGTTAGAACATCTACATATGTTTGATTTCTGAATGGAAACAACTACCTCTGCCTTCAATACCAATGACAAACTAGGAGGGGGTCCCAGTGCCCTGAGCTGGAGGACCATGGCTGTGAGAATGATAAACTCCCAGTTAACTCTAAAGTTGTGTGGGAACTGCTGCTCCAGCTGGATGCCTAAAGTCTATGGGGTCTGATGGGATTCATCTGAGAATACTTAAAGAGCTGCTGATGTCACTGCAAGGCCTCTCAATTTTTTCAGCAGTCCTGGGAATCTGGAGAGGTCCTTGTTGACTGGAAGCTGGCTAAAGTTGTCCCAGTTTTCAAGAAGAGCATGAAAGAGGACCCCAAAAACTACTGACCAGTCAGTCTCATTTCTGTGCCTGGTAAAGTTATGGAGAGGATTATCCCAGGAGGTATTGAAAAACATCTGGAGGACAACACAGCCATTGGTCACAGCCAGCACAGCTTCATGGGAGGAGAGTCCTGCTTATCAAACCTGATTTCCTTGTATGACAAGGTAACCCATGCAGTTGACCAAGTGAAGCCAGCTGATGTAACCTTTCTGGATTTCAGTAAAGATTTTGATAGTGTCTCTCACAGAATCTTCCTGGATAAAATGTCCAGCTCACAGGTGGATAAACACCACACCATGTGATGGGTGAACAAATGGCTCACAGGTCAGGCACAAATGGTTACAGTGAATGGGATGACATCAGACTGGTGACCTGTCACTAGTTGGGTTCTACAGGGCCCCATCCTCAGCCCTGTGCTCTTCAAAATCTTCATAAATGACTTGGATATAGGACTGGAAGGGACACTGAGCAAAACTGATACAAAACTGAGAGGAGTTGTTGACTCCCTTGAAGGCAGAGAGGCCCTGCAGAGAGACCGTGACAGATTAGAGATGGGCAATATCCAACTGTATGAAATTCAACAAGGCAAAGTGCTGGATTCTGCACCTGGGATGGGACAACCCTGGATGTACAGACAGACTGGGGAATGACAGGCTGGAAAGCAGCACCATGGAAAGGGACCTGGGGGTCCTGGTCAGTGGCAAGCTGAACATGGCTCAGCAGTGCCCTGGCAGCCAGGAGGGCCCTCCCTGTCCTGGAGGGCATCAGGCACAGCATGGCCCATGGGCAAGGGAGGGGATTGTCCTGCTCTGCTCTGAGCTGGGACAGCCTCACCTCCAGTGCTGGGGGCAGTTCTGGAAGGCAAAATATGAAAAAGATATCAAGCTGTTAGAAAGCATCCAAAGGAGGGTAACAAAGACGGTGAAGGGCCTTGAGGGCAAGCGTTACAAGGAGAGACTGAGGTCACTTCGTCTGTTCAGCCTGGAGAGGAGACTGAGGGGGGACTTCATTGCAGGCTACAACTTCCTCACGAGGAGAAGAGGAGGGACAAACAATTCCCTCTGGTAACCAGTGACAGGACCCAAGGGAATGGCCTGAAGTTGTGTCAGGGAAGGGACAGGTTGGAAAAAGGCTCTTCACCCAAAGGGTGGCTGGGCACTGGAACAGGCTCCCTAGGGAAGTGCTCACAGGACCAAACCTAAAAGAGTTCAAGAAGCTTTTGGACAGTGCTCTTGGACACATGCTGTGACTCTTGGGGATGGTGCTGTGCAGGGCTAAGAGTTGGACTGCAATGATACTTTTGGGTCACTTCAACTCAGAATATTCTGTGATTTTCTCAATGCCTCTGTAACAGATATTGAAGACCTCTCCATGTGTCACATCTAAAGGGTGACCTACAGCTTTCTTGCAACTATTTAAATAATGCAGGGCACATTGCAAAGTCTTGGAATTCACTCTGGACTCCCTCTTAAATTCAGTCTCTTTACCAATGTCACATAACTATTCTCTATGAAATCCTACTGATTCTTGCCTTTTTTTCTACCTCTCTCCACATGAATCACATTTTCTATGAAAGCTAATGTCAATCATGAATGATTGTTTCTACTGGCAGGAGGAATTACCTGAAGTGATTAGACTGACTTGATGCATTTGTAAAGCAAGGAAAACATATGTGCAAACAACGATTTAGAAGAAACCATCTTCTTTCCAATCAACATTTAAAAATGCTACTGGATTTACCAGCAAATGCTGCTTATGTAGGAATTTTCTGCATACGTCCCAGCTTTCTACAACAAAGTCATGGAAAGAGAAAGGGAAACTGTGCATGGAACACAGATTCCTTACATGCAGGACTCCATGGGATATCATTTCCCTCTATTGTTTCCCTGTTTACCTCCACCCTTTGTGCATTTGCCAGCTTCTATTTGAGTGTGGTTTTACCTGGAGCCAGAGCCTGCAGTGTAGGCGAGGTGACAGCGATGAATGTGGTTCCCTTACTCCCACACCGCTTTGCAACATCAGATGAGCAAAAAATAAGATTCCTGACTTGCTTGTTCTGGCAATGCACAAAAGAATGCTTTGCTCTGGCTTTTATACCTGAGCGCACATTTGCTGAAACAAGAGGTGCCCAGGCTTTTCCAATCAGTGATCCCACTAAGCCTCGGCAGAGTTAAAGAGGACCTGATGCAGAAGTTTTAAAAGACCCAGGCAGGGTAATGGGTCTCCTTTGAAGGAGGCATCAGGCTGAGGCTGTGACCACTCTTTGTGGTGGAAGATTCTCTTCCAAGCAGTGTCTTTTTAACTAAGCAGTGTTGGCTCCAATCCCATTCTGGTAATTGTACACTGCCTACTAAAGTTCCCTGGCAGTTTTAATTGGGGAAAGATTAATTCTTTACTTCCTATCTTGAACTATGCACAATTTTAACCATATGCTTATGTAGCTGATATATACACATACATACATACATATAACTAAAACTGACTCAATTTCCAGCAGGAACAAAATTACTTCTGTGTTTAACTTCGTATGAGGTTTGTAAAATGGTGTACAGTATTTTCAAATGAAGGATGTATCATAAATTTAAAAGCTCCTAACATATGGAGAAATGGCTTTTGGCATGAAAGTTCAGTTTCTTTTTTAAAAAAGAAAACAGGAAAAATGTTTCACACTATTAAGTGAAGGCTTATGAAAGGTACTTCTCTTTAGAATTTGTAACTCAACTCTCACAATTTTAACAGACAAACTGTTCAAGACAGCCTCAATTTTTTACAAAGAGGTTTTTGGAAGAGTAGGTGATGCCTTTCATTCTCTGTCAACTGCTGCAATCTTTTCTTTTAAATTCTTAGAAAGACTCTTTCTTCTTCCGGGACTTCACACGAGTAAGTGAATTTTACAGACCCAAACTCTGCAGAAATTAGGAACAGCTGGAAGTAAAGGCTTAATAGAAACATGGACAAAACTTTTGACTGGAGATTTTGTTCACATGCCAGCTACAATTATTTTTAAGAAAACTGAAGTTTTTATCCTATATATTGAAGAGTCTACAAATCATAGGCAAAAATACTTTAGTCCTTCATTTATTTCAGTCCTCAGTTGGTCAGCTCTGTACTGTGTTTGTGGTATTAAGCTTGTTGGACAAGGCTCTGTTATAGTGACATTTTACCCCAGAGCAGAAAAGAAAGAACTCCAAGTTCTTTAGCACAATAGCATTAGCTGGAATTATCAGCATCCTAACATGTCCATTTGTGAAGTGCCTGGGGCTAGTAAGTTCACATACTGCTATTTCCATAGCTGGGATGCTATGAATTAGGTAAATGAAATATGTCTCCTTATGTACTTTTAAGTTTTTCATTTTATTAGAAGTTTTTCCTATAGGAATCCTTAAAGTACATGGTCTTAACAACAGCCATCTAATTATCATCATACTGCAAAGTACTAAAATAAAGGTTCTTCAGAACCTCAACTTACAGCTTTTAATTTTAATTGCAGTATCACTGCCACATGACCTGACTTACTGAGGACCTGCTACAGATACAGCAATTTCTGCACCAAATCCAGTGATGAAGTTCAAAAGCTTATAACTTTATCAAATTTAGTTATAACTTAATAATATTTAAGTAGATTGCCACATAAGAGCAAAATGTTCATTTTCATTCTTTCAGTGGCAGGAAGACAAGAACAGCTTGAAAATACAAGGCTGGACTGCTCAGTTTTACAGATTCCTAAGGAAATGTGCAGTTCTGTAGATAACTATATGACTGCCATTAGCTCTACTTATGCAGACTGTACTAAGTATCTATTCACTATCTGTTAGTATCTAAATCTAAATTTATTACATGTATTGGCTTTTAGCACCTGAGTAATACAAAGCAGCATTCATTGTCTCAAGTTCTGGAAGTATCTTCAGTTATGGACTGGCATTTACATAAAAGCATTTAAAAATAAAGCACCCATTCTATATTCTATATATTCTCCATCAAACTCAAGAAAAAATGTAGAATGTGGCAAGAAAGGCAGAAGTATTTTTCAGCATGTCATTATATGATCATAAATCAGAAAGTGAGGTCTGTGTGTCATCAATTCACTCCATTCTTCTAAACAATTACAAATTGCACTTGCCTTTCACCCGTTGTATTAGACTTGCAATAGATCCTTCCACAACCATTCACACAAATTTAAAGCGCAGTAAACAAGATACAGTTAAGCAATGCCAGCATCTGTACCCAACCCTGCTGTTCTCCTGTCTTTCTAGGCCTGTTCATAGGCTTCAATTATCAGATTTCAGTCTTGCTTCAGCTACTGTCCACTGCTCTACAGGACTCACAGTGACATCTACTGGGTTAACTTCAGACTGGTGATCACCAGGGCTCCTCAGAAATGAGAAGAAGAAAATCTGTGGGCTTTTGACTTTCATTCCTAAGATGACAGAAAGTAATGAAGTGAAACTACACCAAAAAGTAAGAGCAACTTCTGCTTAAAGAGATTATTTACACCTAAACCTTCTTAAGTAATTCGTATATTGTAAATCAAACCTAGTACTAGGTAGTCTAGTGTCAGGCTGTGGGTGTAGGGCTTCAGCATGCCTAAGGTACATATAGTTGAAAAACAGATACATATTAACAAAAAAAAATTAAATAATTATTGTAAACTACACAGAACCAGCCTTCCATTCTCTTTGTAAAAGGAGGATATTATTGCAAGACTTTTCATTTATTTTCACTTCTTAAATGCAGATTTAGTGAAAATAGACTGAGTCATGATTGAGCTAATGAAGAGCCATTGAAACTGACTTAAAATCTACTGTAAATAACATATAGCTAATTAACTTAGAACTGTGGTAATAATACTGCAGAAAATGAAAGTATTTTCTTAATATGTGCGTGTGTAGATATCTATAAACATGTATCTGAAACTTACAATTAGGTATTTTTACTGGTAAAAATAATGAATATTTTGTGATAGAATTTCTGCAGAGAAACCCCTTAAATGTTCTGCCCATCTACTGATTTCATTATCAAGAAATTCTCTTGTGCAAGTTTACTCAGACATACCATACCATTCATACATTAGCTCATTACAAGTTCAAAGTTTTTAACTGTTGTAATTTGAACACATATTATTGTTTTTAAGACTAGATAGAAAAATGTATGAGCGTGTGAGCAGCGCCAAAGAGGATATCCCCAGTTGCAGTCTGTCACACTAAACAGTCCACCTCCTCTGACAATTTAATTCAGATATTAACATTCCTCACATTGTAACCCTGTATTTTGGTGACAAGAACATTCCACAGAGCAGAAGATGAAAGATAAATGGATGAGGGAATCGTTTTGAACACAAAAACCCAGGCCAGAAAGTATTTACTAATACCCAAATGATGACAAGTCCAAATACAAAGAATGCTATGTTAAAAGCTCTGATCACATACAGTCTTAGACAGCTAGAGAGCATCATTCTTTTTTCCCGAGACACCACAGCACAACAAAATTTCAGCTTCTCAGATTACTGAAAAAACAGACTCTGTGTGTACGTGTCTGCCTGTGCTCAGGATTGTGCATGAGTTTGCACTCCTAGTTCAGTTTGCATCCGTTTAATCTGTACTGCTGTCAGTCACAGCTGGCTTCTCATATGAATCTAAAAAATTGTATAGTCAAATAACTGTGATTACCCAGACTTTAAAAAAAAAGCTACAAAAGACTGGAACCAGCAAATTCCTTTGGTGGCTTTCTTAAAATTCTGGGTAAATTCTCTAATTCAAAGTGGAATTCTAGTGGAAGACATACAGCTTAGTTATTTTAAACAAAGGTGCAGACATTTCTATTACGCTTAAGAATAATCAGTATTACAAATGTTCAGATAATGAATTAGGTGGAGACAGACAGACAGACAGACAGACATTCTACAGGTCAGGAAACAGGCCAATTTCACACAGTCTTCAGGAAGTAGGTTTTTTTTTCTGAGGTCATAATTATTTCTTATCAGATTTTCTGCACCTTCCTCTACTGCTTCTCACGTTGCCTTCCAGCTGAGGAAATCAATGGGAATAGACAGACCACTTTTTAAGAGACATAACATTTTTAACAACCAAACCCCAAACATTTAAGCATTTGAAGATTTGATTTTTAAAACATCTGAAGGATAAGTGGCACAACTGCGCCAGCAAAGCATGCCAGAGGGAGGAGGGGTGGAAGCACCAAAGATGTAACACCACAAGTGCAGCTCAGTACCCACGGCCCATCACACTGTCCTTTGTGGGTGACACACTGCTGCCAGGGCTGTCCCTGAGCCCAGACGTGGCACGAGGGGTGCTGGCCCCAGTGTGAGCTCTGCTGCTCTGCCCTGGGGAAAGGGCAGCCAAAGAGGTGGTTGAAGCTGATTCAAACGCTACCTAAAATTAGCACGTTCAGGATTTCAGAGAGGGCAACTGAACCACACAACAAAAAACACACATGCAAATACATCACACTTTCCCCCCACTCCTGATTCTGCCTTAAAAATAGGCTGACAAAAAAGATTCTGAATTATCATGAGAAAAACTTTCATGGTTGGCCCGGTGAGCAGATGGATGAAATCACATTTTTGAAGTGCAGGGTTGCTCGCCGAATTCCCATGGATAATTGTAAATGCCCTGTGCTCTGCAGCAACTGGAGAGGCTGGACTGGTTTGGCTGCAGCAAATGCACCTTTATCAGGGGTTTAATTATCCTGATTCTTGGATAGGTTTCTAGTGCTGAACTTTGTGCTGCACTGCTGGTTTTGCTATGGGTACCTGAGCCAGATCCTTTGGAAAAGGCAAGATTTTATCACCAAGTGGTTTTTTTTTGGTTTGGGGCTCCAGTTAAAGAAAGAAGTGCTACATCCTCTGTTTCGGGGAAAAACAAAATAGGCATTGTAGCCATGAAACTAAATTCCATGAAGAATTTCAAGGATTATGTAACAAATCCTGTATGTGTCTGTGCTCTTTTTTTCCAAAATAGAGTATTTCATTTATCAGGTAATTACTGTGCTGAGCAAAGAACATATTTCAGGGCATGTATAATATACTTATGCTATGGTCAAACATGCCTGTACATGGTATGTAAAAAGGGAAAGCCTTTCTCTTTCTCAATTGAATAGCCCTGAAGTCAATGGAAAGTATTCATTCAACAAATGTTTGAAGTGGCTTCCTTTGACCCCATGTTACTGAAAATTCAGTCAACATTTGAAACATTTCCCAGTGCATTATAATCCCAAATGCAATTTTTAATGCATTCAATTGGGAATACCAATTTATCAATGAATAAAATGTTTTCAGTTCCTAGTAAATGGAAATATCTGTTCACCTGTAATTTACAGAACTCACAAAAATGTCAAATGCTACAAAACATTGTTTAAAAAAGTGACAATTTTTCTGTCATATGAAGACCGAAAATGTTAATAAAAATTGTTCCTCTGTAAGAAAAAGACAGTAATTTGTCCTGCTGCTTATCTTCTGTGTTATTTATCTGGTACCTCAAATTGTGAAGGGAGACATATTTTTTGCTTATGAAAAAAGAGTACATTGAAGAAGGCCAAAAATGGGAAAAACACAGGTTTCTTTCTACCTAGTGCACTACTGAATCACAGCAGCTGAGTCATATTCCCAGCATTATTTAGAATTAGATTCAAGATGATTCGCTTATTCTGCCAGTGGTTGTCATATGGAAGCAAGTGCATTCATCTTTCTTTTCCCTTATAGCTTAAATAAAGACCCCTCACTGCTATCTTTTCTCCAAGCCTCATCCACAATCTAATAAACTATTCCACTGAAGGGAGAAAAATACACCAAGGCAAGGCAACACGATTCATCTCCCCACAGAGGAATGCGAGGGAGGGAAAAATGCCATCACTGCACTGAGACATGACAAGATGCCAAACAGTCCTAATGCACAATCCTGCTCTCCACCTCACTGGCTCTGCTGCAGGCACACCTTTCTTATCATGACAAGCAAGTCACTCATGAACCTGGTTTGGCCCTCTTTGATTGTCCTTGATCTCATCTCCTCTTCAGCAGAATCTTCTGGGGATGTGGGAAGTGCAGAATTCAAGTTTTTTAGCAAAAACATTCATTCTGAAAACATTCTCATCACTAATGAAGAAGTAGAACAAGTCAAGATGAATAATGTTTTTAATTTCTGTATGTTCTCTATCTGCAGATTTATCCCAATTATTTGTGAAGGAGGACAGAATTCTATGCTGGAAGATGATTAACCTCCTTGCAACGCACTCAGCAACATATTTGTGATTTGTATGGCATGTTAGTGATTTAATTTCTATGAAATATGCATCCCAAAACTTGGACCATTTCATGCACAACTATTTTCAAAGAAGCACTACACTTGACTGCATTTTTTCTAGGCAAACAGCTGTTTTTCTGGTATTTTCAATCTTGTCATATTTATCTGTGAAAGTGATAAAGTTAAACTGCATAACACTTTGTGAAAAATTCAGCAGCAATTTATCCTTAGCATATGCTTGTCATTTCTTTCAGTGAAAGTTTTTCCAGTGTTTCTGGCTCTCTTGCACTAGCTCTTAAGATTTTTGTCTCTGTATCTTTTCCCTGTACAATAATTAAAAAGCTTTGGAAAATAAAGGGTAAGAAGCTGAGATGACAAAATAGACACAATAATTCAATAAAAAAAGAAGACTTTAATTTCTTACCAAATTCTTCTTCGCCATCCTGGTCATCTATCAAGCCTACTGAGACTCCCAAATCCATGCATTTCTTGCTATGTGCCTTTGACTTCATATGCTTTGTTAAATTTCCTTAAAAAAAAAAAAAAACCCAAAACATTATCTGCTCTGTGAGTACACAAATGTCTACAAATATATGCTCAATGTGTCCATCTCTTCTCCAGGTACATTTATAACAACCTTATAATTTATTTCACACCTGCTTGAGCCTTGTCCCTCAATGCAAGCTGTCAAGGGCTGCAGGAGATTTACTATCCTGAATGCTACCAACTGGCTGTCTACATTTAGGAAGATTTTTATTGAGATAAAATAGAAGAAGATGGAAATTCTAAATTATTATGTATTTTGTATTGGTGTAAGAGATCCCTCTTTGGTCTATGGCAAAGTATAAAAGGGGTGATTCAGTCTTCAAAGTCATGTCGACAGAAACCTATCACGTGAAACTGAAGTTTGTATCTTGCAGCTCTTCCAGCATTTGATGAATTCTATTTTTAGTGTAAACACTTTCAATGCCAACTTAAGCAAACATGTTAATTTTATTCAGAATCAGAGCATGAACATACTTGATCTGAATCTTAAAAGTGAATGCGCAGCTGAGAGGCCCCACAGGCTGCTCTCCCCTTCTCCTTTAAAAGAAAATATGGTAAATATCAAGAAATGGCTAAGAGTGGCTCAGATCTGTAAATGATAAAATGCATGTTACTAGAAGTAACTGCCCACCTTAAACTTCACAAAAAATATTTCTTGGAGGTATTAAATAGAAAAAAATTCAGTGTAATGCTGACTCTTCTATGGTTATGGAGTACTTTATTTCTGCTTTGAAATGAAGGTGGTAACTCATCCCAAATGTTGAAATAATTGTTGCGAATATATGTACTCAAAAATAGTAAATTTTCCAGTCTTTGCACACTTCATGAAGCTGCTGGCTACATTGTCCTGTCATGAAGAGTGGCTTACCAAACATCAAACTCCCAATTGTGTGACCTGACTGCCAGCAGCAATGGCACGAGCCAGGCACAGCAAATGCAGAAGAGGATGTGAATACAAGTATCTGCTATGACTGAAACCAGGGAGATCTTTACACGGGCAGAACTTAATTACTTGAACTTGGCCAGCACCCCTCCTCTGCAAAAACCATAATGAGAATTTACTGCATTTACACTCCAGCATTTCATCATAAAGGCAATATGATGACCCAGCCTGTCAGGATGCAGTGATGGGTTTTGACACATCTGAAGCCTATTCATCCCACTTTGTGCAGCACTGCATTATTTCTTGGAAGTTTTCCACCCAACCACTGCGTAGTCTCAAACCCACTAAAAACACAAATGTTCCTGAGGTTACAGCTTGGGGAGAATTGTTGCTAAATGATGTTCAAAGCCAAGAAAAATTTTACTTTTTTTTTTTTTTTTTTTTATGAAATTATTTTGGCTGTGAACTTCTGTTTGTTTCACTTGAGTTCTGGATGTACCACTGTTTAATACATTGCCTGCATAAAGTGGGATACACTTAAGTATCCAAAGTTATAAACAGGCTTTAAAAATTAGACATCCAACTCTGGGTCTTAGAAGGTCAAGTGGAAAGTGAACCTTTGTCTTTCAAGGGTAAAAAAAATAAAAATCAATATAGTAATTTATTAGAAGCCAGTTTCTATTCTAGAGCAATTGGTTGAGTGCCACTATGAGTACAATATATGTTCTTTTCCTATCTCCAAAAGACACTGTAAGGGATTTAAAACTCTGTGTCCCATCTCTATCTAGGATGAGCAGCTAACCATCTCACTTGTCTTCACCTAACCTTCATCATACTCCCATGATTTCCCTCTTACAATCCAATTTCTCACCCACTGTGGCATGCCAGACAGTTCCTTCATATGAAGATGTGATCATATAAATAAATATACAGAAGGCAAAGGAAAAGCAGGAAGTAAATTAGAAATATTTGAAGCATTAGATAATAAAATGCCACAGAGAGGGAACCTCTTCAGCCCATGAACAGCCAACCGAGAGAAGAAAAGAATTGTACTTTAAAGTAGAAAGAAAAAAAGGGAAAAACACCCCCAGTAAAGTAGCCTTACCTTTAGTTTTGAAGGAAGAGAAAAAAAGAATTGTACTTTAAAGTAGAAAGAAAAAAAGGGAAAAACACCCCCAGTAAAGTAGCCTTACCTTTAGTTTTGAAGGAAGAGAAAAAAAGAATTGTACTTTAAAGTAGAAAGAAAAAAAGGGAAAAACACCCCCAGTAAAGTAGCCTTACCTTTAGTTTTGAAGGAAAAGTTGCAGTAATTGCAGTGGTAAGGACGGACATCGGTGTGTGTGCGAATGTGCTTCTTCAGCATGCTGGGCTTCTTGCAACGAATTCCACACTCCTCACAGATATACTTCCCTCTCCCTCTCCCTCTCACATACACATAGTCTTCATTTGACTTGTACCTAGTAACAGTACCATAAGAGTATGCAATCAGTTGTAATGGGAAAATGAGTCCAGTTGAAACCCTCATCTACCAGAATTTTTAAAATAACACATTAGATGAAAATCCATTACTGACAAAACCAATCACGCTCTTTGCCTGCTCACTCCTGCATGTATTTGTTAAATTCATATCTATATTTATCACTAGCTAGTCATAGACCTGTTTAGGAATAGAAGCGAATCTTTTTAAATAAAGGTACTGTTGATACTAAGTATTTAAAGATTTCAAATTTCCTCTTAGCAACACAGGAACATATCTTTTAAAAGTGTCAGTTCTTGGAAGCAAATTTGAGCACCATGAGGGAGCTTTAAAAGAGCATCTTGGAGGCTCTGCCTTGTACAGAAAAGGAGTAACTTTAGTTACAATGATGAGAAAGTCTTTTAAATTCCCTATCAATGATCTCTGGACTCAGCCTATGGGGACTGTCTCTAGATAGAAAAAGTCATTTGGATTCAATTATGCCCTTCATATTTCCACTCAAGGATGCCAAATGTTGTGTTAAGCTTTTGTGACCTGGTCCTTGAAATGTCTGCATCTGAGCAGAGGCACAACAATATTTTACCTGGGCAGCCGGTAATGATTTAACTGTTGGCCTAGACTAGATTCAAATTGGGAACCAGTAACTAAAGCCCCAGAGCTGACCATTGAGACTAATCAAACATGAACTATTTGTGCTACAAAATTTTACAGGTGTCACTGCAATTTTTTATTTAAAAATCTGCTTTTCTATTTAAAAATCCGCTTTTCTATTTAAAAATTTTATAAGATGTTGTACATAGTGCAACACTGTAGCTAAAGCAACAGAAGTATTACGGTGCAGGGAGGAGGGCTCTCAGTAAATATTTCCATGGCACTTTTCAAATCTGAGCTCTCCAGCCTGTGTAAGCCACAGCAAGCTGCCAGACAGAGTCGGCACTGCAGGCTGCTGCTTCGCCCCTGGACTATTTCCTCTCTAGCTACAGTTAAACAACCTTGCTGCAGAATAGGTATTATTTATCATGTAAGAGAAACACAGGAACAGAATTTACATCTCTGGCTGAATCTAGCTGCTCTTAGCACTGATTAATGCTCATTCCCTGGAAAAAAAAATGAATTGCATAGCCTACTGTTCTTTATTTTATTACCCCTTCTCATAACTCTCATGGCTCCATGCTACTGATGACTTTCCATTTTTCTTGGAAACACAAACCAACATCAACAGACCACAATATGGCAACTGTTGTTTAAAATAAATCAATCAGGAAGCAACATCTCTGCAAAGTCTAGAATCTAGGAAAAAATATCTTCCCAATGATATCTAGTATACAAAGTACAATACTTGCCCTCCATCAAATATTTTAACTCTTCTTGGTACAGTTTTGATAAATGAGTTTTCTTTATCATGTTCAGTGCTTGATTCAGAGTTTTCCTTATTGCTGAATTCAGTTGGAGTCAATTTTTTCCTGTTTAATCCTCTCTGAAAGAAAATGAGATATGCTTATCATTAAAATTAGTGTCTTTCATATGCCAGTGAAACATTCAAGTTATGGTGAATAAAAGCATCATAAAAGGCACAATTCTAGTAATTGGTTTTTAAAACTGTTAAGATACATGGAATAAAAAATATCTTTTGCTAAACTTCTTCTCTACTATGCACTGCCTGTTTGTGGGCTGCTAAATCTATACAGAGAATATGGCCCTGTAGGAAGTCAGGAATGCTTTGAGTCTGAAGCAGGACATTCCTTTTCCTTGTCCTGGGAAGATAAAGGTGATGCTTTTTAGCTCACAAATAGCCTTCAGAGAAAGATGTGTACAATCAAACTGAAGTGCTTCCTGAACAGCAGCACCTGGACCAGCCTGTCTGCTGACCCAGGATACAACAGCACCCCATGGCCTGCAGGAGCTGCCTTCCCATGGCACAGCAGAGGGGAGAAGGGTGGGAAGGAGGGGTGTAGCTAGGGGGGTTATTAACAGGTAACATTTCTGAGCGCTAATGTTTTTCAAGAACTACAGCTCTTTTGCTCTGGAGACTGACTGTTCTCAATCTGGTGAGGTAGTTAACGGGTTCCAGAACCCTCCCAAAGCAAGACTCCACACCTAATTTCCTACTGCCAGACCAAATTACAAGAAAAAGCATACAGTTGTCTAGCAGAACAAGATTATATTTCTTCACTTTACCTGATTATTAGTCAAGGAACTTTTTTTTTGTTTGTTTTAAGGAGGATGAGTTCCTCCAACATTTGCCAATTAAAATCTACTCCTTCCAATCCTAGGATATTTATAAAATGGGCAACAATGAAGGAATGATCCAATTAGCCAGCAATAATTACTGCTATATTTATAAACTGTTCTACCCACGTAGCTGGCACATTTACCTCATTTGCTCATATTGATAAGTGAATAAAATGATGAGGGAAAAAAAAAGTCTGGCCTTATGTTTTTCACTCATTATAAAATTTAATGCTGTAAGCTTGTGAATTCTTGGCAAGAGAAATGACTTCACTGGCTGGCTTAAAATGACTGATCAGTTATGCTGGTTGTTACATACATTGAAGGGTGACATCATTCTGGCACCTGGTTCTTGCCCATTGTCCTTCATGCAGCCTCAGACACTGCCTTCACTTCTAATTCCCACAGGATAAGGAATTAACACAGATCAGAGGAAAAGCATTTTCCTATTCAATTGAAAGCCCCAGGAAGCTGCACATGCACAAGCACGACCCCAATCCATACACGCTCACACAGCCCTCTGCATTGATTCAGGCTGCATTTTCAAATATCTGAGCACTTCTACCAAAGCACACACGACAACCCTGCCTGTGTGTAGGAAGAAAGAAATTTCACCCTGCATGTTTTAACAGCACTCATACAAGGTGAAAGGAGATGATGCTCTGGATGAGAAATGTCAGAAGTGAAGCCTGCTCCTGTAATCACAACTCAGCCATTCTGCAGTTCCTATACACTACCTGGCACACAAACTGCTTTTGTTTCCACTACAAACAAAGAGTAACAAGGTGAGATTTGTAGCTTAACAGGGAAAGAACTGTGGAAAATACAGAATACACACAATAAACTAAACACAGAAATATTTCCAGCAGCTGAAATAATGCAATCTTTTAGTGTCTGTTCCTTCAATACTATATACCAATTATTTTTTTCCCAGATTTATTTTGAAGTAGTGAAAAGACAAAAGAAAAAGATTACAGAAGTCTTAGACCCATGTTGTTATCCAAACTATGATGAAACTGTTACAATAAGTTGTATATTTACAAAAGTATTTAGAATGCAAAAACTATCCTGAAACCAAGTACCTCTGATGCTCTCACTACCCAATCTTTTTTTAAACACATGTCTATGTGCAGATACAAGACAGTCCAACTTATGTGTTAAAATTATTTACCTCTCCTGCTGTACTTGAGTTTAATGGTTATTTGCTGCTTTAGGAAATTGTTTCAGTGTCTTGGACATGTAAAATGCTGATATCAGAGTAAAAGAAACATTGTGTTTCCGTCACAGAAATCTACAGAAATGCTCACTGACAATGAAAAAAGCAGTCTGCTTAGCTTTTTCTGAAAAATTTCAAACTGATGATGAAAATGACTTGACCCCTCTGTATATTTTAAGAGCAACCAGTCTCTAACCAGCACAGGTTTCTTGTGTGGAAATCCTTTAATGCACCTCACCTGAAATCCCACCAAACCCCACATGAACTGGTGGAAGGGCAGAAAAACAGCAGTGTTGTAAAATGCTCCTCTCTATGATTATTTCTGCCTTCTGTTTTTAACAGAGACACTTGTCTCTCTACTGCCATAGAGAAAAGGGCCATGATTCATTTCTACTTTACTCATTTTGCTCCAATTTAACTCCACTGTCCTCAATTACTAGTATAAAACTGAAAAAAATTGCTCCTAGGGCTGTCCAGAGACCAGAGTTCAACAGATACTTCTGGTACTTTACAACATCCTTTGGAAAAAAAAAAAAAAAAAAAAAAAAAACAGGCTTGCAGCCTGAATCATCAAAGTAATAAATTTCAGATTAGAATATTCATTAAACATTTTTCCCACTGGCACACAGTCACTTGGGGAAAATGTTTTTAATATCTTTAACCTTTTACTAGTTTACACATAAAAATCTTCTGCATTTAACTACTTTCCAGTAGTGAGCTGGACTGTTGTGGCATATCATCCAAGAAAGGAAAGCTTTCCACTGTTAGGAGAAACTTTCCATTCTTCGGCCTACCCTTGCTCAAAAATCATCACCCTGGAATATTGCACACACTACTGATTCACCTTAGTGAGAAGAACCAAGATCAGTGTGGAGGCTTGAGAAAGATATAACGCCAGTGAATTCAAGTGAGAAAAACTGGTGAAAAGTAGCAATAAATGGAACAATAAAATAAAAAGAGGAGGGAGATAAAAAAAGCCTTTTCCATGCAGGTGAAACCTCCTGTTACATTTTAACATGCTGCACTCATTCCAGGAGCTTCTTTCACAATAACATTTTGTGGTTTGTTTTCTGAATCACTGGAACGTGGCAACTTCACCTATTGCCTCTGAGCAGTGAATTGTGAAGAGCAAACAAAGTCCCTGGGTTCCTTTTTGTTTGCATTTTGTTCACGTGTATCTTTCTTTCCCATGGTACCTATTGTTGAAAGAGCTGCTTTTTTTGGTGACAGTGATTAGTAGTGGTTATGCAGCAGCACGAGGTGCCTACAAACACAGTTTAGTTCTGGGGGCAAACTCAGAACAGTTCAGCAAGTTGCTTTATCTTGGTGAGAGGATGAGCAGTTAGAGCCCCATGAGCAGAATACATCAAATTAGTCTGGAAAGGGCTACAGCTGTGAGAGAGGAGGTGAGACATAACAGTACTGTGTTTTTGTTATTATTCATAAATTGGATTGTGGTAGCACTTAAAGCTCTCTGTTAGATCAGGGTTAGAATGTGCAAACCACAGGAGCAAACACAACCCCCAACACCTGCAATCCAAACCATGGTTCCCCAAGGAACTCAGGATCCTGCCAAACTTCTAAGCAGGAAATCAACCACTTTTTTTTTTTTTTTCCCGAATTATTTGCTATTTTCTTTGTTGGCTTTGTTTGTGCTGAGTTTTCTGGTTTTGTGTTTGTTGGTTTTTTTTTAATGGAATATTAATTTTCAAAATGATCTCAAATGTTTTCCATCCTAGATTCCAACAAAATAAAAAACAAAACAAAACCAAAAAACCCAGTGGAATCACTGGGCCTGAGCTGAGGAATTTCAGTTTTTCCTTTTTTTAAACATAGCTTCTGTGAGGAAGATTCCGAGCTGGCATCAGCTATTCCATTACCAGGTCTAACTGGAGACTGGTAACACAGAGGTACACTGTAACAGCAGCAGCAGCATCATTCTGGAAAACAGCTGAAATCCTGCTCCTGTAATCATTAGAAGGGAAAGCAGACAAACTCCGGAAGTATTAGAAAAACCTATCAGGTCTTTGAAATTTTTAACTTCTGCCATGGTACACCTTGCTCATACAATCTGAGGTGCCAATTAAACTTTAATTGGTGCTATTTGCTGCTCTTCTTTCCTTAGTAATGACTCTGAGCAAAGCCTGTAAATCAGCTCAAGCAGAGCTTAAAAAATCTTCATTTCCATCATGCTCATGTGCTTCCTTCAAAACATCAGCAAGAAAGACTGAAGAAAGATTAGTAACTGTGTTTCTTTTGTGGCAGAAGCACTGTAAATGTACCTGACAGCTGCCTATTACAGCATTTAAGCACTCCTGGAGTGTTTTAAAATGGTGCTGTCAAAATATTTTTAAAAAATATTATTATCCATTATTTGTATTCTAAACAGAATTTGTTTGTACAGAAAATCTGTTTTTCAAGAGACATACAATTGCTTTGCTATCACAGAATTTCTTTTGAAAGACTGTTCTTCAAAAATAAAACAAACATGACTTGATGACACAAGGATGTGAGACTTGCTTTAGAAAGACTTGCTCAACTACATTCAATGAAAAAAGCTAAACATTTGTTTCCTCTTTGTTTTATTAAATTTAGCACTATTTAAGTGCAACATCTCATGAAATGTATGAGGAAGCAGACTAAAAAAAAAGAAGCAGTAAGAGTTTAAAGCAAGGCAGCACACTAACATGGAACCAACAGTTCAATTCAACTGCAGCACTAAAACAAAACCAGCAGTCTGTATGCATTTTCTACAGGGAACATTATGGATAAAGTTTTGAACCCCAATATAAATGTTAGCAAGTCTCCCATTGGTTTCAGGAGGACCACATTTAACTCCACTGCCCTTTTGGCCTTAAAGTTTTCAGCATATCTTCCTGTAATTCTGAAACTACTTCACTTATCACACAGTTTCTCTTGCTATTGCTTTTCTCTCCACTGACAATGTTGTATCTTAGCAAAACATTTAGCAGACACAGAAACATTCCAGGGTGACCTCTGACAGCAGCAGTTTCTCTCCCTCAACACCCACACAAACAGGGGTCTTTTCCCGAGGCTGTGGAATGTCTCCTCTAGAGTGACTGCTGGCCTATGGACCCTGAATCCCAGTGTCTGGGACCTTTTGCTGATGGCAGTAGGACAAATTTCAGTTACTCCCTTGCCAAACCATTTCCATGCCCTGCAGGATCATGGAGAAAGGAAGGTCTATGGCTTTGCTGATGCCCTGTTTATGCCAGCTCCAATGTGTTTGGCACCAAAGACACAGCGTATGCAGTGCAGAGGAAGGAAAAGCACAAAACCATGCTGCACGCTTCAGAGAGCTTTACAGCTTCAGTAGATGGGACAATAAAATCCACTACTGGGTCCATTACAGAGACACAGACACCTGCTGCCATAATGCAGGGCTAAGAGCCACCTTCACCCGTGCAGAGCGGTGGTTCAATCACTAAGGACACCAAATCCAGTCTAAACCAAACAGCTTTGGTCCTGTCTGTAACAAAACTGTCCAGCAAGTAAAATCTTGATCACATCTGTGTAGCCCCAAAACAGCTAAGGAAATAACAAGAGACTATTTTGCTCTGCCACTTTGGGCTCTAGAATGATGTGGTTTTTTATGTGGGTCACAACCTTTGCCTGGATTGCATTCCTCGGCACAAGATTTAGTGTTATCTTTGGATCCATATGAATCCAAGAAGTCGTCAGTGGTTTTATGGCAGTGGCAATATTGTTTAAACCTTGCTATTTTTGTCACTATTTCACACTGCTGATTAACCAAGGCAGGAGAAAGGGAAATGTTCCTCTCACAATTAGATGATCAGTGATGGTGAAAACTGTTTTCATGGTGTATCCATGGACACCTGCTCAAGCTGAGTACTCTTTTGAAGCAGAAAATACCCTTATTGTTCTTTCCTTAGATGAATTTTAAGGCAAAATATGTAATTATGATCTTAAATTAATTTAAGTCAGAAGTGTTTAAAAAATATTTATATCAGACTTACTTTGTTCTACCCTTTGCATGACAAAAAAATAGCCAGACACATTTCTGCCAGAACACTCAATACACAGATTTAAGCCCAGGAACCAATTCTCATAAAAAAAAGATAAATGCTTATGAACAGGTTTCCTAATTCAATTACTTAAGATCATTTTAGCAGTTTGATCCAGCACAATTAGAATAAATAAGCACATATATGGTATATGTCAGGCATATTACATTCTCTAAAATAAGAAGCATGATTTCCAAAGCAAATCCTCTGTAAATGATCAGTATACACCAAACATAGCTTAAGTACCTTGGTCAAGCTGTTCTTCCACTTGCTTGAATAGACCAATACATCAGATCTGGGGTGCGTAGTTCTTGCTAGAGTGTACAGTGGCTTTTCAACTTTTTGCTTGGAATTGAGGAGGGAGAGAGCTACCTTAGTCGACAAACCGAGTGGATTGGGGTTGTTGGGACTAATGGTCCATGTAGAATAGGCAGAGATTTTTTGATCATTTTGCAGCAGGTGCAATGGTTTTCTCTTCATGAGGTAACACCAGGTAAAATTCGTTGTGGTCTTGAGGCTTGGAAATGACAACCTCTGCATTTCTCCTGCATTCATCACAGCCAGTGTTGCTACAGGCTTTGCTTGGCCCGGGCTGCTGATGTGGGTGCTCTCATCACTGTTAGTTGGGGACCTTCTTTCCTGGCTGCTACTTACAGCCTTGAGAAGAGAACTCTGGCTGTTCACTGGAGACAATTCAGGTTTCCTAACTACAAACACTGGTGATGTGGAAGACTTAAGGTCTTCAGATTCTGGTGACTTCTTTAGGGTTTCTGAAACCCCAGTGTCAGATGATTGATGGTCAGGCAGGTCTGAAGTACTGGCCTTGCCGCTTTTTTCATGCTGTGTAACATCAGGATCCAAGAGGTGATTTTCAAGAGGCTCTGTCGTGCAAACCTGTCTTACCAAAACTGGTTTCTTTTGCTTACTAGTAGGGTCATTAGATCTAACGTTCAGTGAATGCAATGGTCTAGCATCTGTCATACAAGCAGCTCCACTCTCATCTTTAACACGTTTTTGCTGTTTTTCCATGGCAATATCTAAACTGTTTGCTGGGGAAAGCATTCGTTTACTTGAAGCTGTAACTTCTGGTTGAGGGAAGAGTCCGCTAACTGGCACTTTCTGAATGATATTCGAAGAGCTTGACAAAGGTGAATTTCTGGTTCCACTTTCCAGTGGTGAATTTTCAAATTCAAATGAATTTGGCAAAGTCCTCTGATGATCTTTGTGAGATTTTGGCAGCTGAGTTTTGCCTTCAAGTGTTGGCACCATCACAACATTTGTTTTGCAGATGGACTGATTTCCCTGATCCTGGGTCACTAAAATGTGAGGCAGGGGTGTAACAGTTGCAAAGCCATAGGATGGCATACTGCTCTGAATACGGACAGGAACCACAAAAGGAGGAATCTGGTGTATCTGACTGCTGCAGTTATTAGGAACAATTTGCTTTAGAGGAGGCACAGAGTATGGATTAGACATGTCAGAGAGTTTTGTCTGCACTTCAAAGGAAGATGCATTCTGGTCCACCCCAACTTGACTCGGACCAGTCTGAGTTGATAAAGTATTTTTTAGCAATTTAGAAGAGTATGGCTGACCTATATGTAATGTTTTAACTTGAAGTTGATACTTTGGAGCAAAGCAGTCCTTTTTTTCATCTGGATGACAAGAAAGTGAGTTCATGCTTGCTTGCTCCCCCCCTTGGGCTGATGTTTTCGTAGATGGCTGAGAAGGATGATGAGTCAAGGATGGCTGGCCTTGATTATTCAACATGTGATCTAGAGGCTGCTGAGGCGAAGACAGGCTAACAGGATTACAGTTTTGAATTGTTGAATGAGGTCTGGAGTTAGTCTGTGAATGCTGAGTACTTGAAGGAAACTCCACCGAGGGTTTGCCAGAGGTCTGCATCCTGTGCAATGGCACTGTGGGCACATCTGTGGCATGAGCTGTCTGCAATGAAGAAGTCGATTTCACTTGAGGCTGTTGATTTTCGGGAGCAATATTTAAAGATATTTGTCTTACAAATGGCCCCCTCCTCCTTTCTAGCAGAGGCACATGTCCAGCAGCTCCATTTGCAGATGATACTTTTGGAGTGGCTACCTCTACAAGTGGGACAGGTTTTGATGGAGACATGCTTCCACAGTCAAAAGACTTACTCCTGTAATCCACAACCTCCATTGAGGGCTGTGTGCAGCTGATCTGCTCTGAGGCAGCACGTCTCATTTCCCGGTAATGAGGTCCAGGCACTGCCAGTGCGTGTGAGCCAGCAGGAATCATGAGGAATTCTGACGACTTACCAGCAGGCTCTGTTTTGGAAGGGTTCTCAGCCTTTACAGTTTCATCTTTATCAAGTGAAGTTGAGAAACTGGAGGCATGAGACAAGCTACTCTCCCGACTTAGGCTTCTGGAAAGTGTGGAGTCAATGCTGGATTCAGCAGATGAATGTTCCATTTCGGCCAGCCGAATTCTCTTCTTCTTCGGTGGAAGCTTTTCTGTTGGTAATTTTGACAGCGTTTCACTGCGTTGTGGCCAGTTAAACCTTTCTGTCTTTTCTGGATCACTGCATTGGTTTTCTTGCTCTCTGTCTGGCTCTTCTGTGACCAGTATTTCAGGAACCTGGATGTTATGCTGGCGAACGAGTCTTGATGGCTGAAGTGGTGCACTTCTCTCATTAGAAACTAATTGGCTTCCCTGAACTTCCCCTCTAGGTGGTTCTGATGACAAGGGTTGGTGACGTTGGGGAGTGCTCAGATGAGAGTGTCTGTCTTCTTGGATTACAACTGTATTCAAAGAGCGGTGCTTTGCACCCTTGTTGGGCTCTTGAGAAGAAACTGGTGATACTCTTTCAAATGACTCTGATTTCTCAAAGGAGCTATTTCTGCTCAGTGAATTTGTGTGCTGTATTACTGAAATGCCAGTCCCTTGTCTTTTCAACTCCACCTTTTCTTGCACAGCTGAACTTGCCAACTTTTCATTGAGGGAAGCCACCTTTGGCTCAGTAGTCTGATCTGTGCCACGAGCCACAAGCTGAATTTGGGAATTCTGAAGTAACAGTTTGCTTGGTTGTTGTGATCCTACCACCGTTGTGGCGCTGTGTTTTGACAGACTGGAAGAATTTGCGGGCTTGCTTTGGCCTTCTGTGTTCTTTGATGGTACACTCGTATCATTTTGCTGTGGGTCGTCATCATCACCAACACTTTTCATTTTCCTTCTTTTCCTTATCTGGGGTGTCTGCTCCCAGACACCAGTTGAAGTTGTGACTCTGTAGTGTAGAATTTGAGGCTGTGTACTGTTTGGAGCAGTTTTGTGCTCAGACTCTCGGATTGCTGCTTTAGTTTTAGGTCCATGCAACTCTGAACAATAAAATTTCTTGTGGTTTTCAAAATTTTCCAGTTTTCTATATCTGTTCCTGCAGGTTTCACATTCAAACATTGTTCCTCGCACCTGAGGGGACTTCTTTGTTTTTTCTGCATTTGATCCCTGTGCCAGGGATTTGCTCCTTTGCAATAAGGATTCATTTGATAAATTACACCCCAGATAATTTTCTTCTACAGATCGCACGGGTCCAAGACCTTGGCTTTCACCAGTAGAAGAATCTTCTATTGCTGCCTGCCTGACCAGGGTCCGAGGATGTCCACCTTGGTTCAGTGGAGTAGCAGGTCCTGACACAAAAACATCATCGTATAAAGAGCCAATTTTATCATCAAACGACTGGCTTCCTCGAAGAGGATGAGAGGGAGGTATGACATTAGGAGGTACTGCTGAGTAACTGGTGGTAGGCATGGAATTACTTCGTGTTATAGGTAAACAGTCAAGGGATGGTACAGAAAGAAGAAAAACTTGCTTGGATTTCTCAGTGGGTGTGAAAGGAGACTTTGGTATATCAGAGCTTGAGCTAGTTCTTCTTCCCATGGGCTTTAAATCAAACTGGAAAGAATCCTTAAATATGTAAGATTTTGGTGAATCTATGCTTCCTCTTCTTGAAAGAGATGTTCTTCTTGGTTTCACACTATCTAACTGTTTGTCATCCACAACAGCTTCATTATCAGAAATTAACTTTGAGATACGCTCCTCAAGAGTTTTTGTTGCCAAGGGAGGTCGCATTTGGCCAGAAAGAATCAGATTTTTGTCGGCACAAACAGTTTGTACCACTGATGCTACCATGCCACTTGCTCGTGGCACACAGGGCAGATTTTTATTTGGATCTTTCTCAGAGGTCAACAATCCCCTTACAAAAGGAGCTGGAGGGCTCATTGTTTGATCGGCACTTTCGGAACGAGAGAAATAACCAGAATCAGTACTACCTAAACTTCTAGGGCTCAAAAGACATTTTCCTTGCTGATCTTGAGAACCATCAGTAGCCTGCTGTCTCTGGAGTTGAGCATGCACTGGTCCTCCTGTAGATCCTGGCTGTTCCTCTAACAGGCCTGCTTCTACTTTCTGATGCTGCTTTATGTCATGCTCCTTGAATGAGGCTGTATGTGTTAAATTTGACTGAAGAGTTGTGACTTTAGAATCTCCTTTTCTTTGTGCTGCAGCAAGCTCAGGTGCTGGCTCTGTCACTTTTGGGCTATCGGCCCTCAATGGAGAAACATTTACAGAATGAACTACTACTTTTGGTAAAGCTGCCCTTACTTGAGGTTCTGCATCATGTAAAGAAGAGTCACCTGATATACAGTCTGGCTTGCTTAATGGAATAGGGCTTCCTTTCTGCAGTGTTTCTGCACTCGAAATGACTTTCACTAATTGTGCAGGTTCCAGTTCTTGATCATCTTGTCTTTCATCTGCAGTGCCTTCATCTTCACTTTCACCGCTTTCTTCCACATCTGAATGAATGCTAAGTGCTTTGTCCGAGTCATGAGATAAGAAGAGGCCACCTGAATCCGGTTGCAGGACAAGTCCAAGTTTGATAGCATGTGCATGAGATTTTTTGTGCTTGTAGAGATTGCTTTTGGTTTTAAATGAAAACCCACACGTCACACAAGGATATGGTCGCTCTCCAGTATGGGATCGGATGTGCTTTTGGAGAACACTGGGCTTGGCACAGGCCCGATTGCAATACTCACAGACGTATTTCCCTAGCTTTTTAGGCTTCTGGTCTTTCAAGAGGTTACATATTTGTTCTACACCATGGTTTACAACTGATGCTATCTGGGCTGAATTATACACGGGACCTATAGACAAATGCGTTGAACTTGATGTGTTAATTGACAATGGTGAAGACGAACTAGCTACCAAGGGATTTTGAGAAAAAACCTGAGTTACAGTGGAAGATGAGGTGTGAACGACAGACGAAGTTACTGCTATGCTGTAGATCTGCTGGAGCTTGGGGTTTTCTTGACTCTGCTGTTGCACCAGCGACCTAGTTAAACTTGGACACATAACAACCTGGTGATTTTGCTGACTGGTTTTAGTAATAAGGTCTTGTGAATGAGAAACTGATTGGCCTTGTGCTTGTCCAGTCTTGGCTGTTGTTGCTACATGCACATTGTTCAACGTACATGGGTAATAGGGAGGTCCAGCTGCAAACTCCTGCTGTGACAAAGACGACTGATTTTGGACACTTATTGTATTGGACGTGAGACTAGAAGAGGTGCTTACAGTTTTATTTGGTCTCAGTTTCTCTATCTGCATCCCATAAGGGGGGCACTCTTGTGCTAAGGTGTTCAGTTCAGGCTCCATAGCTTTTAGTAAGACATCGAATGCAGTACGCGTACATGGGGACGACGTACTGCAATCAACAAAGTTAATACATTCATTACTGTCAGTCTTTGTATTACTTGATGAGGAGTTTGAGGGAGGCTTCCTCTCTGCTGAGTTCAGTTGGTTTGCATCAGTATCCCCCGCTGCCTGTTTGCACAAATCTAAGGACTGATGCGTCAGTGAAAGCTTTGTCTGCGTTGATGTCTCAGATTTGGTTGTTTCAACACTTATCTCACCGCTAAGTGCTCCCCCATTTTGTTTGGTACATTGATTTCCATTTTGCACGGGCAGGTGATCCTGTGCCGTGGCATGTTTGGAGGCATCCGGAAGAGCTTTTAGCGGTGAAGGGTCTACATTTTGCTTAACCTTGGCTTCAGCAGGGCTTCTCAAAGGCGATTTTGGTATTTTTTTAAGATGGTTTTCAGAAACAATCTTTTTTCTTTTCACACCCTTAATTGTATCTTGGGTTCCTCTAGTACCAGCATCGGTGATTTCTGTTAAAACACAAAAAGAATAAAAAGAATTTTTAAAAATTTCAAATTTGATAATGGAGTATATTTTTTATTTTATTTTATATGTTTAACCATCTCTAAGTTTCAACAGTAAGCCCTGGGGCAACAGGACTGTCCATCTCTCCAGCCTCCAATACTTTCAGCTAGCAGTAAATGTATCTTAGAGAACATCTACTCTGTTTTCATCTAAAATGAGCAATGCTTTCTAACTGATGCTGAAGACATTACAAAAGTAATTCACCGTAGGAAAAGCTTCAAAGGAAATGTAAGAAAAGGAAGGCTACTGAAGGAATATTTCAACAACTCCTTTTCAGACATGTAAAAGAAGCCTCTCTCTTGCACCAGTTTAAGAATTCAAATCATTATAGGAGGAAAACGAAGAACCAAGACACATATGTCATGTTTGTCACTTTTTCCATCTATATGTTCCTATAGTCAAGGAATGAACACAACTTCCTCATGGTTATATTTGTAAGTAGATTTATCATGGAAATGGCACAACCACCCACACCATCTGTCAAATACTGTATTTCAGAACTCCAATTACTGAATTTCAATAGCATTTCAGATGAGCAACTACTGTGGATGAATAAAATCAGTCACACTTAAATGACTTCCTATTTGTGCATCATGAAACAAAATAAACTAAATTTGAATTATTTCATTACTAGCTACACTTGTTGCTGATTTTAAACAGATATGCATGCAGAGTTTCAGGGGGGTTGGGAATAGCAAATGAATTGGAGCATTATTCAGCAGAATAATTTTGTAGGAAGCACTTGTATTTGTAGACAGTCCAATTCCCTCTATAACAAAAACCACAAATAGACTGTATTTCAGTGTTGATACACAGAAGCCTTTTTTAGTGGATACCCGAGTTACACATCCTTGTCTACCTCAAATGTATGATAATCTATCAGCTAATTGTTTTTTTTTTTTTTACTTCTATCCTAACATAGTCAGAGCCACTGCCTCCACTAGCATCACTGGTAGGGCAGAAGAAGCTAAATATTAAATGGATGTAAATTCATTTTTTAGGCTTTAACAACTCCTTCATCATGCTGTTAGCAAACCCCCTACTCGTCTGACTGCCAATATTAAAAGCAAACGAGGAATCTGATATGACTGGATGCTGATGGCTCTGGGAAGGTTCAGACACACACATTTTGGGAAGCAGCATTGAGTAACCCCAAGCAGTTTTTCCTGCATGAGTAACTCAGGAACAGAGGTTTATGTGCAGTTCTAGGTGAAGAACAGCCTTACAGCAACACATAAAGGGATGAAATTCTCACAGTAAAGGAGGCACGTGGAAAAATCTCAGATTTCCCAGTACTCATTACCCTACAGCCCCTTGGACTGGCACACACCGTCCTCTTGCAGAAACACCAGCTGAATTCCATTCTGTGTTGGGAGGAAAGCCAATGCATTGTGTGCATCTGACAAGAGATACTGCAGCTGATGAATCCAGAGTGAAATTCCTGTTCCATTTAGAAGAAATCCAGGCCATGCCTAAAGCTTGCCTAGCACAAGAGAGTGCAAAGTGACCAGTAGGGAAAAAAAGCAAAGATGTTATGCTTTCTCCATGCCAGAGCACAACCCAACTGGGATGTGTGGTAATGCCAGATACTCGGAATTTCAAAACCTAAAATCTGCCTAAATGCCAACTCAATTATATACATATATTCAGTTAGGGTGAATGGATATTCAGATTATTCTGCAAACTGAAAGATTAAAGACTACATATCACACAATGTGCTGGTTTTGGCTAGGGTAGAGTTAACTTTCTGTACAGTGGCTAGAATGGGAATTACGGAGTCTTGGCTGCTGACTGAGGTGAAACCACAGCACACATAATTCACTGCAAGTGTGGAATCTCCGCAGAACCTCACCCATACCTCTCCCAGCCCTACTAGAGAAAGCTTACCTATGAAGAGGAAGAGTCTGTTTTGCCACATTCAGCAGTCCCATGAAAGAGATGCTTGAATCCCTTGCCAGAACTACTGGCTCCTATTTCTGGTAACTTTGTGCTCCTCTTGGGCATCCAGAAAGAGATTTCTGTGGTAATTGTTCACTTAACCTTTAAATGAACTTCAGATTTACTGCTGTATCATAAAAACCTACTCCTATTATGCTGGATTTAAAATATTCAAAGCCAAGCACTCTTCCATCACAACGTTTTGTACTTTCCATTGCTTCACAATTTAATAGTGACTTAAACTAATAACTTATCGTTCGTATTATTAAGCGTGAATTCTTTACAGTTCATAGTCTACTGTAACTGTTTTTTCTTCAATAACAACAAAAACCAGTTTTATACAAATCAAAGAGAAAATAACAAGGTAATTACATAAAAGCGTGCTTTCAGGCATGGTTTGGTGATCTCCCTGAAATATGGCCACGTTAATTGCACGTAAGTGATTTGGTTCCTTTTATGCGCATGCTGTAGCTTTTGCGCTGTCACAATCACGCCTCCACACCCTGCCAGTGTTTGCACCTGAGCACTACGGGCAGAGCTGGGCAGATTACACAGCCAGGAAAGTAAAAGTGCCATGAATTGCAAACATCCAAGCAAATGTACACAAAAAAGACTAAGTTGTTTCATACTGCAGCAATTGAACAATCAAATGATGTGGTGCTTCCTGATATATTGGAATATTCAAAGCTACTGTTTCTGGGTTTCAACCATAGAGTGCCAAAGAACAAGGATACTCAGCCTGCACAATGTACTTGTGAACTGGAAACCAACACAGCTGAAAGATATAATGTGGCTTACAAAAGTCTTAAGGGAAGTAAAAATGTATATCTAATCTATCAACAAAAAATTAAAAAGATTCACTCATTTTGAATAACAAGATCAGATTTTTCCATAATATCTTTAGTGCTTTACTTTTTTAAAATGCAGTTCAACACATGCCAAAGCTTAAAAATTGTTTGGGAAATTGAAAAGAAAAGAAAAAAGAATAAACAAAGGCAAGCTATGCATTGCATTACATATAGAAAAAGGTTTTTTCAGTCTTCACTATAATTGTGCTGCTTCTATACCGATAAAATTCTAGTCTACAGAAATCATGAGAACTAATTTCTTATTTGTATTTCTGCCTCTACAGGTTTTGTGATCCCAGAGACAGAATCATAGAATTGCTTCAGTGTACCTGTCTATAAAATCTTGTAAAATGTACTTACTTGACAATGACTTTACATGGCTTAAAAAATGTTTAAGTCCTGTCTTCTACCCTACTCCAGAATAATTTAGAAATCTTTATTATTATTCTCAATGGAAATATTCACCTTATGTTTGCGAATAACCAAATTTTTGGCATATCTGGAGAAAAAAAGGAACTACCAACAACTTTGCTTCTCTTATTTTTAGCTTGTCATTCTTTTTGTATAAGTCCCTGCTTCGTATCTCATTTTATGTTGAAGATATTCCACTGCACGTTTCTTAATCTACAGCTACATGACTGCACAAAGGTCAACTGCATCAGTGTTTCCAGAGGCATCAACAAAACTGGCAGAAAGCACCGGTCCCCAAATGCTAAAGACTCCTCTGCCTTGCAACTTTCAGGAGTGCGATGACTTGCCAGGGCCATCTATGTACCCACATTCACAAACTGACACCAAACAAAAAGAATGTAAAAACATCCTGATGTGGAAAAAAGTATGAAGTTGATATGTTTTTCTTTCTCTCCCAGCCACGCCATGTGCTCTGCTCACCCACTCTGCAGTCACCCAGCTATTCTCATCATTCAGTGGTAACTCCCCCTTTCCTCTGGTGGTGAAGTGGTATTTTTGAGAACTGCTGTCACCTCAACCAGATGTCAAAAAAAGAATCTTTCTTATAAGCTGTATTACATCAAATAGGATTAAGTTACCCAGGCCAGAAGAAGAGGGGACAATGACACTGTGCTCAATACCTCGCTTTTCACATTCCAGGGACACCAGAGCATCTCTTTTGTGCTTTGCCTGGTTGGCTTTGTTCTGCCTGCTCTCAAGATTCTCTACTTAATTCCTTTGCTTCAGCATGAATTCTGCACTCAAAACATGACAAGAGAAAGCTGATGTTTCTAAACATGATTTTGTTCACCTACAATTTCTCTGATGCACTTCGCTCTATGCACAGGAAATAGAACAACAGAACACAGGTGCGATGGTGCAGATAGCAATCTGCAGAGTAACTCACACAGCAAATAAGGGAAGGTATAAGTGATCAAACTTTTTCTTCCAAAGCATTTACTGGTGAACCAGACAGTGTCTTGACAAAATTATCTCAATGGTTTTGTTTAAGTAACTTCCAGAACTGCCTGTCTCAAAGCCTACATGTTATTATAACACCCACTCTCTTTCTCTCCCTTCTAATAGAGCTACAGGCTTGAACTTAAAGAAAAGAGTAAGACAGAACCAAGGAAGGGCACCACTCCCTTCTCCCTCAGTGCCATCCCATGAACATGGAGCAAACAACCACTATCTACTCCTGCAGTCCAATGAGAACCATCATTTTCATCATATGTACTCACTTCATGTTGTAGAATTTTAAAAAATCACTGCTGGCTCCCATACAAAGACCAGACTTTAAAATCCAAGTCCAGATCTTTTAGCTCCTAATCTGTACTTTGGCTCTCAGGGCACTGCAAGTAAGACCAAGTTTCTTCTGAAAGTCTTCAACTACTAATTGTCTTAAATGAACAGCTAAGAGGTTACTGTGACACCAGCAATGCTGGTGATCCAAAGATGGAAGGGTTCCCAAAAGAGAGAGACTGTTACTAAGGACCTTATTCTGATTTAAGCTAAGCTTTACATACTCTTTAATTTTGATTTCACCAAAACTATCAAAAGCACTCATGAATCACCTCACTGGGTCTGTTTCTATGAATACAAACATGATTATGAAATAAAGAAATAAGAAATAATATATTTGCTGGCAAATATAAGGCCACCAGGACTCACATTAAATGCAGGAAGGAATAACTAAATGTTCATTTTTTAATAAGTTACCTTTTTAGCTTCATACCATTTCCTATATGTTAGTACAGCCATAAATATTTTCCCTAACAACAAAACCTTGATTACATGACCAACCCATATAACTATGAAAATGTTCACAGCCAACAAGTCGACACGAAGATTTGAACATGATTAACACAAGTGCCATGCTAAATTTTAAGTACAAATAAAATCAGATTTTAAAGCAAAACAATTTGAACAGTCTCATTTCAGTGCCTAATTTCAGGCTTCATGAAGTGGCCAGAGGGTGGCCGCTCCCTGTCTCAGAGGTCAGGAGGCAAATGACAGAACTTGGGGCACTCCAAGCCAGCAGTGCTATTTGAAAAGCCCTGTCAGCAGGATTAATGCATGTTTATGTACTTTTATTACTGAGAACACCAGTCCAAACATATCTAGAGCAGAACCTTAAAAACACTGGATTTGTATGTAAAGCACATTTTAACGTGGATTAGCTAAAAAGAAAAGTAAGGAGAAGCTTTGACATTCTAAAGCTTTGACATGCTAAAGCAATGTGACAGGGATTGGATCAAATGTTCATCTCATGTGCGCCAACATTTGTCCTTTTGTTCATACCAGCCAACAGCAGATGATTCCATAGGGCATGCATAAAGTGAGTATGGCTTCAGGATTTCACACTGTCTGTAAGCCCATGATTATTTTTCTTGGTGTTTTTAACAGACAATGTTGATATGTGACCCATCAAAGGTATTGTACTGGCTGTCAGGCACAGGTTCCCCAATCCTCTTTCAAGGGTCATTTCCACCAGATTTTTGTACTGGAATGACTATTTTATCAGCATAATTTCTCACTATTAACCAAAATACTAAATATCCTACTAACACAAGCTCCAGGAAAGATGCATCTGTGTTAAAATGTAGTACCTGCACCCATTTGAGTAGTGCCACTAACTTCAATGACAGCACACAGTTTTGTAAAGTCAAATTAAATTTTAATGCCCCCTACCATCACACCCTGGCAAGCACATAAAAACAGTGTTTCTCAAATTTATATGTTAAAAGTAATTGTAGAGAAAAATATATATTGATTGATACACACCAAGAAATCACACTCAGTACCTCTGCCACTGAGTGAATTTCCCAAACTGAAAATTGGTATTTCATACCATCATAAAACAATTGAGGTGGGAAGGGACCTCAGAAAATCTCTAGTCTAGCCTTCTGCTCACATCAGGGCCAGCTATGGGATCAGACCTGAGTCCATAGGGCTTTGAACTATAAAGTATTGGAAACCTCCAAGGAGAGAGTCTGCACAGCTTCTGTGAGCAACATTTTCCACTGCTTGACTGTCCTCATGGGGAACAAGCCAGTCTGCATCACTCTTGTTTTAACTTGCTCCTATTGCCTCTCATCCTCTCACCACTCCATCATGAAGTCTTACGCCATGATAACCACCTCCAAAACCACCTTTTCTCAAGCCTGAATGAGGCCTGGTCCCTCAGCTTCTCCTCAAATGTTCAAATGCTCCAGCCCTGATGGCTGTGGTGCCTCAACACTGAACTCACTGCAGGGTTCTGGTGTTCCTCCTGCACTGGGGAGGGTGGGGTGCTGCTGGTATAACCAGAGTATCTGAAAGTGGTCTAAGGGTCACTGAGTAGAGGCAGATAATTCATTCCCCTGATCTGGTCATGCTTTCATCCATGCAGCCCAGGATGCTGTGGTCTCCCCTGCAGCCAGGTATGCTGTTGGTGGGTGCCCAGTTTGCTGCCCACCACACCCAGGGCCTTTCCACAGAGCTGCTCTCTGGCCTGTCAGTCCCCAGCCTGGGTCCCCTTCTGCCTGGGTGCAGGGCTGTGCATTTGTACCTGTTGAGCTACTCCTCTGGTTGTCCACCTAACCAGACCTTCCAACCTCACCTGGATACAGCAATACTGGGGGAAACAGTGTCCCCTTGTCCCCAACTCTGCAATAGAAGCCATTTTATCATAGTTATCAGAGCTTTCATCAATTTCCATTGTTATGAGACTGCAATAGATAAAGCTGAATGTCTGCAAAGTACTTTTGCTCATGTTCATACCCAAGACACGGCATGCTTCCACAGGTCTTCATCTTGTTAAGTCATCATGATCAGAATACACATCAATGATACTTCTCTCGCTACACCAGGAACAGCAACCCCAGGAATCCTCTTTTCTATTTTCCTTTTTGCTTAATTCCTTTTCCCATTTGCAATTTCCACCATGAAACAAATCCCACGACTAAATTCTGTTCACATTTCATCTTACTAATGGCAAAAATAACAGGTACCTCAACAAAATCACTGCAATATAAAAACATTCTGCTCATATGGAATTTTGAGGTTTTCAACTACAGACATTCCAAGAAATACCCATAGTGCTGGCTATCAAAAATAAGCAATTGCTAAGAACTGGCAAATATAATTTAGTAATGTTTAGTACAAATGGCAAAGTTTAAACTACACAATCTATTGTTTCCACTAATTCCATATTTACAGGATTGAATTGTGAAGGTTCGTTAACTACGAAGGTAACACTGAGGAAAGGAAGAAGTATTTCTTGCCTTTGAGTAATGCTTCCCTCAAATAATAGGCCTGCCTATTTTTCTCCTGTGAGGGAGACAGAAGCTGGTGTGGGAGTGAGCAAGGGGCTCCTCAGCCCCCCGGTTTCAGGACCTCCCTCACCAGTGTTTAAGTTGCAAAGTTACACTGAAGCTGAAAGGGGATAATAATGTTCTGAACTGTTCGAAGCTACAATGAAGAGATACAGATATGACCCAGTAATTAATTCAAACCATAAAAGGTTCCTCCCCAAGAAACAGCAACACACATAACCTCATAAGTGAAATACAGTAACTGACATGTTTAAAGGCTCCAGAAACAAAGGTGTCCTCTGGGTTAGTCCTCACATATGGTGAAATACCACTTCGAGGGCAGAGCGGATTAGCTTTATAAATTGTGCAATAACATTTTAGCGTAAGCAAAGGGAGACACCTTTGCCCCCAGGCACAGGGCTTGGACTTATCGAGAAGCTCTCCCATGATACACTTGCATCTCAGATGTGAGAGCCTGCCAACCCTTGTTTGGCCTTGGGACAGGTAAAGAGGAAATGATAAGCTGCAGTCTGGGGCTGTCTTCCCAGCGGCACCTTTTCAAGTCGTGGCTATTCACATCAAGCCACCCTTGACTTCTGATGAGGTGTAAAGGACATAACTGCCCTAGCTAACAAGACCAAGAAATACCTTCTTTAGAACAGTTTGGTTTCATTTAGTGCATCTAGCATCTCAAGTGAAGAAAGTAACAACCAGCAGATTTTTAGCCATAAAATCAGTATGCTTGACAAGGAAGACCATGAAGATCAAACAATAAGCATCTGACAATTGAGGTAACATGAGAACCTCAATGGAGACATTCCAACGTCCATATGCAAACAGCTATCAAATGCAACACTTCGACACATCTGAAAACCTCTGACCAAAGTGAAATAGGATTTTTTTCCCCAAAAAGAATTAATTTCCTGCCCAGCATGACACACATTAAATGAAACATGACATTTGATACTGATCAAGATTTCCCACCATTATGGTGTAAGAAACCAGGAGAGGCTGAACCACTGAGAAGTTTCATAAAACTTGACATTGAAAGACAGAGGAAAAGCAATGTAAAAACAGCAGACACTGACCACACAGGCTATGGTTAATGCCTAACTACACACATGAAATGGCAATGTATGAATATTCAGCAAGGGCATATACTACAGAATTTTAAACATCCTGAAAAAAATGTAAAATATTTGCTATATTAAGTAGCCCTATGGCATTCATGTACTGGCTCTGCATTATAGCCCTTTAACAGCTGTCTATTTCTAATCTACATGGAATCCTTCATACTAATCTAAGAAAAGTAATCACATTTAAAGTGCTGTTAAGATAAAGCACATTGACTATGAGTAAGCAGCGAGACAATGCTATGGTAACTCATAACACCAGCAATCACAGCCTGAGAAGTTCTTCCTTGCTGGGTACTCCAAAGACAAGCAAAAAGACAGGATGCCTCCCAAAAGGCATATTAATGAGCTCCCAGTCAAAGCCAAAGCAGACACCAGTTCCACCTAATTATCCATGTGAAAATAAAAGCTACTTAAATATAAATAGTTAAAGAAACTACACTGTCAGAAATTAACTAAAATAGCTCAGGGACATCCAGAAATTTTCCTTGAGTGTCAGGTAATGTTTTGAACAGTTTTACAACTAAAGTACCTGTTTGCAATTTAAGGCTATCCAGCAGTTACTGGAAAGTCAGGATTTGGCTAGCAAATCATTAGAACAACTTCCACCTCTAACACCACTGAAGAAGACAGGCCACGAAAACAGAATGATAGACAGGCTCATGAAACAGCAGCCAGTTCAAGGGTTTTCAGCAGAGAGCAACTGCTACATGGTCAGATGAGACACTGAATACAAAATATCCAAACATGAGTCTGGGGAGAAAAAACAGAAATGAAAGGAACAAGATGTTAACTAAACCATCCCTGCACATAATGATGTTCAAACAGAACAAGCTCCTTAGTCACATTCTCTGCATTTCTTTAACATAATCTTCCATTTTAAAAGCAGGAATCAAATGGAGCCATTTCCATACTGCCTGTAGCAACTCACCAGGAACGAAGAGTAGGAAAGAGCTCACACCTAACAACCTTAAAGACAGAGAAAGGACTAGGAGGTTTGGCATAGAGAGTAGAAAAAGTCCCATACAGCAGGTCTTTTTTTTGGGACTAAATGGTGCTGTGAACACAACAGAAGTAGAGTAATCAAGTCCATTTGACTGAAATCTAGATGTGAGGAATGTCCTAACCAAGAAATACCCAGACTGCGATTTTGTCATGCTGCAGGTGGAAATGATGATCTCCCTGGGGTACGTTTCCTTCAGCATCAGTGGGAAGCCCCCAGTTCCGAGCTACTCAGAGTCCTTCCCCCAGCCTCACCTGCCCTTTATCCATAAATGTGCACAGTCTCTCTTTTTGCCCTCTCGCATATCCACACATTCAAGGAGATTCCTAGGAAAGGCTCCATGCAGGTCAGCCCATAAGCATATCATTACCAGAGAGTGGTACATTTCATCCAACTCATCAGTCATCCATTTATATATTATCTTTTGCCTTCTGAAGCAGACCAAAGGAAATTAACAACTCCCCAAGCTAAGGGAATATCAGGAAAATATGAAAAACTACTCATTACTCATATGCAAGGCAGACTGCAAGGAAGCTAACAAGTAAAAACCTTGCATTTCCACAACTGGCTTGCTCCCAGTTCACATCAGCTAAAATTAGCACCCTATTGAATTCACTACGTGTGTGTGTAGGTATGCTCTCAAATTAGCCAGTTTGTTAGCTCAGCATCCTCCCACCACAAAAATGAGCTTGTTCTGGCCTCAGATTCTATAAAGTTGAAAGAAATCCTTCTATTCATTAAAGCAGAACTAAGCTCAAAATTTTGCTGTGTCTGAAAACATAGCCACCGATTTAACAATGTACTGTATAGTGGATTTGGAATAGATACTTTGCATTTACTATCAGGAAGATGCTTTTCCAATGATTGTTTTATAATGTTAGTTTGTAAAATGTCCTTTTGAATATTATACTTGCAGGTTGGAATCTCTTTTGCTGAACTGTCAGTCAGAAAATTCGCCATACTTATCAGAAGAAGTCAAAATACTATCACTTTAATATCCCATTAATGTTTTAACCAAGCTCTCATAATAGCTCCGAAGGATGAAATTTTCAATTTAAAACTGTAAATCTGTTTGTCTGCCTGTCAAAACAACACCAGCTCTTGCTATGTCTAGCACCAGCAATGGATATACCAAGCAGATTTCATCTGCTAGTTGTCTAAACTAAATGTACTAACAGAAGAAATCTAAAATAGAAATAACAGATACAGACATTGACTCACAATGCAGGAGGTCTACAGGAGCCAGAAAACTTCCCTGGGTTAACTTCCCATATTCTAACGTTGTCTCTCAGAGCACACAACATGTAAATATCTCCATTTTTATCAGTTTGCCACCACTGGCTAAGTGGGGACATTAAAATGTACTTAACCATTGAAGAAAAGAGCAAAGAAAAATGAGGTTAAATGATATCAGAGACTGTTTCTGTTCCTGCAGAAGTCAGGAGAGTTTTCTTACTGTTCTTTGCGGGCACAACCCCTGTATTGAATGTGTCTGAAAACAGAAGGGACTTCCAAGATGTCACTGTTGTTATTAGCAGCATGCAATGGTCCTTCAATGTGAAAACATCTGAGATTTTAAGAACAGATGTGGCTTTATGAAAATGTGAGATCTTGCATAACATGAGCTATAGACATGAATAGTTCGTGCATTAAGCCAATCATAGATGTCTGAGCTGATGTAAATATTTTAGGAAGGCATTTCAGTCTTGAATGAAAGCCTTATATATTGACACACAGAGAACAATTTAAATAAACCACCTCTCAGACAGATGTATTGACATATTTAAATGCAGATACAAATACTTGATGAAATCAGGTATCAGGAAAATGCACAAATGAATTGCTAGAAATCTCTCTGCTAAGTGGTAGTTTTGAACACTTGGATAGTAAAAGCTAGGTAGTTTCTGGAGTATGTCAAAAAAAAAAAAAGCTAATCCTCTCACCAGCATTAAGTAACAAACACGACATTACTGTAATGTGCAATTTGTGAAGATTATAGACCTCCATTTAGAATTACTATATTTTTAGCCCATAGTGTTGCTGAAGATAAGGATGAGAAGATGAAAAGAATCAAATGAAATTCTGGATCTTGGTTATGTACCTTGCCCAAAAAGTAAGGCAGTTTCCTACAAATATAAAATAGAAAGAAAATGTTTTGGACTAATGATACTACACTGGTACTACACAGCAGCAAAGAATCCAGAGAGCTTCTGTGTCTTTGAGCATCCTGGAAAAATTCCAGGAAACATCTGAGGAGGATGACGTCACACTAAGCGAGTAAATCAAAACATGTAAATTGTTTAGCACCCCATTTCCAGATTTTTGTCTGATACCTCCCCTTCTCATTCCACTTCCTATTTCGCCCAAGTGAAAGAATATGGTATTGACTGCAACTGTCTGGCTTGCTCAATGCCAGGTTTGATAAGCCTTTGAGCAGCCCAGTCTAGTGAAAGGTGTTTCTGCCCATGGCAAGGGGTTTGGAAGAGGCTAGAACGAGAGGACCTTTAAGATCCCTTCCAACCCAAACCATTCTATGATTCTGTGATAGCCTAGGGAGCAGGGCACATCACTAGCATGCAGTGCTCCCACCTGTTTTTTTGGAGAGGTGTAGTGACAGAAGGCAGGATGGGTGTGCCTGTGAGAAGGGGAGAGGAGAGAAGGTACCCGGCTGTTCCTTTGGGGCCAGATGGTGGGCTGATGAGAGTCATCTGTAAGCTGGAACACGATAACATGAAAACAGCAGCAATCTTTAAGGTAAGACATATGCAATGCTTTGTTTATCTACGCAGAATGCTGGTATATTTATAATAATTGATTTCAAACTCCCTCTATGATTTTGTCAGCAACATGCATTCATGTAACAAGAGGGATGATAAAGCAGGGAGGGTTTGGAAAAACTCTCAAGATACAAAATATGTCTACCATCAATCTGCAGGAGAACATATATTTGTGAAAGTCTAATGCTCAGATCTCAGTGCTGTTCAGTTGACTAGAAAAATAACATTCCAGTTAAAAAAACAGCAGATGGGCAAACAAGGTAAAGGGCATTTAATTCTGGTTGCCTCTCCTCCATGCCAACACACTGCTTTGAAGGGACTGCAAGTGTGGGAGGGGAACATATGTGCATGTGGATTGTGCATCTCAGAGAGTTCTTGGTGAATGCAATCTCTCCTTTCTTTCCTCTTTCTGTGCATAACAGCTCAAAGGTCCGCTCACTCCAGGGGTGGTTCCACACAGCTATACCAGGACTGAAGGAAGCAAATGGAGAGTCATGTTCAAACAGTGACTACAGAGCCACTCCACCAAACACTGCTTCAACCTTTTGGCTTCAGAGGTCTTATAGATGGATAATGAGGTGATTGGCTCTTGCAATTAAGGGATAACTATTGCGTGAATATTAAGAAAAGCTTTATTGATGTATAGTTATGTTATTGTAGTTTAGATGGCCTCTGTTCTCCCCATAGTTCCCTTTTCCCCCCGTATTTTTGCCATCAGACAGCCTGGGTTGTCTAGGACATGTAAAAAGAAGGTGTGCACATATCCCTTACCTGGGGCAGTTGGGAATGGAAAAGCTTAGGGGGTCGCTTATGGGGTGTGGCATGGCAACACCTGATCTCCAATCCAGTTACAAGAAAACAGTTTCCACCACAAAATGGGAAAGAAGAGCCTGACAGACTTTGGGAGGGGCCAGGGCTGGCTGATGCAACCCCCAGGGGTACAAAAGACTGAGCATCCATCTTGAAGATGAACCAGCCATGTGGTATCCACAAGGGCAGTTCCCAACACTGTGAATTTTTCCTTATATAGTCCTTTTGTTATATTTTAGTAAAAGTTTAATAAACCTTTTTGAATTTTCAAAGTGAGCAGTTATTTCTCACAAGAGACAGATCAGCACCCGCTGAAAATGATGATGGAGGCTTCAGGCAGCTCCATGACAGCGGCTGGAAATAAAGGTGTACTTCAACAGCACCCAGAAGTTGCTTGGACCTTGCTGGAGTCCAGACCAGGGCTTGGAATGGTTCTGTTGAGGTGGTTTCTTGTGAGCACTGACAGAACTTCCAGCCATTTGAACAATCACTGATCAAGTCAAGCAAAACTCTTGAACTGGCCAACAGTGTTTCTGTATCTCAAGGTAAATGTGAAGAGGCCCTACTAATATCAAAGCATAGGACTCTGGAAAGAGGGCTGATCTGGGTGAAATTCTGTCACTGTCGCAGGGACAAACTGCGGTACCTCTGAAAGGGAATGCTATCATCAAAACAGATCTGCCACAAATGGGCTCTAGAATAAGTGAGAGCAACTTAGAAATTCAACTTCACAGACTAGAAAGTGAACAGCTATGCTGAAGATTTGAAACTGATGACACAGAAGAATGAACAGCTTAGTAATTAAATTCCTGCATTTCCAGCTGAAGGCAAGAACTGAAAAAGGTCTTTAAGGAATGTGGAAAGGATGGAGTGAGAAACTACAGCAACTTGACTGATGCGCAAATGACAGACCAAAATAGGTGTTAAATAGCACAGACCCTTTAATTCAAGTGAGTACTCCATAATGAGTACTAACTATCAGAACTGGCAGACTGCAAGGGACCAACATAAGGCACTGACCGGAAGCATAAGTAACAGTTTATTCCTTTCTGCTACTTATGGCATTGCCTTTTCTAGGGGTGAGACTAGGTGTACTGCAACAAACTGAGCCACAGCAACATGGGTCCTCGTCGTTCATGCTACGGAGCACAGACCTTGAAGGAAAGGTGTTATTCAAGATGCAACTATTCCCATGCTTTGTCTGAACAAAGTCAGCTGCAATTGTTGAGGTGGCATGTGATACAAATCCTCAAATCAATAAAAGAAAAAAAAAAGGCTTTTTCTTGAAGCTAGACACAGAGATATCTTTCTGGGAAGAAATCAGGAGAAGAGACTGGCAGATGCCCGCACACACTTAAGAAGGTCTGGAAGTATGAGCTTAGGATGAATTTGTTATACCATATACAGCCTGCAGAGACAATCAGTAACCTGTTTAAAATTTTACCTATTGAGTAGGTGCAGACAGTACACTAATCTCCCCCTTTCCTGCATGTGCTAATTATGGCTGGGAGAGAGTTAAATTTCTCCACAGAGGCTCATAGGGAGCTGTGTTTTGGATTTGTGCTGAACACAGAGTTGGTAACATGGGGATGTTTTCGTTACTCCTGACCAGGGCTTGCACTGTGTCAGGGCCTTTTCTCCTCCTCACACCACTCCACCAGAGAGGGCTGGGGGTGCACAAGGAGCTGGGAGGTGACACAGCCAGGACAGCTGACCCCAGCTGACCCAGGGGATATTCCAGACCATGTGGCATCATGCTCAGCTTATGAAGCTGGGGGAAAAAGCAGGAAAGGACAGGGGAATGATGTAATTTGTCACTGGACAAATGGCAGTGGACCTCTGCTCTCCTGTAGATGGAAGAACACCTGCTTGCTGATAGGAAGTGGTGAATGAGTTATTAGTTTTGCTTTGCTTGAGTGCCTTTTGCTTTACCTATTAAACTGTCTTTATTTCTATCCAGTTTTCTCACTTTTACTATTATGATTCTCTCCCCCATCCCACTGTGGGAGAGTGAGCGAGTGGCTGTGTGGGGCTTAGTTGCCAGCTGAGGTTAAACCTTGATACTGCAGGAAGTCAAAAACTCGATCAAACAATAGGCAGCAGCTTATTCAGAGGGATGAATTCACACCTGACAAACAACTAGGACAGCCTGCAAGTCTAAACTCCAATGAGGCTGATGAACACATGCATGTCTCCAGTCCACCACAGACCATCCTCCAGTCTGAGGACACAACAATAGCCATGAATGAGAAGGAGAACAAAGAAATCCATCTTCATCTTACCCAGAAATTTATCATTGACCCTTTTGGTGACACAGCAAGAAGCAGTTACCTGAAATGATGGGGTCCAAACAGCCAAAGAGACCCAAGATTGGTAGGTAGGCAATACAGAGTGTACATCTGTATTGCCTACCAATGAGATGAGATGGTCCTTTTGGAAACCTTTCATCCATTTTCTGGCAAATCTTGGTGCTGTTAGAATTTGTCACCAACTTGAGTGTTTTGAATGTTCCTCAAACATTCAAAAGTGGAGAGAGAGAGATTCAGGTGGCAGTCAGCATTGCTGACACCAAGCATGGAGACAGCCAAGTTAGTTCCACTAGTCCTAAGGAACACAATGGCAGTGTTGGTGGCGCTGATGTTCCTAGGACCCAGAGTACTGGGACAGGCAAAGAACTGCTGCAGTGGTTAAAGCAGGAAACAAAATGCTTACAGCACTTCAGAGGCTGGACTGTCTCTGAGGATGACCAAATCAGATGCCTCTGTGGTGATCACAATCTGACAGAACTTGACTTGTCTGGAAGGGAGAAGACAGAGAGACACCCTTGGAATGGCTTTCTTAGGAGGACGGCCACTGGCAGATCAAAGATAAAGCAGCTGCATTCACCTGAATGCTTTCCAGCCCACAATATCCACTGAGCCCACACCACAGAAAACTTCAACTGCATTCTCAAGGAGATTTGTGTAGTTCAAGCTCACCATCCTTTCCAGATTTTAAAGACCACCATGTGGAGCAAGACCTTCTCTATCACATTAATTAAACCCTCTACATGTGTCAGAAGACAAAATTCAGCCCCAAAATAGGGGCACACCCAGGGTGTAAAAGAGCATTGGGAGATAGCAGCAAAAAGAAGGAGAAGCACAGTTTCTCCTCCTGAAAATTCAGAGTGGCAACTGGGCAGCAGAGAGAAAATGAAACTGCATGAGAATCAGCCACCTTCCACACTCGCTGAGCAGGAAGCTGAGCACAGCCCCTGATGAACATGTTTCTGGTCTCAAGTGGTAATTTGAATCAAGGCCATTTGAATAATTTGTGAACTATCACTTCAAAAAACAAAAAATCAGTTGCAACTTTATAATAAATAACTAAAGTGCAAACTTGAAAACTATGTCTGCCCATTTACTGCCTCATTTGTGCTTGAGTCCTACTCCAATTTGCACTTAATTGGATTACTATAGCTAATGGCAAAATGAGGTGTTAAATACATGTATTTCTGTAGTAAATTAAATTCAACTTAAATCCCAAACATGTATAAAGTTATGACTGATCAGTGCACAAAGCTACTCAGCAGAATCTCAGCACGAATAAACTTATGAAAAACTCCTCACCACAAATACATTGTGCCACTGACAGCTCCTCTGACAGAGCAACACTTAACTTATGATAAATTCCACAAAATTACATTTCTTAATCATTTCAGATAGGAAATAAACAAATCTAAAGTGATCTAGATGAACTGAAAACCAAAATAAATTAACCAAGAGGAAAAATATACAGTCATACTTCACATGAATCTGTATACACAGGATTGTGATTTACAATAACTTATGTGAATATTTTTGTTTATTTGTTTAGCTCAAAACATGTATTTTCTTTTTTTCAGCAGCCTTCAGAGTCTAAAGCTTCAAATAAATAATTTTGTTTACTTCAAATTACCAAGAATGTGATGTATTCAGGCATTTAAGAAACTAAAAAAACCCCACAGGGGCAGAGACCAGTTTTAATTTGAAAAGACTAACTTTATTACTTCAGTTATTTATGTATCAGTTTTCAATGTAAAACTTTATTTTTCAATTTCCAGCCATAAGAATTTAGGCTAGAAGCCAAAAGTTAAGTCAAATCTTTCTTTAATTCTGAGATGCTTGAAAGCTGAGTGCTACCACCACATAAACCTTTGTAACCCCATTCCTTTCAGACTACATTGTTAAGTTTACCCTAGAGAATTTATCTTCCTTTATGCAAAGATGTTACTGGGCCACACGTGAGAACAAATGCCTGAAAGCAGAGGTTAGCTTGTCTTTAGCTTGAACACATCCATCACAAAAAATCATCCAGAGCAGTATTAATAAGCAGAGAGAGCAACAGCAACAAGAACAGACAGCTATACCTTACGTGCCAAGTTTTTCAGGTTTGGATGACAATACCACTTATCTATGACACACTAAATAGAAATACATAAGAAATACTTACTAGAAGGTCTAGTTTGTTTAAAAGTCTCTGCAAACATTTGAAGGTCTGCTATCTGGCCACTTATGTTTTATCTCTTCCACCTTTTACAAATACATAGAGCAGTCCTGGTACTCATATGAGAGTGTTTATAATAAATCTCTTGAAATATGAAGCCAGCTACAAGTTAGGAGAGAAAAAAGCTGAGCAAAATATGGACAAGATTTATAAAATTGTGAAAGCAGTCGATAAGGTGAGTGTAGAACTGCTATTTAATGATTCACAGTGCATGAGCTAGGGCTGTTTCCTATTGGAAATTGAAGGAAAATTGGAAATTGAGGATAAAAGATAAAATCTGTATTTTTGATGTTATTGCTAGTGCACTACTGCAACTTGCTGCCAGAGAATGTTGGGTGCAAGTAGCATTTAATCAACTGTACTCATAGATAACAGCTCCATGAATGTCTAGATAATAAAGGGATGAGGCAGACATCCCTAAATTCAATGTATGTGAACTTCATAAGGGGAAGACACTGAAGAAAATGGCCAGGCCTATGGTATCCTTAAACAGTACATCCTACTCCCTCCATTGGAGGCCAAATGCTGGGCCAGAGAGACCCTGTTGAGATCTACTTGGGTATGTCTTCTGCTCTCTAATCTTTAAAAAGTTTTGAAGTTCATTGCTTTGAAAGATAATAAACCTTCCAGGACAGAGCATCAACAATTTATAACACTGTTCACAGATGTGTCACAGGCCAGATGGGCAGCTCACCACCACTGAAAGGTGAATGCCTACCCGGAAAAAGTCAAAGCACTGACACCAGATACTAGAAAATATCTCATCTGCTAAATCCAACAGCCCAAGAGAAGTAAGGCTGCTGCTCCTCCATGCCCCCAGATCCAAGGAGTAGCAAGGCTGAAAATGTTTTCCCAAGAGGGACATATACATAGATCAAACACACACCCCCACACACATACGTACATATATACGGCTGGACATACAGATCCTGGACAGACACTCTGAGCACTCCTACCTCATCCTGCTCCTTGATCTGGCTAAGCAGGGCAAAGGCTCACTAATGGAGATATTTCTGTGCATCCAAGGCAGATTTCACCAGCAGCTTGGCTCAGAAACTCAGTCTGCCCAGCAGCCACCCCTAGATCCCAGACCCCATAGTTGCTGCACCTGGACATATCAGCCCTCAGGGCTGCAGCCCCACCCCAGTTGCTGGTACAGAGCATTACACAACCCTCAGAAGCTTTTCCCCTGCATCCCCTAATGTGTCCCACACAGCCAGCTAGCAACACTGTTAGTCCAAAAAGTGAGCTGGAGAGCTGTTCCCTGACTCCACATGGTGACAGTTTCACTCTCGGACACAGGCTGGGCTCTGCAGGAACAGGCCTGAGAGGAGACTGAGCAGGATTACTCTTCCTCTGAGTCCTTAATTTGTGTTTCTTCCTGCCCCTTTGCTCCTCTAAGCTGTAGAGATGACCTCTCATGCCTCTCCCATGACAGGTCCAATAGTAACTTGGCAAAGTTCTGTTTGGGCTCCCCACTCTGTGTCTGGGCATCATCACGTATCACTGCAGTCAGCCATTCTTGAAATGCAATGACTTTGCACCAGCTTTCTAAGCTCTAACACACAGCTTAATTCTGCCACAGGTCATCTGTTTCTTAAAATAAGCTGTGATGATCAGTCTCTTTCCTCAGCATCTTGCTGGAAATCATCACATATTGCTCACCATAAACTGAGTACGGTTGTTAATGATTAGGTAAATGACATAAAGAACTAAGAGTTAGCACAGGCTCTGGTCAGCAATGTGCATGTCCCTGATGCTACAGCTTCAGCAATCTCATCAAGGTTAAGGCAGCTACTTGAGCGGATAAAACAAAGCCTTTGTGTCTCAGCTGAAGGGGGACATTATAGACACAGCCCCTGATGTGCAGACAGACATGCCTGGGGCCTCATCCAGTGCCCAGCCCAACCGAGTCTTTTCACTGACACAGGAAGGCTTTGGACCAGCCTCTAGGATCACAATACTTTATTTACTTTCTATTCTGTTTTTTGGGGGTTGTTATTACCTCTCTGTTGGTCTTCTGTTCCATTAAGTTGTTTTTGTGCTTCTTCAATTTTGTCTGCAAGAAAGAGAGGTCACTATTAAAACACATATATAAAAAAGGCAATATTGTAGTAAGTCATTTACTGAAATCAGTCTTGAAATATCTGTTTATATTTAGGAGTGATATCATTCATGTGTAACTATGTGGTACATTATGAGTAATACAACCATATAAAATTTTATCATGTTTTACCAGAGAGGCTATTGACATGTTAAATTACACGGAACCCCTGAAAGAAAAGCACTGGCATTGGATCTGCAGTTAACAGCTAATCCCACTGCAGCTTTCTACCGTCTATAATAATGTGTGCAGTCAGGGGACTCTTTGGAATAGGTATTATGGTGCATTACAGAGTGTTCTAATACATTTTTGAGAAATGCTGTTAGAGCAAGTCAATGTTGCATTAAACATAGTGAGAAGAACAGCAAACAGCATTTGCTAAGTGAAGCAATGGAGCCAATCCTCTCACATGGGAGTACAGGGGGTGAGTGGTAGCCCCCACCTTATTTCTTTGTGAAACAACCAGAAATTCCCACATGCACAGAGCAGGAGCAAAAGGAGGCCCTGAGTCTTTACTCCCAGTCTGTCTTTGCAGTTCACCTGCTGCCCCTCAGACACGCTGGTGTTAGAAGGAGAGTTGTGCTTCACCTGCTGTTACACAGAAGCTCCCATGGAAAGGCAGGGTCCTTGTTCTGCATGTGTGCACATTTGCATGTGCAGAGCAAGAAGCAAGAAAAGGTGCAACTGGACTAAATAAAAATTTGAGACCAATCTTCTTTTGATAGCAAACAGTCCTCTGAGTAGGTTCAGGATAAAAGGTTGTGTTGGTAAGAAGTAGCAGCACTGGCAGAGGCTGAGCTCTTTCTCTTGGTGTTCTGAGCATCAAACTATGGCCTGGCTGACCAAGATCTGAGCTTGGAACATGGCTTTCAGATGTAAATGGTCATTTTCTAAAATACCTGTGAAAACATTTTTCCTTGTATTATTTTTTTTTCTTCTTTTCCCCTGGTGGGGTCAGTTTTTATTGAACTAAATTGAAAGAACAGAATGTAACTGGATTCATCCTACATCTCCCAGACTCTACTGGTGCAACACAAGAAATGCCAAGCTTCATGGCTGGCATACACAAGAGGAGGATGACAGCTCTGCAAAGCCTTCACCTCTTTCTTTACAAGTATGGAGGCTTTACTCAGTCTGACTTTTACAACACAAACTTTCAAAAAATGGATCTTTCTTCAACACAATTCTTAAAAAGTGGGTTTAAATTACTTCTCTATTATTTATCAGCTGAATCACTCAAGCATGTTGGAACCATTTATTCACAGCTGAAGTCTGATATGGTTTCTTGATTCTTTCCTCCACAGAACCAAATAATTACAACTAAATCAAACCCTTATTGCAGCTTTTAAGATTGAGTTTTGTTGTGCTCACTCTGGTACTGCATTTCTGTTTTTCAGAACAAGTACCAGGTTTTCTTTCTCATTAAAGCTCAGTAATTTCTCTGTTTTACACTGTCCCAGAGAATGAACCAGAACATCTCACAAGGGTGCTAACTGAACAGACTCTCAAAGCTTCGCATGAGAAAGAAAGACATCATGGCAATTTGAAAAGCCAAACTTCTTCCTGCTTCCTCTGGGGTTAGTGAGACACACATACATATTTTATGGGAAGTTTTATCACATTTTCTTTTATACTGTCTTACTGGCTGCTGAAGACCAACACAACTCAGAAAGAGCACAATCCTTCACCATCTCTTTACCAAACCAGTTATGCAGGCTTACTTTAAACACAGAAGACTCAATATTTAATGCTTTCCTGGATTAAATACTACAGCTGAAATACTAAACATATTCATACTTTTTTTTTTTTGTATAGAAAGGGATGTAAATAACCATTTCCAACAAAAAAGGAGGAAACGTAAACAAAACATCTTTTATATACATGCGCCACTAATACTCTCAGAGGAAAATGTATCTAGCAATCTTACATGGTTTTTCCATAGACTGTTGCTTTAGAGAGGTGATGGAATAAGCAATTTACAAAGTTGCAGGACAGCTGATAAAATATATGAACACACAGGGAAAAAAAATCAACAAATTACCCATGTAAATGGAGCTGTAGGTTTTAGCAAAAGGCAACAAAAAATCAAATCTATAGTTTGGCTCTTAAACTCACTTTCCCCATTTTAGAGATATATTTAATGCACAATATATGGTGTTTCCGTTTTCAGAGTAAATTTTTTGACAACAAAACTTACATCTAAGTGCATAGACAACTGTAGTTTTATTATTAAAATTATTATCTGCATATTTCACATAAATGCTACAAGAAATATATGCATTTAAATTCACAATCATCCTACTTTTTAGAGAAAAATTACTTAAGTATTTCAGAATCACGCTACATGAGACTGCCAGAAAGATTAAAGGCTTTGATCTCCTAAACTGAATACTCTGTCTCTCTTATTGGAAAAAAAAAATTAGTTCCTATCAGTAATTCCCAACCATTCCTTTGTCAGACTGTAATCCCAAACAAAGAACCACAGATAACAGAAATAATAGCTAGGTAAACAGGTGACTGGTACACAGCCAGAAAGTCTCCTACACTTCCTGCCTCTACTGATACATTTTCCCCAAGGAGTTATTTCTGCTGCGTGTATTTCTTCATACCTATGGTGGTATCTCTGTGCAGAACAGTTTTGAACATTCTGAACACTGAAAAGTCTTGGTGCTGGAAACCTAAAGCAGTGATCTGGACTGTAAATGAGACATGGATATTAACATCAGTTTGGGGCTAAATGTTTTGTTAGGGCCTACATCCTCCTAATGGCTGGCATCACATGCTACGTGCTCTGGCTATTGCACCAAGGCATGTCCAAACCATCATACAAAATCTGCAGCAGCTGCTTCCCACCCTGCTGCATTTTACAGCTACAGATCCTACACAGGCAACTGCCTGACAGACTGCTGTGTTTCAGGCTGGAGGGAAGAACTGGGTTATCCCAAAGGGCTGTGGAGCAGGTGGCAGGAGCAGGCTTAGAGCCAAGTACCCCAGCAACACCAAAAGGCAGCCTCCCCAGGTCTTCTGCCAACTCGCACGTACGCCAGCAATAACTTGCTAACAAATTTATATTATCCAGTCATCTCCTTCTCTTGTGTGCCATTAAATTAGCTGTATGTCACACATCTTAAGGAAAATTATTTCAGACAACATACCACGTTCTGTCATAATTATATTATAGATGCTCTAATGGTACACACCTTTGAAAACACTTTGTAAGCAAAAATGCACCACCCAAAAACTCATCTGTAAAGCCCAATAGGAACTGAAAACCAAGAAGACCTCTATTTAATTGCAAATAATATTATCCAATCCAATAATTGTTTGGTCTAATATTATTTCAGAATTAAACTTGGGATACTGACTAACTTAAACATTTTACAAAGGAAACATTTCCTTATCAATGAAATATTATCTACTTCTACTAGGATAAGAGAAAACCATTTAACTAATGGGAATTTCTAATACATGGTAGGTATAGCACTCTCTTCATTTCCCCTAAGTGCCAGAACAGTGCATATCTTGACTACTTTACTGTAAGATCTATCCCAATGGCCCCGACCTTCAGCAGACAGCCTCCTGGAGTAGCACATATCTAGAAGCAAATGACAGTGACAGACACACTCTCACTGAAGATGGGACACTTCTCAACAAGCACTTACGAGTGGAGGTGCAATGAAAGAGGAAATCATCATATGCATCACTGTAGAGAATGGAGATTCTATGTGACAGCACTGCAACGAGCCACAGAGCCAGCTCTTGGCCATCCCAGGCAGGTGCATGCCACAAAAATGCAAATCACAAGTAGCATCATGAAATGATTTTATTTATACATTATAGATATAAATTATATATTCTCTCTCACACACACACACAGCTGCATATGCATAAAAGAAAAGTGAAACAACATGCACAATGCCTTTTCTTCCTCCAGCATGAAATCTTTTCATGTTATTCTCCACCACAGCTCTCCCAGCAGGTATCTGCTGTGTGGAAATACCATCAAATTCCTTGAGGTTTTAAATATGTAATGTAACTGTGCTTTTTAGGAATGCGAGGAAGGAGACTGGCGTGCAGTAAAAGATGCTTCTTGTTTTACACGCCTCCTGCTGTGATAGATCATTACAAGGATACCAACAGTCTGAATTAGATATGGTGGCACTGTGGTGGGGTTTTAAATGAAAAAATAAACCAGATTTTACAACAGCTTTATAGTCTTTATTTTTGATCTTCACTGAGAGATAGAACCTCACAGATTTTAATTAATTCATAAATAAAATGTAATTTACAGAGTTTTTTTCAAAGCGATTATCCCATTAATGTATAAAACTTTGAATATGCCTAGTATTCTATGCATCAGATATGCATTACAAATTTGCAGAGAGATTTTAAAGGCCTTACTTATATGGTGAGTTAAGGAAAATAAAGGTTTATTAATTTCAGCAGGGAAAGCAGAAATACTGACAAGTGTGAGGTTGGCAAAGTATAAAACCAGTAACTTATGTCAGCAATTTAAGCTGGAGCACACTGTATTTTCTAGTAAGGTGTTTGTGGGTTTTTTTCATCTCTCTGGGGTTTTTTTCCACTCACAAGTGTCCCCACAGCAGCATAATGAGATGACTTTGTCCTGTTGAACAAGTCACCCCACCCCATACAATGACAGCACACAGAGGAATTAAGTCACTGAGGAAGACCTACTTTTAAGCCTCCAGGAAAGCTTACAAGGGAGTGGTTGGTGTAAGTTCATTAAGTTCTTGCAAAGCACCCCAACAGGCGGATTTTTCAGTGCACATATTTGCATGTGTCTGTATCACTGCAAATAGGGGGATTTTTTGGCTTCTTGTTTAAGATCTACAATTGCTGCTCTGAAACAGCAAGTGTTTTGTTGCATTTGGCTTTTTAATCACAAATACTCTGTTTATGGGTAAGTGGAAAATTAGCAATTTAGACCATTTTGGATGCTGAAAACAGGCAATGGCATCAAAACTTTTAAAAATACAGGCTTATATCTTGCCGGAAAGACTAGAGTTATATCTTCAAGTATTTAACCAAAACTGGAAGGAAAATATCAGCATATTTTTTCCCCTTCAGTTACACAAGAACAATTCTCAGGCCTTAGGCCTGAGTCATCCTAAAAATACCTCCTGCAAAACAGCTTCAGATGACAGCAGATTTTCTTCTTGCTTTCTCATAAATTGCACTCTCTCTTACCTTGCTGCATCAGAAGACATTTGAAAAGTAATTCAGAAAATCACTTTGCATTGGTTTTAAGATGGAAACAAAGAAAGATGTCACTTCAATTATTTTTTCTTGCACTGATCATCTAGATCAGGAGCATCAAAGAAAATCAAAGTGACAAAATATTCTTCAGCTGAAGTACATTAATACAATCAGTCTGTATGCACTGGGCAGTATTACTGAAAACAACTGTCAATGTGTTTTTATTTGGGGGGAGAGGGCTGTGTCCAGCTTAAGAAAAATACTGATGAAAGTACAAAATGCTGCATTTTCCACCACTATAAATTCAGAGAGCAAGTGAAAAGAAGCTGAGTCCTTGCATGAAAATCTCTGTCTTCGGACTATTGAAACCCGCCAGGCTCATGCAAGTAACAAAGTGCTTTACATTTCATAGGATGAGAAGTGTGCCTGAAAGCATTTCTTATTAAATAAATTAAAAAAAAAATACCATGAGCACCAGACAGGTGGTGCAGAATGGCACATCTTATGAATCATAGAATGGTTTGGGTTGAAAAGAGTCCTTAGAGATCATTTAACTCCAGCCCCCCAGCCACAGGCAAAGACAGTTTCCACTAAACCACTCAAAGCCCCAGCCACCCTGGCCTTGAACATCTCCAGGGCTCAGATTTGACACGGAGGACCTGAGCCCAGCCCCACATCCCATCTGAGCCATTTCACACCTCTCCCAGAGGGAAGACCCTCTGCTGCTGGAAGCAGCAGTGCCCATGCAGTGCAGGCAGGGCAGGAAGGGCAGCCACATGAAGCCAAGGAACGACGCAAAGATGATGCAAGCTTGGAGCATTTCCCAGATGGCAGGTTCCCTTGGCACAGAAGGCAGTGTTTAATCCCAAGGCACCCTGCCTGCAGCTGTGGGTACCCACCTGGGACTGGGGAGCACTCAGAAGCGCCCACGCTCCACTGCAAGGGGGCTGTGATGCTTGTCTTTCCCTTTTGCTAGGAGGAGGAAAGGCTCTTTACAACCTGCTAAAACAAGAACGCTGTAGTCCTAATGTGTTTTGGTTAACTGAGATGAATCCCAAGACTTCCTTTAACCAGCTCATTAAGAAAAAATAAAGGAAAAACCCCTAACCCAAAACCCCAGAGTCTTGTCTGTACAAGGAGCCCATTAGGTTAATTGGGAGGCGGTGCAGCCGGTGGGATGCTGCCTCCTGGGGAGCGCGGAGGCTCGGCAGGTCCCTGCATGTCCCCACACTGCAGGAGAGCTTCCAAACCCAAAAGCCAACCAGCCAAGCCAGGGTCCTGACTGCACCCTGGGCATGGCAGCACTGTCCCTCTGTGCTGAAGGAGGAGACCCTGCACCCAGGGGTGCAAGGGCTGGCAGACACAGGCAGCTGAGGATGCCTTTGATGCCCCAAGTTTCCACCACCACCCTCCTGCCACAAAGCGAACACCTTCAAAGCTGGCAGGCAGCAGCAAGAAGGCATTGCACAAAACCCACTGGACGAAGCACTCTTCTCACTCAGATTTAAATCTACTTTTAATTAGAAACCATTCTTCTGTCCCCATACACTTCCTTTTTCCAGTTTAATGAGAAACACTCAAGATTAAAAGGAAGAGGTGAGATGAGGAAAGACAGTCTTTTCATCTTTATAATTTCATACTGTGGGAACTTGACACTTTTTGGCGTATGGTTTGTTTTGTGGTTTTTCCTTCCCAGTTGGGGCTTAGAGAATCACAGCACCACAGCTTAGTGAGTTGCCAAATGCTGAGCCTGATAACTGATAGCATGGATGTCCCCAGCCTATCAAAAATGCAAGGTAAAACAGATTAAATCTCAAGTTTGTCCAGTATTACTGGGTCTGAAGATTGTTTGTACAGCTGTAAGAGAGGGGGTAAAAAAGACCTCTTAAAAATTATGTAAATTCAAAACTCTTAACAACTAGTAGGGTGATGCAGCAGCAGTCATCCTATTAATAGCTATAAACTACCTTTTTAAACATCTAAAATGAAACTTTAAACAATTTAAAATGCTCCACTAGTCATTATAACCTTGACTAATGACCTGTTTGATCAGTTTTTCAGAAAAATTTGATGCATTTTCATTTTAATGTCAACTTTGAATGCTCATCATACTCCCTGCCATATATAATTATTTGCATTTAAAAATGAAGAACTCATGACAGATACTTTATATAACCCTGTTGAAAACAGAAAATTAAAATCTTCCTTTTATTATTCTTCATTTTAAGAAAAAAAGATGCTCCTATATTTGAAAATACAATCTGTAATCTCCAGTTTAAATTTGTATCAGCAATGATCTGCTGTACTGTATATACAATAAAACAGTCAATGCAAAGGCTGTATATAAATTAAATACATAAAGGCTTTATCCTTGCCATCACATATATTACTCAAATATGGTAAGGGCTCCTGATGAGGTTGGCAAGGTGTATGTGTATAAATTACATAAGCACTTTACATATGAACCCAAACTCTGTCCCTGTGTCATTTACTTGTTATTGGGGAGCTTTCAATCTTGTGTTTGTTTGTTTGTTTCCATGATTTGAATTTTTATTATGAGGCTTCTACACTCATTAAAAACTGAGCACAGGAGGGGGTGGGGAGGAAGAGAATTTTTGGATGACTGTCGCCTTACAGAAGGATATAGCAAACAGCGAGGCACCTGTGGGGAGAGGCACAGTAGCTGCCAAGCATAAAATTTCAGAAGTGTAGGTGAAGTATCTTCAGAAATACCTCCTGCCTGGCACCTTCTCAGCCTGCGTAAGCCACCACACAAGGGTGGCACTTGCCAGGGCTAGCTCCTTTTCCACCGGCCCCACAAAGCCAGGTGATCCTGCATCCTGTGTGTGCTTCTGAGAGCACCCAGCTGAGTCAGCCACAGATAATTCCTTTACACATTGTCTCCCTCCGGTACCGAATTACAAACACAAGTACTGATTGCATTTCATTTGCATAGCTCCTAATTAGCCATCTAGCACAATAATTACCCCATCGCTATGCTGATCCTAGGGCATTGTTCTATCCCACTGCCAAATTTCAGCTGCCTACCTAGGACAGGGTGATTATTATCACTAAAATCTGCATAATAATTACTTAACAGCCTCTAGGGTATTCACTGTTCACAAGTTTTGGCTTTCTGGGTGTTTTTTCTATACCTAACCCAGTACCAGTGTTAGAAGTTACAGTATTAAAGCCATGAGTTGCACTAGTTCACCAGCTCGTCCAAGCTGCAGCTAGGAGCACCTTCATACCTTCTGCACTGAGACAGGTTCCCTCCCTTGGCAGGTTTATTGGCCTATGAACTGTTGTCCCCAAATTGGAAAAATGTGAGGTTTTCGATTATTATATATATATATATACACATATATATATATATATATGTATAATTTTTTTTAAGTCTCACACGGAAATTAAATAAATGTCAGTGAAGTAACTGAAACCATTAAAAAAGAAAGCAACAAACCAAACTGACAGCTTTTCTACTCACTGGCAACATATACAAAATAATAACGTGGAGCCCAAAAGATTTCGTTAAATTCTGTATTTTCTCAAATGCAGATCCTAAACCAAAGCAACAAACAGTGGAGCCAGCCACTCCCCCGCCAAACAAGGGAAAAAGCTTCCATGTATCTGTCTGATACTCTGAAAGCACTTGTTCTCAGCTGCATGGCTGGTGAAGGAGGGCTTGCTCAACAGAAAAAGGCACAAAACTGGTTAAACCGGTACAACAACACAAAGAGTTGGTGTTTCATCACCTGAGACAACAGTGTAGAAGCTTTCTGCAAGTTCTCTGAGGGGTCAAACTTCTCTGTAATTTCTTCTTCTATTTCTGAACTTCCTCAAACACTACTGGATTTACAAGGCAGACATCAAGTAAGCAGATTCATTCAGCACGAGGAACCTACAGCACCAACAACCCTGTCTAAGCAGAGATTAATTTTCTTAAGATTAGCACATACCCTTAAAAATTATTGCTTTACAGAGATTCTGAAGTGTCTACAGAAATGGTTTAAAATATGAGATCTTTAGTGGGACTTTGGATACTGAAGTTCTTACAATTATCTGATATTAAGATGGACAATAAATAGTACTGCTGGCTAAGGAAAAAGGAAGTTTTTGATAACTAACAAGAAACCAAAACAAATCGAAAGCCCATAAGACAAGCCAGATGTCTAGCCCAACATCTTGCCTCCAACAGAAGCTGACAGCATAGATTGAGGGAAAAGCAGAAGAGTAAGTTGCTTGAAACCAGGCAGCTCTGAAGTGGGCCCCAGGAGCTGTTCTTGAACTTCATGGGTCTCACGGATTATTCCTACATTAGTTTCTCCAAGTATCATTTGAATCCATGGGAGCTTTTCATACTGAATCTATGTAAGCTTTTCACATCTTTCTTCAAACTCCAAATGGCCTCATCTACTAGAGTCATTCCTTACACAAAAACTGGTCAACAGACTTACGACCTCTGGCAGCTTTTGCAGTGCTATTTCATCCTCTTTGGAGTTGGAAGTGAAGAAGGGAAAGACAATTAGAAGGAAGACATCAGAACTGATCTCACTGTTAGAGTTGAAGGCATACCACAGATGCTACCATGACAGATATGTTTTTCTGTACTACTGCCATAAATATTCCTAATGCTTTATTTGCTTCTTGACAGCTAGCGAGTATACAGCTGACTTTGCCACACAAATACATGACCCCAAGATCTCATGCCCAAGTGTTAACAAGCAACTCAATTGAAATCAGGAGTTTAAATAATTTTCCCATGGACATCACATCACATTTATCTGCTCTGAATTTCATTTGTCATTTTTGCAATTTGGTTGCACAGCAACCTAATGTCATTTTGAAATCCTTTGCAATTTCATTTGCATCTTCATCTCCACCTCCCTTGGTAACTTCCATCAAATCAGCAACACTGTCACTTCACTATTCCTGCTCTTTTCCTGGATCATTCAAGCGAATGGGAATCGACAGTAGCACATTTCTATTAACTGTAAAACAGAAGGCAATGTTTGTCTGCTAAGGAGCAGGTATTGACTGCAAAATGTGTAAATATCAGCCTCTCAGTAAATTTACACACAAGGGATTTTTCTGCTGGGGTATGTTGGGGGAGTTCACTTGGTACTGTGTCTTCTTTAAAACTTTGCCCTTATTTCCAACCTGTCTTTAAAACCCAGCCAGCCCAAACACTGCCATCCCCTCACCATGTAGAGCCCAAAGTACAAAGCGCCTCTGGGTCGCTACCTCCAGCCACCCTGCCCACTCCTTCCTCACCAGCTCCTGCCTGTGTGGAGCATCTTCATGTAACACTGCAACGAATGGAGCAACTCTGACACACAGCTTGGGCCTTTGCTACACTGAAGGACAGCTGCCTTCTTATGCTATGCCGTAAATCCCCTTCCAACAGGGCTGCAAAATCACACCTTTGAATTCAAAATCACTCTTCTAGCATGACTGAACATTAAACTCAAAGCTTTTCATTAACTTGACTAAGGTATCTCATTTTTTGCTTACTTGTTTTTCTAAGAACTTACTAAGTCTAAATGTCAGTCTAACATATGAACTGTCATACTAGCATCAGTGAGTCTTAGTGCTCACTGAAAAAACCAAAAAACCTAAAAATCCACAATTCATTTGCTATACTAGACCTTGCTCTACAGACTTTGTAAGCTTATTTTTCCACAGTAATGTTTTATTTTTGCCCTGAATTTCACATGCCAAATAAAATGTTACAGCTTTAAAGTGAAAAAACAACATCAGAAACCAGATTCATAAAATGAAAAACACCTTTGAAAAGATAGTCAATACAAGCTGATGAAGAACTAGGTGTACCTGAAACACAAAACTTTAGCAAAGGCACAAAGATATGACATTTTTATGTTAATGATGTGCTGCAGCCAGGAACAAGGGCTTAGCCACTTTGAGAGTCTTACAAACCAAACAACCCTAGGGAATTCATGTTCTTTTCTCTGGGCAAATTATAAATTGGTGGTAATAAATATACATATTAAGCAAATACCTCATTTCAGTGACTGATTTTACTGTTTTCCTCTATCGGCTCCCATCCTCCTTCAAGACCTGAGTCAAAAACTAGGTCTAAAGTATCCCAGTGAGCACTTGGGTCTTTTCCAACCTATGTGCTATTCCTGACAAAGATGGCAGGAGTGAGGATAAAGCATCTCTCCAGAAACTGATCATGCCCTACCTGGGTTTAGGCACACCCTAAGCAGACCAAGTTAGCTGTGTGGTGATTACCCTACATCACCCAAATTTTCCCAGACACACCCCAAGGAATGACTTGGGGAAGGAGGGGACCAATCAGCAGGCTTTCAGCGAGGAAATCAGGCGTGCCAGGGAGATGTTTGGTACTGAAAGGACTGTTCACATCATTATGAAGGGATAATCTCTGGTCACAACCACACACCAGCCTGCTGAAGCTGTGCTCGGCTTTAGGCACCAAGCTGCTACCCTACAAACCACATGAGCTATTTTCAAGCTCCCCTCTGCTTCTCTTCTTGTAGTAAACTCCATAGGTTTAGCGAAGGCTCCCTGGAGAATCGAACAATAGGAATGCTGACACCAGCAGATAAGTTCCTGTTTTCTTCACCCTCCGACTCAAAAAACCTAGCTTTGTACCCTTATATGGAAAAATCATGTTAACCCCTAGCTAACTGGTCATTTACGTATACACCTAACCTCTGTCCATTGGTCAGTTCTTGGATCCCTGCCAAGGCTATATAAGTAGTATAACTGTACCCTATTAGTTAGTGAAGAAGAAGCACTGAGACCCTTCGCGGACCCCCGAATAAAGCCATCTCCGTGGAACAGATCGTGCCTTCTTCTTCCTCCTCTCTTTCATCTGCTGAAGCCTCGAGCCAAAGGCATACTGACCCAGCAAGCTAGAGCTGAACTCTGAAAGAGCTGTTTTCACTCGCTGGTAATCACTAAACTTGCTATGGGTTTTGCCTGTGGCCTGGCCTGAGCTAGCTGGCTCCTGGGCTCTCTGTTCCCCTGGGGACAGAGCTCCCAGGCTATACACCTCTGCTCTACCATAAGACCAATAAAAGAGGCTTTATCTTCTCCAAAAAGATTTCTGCTTGGAGCTCCTGCTCCACAATCCTTTGTGCTGGTCCCAAAGTACTTGTTAAAACCTGTCTCCAGCACAGCCAGCTCTGTCCTCCTCCATGCCTGCTCCAGCTAGAACCAGGAGCCAGGAGGGGAGGCTGGCCCCAGGGCCACCACTGCTGCAGCCTCCCTGCTCCTGGTCCCACCCACAGGCACCCTGCCCAGCCTGGCTCACCCATATGGACAGCAGTGCCCTTGTTCCTGACCACTGCAAGAAGTCAAAAGTGCTCAGACCATACAAATCCAGTAAAAGAGAATGGAGACAACTGAATTTATACAGAAAGGGAATAGAACAGTAAAATCTTTAAACATTCTTCCAAAGCAGAGTCCCAACCAAAATGATTTTTCTTTCTCTCTCTTTGAGGACGGCTGGGAGTTTTAAAAATATCTGCCCTAGCTGGTATGCAGCATGAAATCTGAAGAAAAAACCCTGAAATGCCATTTCTCTCCCCCTCCAAGAAAGATAATACATTCCCTCCTAGGAAATAAAAGAAAGGAGGCTGAAGTATCTGGCATTCCTTTTTTGACTATATCCAAGATACCCTTGGATAAGAAATCAGGTCTTGAAAAAAAAATCTTGGAATAGTGACACTGTAAATTTAACTCATTGACTTTTATACAAAATCCCCTAGTTATTACAAGTAGCTGAGAAGGTTTTGTTCAGTAAATAAATAACAGAAAACAAATATGGCAGTGCAGATAGTTAAGTATATTATTAATATGCTATGAAGTGTGTTGAAAGATAAGAAAAAATTTTATAGATCAATTCATAGTCACCTCATCCCACAAGAAGTACAGTTCCTATTGCTGTGTAACAGCAAGTTACTATGAATTATTAAAAAAAAAACCCAACAAGTAAAATCTACAGCAACTGAAAACCCAGCCCTCTTCCCCTCTCTTTCTAGGCTTAGCGGTGAAATTTTCTTTCTGTACGTGCAAGCTTAGGAAGATAATTCATGAGCTACTTCTTAACACCTACGAAATGATGGCACTCTGCAATGTGAACATCACCCAAGTGTTTTTTCAATGTTTTATTTAGAATTCATGCTCAATTTTGTGCTGTCTGATTGAAGATGAGGGGGCGGTGAGGAACGTGGGGGAGAAAGCCACAGCAAGCTGCTGCACACACCATCCTGATCCTGCATTTGGAAGTGAACAATTCAACCTGGAGGGAGCTTACTTCAACAACCATATGCCAAAGTGAACCTCCAAGGATTTCAAGTCCTCAAATAAATTTTTTTGGCCTTTAACATAATGATTTTAGATTAGTCAACCCCATGCCACAACAAAATAGAAAGAATTACAACCAACTTTATTAACTAATTTACAGTAAGATTTTTTTTGTTTTGTTGGAACAATGACTTCTGGAAAATTTGGCGTGTGGGAGAAGAGACTATTAGAATGTGACACTTGACTAAAACAATGAAAACAAAAACCCAGTAGAATGTCCCGAAACTGCTTTTTGGTTTTGTTTTTATTAAGTTTATTCGGACATTTTCTCAGTAGCACTAAAATTAATGATTCAAGAAACAGCCCCAAATTTTCTGAAGTATTCAGATTTTAAAGGGCATGTCCTCCCTACCCCTATATATACTCTAATCTATTTATTTCAGTTTTAAATGTTGTACCTATTTACAGAAGTTATTTTCTCTCTTTTTTTTTCCCAACAGCTCAGCTAAAATAAATTCCTGCTTGAAGTTTTCATGTTTCCTGGCAGAGAAAGGCTGAGACAAAAATTGTGCATGGTTAATAGGAAGAAAAGAAACATTGGAAAGTTCACTTGCATAAGGAAGGGAAGGAGGACAGAGAATAAAGCCAACTGGATGACCTCTCTTGCTCTCTGATTTCTCTTCTCTGAGGAGGTTCACAGTGACTGGTAAACCACTGAGTCCCCTGGGCCTGAGCACCTGGAGTTGTGCTGAGGGAAAAGGCTTGGCCAACTTCTCACTAAAGCTTACATCTTGAACGTTTCAACCAAGCTAAGAAACCATAGTGATGGCCTGCCAAGGAATAAATGTTGCTTCCCTAACACTCAGTCTTCTCCACTTATAATCTTCTCCAAATTCACTTTGTTTGTTGTTACAAATCATCACACAGAACTGCTGGAATGACTGGATTTTCTAGCACAGAAGAAACAGGAGAAAGGCTGGGCTCCGTGCTCCTCAGCCTCTCTCAGGTTTTCTCTCTTGCCAACCCCTCCTAGGCCAAGAATCACAGAGCAAGACCAAGTTCCTCCCACCTACTGCCACCAGATTCACCTGGTGCTGCTATTCAGGGCTGTGAGTCGTGGGCATCTACCAAATGCACAGATCTGTTATTGCCCATGTGAACTACAGTAGGTCAGAGGCTTCTGATGGCTCTGACTTGAGGCAGGCCTCATTTTCCTCTCTTTCTTTATGGTTCTCAAAAATAGAAATAGTTTGCTCCATGTGGAGACTGATGAAAGAAGGAAAGGACATAGGAGAACAAAGGCAGCATAAAAGATAGCACAGGGAAAAAAGAAGAAAAATTATTATTAAGTACAATACAAGGCATATAAAAAGAGGCTACACTGTAGAAATGATGCACTGAAATGATTTGCTTCTTTCACTTCCTTTTCCCTGAGAAAATGGTAGATCAGTTCATATTTTGAGGAATCTACTTAGGAGAAATCACAGCAACTAGGAAAATGCTAAACACATGATTTCCCATTTCCTTTCCCTTTTTAACAAAACACTGGACAATATTTTATCAGTGATTAAATTTAATTAAAATAAATACCCTTAGAGCAGATGACCTGATGCTTTCATGTCTTTGGCAGTCTTTCTGTACAGCTTCTACAATTCATAAATACAAACTGAATAATCTTGGGTTAATCCTGAGACAAGACTAACCAATTTCTTATAGACTGTCAAGAATTTGGCTTTTGGTTTCATGCTGTAGAATAAGTTTTAAGCACAGAATACTTTCAGAGAAACAAATAAAAGAATAAATCAAGAAACCACATCCAGAAGTCAACAATACACCCCACACCCTTTCCGTTCATATCAAGTTTATGGTTTAGGTGTTTAAATACTTCAGTTTTAATTTAATCATTTTAGTAATTTCCAACCATATAAAACTGAGTTTTATTTTTAAGAACTTCCAGAAATTATGCTTTATTCAAATTGAATACTCAACCACTATTCATTAACAACTCAAGCCAGGATTCAGTAACAGAATCCAACCTTAATTACCAATTATCAACTAGATAAAATTTTCACACCTCTAGTAGATGATCTTTAAGATTGTGGTGGCTCTAATTTCATTACCTCACATGCTACAGTAAACAAAAGATTTGGAAATTATCACTCCAAATTTAGCACAAAAGCAAGGATAAACTCAGTGGCACTCATTAAATACCCCTTCAAAAATTAGGATTTAAATATGGAAAAACAGACAGAGTTTTAAAATTATTACCAGGATATAGTTCTGTGCATGCAGATTGTTTAATTTCCGGCTTAATTCCTGGCTGAACTACAGGCTGTCATATGGTACCTTGCAAGTCACCTCCTTACAGGACAACTGGAGGAATGCAACCCAACCAGCACATTAGCAGCCTAAACTTTGGACTATGGGAAAGTGTTTGTACCTGGAATTGTGTTACAACAAGAATGCTAAGGTAAAAAGCCACAGTCAAAGCACTGAAATACATAAAGAGAGAAATAGGTCAAATCCCTGTACCTTTTTAAACTACTCGTAACATTCAATTTATGACCTTTTGGTCTGTGGCGCTGAAGAACTGACCTGCAGGTCTTGATGTCTCTCTGAAAATAACCACATAGCACATAAAGTTCATTCCTGAGCACTTTGCTGGTTTATTTTTTTAATTCTTTGTAGGAGGGGTCAGTCTTCTCAGATAAAATATTAGGCTTCTTCAGGAAAAATACAGACAATACAACTATATCAGAAATAAAAAAAGTTCAAAGAGCAACACAAATACTTACAAGCCTGCAGATGACTCCCAGTGAGAAGAGTCTAAAAGTTTACAGTAGCGTAATTTTCAGAGAGGTGTGGAAAATTTGAAATAAAGGTATATTAAACAATAAATGATACAGGGAAGGTCAAACTGAGCATTAGTGGAATAGAAGACCAAAGTGAAGCTTTGTAACTTTCACTTCTTATGTCAAGTTGTAGGTCTTACGAGTTGGATTTCTCACCAATTTTGTGTTACCAATTTATCTCAGCTTGCATTTCCTATTTGCTTTCAGGCAGATATTTAAAATGCATGTGTTTGAGATTTAGCTTTCCCACTGCAAAGGAATTAATTGATCAATTCTGTTTGAGAAACACTTTAAAACACGGTGAGATATGAGCTCCTGGGCTTTTGTCCTGGAATACTGAAGCTGTATACTGGAGAATCTCAGCACTTTCTTTACTAAGAAGAAGACACGCTAGGTAAGGGCAAACAGATAACACTCTCAGTGAAGATCAAATGGGACTTTCAGAACACCTCCCAGCTACTAACTGCACTGCCTAAAGATTAAAAAATCCATAAAACAAAACACCATGATCCACAGCTGGTTCTTGCAAAATTGCCCACTGAACTCCTTGTTATTTTCTCTTAGAAACACTTTACAGGAGTCACTTTGAGACAAGATCCCAACAAATCACTCTGAATTTGTTTTAAAGAACTGAGGAAAGAGTTAAAAATAATTCAGGTTGCTTTAGAAACTGACATCCTTTGTTTTGCTTGAGATGAAATACCATTACATGCATGCAATACTCTTTAAACTTGCCACTGTTCCAACAATAACTAAAGCTATTCTAAGAAACTACCACCCAAAAGGAGATCACCACAGAATTACAGTAAGTTTGCTGCTGCAAAGCTGGGTTACATCTGCAACATTACCAAAAATGCTCAGCCACACCTAGCTTGGAGTGACCTCAGTGTAACCACCAAAACATGACAGTGACTGCTGCTCACCAACTCCATCACAACCACAGTGATCAAACAGCAAGAGAAGCATTTCTATTTTCAACAGCAGCTTGCAGCAAAAGGTACTTTCAGCAAACTTGATACTCAACCCAAATAACTAAGATGACATTTCTACACAAGAAAATTAAAATACTGCTAAAATTAATTATTAAGGTAAACCCATGTGGTTTTACCATGCATTTTTGTGGTTGCATCTCACCCCAATTGCAAACTTGTAGACTGAGGAGTTCACACTTGTTTCCTGATACAAACACTTCAGCTGTAGTCAGAAGCACACCTCATCACCGACACTTCAGTATTTCTTTTAAACAATACAGACTTTTAAACTTGTAAGCTGTTTCAAGTTGGCACCACTTTATTTCAAACCATCTCAATTAATATAATTCAAGCATGGAAAGGAATTTTTGTTTTGCAATACTTCAGCTTTCACAAACCCATTCCCAGGCCCATCCATGCTGAGTCATCTCCCACGCTCTCCCCTCCACCTGACAGCCACCCATGGCCCACAAGAACACAAACCTCCTGTTTTGACATCTATCCTTCCCAAACTGAACCTTAAAGGACCACTTTGAACCAACCCAGGGAAAACACCTAAAACAATGTTTTGAAGTATACTGATGTTCCAGTAATAAGTATGCATATACAGTTTACAATGCTACATGTGACAATATATATGACATGACTTCTAAGTCTTGATCTGTCTCAACATTTTGGAGACTGTTCTGACTAAAATTAAAAACATTGATAGGCAAAATGAAGCTCAATATTTTGCAAACTAAGCTGCCATGTCTCCCTCTACATATGCCTATGAATGTACACATTTTTAAGAATGCATAATTAACTGTAAGAAAATAGTTCTCAGAAACCAGAAAGCTAAAGTATTTATATCAAAGCTGAATCTTTCTCACTCTATCTGCACAAATAAACCCACTGAAGCTGCCAGCTTTGTCAAAGTGAGCAAGATTAGGTTCTAAACATAAATCAATTTAAGCAGTCAGAAATCTACAAGAAGTACTAAAATTGCTTTCAAATTCCTTGCACATTTTTACAAAATAAAAGTCATTGATAGGTCTCTGGAAACAAAGTTAGTATTTTCTAAGACATCATTGCTACCACATTTCTATTAGGGACATTTAAAAACTGATTAGAAGGCTGGTATTTCTTGATAGCATTGCAAGGGTGGTTTATAGATGGGGAGTGGGGAGGTGGTGGTGGTGAAAGGGGATACTGATCTTACAACTACAATGTCATTTAAAATCCCAAGTAGGCATCCACACTGGTCAGTCAGATTTGTGTTGCTCTGATTTGGTTTAATTTTGGTGGAGTTGGTTTTTTTGGTTTTGTTTGGGGTTTTTTTTTCTGGTTGCTCTTTTTTGCTTCCAAATTTTGCTATGTATTTATAGCCATAGAAGTCAGTAAAGTGACTTGATTTGTGAGAGGCACTACAATCAGATAGATCTAAGATAAAAATAAAACTCATTATCTTTAAGGTTGCTCTCAAAAGTCAGCTATCACACTGGCATCACAAGAAATTAATTCATCAGTATATTTTTGACAAGCACAGTTTTTTCCTCTGAAAGGTCATTTTTCTAAATTAAGCTAAGTATTAAATATCTTTGCTGCTCTGTCACACATCTCAAACTTAACTCCTGAAATGTTTTCACAGTAAAATCAAATTACATTTGAAATAAACATATGAAATAAAGTTTCACATGCATTTAAATTTGACATTTGTACCGTAAGCAATGTAAGCAAACACTAAGGCCTGTTTGTACATTTTATAAACTACATTAATGGAAAATGTGCTTACTTGGTAAATACAGTATAGCCTAGTTTTGCCCAGAAAGCGTCCTTGTTTTAGAACTCCCCTAAATGCACACTGTTAAGCATGAGAAGCAGATCTGGAAATCAATGCTGTTCATATCACAGACTGCTAGTGAAGGATTAGGACCGTATTTACTGAGCTTGTGTCAGAATCACAAAATAGTTTGGGTTGGAAGGGACCTTCAGAGGTCATCTAAAGCAATCCCCTGCAATGAGCAGGGACATCTTAATGAGATCATCTTGCTCAGAGCCCCATCCAACCTGGCCTTGACTGTTTCCAGGGATGGGGCACCTAATACCTCTCTGGGTAACCTGTTCCAATGTCTCACCACCCTCACAGTAGAGAATTTCCTCTTTATATCTAATCTAAATCCACCCTCTTTCAGTTTAAAGTCATTGCCCCTTGTCCTATCACTAATGCTCGTGCATAAAGTCCCTCCCCATCTGTGTGGGCTTTCCTTACTGAACTAGGGAACCCAGACCGATACCCTGACCCTGCGCCCTGCCGCATGCCACCTCTATATCCTCCCATATCTTTCCCCTCTCTCATCAAACAGCTCTGGAATGGAATCCACCAGAGCTGCTGTCCAGGACTTTGCTTCTGACTCCTACCCTGCCTCCAGAAGGTGCTTTGCTGGACTCTTTCAACCAGCAAGGACGAAGCCTTGGGATGACCTATGGAAAATACCCACCTCTCCCCTTCTGCGTTAGGAAAGGAAACCTACCCGCAACACCGACAAGAAAAAGCAGCTCCGCAGGATAAAAAACGGGAATCCTCTGGTGCCAAGCACACATGCCAAAGACAACTCCTCTTTGTGAATAAACACAGCACAAAGAACAAAGGTTCTCCTCCCCTTTTGCACCTACTGGAGGTTCCTCTGCGATGAGTGGATTTTCTGCAGCGCCTGCCTTCCTGGCAGGCGAGGGTTACAGGAGTGTCTTCACTTATGTAAGTGCGTTTCTTGAGTACACAATTACCCAACACACCCAAGGCACTCCAAGGCTTTTTTTTTTTTTAAAGAAAAATCAGTTCCTTTCCAGCTGGAACATTTTTGCTTTTTTCAAACCTAGGTCTGTAAGCAAAGCCATAGAAGCGCTCTGAATGTGGTGCACAGAGACCCTCACTATTCCCAGTAAAAGAGACATTAATTTCTTGGCAGCACAACTCTCTCCCTATATACTGAAACGTAGGCTGAGCTCCAGACTTGCAAGAGACCTCGACATTCACAAGAACCTCCTCCATTTTCACCTGTGCACCTATTTTCCTCCTACAGAAGGTCATCAAGTATCTGCTGAACATTCCTTCCAAAGCCACAGAAGACACCTACGCCAGCAAGCCCCACCACCAGGAACAAACACCCCTTCTGCCATCTCACAGCACAAAATACTCGACTGTGTTCTTCCTAAATTAAACACTTCAACTCATTTTGAAAGAGAAAGAGTGGGATATGAAAAAACAAGGGAGTATTTGCCCAAGAAAAGGCAATGGGGCCTTCTGTGGGGAGATACCTACAATTGTTCAGCTGCAATAACATGTAGAAAAATCTAACTCTGCACTTGAAAGGCCGTCAGTGAAATCAAATACAGACCTGTCAGGCAGCACTGAATAGACCACAAGAGCCTTATTACCAGGATTCGTACCTACCACAGTTTTCTTAAAATACCTTCTGCCTCCTGAACAAGTCTTCAGCAAAAGGCCATTCAAAAACCGTGGAAAGCTTCCCTTTGGGCACACATTCAGGAAAAGACACAGCAGGAACATTCTGTGTAGGTACCAGTCACATCCATCATCACTACGTCTGTGCCAGGCAGAGTGCGACAGAAATTTCTAATCACATGTTGGTAGAAATAGGCCTTTTTTACTGACAACCTGAACAGTTTAAAGCATGAAGGAATCCAAATCATTCCAATGCTGATGTAAGATTTTAATCACACACGTGGGTTTTTAATCACACAGGTCTGAAGGAGACATGGGGAAATCACTGGTGTTCATATCCCAGTCTCCTAGTGCAGGATTAGGACCATATTTACTGAGCAGTGTGCCCAGCACATATAAAAGGGAAAAAAATACTTAGTCCCTTTCTCCCAAGAAGTTTAACGTATCCATACTCTTAAAAAATACTGTTTCTATTTCACAAACATTGCAGATGCCCAAAACCCATATCTCTGCTCAAGACCCTACACATCCTGACAAAGTCACTGTGTCTGCTTGGGTGATGTTCATTCTTTCCCCAAACACTTTTTTCCATCATTTTATCCAAAGCAAAATGGTGGAACTCCTCAAATACAGTGGGCTTGGAGGTACTGTAGAATTTGCTTGCTTTGTTGCTATGTTATACCTGATGACAGCTCAGAGGTCTGGAACAATACCTCAAGAGAAAGGAAGATGTGAAACATATCCAAGCCTGCTCCTTGCCATGCTGCCACAGCAACCGGGGGCTTTGGGAGAGCGCATCAGTAAGGCAAGCTCCCCAGGTGGCCCCCAGGGCTGGTGGTGATGCCTTGGCAGCTGCACATCACCACCAGAACTGCTGCAGAGATGGAAGCAGAGATGAGCATTCCCACACCTGGCCACCACCTCGGCTACAGGAAGGGTCAGAAACATTCTTTCAGACCCCAAGATACTGATGGAGCCGTGAATGCATCATGTTGAAAGGATGTTGACAAATATTTGTCCTTGTCATTAGCTGAAGTAGAAGAAAAAGGTTAAGTTGTCTGAGAGAAATGAAATGTTTTAATAGAGACAAGGACAAATATGAAGTTGTCAGGATGCAAAAAGGCAACCTCCATAAAACTGCTCATGTTTTAATCTGTGCAACCAATAAAGACACAGTAAAAATAACCATGCTACACTCTGCTTGAGTGCTGTTGACATAAGATCTATGGGAGAGAAAATAAAAAGTAAATAACCAATCAGTCTGCTGTTTCACTGCTGATTGCTGAAGATACACAGCAGGAAATGATACCTTCTGTCTCATACAGATCAACAAGACTTAGAGCAAACCAAAATTTTATTTGCAATATTTCATTTCTAGCTCAGATTTGAGATGGTTGGCCATGTTAATTTACAAATTTTTGCTTTATATCACATCTAATTAATATTTAAGAAGTAAAATTTGAAAACAAACAATGCAACAGTAAAGCTTCCTCAAGGCATAATGCCAAGGAAAACCTGAAGGCTGCACTAAACCAGGCTAGCAAACACATTTTGGCAATACCTTGTACAGACCAATAAGAAACTCTGTACTGTATTATCAAAGGGGCTTTAAGTATTATACTGCAAATCCTGTGTAACAAGAAGCAGATCAAATATAACAATCCATCCGCTCTCATCTGAAATTTCCCCTATAAAAACTAGGTTTTAAGAAAACAGGTTGACAATAAAAGTCAACTGGAGACTAAAATGCATTATATGGCACATTATCCTCACATTTATCCCCAAAACAAGTAATGTATATCCATAAAATCAGAGCAAAATAAATTGAAACACATCATGGTTGGGAAACATACTGTTAAGGCACATGGAGACTTCCTAAATCCAGAGTCAATACTGGGACTCGTACTAAGATATTCCAGCATTTTGAAATCCTAAATTCAATTTTCTTTAATGCTGTACTGGCCATTTCTCCTGTTCTAGTACTACCAAAGGACATGTCATTTATCTATAGTGTATGGTGGCTGACACCGATCTTTCCCTAAAACTGTAAGCTCCCATGGAGATGACAAAATGATGCTGCCAGAGGGAATCTGACCCAAAAAAAAAAAATCTGACAAAAAAATTCACTACCAAAATCTAAGGTATTTGTGGAAAGGATGAGCTTCAGCAAGTTTTACACTAGAAAATATTTTCTGGAATGAACAGTTTCATCTTTCCTAAAAAAACACACCAAAAACCCTCAAAAAACATTTGTCCAAAGCTTGCTTTCAAGTCTTTTAATAATTTAAACTAGAAGCCATTTAGACTTTGAAAATTCAAATTCAGTACAAAGTCTGTAAAATTTATAACAATGAACTCCTCATTTAATGCAAATAATTTCAGAAAAACTGAAAAACTATAGAAATATGACAAATTTTGAGTTTTCTAACATTTTAGTTTTTGTTGGTTTTCTCCCATTAAACACAAATTATAAAGGAAAACAAGGCCACTCTTCTAAAAATAATGTCAACACTGTCCTATGAATCTAATTTCAATAAGCTTTAATTGTAGATATTTGAGTACAGTACAAATCTACTCTGAAGGTCATCTGACAAACCCACAATGAATGGCATGGCACACACTTACTAAGAGTGCATTGAACATCTATTGCTTATTTCAATTTGTGAGCAAATTTACTACTGTTCAGGGAACTCCTTCTGAAAATACACCTGTTTAAAGCAATTTCAATAGGGATATGTTTTGCTTTTTGCATTAACAACATTGTAGCCATTGTAAAGTGACATTTGTGGATGTCAAAATGCAGAGCTTTTTCTTTGTTATACATCCACCCGTCCCTTGCAGGCACACACAGGTGAATATCTCACACAGAATAAATTTGAATTAGATGAAGCTGAAACACCTCCCCCAACCCTATGCTCCAGTCTCAGGTGAGCATTTGACTCTTCACCAAAATTCAGACAGTGCTCAGGCTGACTGTAAAGTTCCCAAGGATTTTAAGAGAAGCAGAAATCGGTCTTTCAATTTTATTAGGAAACCAAAACTTCCTGGCACAGCCCCACAACATCCACCTATCTGTGGGAACTCCCTTGTTATTACTTCCATTCCCCTGTGGCAAGAGACTGCAAACCAGCCAAATTTCACACAAAGGTTCACTTCTCCATCGCACCTGTGGAATCCCCAGGGTGTAGATGAAAGTCAGGACTGACTGCTTTGGAAAATGTCCAGGCACAGAGCAGTAAAAACAGCAGGCAGCAAGTCACCTACCAGAAGCTCAAAATTCCCACTTTTAAGGTAAGAGGGCAAAGGGAAGGGGATTGTTGTTTTTGACCACATAGCTCAGTGATGGGAAGGCAGAAGAGAATGTGGGATAATGATGGAGAGGTGAGGGAATTTTGTAGTGAGGGGATGTCTGGTCCCTGGGTTTAGGAACTTGTCATGGGATATGTGAGTTTGGTACCCACATCCAACACAACCTTCCTTGTAATCTGTAGTTTTAGTCCATGAAACAAGATTTCCACACTCCAAGAATTTATTGGAAAGATAATTACATTCCTAAGGAACAGAGTGGCTGCACACATCAAGACTTACAGAGATATTTAGATACTTTATTGCCAACTACTTACATAGAGATACTCTTGAGTTAACCCCTTGCCTGCCCTCCTGACCCTATCTTCTCATTTACCAGTGCCCTTTCCAATGATACACAAAATTTTAAACTTTTTCACTATTTTATAGCATCATGGAATGTTTTGGGTTGGAAGGGACCTTAAAGATCATCTAGTTCCCACGCCCCTGCAATGGGCAGGGACACCTTCCACTGGACCAGGCTGCTCAAAGCCCCATCCAACCTGGCCTTGAACACTTCCAGAGATGGGGCATCCACAGCTTCTCCAGGCAACCTGTGCCAGTGTCTCATCAGGTATTATTACTGCATCCAAGAGTGGCCACGAACTCCTCCTGCCCTTACACATTCTGACAGGTAATACTAACTACTGAGACCAGAGACTTCCAGAACAGCTAATGAATCAAAATGCCAAACCACAGCTCTCTTAAACCAGCCTGGTTTTCAGCAGGGGGCTTTCTAAAAATCAGACCTTATCAGATTGTCTCAGAGTGGGCCCACACAAAGCTACTGCTAAAACTCTTTTGCAAAAACACAACTGTTTTGTATGTGTCTCCTAAATACAGTATAAACCAATTATTGTACAGACAATGCAAAACTGGGGTATTTAGAAAGTACCCTCTTCTTCCAGCTTGTAGTAATTAATGTCAAAACCAACAATCTTCATAATACAGTTGAGAATTTTCAAAAGGCCTTTGTGACGGGTTTTAACTAATTCATTTTCCCATAGAAACTGGTAATCTCCTGCCAATTAAAACAGCATTCAGCTAACTCAACTCTCAGGTGTTCCCAACAATCAAACTCATAACTCCTAGGTGAGGTAACAACCCATTTCAATCTGTTAGAAAATGATCTTTAAAGATAAAACTTATTATTAAGTCATAAAGCCCTGATATTTATCTTGCAATGATGATAAAGACATATAATAAGGCATGGATGTTCATCCAGAATGAATACTGTGTTCAGTATGAAGTGGTATACAACCATATACTTTATAATATATAAAACCCAAACAAGTTAAGACTGAAACAGTATGATAAATCTGTAGAGGGTCTCAAATGGACACTGAGACCACACCAAAAGAAATCCATGTGGTTCTTTAAAGACAGCTCTGCCTCCCACTTGACACATCCCCTCTGGCTGAGCTAGCTTCATTAAGATTCAAAAGCCTTATCCCTGCTTCTCACTCTTGCTGTACTACCCACCTCCTGGATGAAAGACAACTTGTGAATCTTTAGGATCACTTCTGGTAAAATATACTACAAAAATGTGCACCATCAGATTTAATATCACAAAAAAACTTGCAAATATGGGAAGATTTATGCTTGGTGCTCTTCTGAAATCTCCCTCTAAATAAATTCCATGGTTGAGCTCCAGGCACCTCCTAAATGTCTTTCCACAACATAAGCAGGACTGGATGAAGCAACATTAACAGCTGATCCTCCAGTATGTGCTGTGTCCTGTCATCTATCATCTCCAGGGCCATCAGCACTGCTGGGGGTTGGAATCAAATTATAGTCCATAACAGACAAATGAACAAAAATTCTTCTTAATTTAAAATGTCATTAATTCCATTAAAACTATATTGACTGTAGTAAGGGTCTGCCATTTTTAAACAGTGCAAAAACGTGACAAGCATACATATACCAAAATAAAGATACAGAGATAGACTAGTTCCATATCAGGGAAGCAAAAATATCTGAAAGACTTACCTACAAAACACCGATTAACACAAGTCATAAATCCAGGGAATTTCAGAAAGGCTACAGAAGTGAAACAGATGACATGGCATGTTTCCCTTCCTTCAAGGAGGAATTACTTACTGAAACCCTACACTGTCAAAGGTAGCAGTGAAAGTACCAGCAAATAATGCTCTCAGCTGCATTTTCCCATCCTATCCAAAATAATTTTATGGCCAGGCTTCATCCATCTTAATTTGTTTATAATTTTGTCAAGGTAACTGTGATTAACTTATCAAGTTTCAGGCTAAACTACTTTGGGGTCGGGGAGATGGGAGGAAAAGAAAGGCTAATGCCAAGTCATGTGTTTCCCTGTTACCTAAATAAATAACTTGCTGGTGATGCAGAACAACACTACATTTAAAATAAACAGGAGTCAAATCCTATAGCTGAAACAACCAAAATATAAAGCTACTTTATCTCTTGGAAAGTAGCAGTCAGTATGAGCAGTCATATGCAAAAACCAGCAGCATTATGCATAAAACCCCTTCCTGTACTCTTTTACTTCTAGAAATGCAGCAGAAGCATTATTTCCAGCTTCTGAAAAGTCAAGGTGTAAGCTAGTTCGGGGGCAACTGAAGATGTCTAAATGCAAGCAAAGTTCTCATATCCAAACACTTCCAGTTCTCTGGGCAAACAACAATTGCTCATGCCCAGAGAGCACAGAGCCAATTTTGCAGGCTGCTTCAACAGGTACCAGGCCTGCTTTGCTAAATAAACACTCCAGCAACAAAACTATCTAGAGCAAATTCCCCATGGGAAGTTTCAAAACCAGAAGGCACCAGAAATGGCTGCAGGCATATCTTCCACCCTCCAGGCACCCCAGCTTCCCAGGCAGGGAGCTCAGAAACTGATTCTCAGCTCCCTCCTGCACCACCTGGAGTGAGCTGAACTGCTGCATAACCCTGCTGCAATAAACCCCAGCGTCTGGCTCTCTATGCTGCCCCTGTGCTCCCACAGTTCGATATTGCTCTAAGATTTGGCTTTTTGTGATGCCAGCTCTGACTTCTGTTTTTTTAGAATATCAGCATGCGTGCACACAGGTAGCAGCCAGGCTTTGCTACCTAAAGCAATGATGCTCTACTCGAATATCTTCATACAATAAATGCTCAGCTTCTGGAAAACTGGTTTGGTTGAGATTTTGTTGGTTTCCAAGTATAACTGGGAGGTAAAGGCCTTGACAGAGTTGTAAAACCCAGTGGTAAACCTACACTACAGCTTTGCCTATTTATACAGCAGTGTCCTCACTTCAATAGTTCAGAGTTCTCGTAGTCCATTTCTGTTTTTTTCATAGAAATAATATCTACAAAAGTGAAATGGCTTTTCCTCCATAATGGCCTTGAAGCTAATAACTATTTTAGAGCAATTCCAGTACAGTCGGAAGCTGTTATTGGCTGTTTATGTAACAGTGAATTAACCCCCACTGACACCTTTCAGGAATTGAGAACCATAGCACACAAAATGTACTTTGCGAGAGCTTGTTAATATATGGTAAGTGCAAAAGCCGTCTCAATTCAGAAGACTGGCTTTCAAAGCAAACATGCTTAACCTGCAGTTTCAGTCATGGAAGAAATTACTCAATTAATTGCAGGCAACAAAAACAACAGGGTTATAACTAATGTACAGTATATGCTCTGTGGGTGTAACGCAAGCTCATTTCCCAGTAGTATTCTCTCTTACATTTCTTACCCCACTGCTGGAAAACTGTTTAAGAATGTTAAATTCACTTAAGACTTTTTCCCCACACACATCTGTTTTCTGGCAATGAATATTATTATTAACACAGGTAGGGGCTGCTCTCTTAAGAAACATGTTTATAACACAGTAAATTTGGAGACCGGTATTTTTCATACTCGGTTCTAGACCAAGACATCATCTTTTCCAAATTTAAAATCGAACATCGGAATTTATAAAGTTTTTGTCTGCTCTAATGACATCCTTGCAGTGACAAAAAAGACACCATGGCAAAAGGGTTCAATCAGTCCTCACCTGCTTCTAGGAAGAGTAGCAGTCAAAGAGTAGTGAGAAGATCAAAAGCACAAGAAGACCCCACCAGAGTTGACTGCTCCCACTCTGACACTGAGGAAGAGATGGTGTAAAATACTGATAATGATTAAAGATAACAGAAAGGAAACTTACCCAAGCAGACACTGATGCCTTCTCCCGTCATTCCTTCCATTCATGTAAAAGACATCTGTCAATGATTTGATCTAGGCTCGGTATCAGCATAGGGCTGGTACTTGGACTTGCTGCTTAGAGATTCTCAGGGTGTGTTTATGTGCACATCTTACAATTAAAACGCTGACAACTAAATGTGATAATAAAATATGCAGATGAAGATTAAGAGAATCCCCTTCCAGCACCGGCCAAGCAGTTCTCAGCAGGCACTAGGAATGTTCATAAAGAGAGATGCCTCCCGTTTCCATCGAGGCCAATTCCTCAAACCCACCTCCCTCAAGCCCTGCAGTATTTTTCTCATCCTGGCCCCCATGCGAACGCATCTAATCCTCTTACCCCGAGAGCCACCCCCGCTCCCTCCCTCCCAGCTTTATTTTATTTAAAACGATGCCTGCAACAGCCCGGAGCTGCCCGCCGGGTCACCCCCCCGGGACACCTGGGCGACCCTGCCACATCACGTTAGGCGCCGCGGAGTGACGGGTTAAGACGTAATCTGTCCCTCTCCCCCTGCTTACGGATCCCAGGAATCCTCCCCCGCTAGCTCGCCATGGCAACGGCACCACCGGCAGGGCGGCGGGGCCGCCGCTTACGCAAGAGCCGCGCAAGGCCGGGCCCCGCGCAAGGCCGGGCCCCCGCGGCGGCCTCGGGGCGGCCCGCCCGGCGCTGGGCCTGCGGCTCCTGCCGGCGCGGGGGGCGGCGCGCTCGCCTGGGGGTTCCTTCCCCCCCTTTTTTCCCTTACCCTCCCCCTGGGTTTTTTTCTCCTTTTTCTTTTTTCTCTCTTCTTTTTTCTTCCTTCTTTCTTTCCCCCGTGATACTTTTTTTCGTTCTCCCCTTTTCTCCTTCGTTTCTCTCCTTGCCCTTTTTTCTTTATTCCATTTTTTGTTTTACTTCCCCCATTTTAATTTTCTTTTTTTTCCTTGTTCTTATTTACTTTTTTTATCCCTTTACACCCCTGTTTACTCTTTTCTTCTCCCATTTTTTCTTCCCATTTTCCACCTTCTTTATTTTGTTTTCCCCTCTTCTTGTTTCCTCCTTCCCCCACCCTTTTTATTTTTTTTCTCCTTTCCCCTCCCCCCTTATTTCTTGTCGGGCTGGTGGGGGTTTTTTCTCTCCTGCTTTCTTTTTTCTTTTCTTTTATTTTTTCCTTGCATTTCCGACAGCCAACCAAGAAGCAGCTGGTACAGATTTAACCCTCTCCAATCCCATCTCCCACCATGGAAAACTGACCACAGCCAAGCCGTTGGACAACCCGCCAATTCCCATTCCTACTTCCCGGGGAACGGGCGCAGCAGAAAGGGCTTGCGCCTTTGAGTTCTTCAAATTAATAACTCTGGGAAGGGCAGAGAGCCGGCAGATGAAAGGCAAGGTACGGACTTTGATCGTGCAATCGGAGCCATGCGGGCAGGCTCCCGAACCATGTGGAGCACCCCTGAAGGTCAGCCTGGGCTGATCAGATTGCAGCAAGAGAGCCACGGAAAGCAGGGCAAACGGAGGTGGAAAAATCTATACACTCAAATATCTGCCAAGAGATGAAAGAAAAGTTTGCCTCTGATGCTGGGATTTATGAATAAGGTAAATGAAGCTGTAATCTAACACTTGAGAAGATGCTTAGGTCTTCCTTCAGGAAAACACTTAAGCATGTGCTTAAACCATTACTATTCAGGGCAGCCCATAAGCGTTTGCTGAAGGTTAAGCACAACCTTCTTACAGGGAGCCCTTAAGTACTGTGCTGATTAAGGTGGGTTTTTTCCCTTCTAAATCTGAACCACTGTGAACCACAAAATTAATTGCCCTCATTATATTTTAATATTGTCTCTGTCTTCTTCCAAATTAAACCAGAGAATGCAAACAGAAGGTAATACTTACTTTACATTAAGAGGATAAAGTCCAACATTACATTCTGTCGTGTTTTATTTTTCTTTAAGATGAGCTGGCTGCACAACACCATGCATCCCTATGAATGAACACCTTTCATGAGGAATAAAGAGCACATGGAAAAGTGATTGCTCTGCTACTCCTAAACTCTGGAATTCTCTTGATGTGCTGTTACAAGCCAGAGAAGACCACACAGAGCACTGCATACATACGTACAAATGCTTTATCCAGTGATCTCTTTTGAAGCAAACCTGAAAAAGGCTGTAGATAATGTACACATTTCAGCTATTAAAGGTCATGGATAAGACAGCTATTTATCAGTTCAAGTAAGGTCAGTGTTACATCCACAGGCAGAGCTCTGCCTGTTGCACAAATGACACCGCCTGCCCTTAATGCCCTGAGAAACTTTTGACAAGCTAAGCATATGTAACAAGCCACAAGCCTTACATACAACTGCTGCAGTTCATTAATGTTCAACAGGAGGGTATCATATCTGAAATGGGTTCGATTTCTGTATCACAGCACATTTCCTCTCTAAACTCTCCACTGGTGATTTCTGAGAAAGAAACTGTATCCCCTGATGGAGAAGGAAAACTCACTAACCAGTGGATTGGTGGTTGTGGCTCTTCCCAAGAACCATTCTACTTTGCTGCTTTTTAGGAATATTCTACCCCACATTCTTTCTTTATACACACAGAAAAAGGGACCTTGGAAAACAATATGTGCCAGTTTTCAACTTCTACTGGAGCTAAAATCAGGGTCTTGGTTGAATTCCATAACGCACAGTTTTGGAGGAAAACACTGTTATGTAACTCTTCTTTTTCCCTTTCTGGGAGACAACCTTGGTACAAGAGCGTGTGAGAAGCAGTGAAATCTTTTGCAGGTCTTGAAACAGATGGCAAAGTAGGAGGGCAGAAGGTTACCTTATGGTCAGGGTGTTTCCCATCCTTGTTAGGTATATCCAAATGCTACAGGCAGGCAGGAACACTTCTGCTACATTCACCTCCAAGAAACTTCTTTTCACTTGAAGTAATTTGCCCTGCTAAATCCTGAACTAAAGGCAGTATCTTCTTCCTGGAAGCCTTGTCATTACAAACAAATAAGGACAAAGAAATGAAGAATAATCTCAAATGTCTGTCCCTAAATAACCAATCTACCTTTCAAGAACTAAAGGTCTCACCATGCTCCTATACTTGGCATGGAAGGTGATCAAAAAAGATGAAGTTTGAAACCCAGATGCCACAACTTTCCTGATGTGCTTCACTCAGCCCTTCAAACCGGAGAGGAAACTCAGGAAGTAGTAGGTTGCATCTTAGAACCATTTAGTCATTTAGGTTAGAAGTACCTCTAAGATCATGGAGTCCAACTGCCAACACAGTGCTGACAAGTCCACCACGAACTATGTCCCTAAGTGCCATGTATACACATCTTTTAAATACCTCCAGGGATGGTGACTCAACCGCTTCCCTAGGCAGCCGGTTTGAATGCTGAAGAATCATTTTGTTCTTTCATTCTAGACCCAACTGAATATAAAATTGTCATAGAAACATTAAGAGAAGGCCCCGATCCTGCTGCAGAAAAGCCCCAAAAGTGCATTCAGCTGTCCATGGATAGTGAAATTAACCATGAACTTTACAGAGTGACTCCCTGGAAGAATGCTGTAGGATTTCTTTTCAATTATAAGAACAAAAAGGGGGAAAATTAGATCTTAAAGTCTTTCTCACTGTTCTCACAGCTTAAATACCTATGGGCACTAAATCAACATAAGTACGATGATGAAATTAGTAAGTAAACAACTACAACCTTCACTGGTGCACAAAGAAGCTTGAAACCAAAGATCAATATGAATGATCCTAACTCCAAATTTGTAAGCCAAATCTAGAAGAAAATGTCTCCTTATGTGAGATCATAGTGGGGCCCAAATGGCTTCAAGAAAAAGCATACATGAACCACTCTCCCCTGTGAAGGCTCAAAATTGGATGCTCAAGTTAACCACCTGTGAGTTTTCCCACAGAAGCAGGACCTTGAACTGAGTGTTACTGCTGGCACCAGATTCCCTGCAATGACCTGGCAGCATGTGATTACCACATAAGCTTCTCTTTCCTCCCCCAAAAACAAGCACAAAATATGAAGGATGCTAACAGACAGTGTCATTAGGCACTGGAGATCGTTGCACCTGTAACTCCCTACATTTACTTCCTTCTTGGAAGATTATTTTAACAGTCTACTAAATAACGTTAGCTAGCAATGAAATGAGAACAGATTACAAACTGAGGATCTCAGTTTTCTAAAGCTGAACTCCCAGTCTCTATCACTGGAGTAAAAGTCCAAGTGATGAAATAAACCTTGAACTTTGTTGCTTTACTCATCATTTTTTGAAACAAAAGAGCACCTTGTCCCAGACACCGCAATTTAGCAACTTCGTCTGTATACGTGTCAGAAAGAGGGAGCAGAAAGCTCCAGCCAGCCAGTATCCAAACAAGAGCATTCCCCTGATCAACATCACTGACTGGAATTGCACTTGGAAGGGATGCACACCAGTGCAGTTACTGTCACACCGCCAGGACTCAGGTTCCAGGTAGGAAGTGGTGCTCACAACCCAGTGGTCTCAAAAAGTGGGCCACATGAGCAGCAACCAATCATCTAGGTCCAAAATGAGTGGGAGAATGAAAAGGAGGAGCTATTTACCACCAACAGGTTCAGCAGAACTCAGCCTGCATCATCCTGTTAGCTCTCCCAGAAGCAAGTGAACAGGAAGGATGACAGAGCTTTGAACTGGAACTCACTGGCAGAGGAAAGGGTGGGGGGGTTGTAAGGACCATAGCTTTCTCACCTTCCAAAGTCCCCAAAGGGGTAATGAGTACCTTGTGCATGTGTACTGGGTCTCCCTCTAATCTCAGCCACCTCAATTCTTCCTGAGCATGAAACTCCATTTCATTGAAAAAAAAAGGATAACAGAATCTGTGTATTCCTGATGTAAAACATTCAGCTGCCACAAAAGACAACACAAAAGAGAACTATTTAACTAAGTGTTTTCCCCATTTTTTGTCTAAGATAATTCCAAATAATGAGCAGGGGAAGGGAAGTTCACCATGTTGTCCAGGTTCATCCTAAATTGGATTGCAAGATATATTAGAAAAAGATAGCATTTCACTTTAAATATGATTGAATAAGAATTCCTACCTGGGCTTGTAATTATCTTAACTAGACTTTCCAATGATTTTGTCCTATTACACTCTAATTTAAACCAGGTATAACACAATTTTGAATCATATTTAAACAAGGTACCTCAACCAATTTAAACTATATTTAGACCACAGTGTTTTTACTGCTAGAGAAACCTAACAGAGGAACAACATGCTTAGAACATCTGTCGCAGTGATTGAAAGAAGTCTATGACAGGAATAGCAAACAGTTATTTTCTTTCCTGAGATGATGTCAATCTGTTGAAGCCAAGTATCAGTAAGTAGATTGTTTCTAACAGGTACCTCACTCTGGCCTGTCTTCTCCAAAACAAAGACGATTAAAATACCCCCTTGCTGCATAACCTTGTCTGCTTGCTTATTATTATCTGCTATTTCTGTATCAGGGGAAACACTCTGTCAAAGCTAGTAAGCATGTTACAGCATTATGTGAAAAAAAAAATCATTTGTTCAAGTCTAAAAACCTCCACATAATGAAATTCAAATTTTAACATGCATCAACTATTATTTACATTTAGATTATCAACTGTATGACTCAACACAATCCCTAGGATACAGACCTCTAAGGAAGGCTGTCTGTCACACAGCATGTTCTGTAGTGGTGATCAGAACCTCATGTTCTTTATGATGACACAACTTTGCAGTTACTTCATGGAAGATGATGACAGAATGCCTCTCACTCCATGCTAATGCTGGTTCTCCAGGATGGATTTCAGTGTGGTGGTCAAAATCAACATTCTTTCCTACAACAAGTGTCTTACCTGCCCAGACCATGCAGAGGTGGAGAATGAAGCTGAAGAAGGAGATACTGGGGGTAGTGATTGGGCTCCCTCTGAGCACAAAGGTATAGGAAATGGGGACGTCAAGCAACGATGGAATGACTCACAGGATTCATTACAAGTTCTTGGTGTATCACCATCATGGGTCCAACTGTGGGGACCCAGCAAAGAGTACCTCTTCTGACTGTCATCAGGCTGAGGTTTCAACCCCATTGCCCAGTAGCAGCCACAAGCATTGCTCCCCTGAGTTGGGATCTACTGGGGCCCTTAAATCAGGCACAGAATACGTGATCAAGAGTGGCCAGTTACCCCACATCACCCGTCTGACTGACACTATCAGCACACAGCCAGGGCAGGCATGTCTCTCTTGAGCTCTGATACAATAAGCCTGGAGGCTCAGTTGGAAGAAGATAGGTCTGGTAGGCTGCCAACCTGAGAGCTTGGATGCCTTTAATAACCAACAACAGCTCTGCATGACATGAGGCAATGCAGCCTGTGACAGGCCCAAGGCGGCCGCGTTTGCATGGCCTGGGTGTTTCCCTTGTGCTTGGTGCTAAACTTGGTTTGGGAGAGGCAACCAGCACCATTACTAGTGTCCTCAGACCAGCCTGAGAAAGGGCTTCTCATCAGGTCACAGCCCTGCCATGAACCTGCTGGATATGGCAGCATAGCCACAGCTGAGAACACCAGTGGTTTTCTATAAAAAAAAAAAAAAGTGACATAGTTTAGGAAATGTTATGATAGGAATTAAGATGGGAACTTCAAAAAAGCAGCCAAACAGTTTCTAACCAGTGAATACAGATGTAAAAGCTTTCTGAGAAACTGAAGTATCAAATAGCTAAGACAGAACCAAGTATCAGCACTCTGGAAGAAATTACTGAAAATTACTGTAAGAAGGGTGTGAAATGCCAAAGGCTGCTGATTATTTGAAGAAAAAGAAATCAAGCAAGGACAGGGATACTTACATATTCAATGGAATAGTTTAATATAAAATATAGATTTGAAAGCACACTTTATCCCTCTGCGTAGTGTTTTCTTTTAGCTGTAGGACTGTCTACTTCAAAAGGGATTGCTACAAAGGAATCATTGTTAACTTTCAACTTAACTTTCAGCATCAAAAGTATTTTGTGTACCAAACAAAAAAAAAACAAAAAAAAATCACAATTCAGCCACACTTGAGAGCTCATTTTGGGTTCTTCTACAAAAAAATTCAGGAAAAGTTGGTGGCTTACTCCAAGACTTGCCTCATTGCACCCAGCTCCATGCATGGCTCAAACTCTACTGTACCTTTATGGAAACTGATGGACACAGATCCCACCTTCCTGAGAGCAGAGATTTGATTTCACTTTGCACCCACTACCCCTTCCTTTGAGCTCTCCAGGGGCATGTCAGCTCTTTGCTCCTCTCTTCCTTAAATTTCAACAGAGGGACTTTAGCAAAAGCTATCTATGTTAAACTGGTGGCGTAGAGACCTTTCCAGGGCAATAAAAAGGTAGGACAGAATTTTCTCTGTAGGTAGCAGACAGGCAGGGCTCCTTTTTGACTATTCATTTTAATGGTGCCATGGTTTTGTTGTAGTATTAATTATGCAGGAGAGCGCCCACAGCTTTGTATAAGCATCTTTTTGAATTATTTAGAACAAAATAACAAGGAAACAGTAGTTACTCAGCATTTCTGCAAACTGTGCAACTCAAATTTTAGCACTGATCACAGAACATGCTAAACAGCAAATAAGGTAGTCACCAATGTGCAAGCCTCAAAAGATGAAGCACAGGTCATTTCTACAGGTGATTGCCCCATTTGTAGTAGTGCACATGCTCAAGGACAGAAGCAAAGTAGGATTATTAACTGCACTACTTTGTAGATTCAGGTGGTTAGCTACTTAAAAACACAAAACAAAAAAGCAACCCCAACCCCCTCACCCAGACCACATTATGGGTGGAAGATGCACTAAATTGAACAATATATTTTAATTAAATTGTTGCCATTCTGGTTCAAAGTCGCCCAAGGTGAAGGACCCAAAGGGGTGTAAAGTTCTCAGAGTCCCATATGATTTCAACCCTGTCCTTGGCAAAGACAGTAATAGCTGGATCAGAAATTATGAAGGAATATAGTTGATATTTGATGACATGGTGTTGCAGCCACCATGGAGCACCCTTCCCTCCTGGCTCCCAAACCCACCCCAGCCTCTGGCCCTTGCACAGGCCTGTGAAACCATTCCCTTTCCTGCTGAGGATGGAAGCAGCATGGGGCAGCAGCTTTTAGAGAGTTCCCATCAGGCTAACGAGGAAATGTTGAAACAAAGCAGGGTGCAGTCATAGCTGTGAGAGTCTCTGAAAGAAAGCATTTAGAAACAGATTCATAAACAAGGGGATTGTGGCTGTCAGTAGGGGCTTAAGACCCATAATCGGGATCAGGCAACACAACGCGACGCGCGGCATTCGCCACAGCACTTACTACACTTCTGTCCTTCTTCCAGCAACTTCTGCTGACTCAGGAGCACAAGTTGCTGACATCCCTCCTGGGAGTGCCTCTCGCACACTCCTTTACACACACACAATGTGACTGTGGAAAGGGGTATGAAAGAACAAGTATATGTCAAAGAACTTTAAAAAAAAAAAGTTTCGTGCTCTAACCACCTCTCTTTTTAAAAAATATTCTCATTAAGTGCTACACTGAATGAAAGCAGCTGAAAAAACAATCTTGGGATTACTGGAAAAAATACAGTGCTGAAATTTTGCAGGATTTTAGCCCACTACAAAAACCCATAGATTTTTTTGTTCAATCTGGAAGACAAATTGTTTCAATGAGTGAGGATTTCCCCTCTTTTCAGGAAGAAAAAATTCACTGTGCATGTGTAGAACATTCTAAATAACCAAAACCATCACAGGACTTGCTCTGCATAGGTCCCCACTCTAGACTCTGCAAGGCAACACTGCTCTTCCATACTTGGGATTTTAAAAAGATCACACAAAAATCTAAAGTACCACTTCTTGAAACATACAAAACTATTATTGTTACAAGAAAATGCATACACACAAACTCAACTGAATTCATCTAATACAAAAATCACTTGAACTGATTTTTTTTTTCCATAAGGAAGATGAAAAGGTAACACAGAAAAGCAGCTTGGGCTGCAAAGTGACAGACTTCAGCAGGCACCAGAGCAAGAAGACAAATGTTAGTGTTAATACTATTAAGAACACTGTCTTGCATATACAAGCAAAACATTTCTTTGGCAGTCTCCTAGCCTCAAACACTTTATAACCTTGATACCCAAACTGAACTTCAGCACATTTTATGCCAAAATCCCTTTGGCATCTGCTTTAGTAACTGTCAAAAAAAAATATTCCATGTCTTGTCCTTTTTTTCCAGTGAAATGTTTACTCTGGTATTTAATCAGGTAGTTTTTCTCTAAGCCATTGTTAGTCCTTTTTCTATTTCACTATCCCAGGCCAGCCTCACAACTAGGTTTCTATCTTTCAGATCAACTTGCACTCTCCCAGATAGGCAAGAGTTCTGTGGAAGAGAGCTAGAGGTTACAGCACACAATAAGCTAGATAAGCATCAACAATATCAGACTATTGCAAAAAAGCAAATATTGTGCTGGAACAGACAGCAAGAGAGGTCTGTAAAAAAGGCTGTTGCTGTACTCACCATCACTAGATGTCAACAGGAACATTTTGGTCAAGTTTCACTGCTGCTCTCCATGAGATATGTGGACAAGTTGGAAGATATTCAGAGAAGAGTAGAAAGAGGATAAATTAAATATCTGATCTAAGCAAAAGGAAGCTGAAGGCAGAGAAGGTAACAGTCTTCAATTGTTCAGAAGGGAGATGCGAAAAGAAATGAATGTACTTTCAAATTTAAAGAGGAAAGACTTTACCAAGACAGTGAGAAAAGCTTTCTGTCAGAAAGAAAAGCACATTAATAGATTTCATACATATATATGTTTATATATACATATGTATACATATACATCATATATATACACATATATATGTAGTATCTTTTTATTAGGATGACAATATAAATTTATATGTTCTGTCCCTGGTAGTCCTGGGCGAAGGCCAAGTACAGCCTGCCCATCAAGAGCAAGTCTAAGGCAGAATGATGAAAGATGATGTAGCCATGTGGAGTACTGCAAGTCACCTGAACTGCACAAAAACCCCAGCATCCTTCTGATCAGCTAGAGAAAAAAATAAAATCAGGGGTTTGCAGTTAGCTGCTAAGAGATTCCGAAATAAGAAAGGGAAAAAGTCTACTGCAACACTACCTTTCGCTTCTTCATACTTTACCAGCACAATGCATACTATTTGAGGACATCAGCCTTTCTGGCACCGAACCCTGCCTCTACATAAAGTACATAGCTTTTTTCTCTCTTAGGTGTATTTTGTCTGCACAGATTACTAGTGGTTTGAGGCTAAAACCTATTTTACTTATTTACACCATCCTTCAGAAAAGCAGGGATCTTTCTCATTTCATTATAAGTACTAACCAGCTGTTAGCTGTCCAAACAAGTTGCATCTCCCACCTCACTGTGATTTAGCTACAGCTACAAGTTTGGGTTCAGTCAAAGAAGTTCTTTTTCCCAGCTAATATGAATCTAAACCCACTCTCTGTCAGTTTAAAGCCATTACCCTTTGTCAAAGATCCCATTGAAAACATTCTAGTCTGGGGCACTTCAGTGAAAATCAACAGGACTGCAGTCTGGGTGAAGATCTGAGGCACCACACATACACGTTCCTTTGGCTTTTCTTTTTACCACAACACAGAAATTGGTACTATATTAAGAACTGAAGCTCTCTGAGAAAACAATCCAGGCAGAGCAGAACACCTTGGTAACAACAGTACTGATATTACTAACACATGCTTGCCTTAGCACAGCCTTGTCCACAGCACACGCATAACTGAGTTTCAGCAACTTGTTTTGGAGTCACATCTCATGTAAAGCAACTGTTGAGTTTAACTACTTTTAACAAAAAAATTAACTGCTTTAACTGCTTTTAACAAAAAATTTATCAGAACCATTATTGGGCAGACACATGGTATAGCCAGGACTGAGGGTGCTTATCTGAAAAGCATATTTTTCTCCCCTGCACATGCATTAGGACTGTTAGAACACTGGGCTTTGTTTCTTTGTTGATCTATATATATATATATATATATATGGTTTATATCTAGATATAGATATAGATATAGATATAGATCTCAAACACACATATATGTTCTCTGAACTTCAAGGAAAATAAAAAGGAAGTTTATTTTATACTTCTACTCACCCTCCTTTTTTGCTGAAGAAGCCAGAGCCTCATGCAAGGGCATGGCAGATCTGGCTTCACTGACAGGGTACCAACAGCTGGCCTGAGTGAGGTTCATGTGGGCCACAGATGTCACGCTGCACTCATTTGGAAAGTACACAGCAGCCTCTCCTCAACTCATTTTGAAATCACAGAATGGCTGGGGTTGGAAGGGACTAGTCCAACCCCCCTGTTACAGCAAGTTCACCTATAGCAAATGAGAAAGGCCACTTCCTGGTTTGTATAAAGTTCATCAGAAAACCACTGTTTCCCACAGCAGTTAACAAAAAAAAAAAAAAAACTTAGATGGGCATGCATGTGCAAGGCTGTTTTCTTAAACATTTCATGGACAAAACCCTGTCAGAAGGGTGGACATTCTACAACAGTTACTTTACCAAAACCAGGTAACTAATATGAAAGTTACCTCCTTTTTCCTAAAAACCAAGTGCACTAGTATCAGCAAACTATTTGGAAAGTGAGGACCAAAATTAAGGAAAAAGAAAAACAGAACAAAGCTGTGGTTCATATGAGATAAAGTGCTGCCCATTTAACAACTTTCACTGATTCCACCAGAACTTACTGTATTAATATAGGCACCTGAAATGCAATTTGAAAAAAAATGGGCTTTAAATTCTGTTTTTGAAGACCAGTGTGCTTGGTTACACAACATGTTATAACCAAGTTTCTTCTGCTTGGAGCATTAGACAGTTATAAAGACTCTAATGACATCAAACCTTGCCAGTGTTTGATAATTTCTTAAGGGATTTGATAGAGGAAGCAGAAAGTTACAGAAATCTCAGTTTTACTTAGGTTCCTAACCTCAGCAGAGCAGTCATGTGGAAGAAACTAATGTGAGTCACCAGATGAAAGAAGGCAAGTAAATACATTTTAAGTTACTTTTAAATTAAACTAAAATCTAATAAAATAAGCCAGCTTCAAGAAGCTCTGGCTGAAGATTGAGCATCCAAGGGTAAGAACACTACTAAGCTTTAGTGTTTTGTAATAAGACCTCTCTAATTTCATGCTGTATTCAAGCCAGCAGTTACTACTTGAATGAGCTTCCAAATTCAGTGGGTTGGGCAGCAAGGGCTCCATGCACCTGTGGCAATCTGCTGTTGAAAAATGCAGAAAGATCTGCTTTATCCCAGCCATGGTCCGTTCCCCACCTGCCCCCATGGTGACCCCTCAGCCACAGATGATGCACTCAGTACCTGGAAGGAAGGGTTTTCCCCACGCACTGCAGTCCTTCCCCAAGCCTCTCCAGCATCACATACATCCCATCACTTGCACACAAGACACGTGTCTTGAAGGCTTGAAAATTCTGCATGGCCTCTTTTCTTTTAGGAACAGCAGAGACACTGTTTACTACAGAATGACTTAACAGCGCTGCTTTAGCAGGATGCTGCTGGCCCTACTTCCTTCGGATGTAAAGGATGATTCCTTCCTTAGGAGCTAGGAAGGATGAAGCTATTACTCATCTAATGACAGTAACTAGTCATTTCTGCTATATAGCATGTCCTGCCCTGCCAGGGAAAACATAAATATGTACTGAAGAACCACATTCTGCCCCTAGAGTTACAGTAATTTAACTCCAGAGAGGAAGAAGCATGCCCAAGAAAAACTCAGAAGGGGATTTTTTCCTTCACCTTTTCTCACACGTGAAATACATGCATGTATAGCAATATCCCTGTTTTGTTGTTCTGGTATTTGTTTTCCATTAAGCAATGAAACTTGCTTTAGCAAATATGTTTTGTGGGTTGTCATCCATAGCTTGTTAACCACTATATTCATTTAGGGACTACACATATGCTTTTTCAAATATAGACATAAGGGGAAGTGAAAATCATGCCAGAGAGCATTGGTTAGTTCCCAGGAAAGACAGCATCTAGAATTTGGCAGCCTTTAGACATGAGAAAAGTACAAACACTGTCAGATGCAAAAATTTTAAGTCATTTGTGTGGACCTTTTTTTTAATCTTGGTGATCCCAACTTCTACTATTATTCATAGCCTAAATTAGTCTTATTTCTAAATGCAAAATACATACCATGGTTTCCCCCTGTTGCATTGTACTAGAAAATGACATTTGCAAAACACCTTCCCACGATTCTGAGTCCTTCCAGAAACTTATTTTTGCTGGACGTTTGACAAAAAATACTGTTGTAATTTACTATATTGCTACCAAACCTCTTACAGAAGGACAGTAGGGTTGTTAAACAGAAAATAATGAGTTTTCACTGGCTCACCAATAAAGCAGAGAAGGAAAATGGTCACACCAAATCACCAGAACACACTGAGACCTGGTCACTACCACCCAGCAGAAAGTGGCACAGCGATCCTCAAGGTCAGGCTAAAATTATTTGAATTACCTTGACACATGAAGCAACAGAGGTCTTGGATCCTCCCAAGAGCCACAGTCAGCAAAGCCTTCTGCACTTCATGAAGCCTGGCTCCCTGCTCGGACAGGGATCAGCCTCCCTACATAGCACCTGGCTTGGGTGCAAGCCCAAAAAAAATCCCTGTTCTCCAGCATGGTGTCCTTGGGTGGTAGCTACCATCACTGAGCAAGGAATCTACACCTCACATTCATACACAGCAAATAATGAGCTCTACAAAACCCCTGTGCTGGCAATGAGGCTCACTAATTGGGAAAACACACCCAATCCAAGCCGTCTGTTTGGCTTACTGTTTTGTTATAGCCAAGTTGAAAGGATCTTATCTTAAGCTTACAGCATTTTTATTTTCAATAAAAAGATACTGTTGGTTCTGTTCAATAAGCCAAAACAAAAGGAACACAACAAAACAAAACCAAACAAAAAAAAGAACAACCAAAGAATACCCTCAAAAAGCCCCCAAATCCCCACCATCAGCAGAAGTATCTGTCTAAGTGCAGATAACAAGAGGAAGCTGATGTCCAACATTTCCTGCAAACAGTCCCTCCAGAGGGCTGTTCCCCCGGCAGTACCAAATTCCAGCCTGCCCTAGGAGCTGTCTGGCTCCCCTCCTCACCAGCGCTTCAGTCCCCAAGCATGGAGTTAGTCAGAAGCAGATCTGTGTTGAAGAACATCAAGGGGCAGGGGAGACAGGCACTGGAGTGAGGCTGAAGGCAGAGGCTCCCCTCAAGCACAACTGCTCTGTGCTGCTGCTCCTCTCACTGTGAGGAAGAGATGGCCTTCACGTGGTGGTCATCCATGCACTTCCCTCTCTTTTTTTCTCAGGGAATGGCCCTGTGCCCACTTTGGCTTGTTTGTCAGTCCACTTGGTAAGAGACAATGTTTGAAGACAAGTCTGGGTGCTGGAACATGACACTGTTGAGGGCACAGGTTTGGGAGTCATCATCACAGGTCAATTTGTTCTCTGCGGATGCATCTGCCTCTCAACACTTGAGTGGGATGGCTCCATGCATGGTTGAGCCTAAGGTATTTAATACATTGCAATTGCAAAGGATATGTGTAGAAAGAACATATTTTTATCACCATTTAAGAAGAAAAAGATATATATATTGACATTATAAGGAGGCCTTTTTGGGTTACAAAAAAACCCAAGCAAAACCTTCAATTATGCTCAACGTTTTAAATTCAAAATTAGGAGTTTATTCTGCAAACTGTGATTGCACTGTGAAAGGGGAATAAAACCATTCTGTGTGCTTCCTTAAGGTTTAAGAAAGCAATTAAATACTTTACATTTATAATATTTTATTCACCTCAGCTCCTGAAAAATATTTAGACACATAGGGGGCCCATTCAAAATTTTGATCTAGTTTACTTGAAAACTATTTAAAGGAAATATTAACTGATACATACATTGCTGAATCCCTCTGCCAACACTTGCTGATTATCCCAGCAGTTTTCCCTGCTACTGCTATATGAAAGAAACAGCCAGCTAATTCATTAACCAGGAGGTGCTGATTACATACATATTGTTAGCAAAAGCAAAAACTATACTTTTTCCCCTTCTCTCACTTACAGTAATTTTAGGTGCTTGCAAAACAAGCAGAGAAAAAACATTCAGCCTGAAACCCAATACTTAAATAATACTTGGGCATTGCCTCCTTAGGAACCCAAATAAGACACAGAGAACATTTGTACACTCAAATCCTAGCTAAGCACAGCTAGGAGCTAGTCTCAATTAATTATTCTGTTTAAAAAATAGGTAAATTTGAACAGACACAGAACACTTGGTTTTGTTCCAGAACTGGAATATTCCCTAACTTTACATTTATACGTCCTTTAAAATAAATTTAATTTCAAATGCAACCCCCCCCCCCCAAAAAAAAAAAAAAAAAACCAAACCAAAACAAAGATGTTGTTTTTTTTTTTTTTTGCATGGTTCAACTACAGAAGATGTGGTTATACACATAAAGAATGGATGCTGCCTTCTAACAAAATGATTCAACTGGTTGTTTTCAATTTTGCAGCCCACTGAAAGAAGGCCCCAAAACCATGAAAAATTACTTAGAATTTTTATCAGCACTTCCTGCCCATATATATTTATGAATACCAAAATTTGTAGTTACAATAGACTCTCCAGTTATTTTCAGTAATTCATCACTGTGATGGCCAGAGCCCCCAAAAATTACTAACTGTAGAACAGGCTAGTAGCCTGAGACTATCACCCCACAAGCCCAAGTCTGTCATGGATTTAATCCATCAGGTTTGGTCCTCAAGTAAAAGTAATAGTTCATGTTAATGTCATACATAATCACAATAAAGTGTTACTGCTCTAGAAGGCAATGTGCTGCATGATACCATAAAGTGCTTCTAGTGCATGATATAAGTGAGTTATTATAAGGTAAAACACAGGAATTTTAAGGATGCTCTTCATCATCAAGAGCAGTTCCTAAATAAAGATTTAAGGATATGATAGGATTATCTTGGTTGCCACATAACTGAAAACAAAACAGGAAAAAAGGAGCTTAAAAAAATCAACAGAAACATGACCTGAAATTTTATTTCTTTAACTCTAGGAAAGATTTCCCCTTAGAAAGGGAGATTATAAAGGCAAAAGGCACCTGTGCAGAGCCAGATTCTCAGATTTTTGTAGCTATAAAACACCTTGGTCAAAATCGTAGAAAAACAGGTTGAATAGAACATATAGCAACAGTCTCTGTGTAATTTGGTTTATGTCCACCACCTGGCTGAAACAAAACTAGTTTTTGCCTGAAGTTTCTCCAGCATCTCTAGTCACTTTGCAAGGTCACACTGAGGAGTAGTGATATCAAATGCCAGGAAAAGCAAGACTTTTTGCCAAGCAGGCAATGTCCAGTGCCTCTCTGGCACAGGGCAGACAAAACAAAGACAATCCATGACTCTGGGAAATGTCTGATTTCACTTATTTAGCCCTCCAAAAGAAAACACTGAGACCCATTACTTTAATTGAGGAGAATTTTATGCAGCATCTTACTTCATCAGATAATGTTCAGGATGGCAAGGCAGTATTTTCACCATCGCCAACTTCTGATGTATTTCAGCAGCTCTTTTCCTTCTTTTCATGATAAGCCAAAACATTCTACTTAGTAATATTATTTTGCATAATCTTGGGCAGAATATTAACTACAAAAGTCAGGTGGATTTACCTTCAGGAAGCCCAATAGCTAATGGCAGTAACTTTTCAGAGTCAATGACAAATATATTATGTGTTTTATAGTTCCTACAGCCCTGCATCACCCTTACAGAGCGTAAGGTCGGTAACTCATGCGGTATTTTCAGCAAAAGCTTTCCCTTACCAGTCTGGTCACAAAATCACATTGATTGGCATTAGGTTCACAAAGGGTAAAACTGAGTATTTTTTGTACAAGAAGGATGTCTAGTGCAGGAGCTCAATACTGCTTCTAGCACTTGTCATGTGATGGTTGCTGAGGGAATGGGTCGCCAATACCTCAATTCAATGAGCTTCTGAAGGCATGCCCCAGCCCCCGACTGCAATAAGGTACCTTTATTCCCTTCTCAATATCTCGCACAACAGCTGGATATCCATGCCCAATATTATTCTGTGCAATGTCCTGAGTTATACCACAAATGGCTTACGTAACACAGCTAAACCAAACTGCTCTGAGGGCAGCGATGAATGGGGACTCTGTTGTGGCAGCCCTTGCCAACTGTGTGCATCGCTCTCGGTTCCGCTAGCGCCGAGCGGGGACAAAGGCTATATTCTCTCCTTTATGGCAGCACAGCACAGTGATGATGCTGTAAATTAAAGAAAGCACAACATGCTGACAACAGACTCATTACTACCTTCTTACTCTCAGTTCCAATACAAAAATATAGCATAGAGTTCCTCACATTGTGCTGAAAATAATGGGAAAGGGGAATAAATGTGGGACAGCCTTTGCACGGCTCAAAAACATAGATCCCACTTCCTCCATCTGGATCTAATTTTGTTGGGTGTTTTTACACCAACCATCTATCCTCATTCTTACCTTTTCTTCTACATATTTTCAGAGCATATCAGTAATTTAAAAAACAATCTTTTCTGGAACAGGAAAATCTATACTCCTATGAGAAACTCCACCACAGCCTGTAGTAATGTCTTGTCTCTACTTCAGGCAAATAGAAAAAAATAAGTTTGAGGAAACATCAAAGAAAATTTCTTTCATAACTAGATGTAGACATTTCCCATAGAGGTAAGTAAATTGCATAGTTCTGATTCCTCCATAACCCCTTGTTCTACCCCTGTTCCCTGTCCACTTCTCCTTTCCCCCACATATGTATATATATCTGACCTGGGCTGTCTGGCTGCTAGGTGCGAGCTCAATATCATCAGGATATTGAAGGTAACCTAAATGGAGACTTCAGAAAACACGTATCTAAGAATAAAGCTGTCTACAGAAAACTGGGAATTCCAGAAAATATTACAAGCCTAGAAGGATTAAGTATGCATACAAAAAAAAACAAAAACAAAAAAAAAACAGTCTCAATTCTGATGTCCCCAGAGAAAACACTTCTATATCAATACTATGCTTCCCTTAGGAACAATGAAATGCCCATCAGCATCCTTATTATCTCTAAAAAAACCCAAACCAACACAAACCACCCCCCAAAAAAACCCAGACAAACAAAAAACCCACAACAAACCATGCACAAATGTTTGGCTATTTTAGGAAGTTTTATCAGGATTACACCCAGTACCATTACAATACCATTAAGAACTACAGTGATCAAAGACTTAAAGAGTACCTGCCCATGCCCAACACAGCCACCAGTGCCTCTGGCTGAACAACCCCAGTTATACCTAGCCTAGACAAGGCACTGGTTAAAAAAAAAAACAAAAACATAAAAACCCTGGAAGTGTTGATAATATGACATTTAATGGAGATGACTACATTACAATTCCCATATTGTTTAGAAATCAGATTCAAAATTGGAGAAACAGTGAATATAATCCTACTGCCAGGAATAAAGAACAAAAAAAAAATACCCTGAAAGTTCTCAGGTTAACAGCACCCTGAAACAAATCCCTCTCTGTACATTTGGGATATATTCTCATGCAAACTGAAATGCAAATTAAAACAGTCACTAACAGGAAACGTATTTTCCTTTTTCTGTGTTTCCAAAGGAAGCAGAGAATTTGGTGCAAATGTTACCATTTTCTCAAAGGTGGATTTCTACAGAAGCTAAGGCAAGCAAAAAGTCACTATGTGAAAGCTTCACAACACAGAGGAAACATACAGCCCATCCCAGTCTATGACAATAATTAAAATACTCTGCCAAAAAAACCCTGAAAATAAGCTTAGGAAGAGTTCAATGATTATTAACAGCTTAGACTTTAAATACAGACTGAAAAATACAGCTACTCATGGGGACATGTTGGGCTAAAACAGCTGCTGGTGTGAGTAGTGCCCAATGCTAGTTTAAAACCAGAGTGGAAACCAGTCCTGAGCTGACTCTGTGACACAGTGACTGACCTGAGTGCCAAAGGGCAGTCCTGACAGGTCTACAAGGATCTTTTGTTCACTTTCAGGGGTGAAACTGTATCAGCTGTGGCAAAAATCAAGACAAAACCCCAAAAGGGCTGCTGATGTCTCCCACGTTTCTTCCAATTACATATTGTACTTTAAACCATTCTTACAGAGATACTGGAGAAATCAATCCAGTGACAGACTGACCCTAATCGACTTCTTTGCCAAATAAATAAGTAAATGTGAGTAAAGCCTGAGCAGCTTGTACCTGCTGCATGCAGCCACAACAAACAGGTTCCCTATACCACTCACCTGCTTCTGCAGGGATTTAATCAGGAGAGAGTCTACTTTGACATGAAATTCCACAATCACTGAACCTGGATTTTCCCCAGGGAACATACAGTATGGCAGGAGCAGGAAAAAGAAAAATCAAGGATTTTGATGTTGCACAAACATGCCTATTTACCTACTGGACATGAGCACTGAGAAACACCCAGACTCGTAAGCTTACTAACTTCATGCAGAACTTAACACTTCAAATTAGCAACCACTCAAAAATATGCTATGTTTAAACATCCCAAAACCAAAGCATTTTGGGTTCCCTTATACAAGATTTTATACTACTTTAGAAGACACATTGTCTGCCCTGTAAAGTTCCTCTACTTCCTTTGGCTTTTCCCTTTTGAATTTCCCTTTTACTTACTGAGAATGTTTTGAAGTGGGTTTTTTTGGGGGGAGGTTTTCTTTTAAGATATTTATTTACCGAAACACTCCATTAGAAAAGGGCAGCACTGATACAAAATTATTTCTTTAAATCAAGTCACACATTTCAATACCATGTAATTACCTTGATAAGAAGTCTGGCAACTTCTGTTTCCATGCCTTAACTTGCTCCTTTGTGTTCTGTAAGATATTTTGAAGTCATTAACTGGAAGTTACAGCATCCTCTCTGGTACACAAAAGGTGCCTTGATCCTGCACCCACAGTCATTTTGTGTCATTAATCTGTTGCATGATTCAAGCACATCTGGATTTTTGGTAAGAGCTTATGACCAGTAATAAAAACTATATATAACCTAACTCAGTTTGGACTCCTGCATTCAACTGTCAGCAGAAGCTCTCCCCTTGGTTGTAGCTGTATTGCTCAACATGCAGTGTGCAGGAATTGTCTGTGGAAACATTTGGTATTTTTAGGCCTGGCCTCTCAATGGGAATTCCACACTGAAAATAAAGGTATCATTTATACACTCAAACCCCTTTTGAATCCTCTGTTACAAATTTACATATAGGGGGTGGAGGGTGAATTGCTCAGTTATAAGCTGGAATTTACAAATGTTTTTAAGCACCTGCTGAAAATAACTACAAATTACACTCTTGACATGAGTACATGCTTTTCATTTTCTGCAGAGAAAAAGACTCAGCCTGATACAGAACAGGAGTACATGTAAAATGAATCAATATTAAATGAAGACACACAAATCTGCTTTTCTGATTTCTAGTTCTTGTCTTAGTTGCTCAAATATGTCCTTTTAATCTAATTTTTAAGGTAAGGTACTCTATATATAATTTCTATTGAGAAAAAGGAAAAGAAGAGCAAACAATGTCTAAAAATATTTCCATGGGCATTAATCATGAATAGAAAGGGATAATCAGGAAGAAGCAAAGATGACTCAGCTGGAATATTGGAATATTTACCCCGTCTTTCTCTCAGCTGCATGCTCCACCATTAGTGTCAGATAAGGACAGTTATGGACAAAGCTTTTCTTTGAAAATGTATTTATTCACTTAACTGCAAACTACTTTTCTTTGGTGACTGTATGGAGAATTTTGACCCTGAGCCTGGAAGCATTTCTGTACTTCAGCACCACAGGAGTGCAGTTATTAGGAAGGGGATGAAGCAACCACCATTACTTGGAAGGGAATTTCTGTAGCAATGCCTCAGCTCCAGTTTCTGAAGAAAATGGGTGGGGCAATTGGATTTGCTTCTGGAAAAAGCTCATGTTTTTTTCCAATGAGCTTTTTACTTAGAAGGCTGCATTGTTATTTTAATGAATATTTAGAATAGCTAGCAAGAGTTCCAAAAGAAGCTAAGCAATGTGTGGATCTGGCAGTTTTACCACAGGACCAAAGAAGCAACTTACCAGGAGTGAGACATCCCTTTCTCCATGCGTTGGCAGACTCCTGGATGATTTGCACACGACAAAAAAATTGACATGACACAAAAAGCAGCAGTGTGGCTTCACGCACCCACGCTGCAGCATCATTAGCCCTCTACAACTTCTAAACACTAAGTAAGCAGATCTGCAGTTCTAACACTGGGATTTACATATGAAGCAGAAGGAACAAACCAGGCTTTTAAAAATTCATTTACCAAACACATTTTTCTCACGTGGCCACACATCAAGAATAAACCCATGTCAATTTTCACCAATGCAGCATTGCACCAAGGTCCTCAGCACCCCTGAGCACACAGTGGTGGAGAGTAAGTTTTCCTCCCTGTGGGCAGCCAAGAGTCTATTCCCTCTATCTTCCCATGAGGATCTCATTCCCGTGATTCATGTTTTATGGTTCCTAGGCTAGTGCAGTTCCACAGGCATGAAGTCAGCTGCTTCACGGAGGTTGCATAGAGATGAGAATTCCACAGCCTGTACACAACTGGGGCCAGGCTCCACCGAACCTGCTGGTGATTCAAAATCAAGAGTATGTGCCCTAGTCCACTGCACAGGCTGGCTCTACACACAGTTCTTCATGTTCAGCAGCATACCTGCCATATTCACTGCAACAGCCCAGCCGAATAGACGCAAAGACAACTGCAGGGACACAGAGAAGGACTAGGCCACTAGGAAAGGAAATTCTCAGCAGCAAGATATCCAGATGTTAATTACTTCTCAGGATGAATGAAAGTCTAACTGTGTCTTCAGGCACTTCATTTCAGTAATTCATTCACCACAGAGAGCTTCCCTCAGATAAAATTCATAAGAGGAAAGTGCAGACTGGGCAGCTGGTGATGCTGTTCAGTCGTGTCCCACTGGCAGTGTAAGGCAGGGCCCCTGCACAAGCACATCCATATTTCATTAATGTATACCCTGTAGTGGTAGGCACAAATACATGAGTGGGTGGCTCTTGTAAAGAGAACCACAGAGCTCAAACATTTTAGGAAAGGATATGTTGGAAAAGATCACTGGGTCAGCAGTAACCCCTGCTACCCAGGCCAACCAGGAAAGACCCAGCTTCATTTCCCAGCATGACCCTCAGTGACCATTCCAAGGCATGATCCTGCAAGGACTTTGGGCACAATGGCTCCTCAGGCTTTAGCAGAGAGTGGGTGCCTACACACCTTGGTTAAGCTGTCTCTTAATCCTCCTGTGCCTCTGCTTCTTTGCTTCATGGTAGCTGCAACAGCAATATCTTATTTTCAAAGGTCTGTTGAAAGAAATGCAGCTAAAATTATGGAAACCCCAATGACAGTTGGTGAAAAATGTGAAAAGCAGAAGGGGAGGATAAAAAAAAAGAAAATTATGAAAAAAATAAGCCAGTAATATCAGTTATAGACTTGCTCACCATGAGAGGAGGGCGATTGTTCCATTTGTTGCTTGCATATGTTTACTTTCTATTCCTTCCCAGTCCTCAAAACCTCTGCCAGCTCAACAACAGAAGTCCTTCTGTGTAAACAGAAGTCTTTGCTCTACAAGCCCAGGTAGAAGACTAATAAGAAACCTTGCAGAGGATATGAAACCTAATGCAACAGAAATACAGCAGGTGGATGGGAGAAAAGGTTTGTGTCATCAGAAGGCACAGAAAGGATACTGAGTTTGCTTTGGAAGAAGGAAGAGTCAAGTCATCCTGGGCAGGAACTCTCTGTCCAACTCATGAGCACAGTACATTATCTTTCCTTTCAGGCAGTCACATTAAGAGGAAGAGGAGCCATGGCTTTTCAGAAGTGTCCCACCTTCCTGATGTTATCCCTATGTGAATATTCCCTTTCAAAGTTAAATCACTCTACCTAAAATTTCTTTGAGAACAGCTCAATCCTTGTGTAAGATGTCAGTTTTTAAAGAGGCATCATTTAAAAGGCAAAGGGTAAGAAGCAGACAACATAAAAACAGAGTCACGAGAAAGCAAAGGAGGGGAGGAAGGGAGGGAAAGGATTCCGTTTTGCCTCTCTACAGAAATTGTTTTGATACAGTATCCCTGTTGCATGAATTTTCCATATGCCTGTGTCAGATCTACTATTTCAAGCCACAGAGCTGTCAGATGCTCGTTTTTTAAGGCATGCTTACGTGGCAGGCCAACCTTTCTGTTGAATCAGTCAGTTTTTCACGAAGTTGGGATCTTTAACCCAGAAAGATGTGCATGCTCCTTTGGCCATGAAGTATCAGGTTTGCAGCCGAAGTGATTTGGCAAAGCAAACCACCATCTCTGGTACCTAACAACTGTTATCAGAATCAGTGCTTTTGCATGGAAAAAAAAAAACCACATTATGAGCAACATAAGGAATAGTAACTATTCTCCACACATATATGAAGCAATGGAAATGCAGATTTAGATGATCAGGTGCTATCATAGATTGGCAGTTCTTAAATTTCTCAATTTCTTAAAGTAATAAAGAAAAAACTTACAAATTTTTGTACCAGCTCAACTTGCTTTGTGTTTAACAAAATGAGGAGCAGGAGAAATTTAGTTCACAAACAAAAGTCTCAATACTTAATTTAAAACTTAGTTTTGTAACTTAAATGACACAAACACTTCTTCCTTTAGTCATATCTGATTATGAAACTCCATAATCCCACAACTGAAGTGAAAATATCAGTCACATCAATATCACTTTACAAGGCTGAGGGAGGTGGGTGCACATTCTTCACCTTACATCCCCAGCATTTAGCATCTGAAAGATTATCTCCATTCTCCATGCCTTAAATTTTGCTAAAATAAAATTGCATATTTAAATACAACCTAAATGCTACTCAGGATATAAACATTTAAATAACAGAATGCAGATCCGTTAATCAAAACTGATTACCTGCTCACTTTCCATTAACTGGGGGCTCTTCTGTAAAATACTGCCTTAGTTACTGTTGCCAAAATTGTGTTTTTAAAGCCTCTTGGAGAAAAGCTGATTACTTACAACATTGGCTCAAGAGACACATTTTAGGACAATGTTTCCTAGAAATGTGAGACTGCAATTTACTTGCAGGTAACCACTACATAATTGTGAATTTGCAGTAACCCTTTTCTGTTATCTTAACACCAGGCTTTGTCTCCCCTCTCCTTATTCCTCATAAGATTTTAAAATATTTCATATTTCTGAATGCCCCTGCAGAAATATGTGGTTAGCCAGAAACTTTCAGCTCTGGAAAACACTGACTGCTACATCCTTTTCAGGCCAATAGTTCCCACTTGTATGAAATTAATATTCAGATTCTCACCTGTTTCCAAGTATTTTTAACAGGTTTTATAAATTAATACATCCAACTATGGAAGGCCAATGCTAGTGAGCTAGGACCATCACTGGCCATGCTGTGCAAATCGTGATTTAGCAGCCAAACTGAAAATCAGAAATTCACAAGCAGCACTTATAATATTTTACCACTTGACTGCAGGCGATACTAAGGTCCACAGGAAAATATATTCTAATGCCTTCAATCTACCTTTTACCCCTGAGGCTACAAAGTGACACAAGAAAGGAGTCTGCCAGGCATGTGGGGCACATCAGCCTGCTTAGCACACTCAAGTTTCCTTTGACTAAAGAGATCTACTGGAAAATCTCATCAGTGTTTTGCTAAAGCATGGACATTGAACACTCAAAAGAAAAGCTGCTAGAATGTCAATCTCCTACAAATGGGAAAACAGAGAGAACTGCTCTGCCAATCACCCTCTCCTTCCCCTTCCCCAAAAAAGAACAAAAGAACTAAAATTACTGTAAAAGTTGGGAAAATATTCCAACATTAACCAGTTTGGTTTTTTGGTTTTTTTTTTTTTTGTTGGTTTTTTTTTTTCACTTTCAAGCAGTCCTAAATGTGTTTATACAGATCCATGAGAAATGCAGCCATATGCACACTTTCTCTTTTATCTTGGAGACACTGTTTGTAGAAACACTGCTTAAAATAATGGGGTCAGTTTTCAAATGTACTGAAAATCCATTACTTGTCCTTGCTTCCCAAACACGTTACATACAGGTATCCCATCCTTCAAACTTGGCTTCTCCACAGCCAACTTCTTGTTCTGCTTTTTCAAAGCACTATACAGATGTTACTCCTGAAGAACATGCTTTAACTGTATTTTTTTGTATCTACAACTTTGTTCAAGGAGCAAACTAAAATGTGTGAGATGTTCTCAGTACAAAGGTTTTTCAGGTTTTGAAACAGAAGGAAAAACCTGTCAGGAATAAGATCACACTATGAATTTTTCTGTTTCCTAGATGCCCATTAGACTGTTTGTCATACTTGCATTAGCAGGCAGAATCATAGAAAAGAAAAAAAGCACAGAAGAAGAAGTAAAAAAGAAGCTGCTAAAAATAAATTCTTAAAGGAGAATATGCTCTTTATTTATTTTTGAAAAGGCATTATAAAAGTCAGTCATAAGATACTGGGGAAACATTAATAATTAAAATGTGTTTAAAATGTGTTTTTTGCTAAGCCCACATCCCACCTGGGTGCCTATGAAAATGTCCCATGAGCTCTGGGATGTGCCCCATCTGTGTGTGATGCCCTCTCACTCTAGGATAGGATTCTAGCCTAATTAATGAGTCTAAGAGAGAGAAGATTGACCCTTTCAACAGAGAGGCAGACCCACATTTTAGAGCCAAACAAGACAAACTGGCATGCTTTCTTCCACTGCAGCAATGGATTTCATGTACATGAACAGGGATGGCAGCCAGGTTCTGCAGCAATTCTGGTACCAGACCTTGCTGAAAGGGCACTAAGGACCAATTGCATTTCTTAAGTCTGACAAAAGGAAAACCATCTGGTATGAGTACAGTAATTTCTCCTGATATCTCCAAAAGTTACATCACCATTTCAGAATTTTAAGAAAGAAAAGGAAAAAAAGCACGTAAGGAAAACACTATTCTGAACATACTAATGGACGCATATATCCGGATATAGCACACGTAGGCAGTGTTCTAAAATAAATGTAATATTTTATTGTCACAGAAATGTATGTTGTTTAAAATAAGGGAAAAAAAAAAAACAGGGGAAGACAAAATTAAATGTTCTATAAACTGCTAACACAAAAAAGGGTACTATCACACCTCCTAACAAATACATGCAATACTTAAGAAAAATGCAGCAAGTCCTCATTGTGAACTACACAAAGATATGTTTGAAAATTACTAAATCATTCTTGCAATAAAGTTTAGTACTTTCATAGTTCCTAATCTACCTCTCAGCCACAAAAGCACTGCCCTTTTACAATTCCAGGCATTAAAGTATGCCATGTACATATCTTGCTCTGCCTCTTGACAGCGGAGAATTACAGGAACACTTGGGTATATTAGGTATTCTGCTAATAAAAATTATTATTTAGTATTTGAAACACTATTAATACATACACCATTGTGTTTTCTCCAGGTACCTGTGACAGAAATACTTATTTCTGTAAGAAATCCTAAAGCAGGGAGGAAGGTAAAATCCATACATCTGCTGAGTATGAGACATTCACTTCACTTCAAAAAGCACGCTGGCTAGAGATTCCTTACAGTAATGGAACACAAAACCACCACAGCAATTATATTTTAAGTGTCACTTCCATACACTTTTTTTCTTTTTCCTGGCTCTATATTCTCTCTGCATTGCAACCTTTAGGGTAAGAACAAGCCTGGAATCTCCCATCTGACTTAACAGAGCTCAGTAGTTAAAAACAATGCCATTTAATATTAACTTACCCTACTTCCCAGCCCCCAAAATTAGGCAAAAAATCAGAGGAAATCATGCGGTGTGCTCTGGATATTCCATGACTACCACTGCTGGCAGGGAGTAAGCCACATATTTCATAGGTAACTAGGAACACACACACAGTTGTTTTGTAGCGACACTACACCACGGGCTCCTGCTGAACCGCTGCTTTTCCTCCCTGCAGCTCATTCCAACCCTTTCCCAGTTTCAGCTCAGGAGGTCTATCCTGGAATTTACAAAGGGCACTGGCTGGGAACTTATCTTTAAAACACACAGGAATTCGGGGGAAGAAAGTTCATGGGTATTTAAAATATGAACATTCATTCTCTATTTTCTGTTGGTAATCAAAGATGTTAAGTCCAGTTTACTCAACTGGCCATATGCATACGATAAAGATTAAATTTTCAATTATAGATACTTTTTCAACTTTGCCTTAGCAAAAATCCTCCTTCTGCTTTTCAAAATCTGTGGATCCTGACAAAGAGATTTCTTCTTCAGCCTGCCACCAAAGGTCGTACAGGAATTGCTATGCCAGCACAGTCTCTGAGCAGCCTCATTCTGAGAGAAGCTTTAAAGGCATTTAAAAAGCTTTTATTTTAAAACAAACAGCGCCGCCTCACCTACTGAACTAGAGCTTCCCTACTTCCCCCATAAATGCTTTACTGAAGGTTCCAAAAATCTGCCATCGTGTTTTCCCCCCTCCTTCCTCTAAATGTAAATATTCTGAGTTATGATACATTTAAACAAGTGGTGGGAAAGACTGCACTTTGCCCAACACATGTGATTTGGAAACCTAAAGTCCAGTTTATTCATCTGTTTTAACACAGCAAGGAAAATCTTACTTTTCCAACTAAGAGCCCCAGTTTCTCTCTCCATAATCTCATAAGCCATTTCTGAACTAAAATGCTTAATACAGAAGTCCAACATACCAAAGAATAAGCCAGCCTAAGAACTCTGTACTGGTATAACCAGCTCTTTAAAAATGTGGGGCTCTAGGAAGTCTCCTTCATGTTTTCCAGCATAAATATTTACAGCAGTTTGCAATTTGAAATCAAAATATCTGATTGTAAGAAGAAACTCAGAATACACACCATGAAAGGGAACAATTCCTGCATTAAAAACAAAACAGAACAAAATAACTCTCAAAACAGTCTTCTGCAAAGTTTCATGAATGCATTAAGGTTGGCTATGAGTGACTGTTTTGAAGGTAGCAGCTGACTGTGATTAGAAAAAAAACAGTTCTCATCTTCTCAACAATTTTGCAAAGGGTTAGGTGAAACAGATGCTCCCACCTAACATACAGGCAACTGTGTTACTGAGCTCCCTGCCCAAGGTCCTACACGTCTGGCCGCCCAGCTAAAGACTGGGAATTCTTTCCACAGATAAGAATCCTCACCCGGAGCAGCAGGCAAGTACTTGGGACACACAAGCCCTTGTAATCATAGTAACACTGGCTTTATTATTTATTATTTGTTATTTATTCCTCTGGTATTTTTATTAAGGAGAATTAATTAGAAGAAGCATTTTTAAATGGTAACAATGTTCTTGGATAGTTTCTTGGGCTGGATATACGACATTACAGTAACACTACCACAACTGCAAAGCCCAGCGGACTGAAGACTTCAAAGTTTGAAAATACTGACAGGAGTCAACAAACTTGTATACTTCTGAAGCCTTAAAAAGTCAATTGTGAAAACATCAGACCACAAGCCTTTGCCTTTTTCAAAACAGCCATTTAAGGTGTAGTTGACCATAAATCTGCAAGAAGGCTCTCTTAACCAAGGTTCTCTGGAATTTTGCTATTTACACGTTTCTTTCAGATGGTTACATATTAGTGCTGGCTGTTGGATTTTTCATTTGCTTGTTTTGGTTTTTTACACACAAACACACACACACCCTCCTGCCATTTAAAGTTACCTTACATACACACAGCAACCCAAATATGGATTCTGAGATGCGAGGATTTAAAAAAACCCCAGAAAACTAAACAAAAAGCCATATTCTCCTAAATGCTTATAAGAAAGTTTGGTTCTTAGAAAATGTAATTGTTTTCGGTCTGAAAAGACTGGTCTTAGTTTCATCCCAAGGTCAACTGCCTGCTGTAATAGAAATACTTGAAAGAGCAACTGATGAAATCTTACTTTTTGTTTCTCTTTCCACAGCTACCATTTTCTTCGTGACCTTCCTAACACGCTGGAGTTCGTGCTTCAGCAAATGTCAAATTCTTGCAGCATTTCTTATTCCATGCTCAATTAGCAATAAAGAAGATAAAGATGTAAAGGTGATGCAGATTTAAAGATGTGCATTGTTTCTACTTCACTGAATTCTGAAAGAAATCTAAACTGGCTTATACACAGCTTTCAAGTCCCAGTTCACTGCTACTTTTTGTTTCCATAGGAATTCAATTTTTTTGACATTACCCTTGACCATTCCTTTCCAGCTCAAGACTGATATCTAACTGCAATTATAATGGTTTTCTATTCCATAAAAATACAATTTGTTGTTTCCTGAAAGCAAAAGAGCAGAACTAAGCTCCTTCCTCCATTCTTTTATTTTTTACCTACATTCTTGCAGGTATTTCTTTGTAATCCTGTTAGCTGGAATACCATTCTTACACCTTCCTCCTTCATGTTATTTTAACTCCCTCTGAAAGCACCTATTTTCACCATGGTCTGTATCCAGCAGATTGTCTCTGTATTATTCCAATTCTCTTTTCTCAATATTTAGCATGAATATACAAAAATCTATACATATTCAGAGCTGTCAGTGCCAGCTACAATCAAGTTTAGTTTTCTAGACCTCCTTATTAATTTGATAAATCTTAGCTGATTTTTTTTCAATCTGAATGAAAGTTCTATGCCAAATTTTAGAGAGAGTGTTTTATTTTATTTTTCATTAAGGTGTCAGCTGAAACCAGTTCAGTTTCCTGCTGGCTTACCAGTACAATAGAATTCCTAAAGTCATCAATTAAGAACCTGCATCACTTGTGAAGTTTGGAAATTCGTTAGTAGAAGGAGAGTTCTGGAAAGCAAAGCAAAGAAAGCAGAAACAGGGAGCACACCTTTTGTTATCCTCATGAAAATCTAGACCTGCTTTTGGGCAATTAAAGAAGCTTAAAAAAGCCTGCTCCTCACAGATGGCAAATAGAGGCTTACAATGTAGTTTCACCATGAGTTCAAGCAAGAGGCTCAAGGCAACTCCTGCCTCTGCACTGTCTCTCCCTGTCTGCCACTGCCACCAGCTCCAGCAAGGGTATACAGCATCAGGGAACGACCAAGCCAGCCCAAAAAGCCAACCCAGATCATGCTGCCATAACTCGCTCTGGGTGCCGCTACTTCCATGGTGGGGCCAGCAAACAGACAAGCGAGAAGGGCAACAAGCATCTGAGGTGGGCAGGAGGTAGGACCACTACACCACCTCCTCTTCCAGCAGCAATGGCTTAAACCAGTCTCAAAACCAACAGGGAAATGACATTAAAGGTGTTCCTCTCTAGAGACCTTTCCTGACAGTGACTATTCCCTCCTGGCTTCAGGGGCTTTCTCTGCAACAGTGTGAAACTCTGACACATGATGACGAACACTCACTGATGGGAGAGATTCCTTTCTCCAGCGCCCTGTGCCGGGTCCAGGCAGGGCACACCAGCACAGGCTGCCCAGCTCACACAACAGAAACCTGCACTGCAGCTTGACATCCTAAAACATCGATGACTCACAGAAGAACTCTGTGGTTCAATATGGTGGAATGTCTTGGGTTTTTAGTTTGGTATTTTAGAAGCTAGGAAGTAAGCTTTAAGAATACCTTCTAAATGTTAAGATTGTGAGGTGAAGCAGCAAGAAGTTGGAGGATGCCAAAAGCAAGGGTGTTTATGCAAACGAAGCCAGTTGCAAACTGAGCTGTGCTCACTGCTTGGCTCTGTTTACTACCAGTTTCTTCATCATCTTTTCCGTTATTTAGCCACCAAGTGTCTGCTTCACAACACTAACAACTTCATCTTCTGAGTCATTAAAAGCTGATGTGGAACTGGTATCTTCAGTTTACAGCAGAAAACAGAGGCATAGAGAGATTAAGAGACAGAGAGAGATTAAAAGATATGCCAAAATTGTTGGCTAATTTTGGATCTTCAGCTTACATCACCTAGACCTTGATTTTTTTTAATGTACCTTGCACTTTTGCAGTATTTTGCACCAAATTGTCACTATAGTGGAACAACTGTTGTTGCATAAACTCAGAACTTGTGCCTGGGTATCTCAAGGTAAAGTGCAGCATTCACTATTAGTGGGTGGCTGCAAGGGTTTGGTGTAACAGAATCTCTCAGTCTCAACACAAGGGACTCAGTGGTAGAGGCAGAAATTCAACACAGCTGTCTCAAGGCAACAGTGACCAGTGTTATCCATCCTACTGTCCCCCTCCCCTCTTGCAATCCACTCTCAACAGGCTTTTGTCCATCAACTGGGGCTACTGACAAAAGACCCCAACCATCCTGGCAGTGAATAGGTCTATACCCTGCTGAAAACACATGATCAAATTTGGGAACATGGCACAATGAGACAGAAGTAATAGAGGTGATTGGAAAAGGTGGCGGATTGCAGCTTTAAACACAGCCTTTCTTACACCACGGAGTATGTGGGACAGTTTATTGCATTTAGACATCATTCACATTACAATAAAATTTAAGGTCTACAGGCACATTGACATCTAATTTGCAAAATGCTGGACCATACATACCATAAGACACAGACTAAAGATTCTACACCTTTAACCAGTAAAACAAAAAAAAAGCAAAAAAAGAAACATTATCCTTCTACATCCCAAATGAGAAACTCAAGACACACAGGAAGAGAGTACTTCTGTGGTCAACAGGAGATCTGTCTATTCACTGCACTACAGGTGGATCTGCTGGTACTACAGTTGGTAACAGATCAACAGAGCCATGCATTCTCTCTACCTTCATGAGAGATGTCTGGAGCTTAGATTTGGTTTGTAGAAGAAATTATACAAAACTATCTGACATACAGAAACAAAAACTGCTGCCAAATCATGGGATATTTTCTGTAGCGGTCACCAACTCAAAACTCTGACTTCTTGTTCCACCTGTGTCTCACTCTTGCTCCAGAAACTTAGACAAGACACATATGCAACACCTTTACGGATGCCCACAAGTAAGCTACAAAGTCAGACCACCAGCACTTCTGATGTACTAATACTGCACCAGCAGCCCCTCTGGAACATCCTAAATTAGGGCATCACTTTTGTCTCATAAACAATATAAAGACCCAAAAGTCAAGTGTGATTTTACACTTCTTTTCACTCAAGTAAGCACAAATTCTAGAAGCAAGCCTTGAGAAAGCTCAATATTTTTATTAAGTCATTTGATGAAAATCATGAATAAAGCACAGCACACAAACCTATTCAGAACTTAAGACTACAAAACCAACACTAATAAGGAATATCAATCTGTCAGTTTTTCAACATAGACAGACCTATTTCAGCACTAAAAGCACATTACAATCTTAAAACAACAGAGGAACTTTGTTAACTCACACTTGAGAAGCAGAAGATGCCCAACTCCTCTGGATTTTTAAAGCCATTACATACACAGCTTTCCAGCGAACTTAAGCATGATTTTTAGATTATTACAAAGCTATCAACCTATTCAGCAAAGTTACTCATATTATACTTGCATTTCCTTATCAAATGCAAAGCACTAGAAGATTTGGAAGCGGCTGTTGAACATTATGGGCCTGTCTGCCATTGTTTCCAAAGAGAAATACTTGATTGAGAAGAAAAAACAGCAACAACTTGTCTTCTGAAAAAATAACAGAAAGCTTATCTAGAAAGAGACAAAATTCAAAATATTTGTTACAGTTTTGTTTTGGTGAATCACAGCACTGTGCTAAACAGGGTACACATAACAAAACTTTTCATTTTAAACTCTGCAATTGGGTACTTCTAAGTAAACAAAAACATGAGCCGTTTTTCCTGCTAAATCCTCACAACCATCTGACAACAAACCAAGCCCACTCAGCCCTGCTAAAAGCATGATTCTCTAATGTAAGTGTACTTCTGGGAATACATTACAGATTCCATGAAATGTTTTGTTACACGTGTGGATCAATTGGCCATGTAAACACAGAGTGCAGCCACATGCAAAGGGATCTTTTTTTTAGTTTTAGTGAGCTAAAACAGTAAAGAAAAATAAGAAAATGAGACCACTGGGTGTCTGAGCAAGACAGGTATTTTTCTCTTTTGCAAATATTTCCCTTTTTGTTTTCTGAAGGAGGAATGATGATGCTTTTGATTAGCAACAGAATACACACCCTTAATCTTTAAAAGACTAGGACAACATCAGGAACACCTGCTTATGAACTCAGCTCCAGTCACATCACTGATGGACAACCCATGCCAGGCTTTTCCCACCCATACCTTTGGCCTTCAGCTCTGAAACTACTAAACACTCTCCAGAACCTCCATGCATCCAATCCACATCTTTCTTTGAGATGTGGAAAACTGTAATTTCTCTCAAATTTTAGCCACTCAGCCCCACTGCTGGGGATGACAACAACTGTTAAGTTGGTCAGGAGACTCAGCCTGACACTGTGCATGACTCCTCTTACCATAGCAGCCCACTGGTGATGGCAAACCTGTTTCACGTTAGGGAGGGATTTGCAGTGAGCAGCAGGGAAGGCTGATGTGATAAAACAACCTAATGAAACAAGGGCAGCACAGCACATGCCTTATTGGTACCTTCAGACTCAACATGCTCTTTCAGATGCAAACAGGCATCAAAGCCATGTCACTAATACATTTATGAAAACAAAGGGCCAACTAATTAGAATAATTTTTATTTGCAAAATAATGTTTCCCATACCCCATCTTACCCATATAGGTTTCTTTTCCTGTTGTAAAATCAGGTCAGTATAGCACTATATTCAATCATCTCTAAGCAGACAGAGAAATCTTCAGAATAGTAGGATCTTCACTGATCCTAACACTTTAGGGCCACAGCTTTTCTGCCAAAGGCTCTCAGATTTCACAGAATATACAAAATGAGCAAAATCAAGCCATGACAGAAAACAAAGAGCCTTAAGGTTTCCTGACAAAATCTTAAATTCAGCTCTCTATATTAAACAATGTTACTTTATTTTCCCCAGACAATAAGGTTGCTTACGGTAAACACAGCCAATATTAAAACCTTCAAAACTTATTCCTACATTGCAGCAAACCTCAAATTAACTAATGGGAGTGTGTGGGGGGGGATCTCTACGGTGGTTTTTCTCCTGTGTGTTTTCTTGGCAGGAAGGGAGAGAAGGATTGTGTTGGGTTTTTTTTAAGGGAAAATACTTTAGGTTCTTGACCTTGGTTATTTATTCTCCAGGCTGATTTGAACTGCAAGTGCAACCCAAATAACTCATCTAATGCACAACAGCATAGAGAGAGTCTCAAGGGCTGTTCTGCAGTGATCTCCAAAAAAGTTAAACATTGATGGGCTCTGAGCAAGTCCAGTTAAAGCTGTTGGCAACTTGATTGCTATGGGGCAATGAGAGGAGCTGGCAGCAGGGAAGGAGAAGCCAGGTAAGGCCATGGAGTGTTCTCTGTACATAGTACAAAAGGTGACAATCAGGTTTAGACAATGTAAAAATAGCTTTTAACCTAAAAAACTGTAAAAACACAGGTTATCTAATCTTACACCTTTGTCTTTCAACTGTTACAGAACATATTTTTTTGGTTGCCAAGTTTGCTGAGTTTCACCTTCGATCATATACATTTATACTTTTTTGCACACTTAGTTGTCATCAATACCAATTACCATGTATTAAACCACATGCTAAACCACCCTTTTTTTAAAGTTTTAATGGTTTATTAATAGCATCAATTTAATATGTGTCTAACTTTGCATACGCACAAATAACCTGTCAGAAAACAGACCTGTGAAACCTTTCAGTTTCCCCAAGTTCCAGCACAAACTGAGGGTTCAAAGCAAGTATTTTCTGCAATGCTCTCAGGGACCGATAAGGAGACTAAAGAACGTGAAATTTAGTTTTCTTCATTATCTAGACTAGAAATGGAAATAGTGTATAACTAATGAGAAGTAAACTGATTTTTCAAATCACTTCACCTCCAACAACCCATGACAGCAGCAATATCTGCTCACAAGGTGTTGAAGTTTACAGCAACCTGTATAGCTTTGACAATCATTGAGCTGTTCCAACATAATTTCTAACCATGGGCTTGCTGTATACACTCCTATTTCCCTTCCCAACATTTAACCCATCTCAATTCATTCAAGAACTCCATTAGTTGCAGAAAAATAGGAACTGATGAAAACTGCTGTAACGGGGTTGATAAAAGCTAAATGACTGCAGAAATTATGCAAGGAAAAAAAAGGCAACTAATTTCTTACACAATTAAAGAGTTTAATTTGATTATTTATTTAAGTGAATAGACAGCTTTACAATAGATTTAACTCCTATTAAGCTTCAAGCAATACAAGAGTAGATTTCAGTTGGAGTACTAAAATTAGAACAATCTCATATTTGATCAGAAAACATAAGCTCAGTTATGTCAGCAACTTGGTAAGCAGCAATATTGAAAACTCAGCTCTGATTTATTACTTCACATACTGTAAGAAGGAGAAATGTAAAATTCCTGATCTGTGAGAGAGGTTTATCCATCATACCCAAATGCTACTCAGCACTTCTGGAATAAAGACACTGCAAAAATGTCTTCTCCAGCAGAGACTGTTAGTGGTAGCAATGACAACAGTCTGCAAACATGAGGTCTCAGATACAGCTGTATGCACAAGCCCTTGAAAGACTCTCAACTGTAAACTAACTGACACACATGAGAATGCTTGCTGTGTTTTGACATAAAAAAGTTAAAACCAGAATCAAATGCTGTTCCTGCCCCTAAAGCTTTATGTTGATGTTTGTGGTTTTGTAATGGCTTTTTTCCTCTGAAGGGATGCTTCCACACTGCAACTGTAAAATTAAGCTGAAAAAAGCTGATGACAGCTACATGTAAGGGTGCAGGTGGAAGCATGTTCTTCCAAAAGCTGGGCAGAAGGGCGGGCGTGGAAGCGTGTTCTCCCTCAACATGGATGTCTGCTCTTCAACCGACCTGCATTTTTCCTCTCATTTAATTCCCCTAGGGCCACTTCTACCAAGGCAGTAACAAATATCCATAGGATCAGATTCCTCACATTCACATGGGATTGGTAAAGTGCACTGGGATTTTGTTCAAGGAAATGCCAGGACATGTAAGCTTGCCAGTTTGCAGAGCAGCTTTCTCACCTGCTTGCCCCTTACAGCCAAGCTACCATGTGGCTGTGCAAAGGCAGGAGAGCAAGGAGACCAAGGTCATGCCTAGCAATGCTCAAGGTAGCAGGGGTGGCAGGTGATAGATAAACAGTGAGAAGCCATGCATGGGAGGAGGTTTTGATCCCCTCAAAAGCAAGCTGAACTGACAACTATTAAAGAAAAACAACTACTGGCTGCAGGACGTCAAGTTCTGCCATGTCACACCCATTTCCCACCTCCCCCTGTATTTCAACTGTAAATTCTCTGATAAGGAAACTGCTTCTTCCTTTGCATTTTCAAAGTTCATGCTGGCTATTGCTGTAAGCTGGAGAATATCAAGAATGCTGTCAAGTACACAGACTGCAGGAATAAGGACATGTTCCAGTTATTTCTCTGTGAAAATTAGAGCGGTCTCACAGACAACTCCTAAAACTTGCTTACAAGTTACTTTTGGAACAAAACCAACTTCTTAAATACATATTCCTTTAACCTCATAATTGAAACTGCAACCGAGTTTCCCAAGAGCTTTTCCTTCTCAGCTGAGAGCTACATACCTCTCAGATTTCTGGGATGTATCTGCTTTGTCCGAGGCATTTTCCTCTAATCTCATGCACCACTTTCTCCTCTCAGAAACGGAAAGTACAGCAAGCAGAGAGATGGCAGCTCCATAAACTTGTCAAAGGGCTCAGTTAATCCGTATGCTAAAAAAACAGAGAGAAAGTTATGAGATGTAGGCATCAATAAGAAAAACAAAGATACCTATCTGATCCCTTTCATCCTCAAATGACTATGGAAATTAGCAAGAAATATTTCTGCACCTATGATTTGCTAAGGAAACTTTCCTGTCTGACAGCCCAGGAGCCACCCTGGCAGTCACACTCTGACCACCAGAATTACACTGCTGGGACCGAATTCTCTTCACAGCAGGCTTGACTCCCTCCACTCTCACAAGATCTCCTTGCCGGCTCAACGCACGTTTCCCACAGCAGAGTGACAGACCTCTGGTCCCTTTAAGTAATTTTTTCACGGTGCAAGAACAGAGTAACAGCCCAAGCAGGTGCCTCAGAGGAGGGATCCTCAAGGATCCCCAGGGCTGTTACACCCTCCCAGACTTATGCGCGCCAGAGTCGGGGGTCTTCCCGCTGAGTCCCGGGTTCCCTGGCAGGGCCACAGATCCTGGTGCCCTTTGTTGTGCAAAGCGTCGGCACCACTTCCCGGCCTCTCGCCCCGGGCTCCCGCCACCCAGAGCTCAACCTGCAGCTCCCAGGGCGGCTGGACAACCTGCACTGAACGGATTCCTCAACAGGTTTTATGGAGGCAAGCGTTCCAGTATCTTAACAAAACCACGTGAGGCTGAAACTCCTTTTAGGATTACTCAGGAAGCATGAGAAAACGAAAACACTGTTCCACATTTGTCAGCTGTTTTCCAGCCAGAAAACATCTTCCAACAACCCTCGTCTCATGCAAATAAATCCAAAAAGTTAAACAAAATTTGGCATCTGGTTTTCAGATACACATCTTCAGCTTCGGGTGGGGGAAGTACAGAGGGGAGGGCAAACACACAAAGCATCATCCTATTTGTAACATCACCTACAGAATCCTTACACGCAGCCTGTAAGTTTGGAAGAATTCCCCATAGTTCTGCCGAAATATCAGTGTACAGCTGAGGAGCACACTAGCTCTTGACCTACCTGCACTTTCTTACTTTTCAAGTATTCTTAGGAATTGCTAACAGTTCAATGAGCATTTTGTTCACTTTCTGATACAGGATGTGAAATCTCTCAAAGACCTATGGAAAACTACTTACACACAAGAACCTAAAGAAGAAAATGACTGGTGTAATTACACTCTTCCATCTAAACAAAATTTAAAAATAACAAGTTTCTGCTTCTTTTTAAAGTAATTCTACTTCATGTCAACAGATTTTTCTTTTTAGTAAGCATTAGGAATAACTTTTTTTTTAAACTGTATGAACTTTGGAATGGCCCCTAATATAGGCAAATTGATTAAGGACAGCTGTTTGAAAGAGGAAGGATGCAGAGTTCTTAACATTTGTTGTAAGTATTAATTTAGGGGCACTTACATTGTTTTTCAAGGCAATCATGTTTTTGAGAAAATTTAATTCAAACCCAATTAAAATAGACTACTTGCAACCATCCCTTCAGTCTACATACTGTTAAGGAATATAATAATTAATTTTTAATGGTTTTTTTTGTCTGCTGCTGCATAAAAAGACCCAAACAGGAGAAAAAAAATTGCTGCAACTGACACAAAGGAAAGCTGGAAAATGTTATTCTGACTAAATGATTCTTCACAAGGGTATTACTGCACGTTGAAGGAAAAAGACGGAAAAAAATCTGAAACAGAGCACAGTGCCTGTCAAGCTGTTAACTCATACCAGTTTATCTGCAAGTGTAACAGAAATATTTAGAAATTAAATAAAACCTTATGCTAACAGGTCAATTTTCCAGGTCTTAGGCATGAACTGGAAATGGAGAAAAGTGGCTGGATGGCTTGAAGCGACCAGCACTCCCTGAGCCCCGGTCTCCCCTTTCCTCTGGCTCGACGGGAAAGTCCCTGGGGCTGGGCTGAGGTTTTCAAAGACGCTAATAAACACCGTCACTTCTTTACACAAGTTATTCGGAGCGAGAGTTTGAAATCCTCCGGTGTCTCTGTAAATCGGGAGCCCCTTCCCGACGCTTCCCTGCAGCACAAATGCCATCCTACTGACGCTTTAATGCCACCAAGCTTCCCCGCTCGCCAGCAGGACCCTCTCCTTCAGGGAAGAGATGGCCGTGTGAGAGCCACGGCGGAAACACCGGCAGGACCCACGCCAAAAGTCATTCCCTCTCTCCTCGCTTGAACAAGGGGGGGGAAAAAAAAAACAAACAAAAAAACCCAAAAAAAAACCCCCCAAAAAAAAAAAAAAAAAAAAAAAAAAAACAACCAAAAGAAAGAGGAGAGGGAGAAACGGGCCTTTGCGATCGCAGCGGTCACATCCCCCCGTACCCACCCAGAAATGGAGGAGCGGGGCGGGAGGCAGCCCACCGCGGGGCCAGGGGAGCCGCGGGTATGTGCGAGCGGGACTGCGAGGGGAAGGGAAGGGGAAGGGAGGGAGGCAAAAAATCCATGAATGAATAAAGAGGGAGGAGCCTGGGAAAACCCCTCTGCAACGCCGCACCGAACAAAGCGCTGCACACATGCCGCGGGGGGGTGGGGGCGAAGGGGGAGAGAGGGACGGGGGGCGGCCGCGGCCCGGCACCCAGCGGGGACGGCGGCGGGGCCGAGAGGAGCCGGGCCGGGGCTCCGCGCCTCCCAGCGCCCCCGAAACCCCGGCTGCAGACCCGGGGCGGAGCGGGGGGGACGCCCGGACAAACCCACCGGGAGCCGGGGCGCACCGGCACCCCCGGGGGCAGCGCGGGCGCAGCCGGAGCGCGGAGTCCCCGCGCGTCCCGCAGGGGCCGCGGCGGAGCGCGGTGGGCTGAGGGGGAGATCGGGGCCTACGGTCCTCCCCGTCCCCGCCCGCCCGTCCCCCCCGCCGCCGGCGGAGGACACATTGTGTTGTGGCTGCCGCAGCTCCGCGCCGAGGGGGGCGGCGGGGGGCGGCCGTCCCGCCCCGCACCCTCGTCCCCGCAGCGCCTCCCGAGCCCCCTCCCGCCCCCCGCGGGGCCCGCTGCAAACCTGGCGGAGGGGCCGGCGCGGCGGCTGATGGCGGCGGCAGCGGCGGGGAGCGCGGCGACCCCTGCGCGGCGGCGGCGGCGGCGGCGGCAGGAGGGAGAGGGAGGGAGGGAGGGAGAAAGAGCGGGGGGAGCGGGGGGGCCGGGAGCCTCCTTCACTTGACAACCTCAAACACAAACATGACCCAGCGCCGCCGCCACAGCCGCCACCGCGCCCGCACACACACGCACACACGGAGCCCGGCAGCGGCACCCACCCCTCCTCCATGCACCGTCCCCCCGGGCCGGCCAAGGCGCCGCCCCCCGGCACGGCCCCGCTCCGCAGCCCCCCGGCCCCCGGCCGCGCCCGCCCCCCGCGGCAGCAGACCCCTCCTCCGGGAGCCCCATCCCCCACGTCCCACTCGGGAGCCCCCATCGCGGCCCTGCCCCTCAGCCGTGGGGCGGTGGACGGGGGGGACACAATGCGGGGGAACGGGGGGCGGGGGAGTGGGAGCCTCCCCTGGCAGGCGGGAGAGGCGGGGCGGGCCCGGCGGGGGAGGGAGGGAGGGAGGGAGGGAGGGAGGACGGGCGGGCTCGGCGCATCCGCCGGGGTCCCCTCGGGGAGAGCCGCGTTCCCCGCCGGGCCCGCCCCGCCCCTCCCCCCGGCGCCCCGGTCACCGTCGGGGGGAGCGCGGGGGGGCGGGGGGTGTTTTACCTTCTCTCACTTTCTATTGCAGGAAGCGCGGCCGGAGCAGTGACGTCACCGGGTCTCCCGGTCCCGCCCCCTCCCCGGGTCGGGGGAGGGGTCACCGAGGGGGTTTCCTCGCGGCCCGGTGGGGGAGGCACGGCCGGGGGGCCGCCGCCGCTGCTGCCCCGCCGCCTCCTCCCTCTCCTTTCTCCGCCTCCTTCTCACCGGCGGGACTGCCCGGGCGCCGCCGCCCCGGCCCCTGCTCCTGCCCCGAGGCAGGGGGGTACCTCGCCGCCGGGCTCCCGGGGGTCTCCTCAGGGGGGGTCCCCGCTCGGCACGGCGCGAGGCAGCGCCTCCCCCCGACGGCCGAAGCCGCCGCCGCCGCCGCTCGGGGCGCTGCGCGGTGCGCGTCGCGCTCCCCCCTGGCAGGGCCCGGCCCCCGGGGCACCGGCACGGCCGGGCGCGCACACACACACACGGACGGACACGCAGAGAGACGGGGCTGACGCGGAGATCCCGGAGGTTCCTCCCTGCCGCCCGCCCGGACGGGCTTCCCCGCGCCCCCCGCCCGCCCAGCCCGCCGCGCCCCGGCGCCGCCGGGGAAACTCACCGCCGCGCCGCGCATCCCGCCGCGGCTACAACTTTCCATCCCGGGCGGCAGCCGGCGGCGGCAGCGAGCCCCTCCGCCGCTGGAAGTGGGCGGGGGAGGAAATACGAGGAGGAGGCGCGTCGTGCTCTCCGCCGCGGCGCCCCTTTTTTGGCCCGGGACGCGGGTTTTGCCGGTGGGGGCTGTGCTGCCGCGGTTGGTTTCCTGCATCAGCTGCGGGGGGTGTGTGTGCACAGCACACACGTGTGTCTGTGTGTGTGTGCGCTCTCCGTGCCGGGTCACCCTGCCCGGCCGAGGGCTGCCCTCCCTTCTCCCACACCAGTGGCAAGCGAGCGCTGGGCCGCCTTCCAAAAGGCGAGGGGGCCCGGGCTGGGCTTTGGGTACTGAGGAGGGGAATTCGGCATTTCTTTTTTTTTTTTTTTTTTTCTTTTTTCTTTTTTTTTTTTTTTTTTTTTGGTCACCCAAACTCCCCGACAAAGCAGTGTTGGCAGCTTTTCATTGCCACTCGGGTTTTCAATCGGGTTTTGCTTTTGAAGCCAGTATGTGATGTCTTTAGCAAACAAACCCAAACTTGCATCACCTCCGTGTTCTCCCTCCTCCCGTGCCTGCACTCCCCTGGCAGTCTGTGTGCTTAGCTGTGAGCACCTTAGCGCTGCTATGTTGTTCCCTTTGGAGTTCAGCGTCCAGACCAGATCCTGCCTTAAGCGAACAGGACCACCATTCTCAGAGTTTTCAAGGTTTTTGCAGAGAGTTCTTTCAACCTACATTTAATCATGTTTGTAAGATAGATGAGTGTTTAAATCCCCATTTCACAGGGGAGAAACCAAGGCAGCAAGATGTAGAGTAGCTCGCTGCATAGCTGTGGACTGACATGACGCCACTTCTACCTGAGCTTTTGGCCACAGGCGCTGTCTCTGGGCTATTTTTCCTCTTGAGTTCACTTAAATTATACCTTGAAAACACTTCCAGCTTACAGTGGTGGCAGGTTCTCTGCTGTGGGTAACCTGTCCTATGTCCTGCCCAGAGGCAACACGGGAGGCAAATGTAAGTGAAATCCCTGGCTAGTTTGCAACTGGTGGTTAGGGCAAGTGATAGTATTCATTGCTGAACTGGAGATTCGTGGAAAAATCAGACCCTCAAAGAGTGTCTTCAGGAGAAATGTGTCCTGCTGCTCCTATTGGACAAGCAAATGATGATTCTTTATTGTTAGAGACAGTGCTTGTCTTCTCCCTTGTCTGTCCTCACCTCCCCCACCTTGTTCTTCCTTTGTCTGGCTTTTAGACTTGGGACTCTGACTTGCTAAAGAGAAGAGTTGCTGTTTTCCTAAACACATCAGCATGAATATGATCCTAGAGGTGCCATAAGCTTACATTAGTGTACCAAGTCTGAGCAGTCACAAACCCAGGACCATGCAACCTCTGAAGCTAGGTTTGAACCTCTACTTGTTCTGCTCAGCTGTCCCTTAAAGTCTGTCCTGCAGGCCTCTGGGACACATAGCATCTAGATCCTTCTTTGCTACTCATTTTCTGAAAGCCTCAGATTGTGATCACCAGAGTCATCGGGGAGAAAGAGTCAGATAGGGGCCCTTCCTCACAAGATGCCTGTTGCCGTCACTAGGAGCGTGGTGTCCCGGGTCGAGCACGGCTCAGTGGCGGCGGCCCTGCCACACGGACCGAGGCGCACGCAGACACCAATGTGGCGGATGGTGAAATGGCCCTTGATTAAGGGTCGAACAGGGTAACTTACAACAGGGGGTAATGGTAAAAGGAGAGGGGTTAGGCGTAATATCATGAGATGCCCAAGATAACACGATAACTTGAGCCCCACACATTTCCCCCCCCTTTCATGACCTATTAAAAACATAGAAAATGCTAAGGTTTAAGCTGCCTAGTGGGACAGTAACAAACTTGTAACTGTAACAAAACAAACAACTGTAACAAACTTGTAGCAAACTTATGACCATAGATATTTAACAAATGAAAAGTTAAACAATGAAACACAAACGAAAAGCTAACTATCTCTAACTGGTTTTCTAAAAAAAACAACACGAACTTATTTAAAATACAGGGCGATCAGCCATGGGCCTGATTGAACCATGACTTCGGGCATTCTTGCAGGACTTCCTCAGCTTATCTGTTGACATCGCAGTGCCAAATTGTCCTCCCAGAATCTGCAATCTGTTTGACTTTAAAACCAGGACGTTTTGGAGAGCCCATGTCTGGACTCATGTTCTCCCCAAAACACCTTTTGGCACAGGAAAGATTCTGGGTTGATTGGTATTCCATCCAAGTAGAGTCAGAACTTGGCCAAAGCTCCAACCCCACTTGACGGATACCACCTAGGACAAGAGCTGAGCTCTTTTTTTCTTTCCCCCAGTTCTTCTTTGCGCCGGCCTCTCACTGGGTTTTTTCACGACCCCGATGTAGTCTGCCAGCGGGCTGCCTGATGACTCGGAACAGCCTTCTGGGAGCGGGGTACACGGGCCGTGGGGGTGTCTGAGGGTCCAGTCCTGCAAAACTAACTTTTCAGATTTTCATTAGTCTTTATGGCTGCATACCCTCGCCCTGTGAGTACCAGCCCTACAACCCATTTCCCACTCTCCTAACTCATTCCCAATCATGACCTGTGGGCCTTCCCCTAGTGTCTGGGTGGCCCAGAGTCACGATGTTAAGGTGTCCTTCTGGCCAGAAAGATCCATTCACTGTATAGTTTGCTAAACAGTAGGCTGCTGCAGCAATTTGTGAAGGAAGGTACTTCAGAAGAGGATCAACTTGGAGACTCAGCTCTGCAAGATACCTTGCAAGGTTCTCTGTCCTCATGCAGATTCCACATCTCTGAATGTACTGAAGGAGGAACTGGTTGACAGTTGGGGCTGTTAGGCCAAAACCCAGCATTTTGAGAAGCAAGTGTTCCATTCTTAGCAGCTGCTTCTTTGTGTAGGTATCATCTGTTTTACAGACAAATTCATCCGCATCTGGTGGGTAGATCTCTACATACATCGCAGCCAGAAGAACTGCTGCTGTTCCCACAAGATGTAACTTCCCTCTGAGAGCAGACATGCAGGAAAGAAACCTGTCCAGGAAGTTCACTGCCAAGTAGAAAGTCTCTGTCCGAAGTTTATACTCTTCCCCTACTTCTGTCAGTCAGTCTACCAGGGTAGCATGCATTCCTGTTGTGACATCTGGATGCTTCTTCATGTAGTAGGGCTTGGGCCTAAATCTCACTTCTGCCTCTTGGAGGTACTGATGAATGTCTTCTGCATACTCTCCCACAGTCAGAGTTACAACATCTTCCACTACCATAGGAGAGCCTGAACTCAGATCCAGCAGCTGATGAATACTGGATGTCATTGCACTGGTATCCAGTTCACAGTGGCTTAATTCCAGCTCTTCAGACACTTGTAGTTTTCTTTATCTTCTGAATCATCTATGTAGACAGCAAAACCTTGCTTTGATGCAGCCCTGATGATGTAGCTGGGCACTTCATCTTTTCTAGATAAGGTTATGGTGTTTTCAAAGCCAGAGTAGTGCTTGATAACAGAAAGCGATATCTTGAGCCCACAGATGCCTTAGGAAGAAGGAGCCATCCCAGCTGCTGCTGGGGCCAAAGGCAGTTCTAGGTCACTCATCTTTTCACAAGGACCTGAGTAAGTTCAAAATAGATGCTCCAGCCTGCAAATTGAAATGAGACCATAGCAAACCCCCTGCAGCCTGCAGGAAAAGTTTCTTCTGCTAGTAGTCAAACTTCCACCCACCCATCAGTGAAAATCCAGCCCTCTCACCACACCGATGTGCACAGGAATATAATAAGTGCCCTTCCTCAGTTGTGCAGACAAGCACAACTGTCTTAACAAGAACGACTCAATGAGGTGTCAAAGAGGAGACAGGTCCTCAGGGGTGTGTATCATACGGTGGCAGCTGATCCTCCCTTGAACATAAAACCAGTCATCCCAAAGTCAGTCTGGGTCAGAGGACAAAACCAAGAACTGAAAACCTGCCCCCTTGGGGTTATTTCCTGGGCCATATGAAAAAGCAGCCAAAGAGGCAGCTGTGAGCTGGGGACTCTCCTCAGCCTGTTCCCCTCCAGCGAGCACAGCTAAGGGCCAAAGGGCTGCATTGAGCACAGTTCAATGCCGTTCCAGCAGGCTGCCCCCTGGCCAGGTAAAAAATGCAATCCTAAGGGCTTTGAAAAGGCAGCTTACCAAGCTGTTTATCCCAGGCAGACCACTTCATCTTTTTTTGTCTGTTTTTCCATCAGTAAAAAGGAAGTGCTTACCCACTCAGTAAAGTACTTTGGGAAAAATACTGTGGATGATTGCTAATAGGAGGCACAGAGTAATCTTCTCAAACCTGTAAATGAGGGAAATTCTTTAAAACTTTTCAGTGAGATTTAAAACACCACATCATATGCACATAGGAAAGAAAGAAAAACCCACACCACCTTCACTGCAGAATTTAGATACTTTTAAAATTTCACCTAAAAGGAGTCCTGCAGGATGTAGATCCTCTTTAAATGACTATGTGTATAGCTGAACAGGGAAGATTATTGAGGTTTTCTTCTCTCTAAAACTCCGCTGTATTTTCAGGAGGACACCTATTTTTAAACATCCTCTAGTTTTACTCTTGAAACCTCGTTCAGAAACTGGTTTTCTGTAATGGCTCACAGGTATTTTATGTATAAATATATACACATACACACATTAGGCTCTCAAGAAACCACGATACATTAGGTAGTCTTGAATAATTCATTGTTAAGCACCCCATGATAAATCTCTAGTTGAACAGTATGTGATTTTGATAGAATTCTTGGGATAAATTGAATGTGAAGCACTGTGGTAAATTTAACTATGCTGAGCATCAAATGTGAAAACTTTACATTGTACATTACATCCTGACATGCAACTGAGAATCATTATTATTAAGGCTTCGGGGAATTTTCGAGGGAACTTCTGAAGTTCTGAAAAGAAAAGAACAAGACTGAGTGCTGTTCTCTATAGAAGTTGAAATTTTCTCAGTGAAGGGAAATTCCATAAGTAGTCTGTACTGAATTAACATAAAGGTTTCACTAAAAGAACTGCTGTCTATTAGCTTATGCTCTGAGGCTTCTCATTGAGCACTGCATATAAAAGTCAGAGGATCTTGGCTTACCTGGTACCAGCGGGTGCTTAGAGCTTTTCTAGCGCTTGCCACTCCTGCAGCAGGGCTGGAGAGATAGGGCAGCAACCGCTGATGCGAGGGAAGGTCAGGAGGTCATTTTCCCCTTTTCTGTAGCAGTAGCTGTCACCCCAGATACTCACAGCTCTCCCTTGTCAGCAGCAGCCAGACGCTTTCCTGGAGGTAGGCAAAGGCAACAGCACAGGGACCTGGTCATGCGCTGCTCCTCACAGCCTGCAGCTCCAAACAAGAAGCTGGTCTTTGTTGGGACATTTTGCATGGCAATATCCTTCATCTCCCCCCTTCTCAGGATGTCCTGAAGATAGGTTGCTTTTCATAAGTGGGCTCAGTTCTTTCTGATTTGGAGAAACTGGCATTGATTAATGCAAACTGTTCCATCAAAGAATTTTGGCATAAGCTTCCTTTTTATTTATGCATATACACTGCAGCTCTGTGTGGTGGTACCTGGTACCTGGTAGTCCTGTGGCCAGGAAAAGGTACAAATTTGTCCAGCTTCAGGTTAATCACGTGATATAGGGCACAGTTCACTGACAGAGCTTCACCTTTTTTCCAGGTATTATTAACCAAACATTTCAATGAACTTCAACATCACTGATACCATACCTACTTATTTATATCATGTTCATCTTAATGATATCAGAGCATCTCAGACAAGAATACCTGTGTTTAAGAGGCCATGCTAAAATCTCTTTTGGTGACTTTTTGTCCTTTTCCCTCTTTGGAAGAGTCCCAGCTGCTGGGGTGCTTCCCCAGGGGTAATCACAAGACGGCTCATGGAGGCAGGGGAAGAAATCCTACTTTAACCCTACTTTTACCACCACCACCACAGCCTGACATCAGCCTTCTTTCCTCCCAGCGCATGAGGTCTCATGTGGTTGGTCACAGGACAGAGATCAGACGAGAGACCAGCCACAGAGCAAAGCAGCCAATGAGAAGAACACCTCCTGACAGAATCCCTGTGAGGTGTCTGTGGGTGCTGCAAGCCCTGGTGACACCAGTGCTGAGCCCACACCTCATGCAGCATCCTCCCTGCAGAGACACCTGCAGAGGCCGAGACAGGGAGTCACCCTCAGCACTTCCCAGGCTGGCCCCACTCCCTGTCTATGATGGCATGCCAAAGTCTAAGGAGGAAAATAAAAAATAATTAAAATTGTACTGGTTGAACCATGTTGCCTTGTTGTCCAAGAGGAAGCCCCAGTGACGGGCAGATGGTGTGGTCCTGCTGCTGACCTGCCCTTAGCAGGATAAGGAGCAGGCTGGACCACTGGCATGCTGTGAATGCCTCATACTCAGCACACCACACATCCAGCAGGTTTTTGTAGGATGTGACATTAAGCACTTCCAGGAGGGAGACAATTGCCACGCAGAATTATGAGCTCTGGAAAGGAGGACTTGGGAGAAGGCAAAGGCTCATCTGAAGTGCATGGTGTGATACCATTTGGGTTATATTAAAGGGCTGAGCCAGCACAGACTCCCAACCTCCTCCCAGAGATGGAGCTCACCCAAGGCCCTGAGCAGAGTCTTGTGTCCAAACATGAGGCAAGTTTGAGCTTGGCCAGTGCTCTGAAGTTAGTGTAGATGTACCCATGAAAAGCAAGTCCCAGAGCTTTTGGCTTCCCACTGAAAATTGCTTCCGTCTTTTCACAAAAAGCTGCTTCTCTATAGGTCAGCAAGATCTGCACTTTCACAGTCCTTTTACTCCCTTCCACGCTGGTATTTTTGCTTCTGAGTTAGACAGGTTTCTGAACTTTTTCATGAAGTTGCTCATATTTTCCACTGCATCTTCTTTTTACCTCACGCTACCAGTTCACTCTGATCTTTCTTTCTCAGTAGCTCTAGGTTCTGAACTGTTCATTTAAATATGGTGTGGCTTGCCAGCATTTTTTCCTAAGCCTTTTATTTTATCAGTTAAAGAAACAGGAGACACATGAGGCACTTAACACAAGTGCACCTTGCCAAGATGCCTTCAGTGGTATGCTTTCTCTTTAGGTTTGACCACAAACATTTTAACATATCTGAATGATTAAAAAGCATTCCAACCCATGCTTTCTATCCCAAGTATTTTTGCCATTCAGTGGCCCTCTAGTATTGTTTGCCACAGACATATGTGGGAGAGTTCTTTTAAATATCACTTTTTGAGCATGTTAAGTTAGCTTAGCACCCCAAAGGCTGCAGGGTTAAAAGAAAATAAGCAAAGCAGAGTTATTTTCTCTGGAAATGTTTTTCCTTGCCTCCTTCCCAGTATAGATATGAATAGAAGAAATCTACAAAGGAGAAAATAATCTCCATTCTATTGAAAATTCTCAAATATATTACAATTTATTTGATGACTGGAATGTTTATTTTGTAGGCATATCACTAGGTGCAGATCAACAACAAAGCTTCAAGTTCCTTTAGCCTTTATTCCTCAGAACTGTGAAGTGGCATTCAAATAGTACAGAGAATATTTGCAGTGGTGCATCACAAACCACACAGCTCACCTTTGTAAGCCATGCTCTATCATTTAAAGATGTTCAGTCATCCTTAAATCCAAATGGCTACAGCAATAATTAAACAAATGTCTTTGCTTTGAATTATTGTGGTTCTATGTAATTTCCCTGTTTATGGGGTCTCCTGAAAAATCATTTTCTCTAGTTGTGGCCAGTGATTTTATAAATCTTTTTAGTCTAAGGCTAACAAGGTCAAGCTCCAATGTTGAGGCGTGTAGAAAATTTTAAAAACACATTGTAGGAAACAAATGCAAGTTGAAAACACAGCACTTGCAATCTTGCAGCTGTCCCAAAATTTCCCAAGGCCAACACTGTAAAAGCCATGGATCTCATTTTCCAAAAGTCCTATCACAGCAGTATGACTGCATCCTTTACCCATTTTCACACACAGATAAACAATTACCCACATAGCATACAAGACAGAGGAAAGAAAGATAGATGAAGGAGAACTACAGTGATATGAATAAGAATCATGGGTCAAGGCTGGCTTCTCACTGCAGTAAGGACAGAAATAATTGGGGCTTGGTTTTTCAAGGATTAGCTGATGGCAGCTGATGGCTGCAGCACCCAGTCCTGTTTGCCCCTGACCCAAGCTGTTGCTCCAGTCTGGCTTGGCAGCCTCCACACTGACTTCTTCAGCTCCAGCTGCACATTGCACCCCTTGCAGAAAGTTGTGCCATGGCTTCATCGCATTCCAGTTGAAGCTCCTTTTCATCAAAAAAGAGTAAGACATTTCACAACTGACTCTATCTTCTGTTTAAACACTTGAAAGGCAACATCAAAACATGTTCTAGGGTGCAGCAGCAGGTCTCAAAGCTGTTTGTCCGTTGGCTTAAGAAGTGGTACAACAGAAAGAGCACACTATTTCCTTTGGAGGTGAATCATTCCCCAGCCCTGTCTTTATAGCAAGTGTTAAGGCCTTTTTGAAGTCACAAAAATGTGGTTTATATATTATTTTGACCAAACTGTGGAACAACCATTCTGGTGAATTAAATATGCGTACATTTGTGGAAAGTAGAATGTGACACTGATGCACTGTTAAGCTTGCAGATAAGCTCATGGAATCACAAGAAAAAGCAGAAGTTAAGACACTGAATACTCCACTGGCTTAAATTGTCAAAGTTCCTTCAAGATACTCAGATTATATTATTGCCATAGAAATGGCAATAATATATGCATGTTCTTATTATCAAGACAGCAGTGGAGCAGCCAGTCAGCCCATAAAACCCAAAAACGGTGTGCACTCACTTCTTAAAAATACTGGGTTTGTCTGCTTGTCCAGAAGAAATCCAGCATGGAGGCTAGGCCAGTTGAGATAAAGAAAACCAAGCCACATGAGGCAGATGCTGGACACAGATAGGAGACAAGCCTGTGAAGAACAGCTCAGCTCCCCAAAGGCTTCAGGCACCCGAGTGCAGTGAGGGGAAAGAGTACATAGCACAGCTGTGTCTCTCTATGGAGAGGCATTTCCTTTGTGGAGTAATTTTTCCTGTACCTATCTTCAGGAAAGATTTTGTGTGTCTGTTAATTCCCATGAATGCACTCTCAGAAAACCAGAGCATGTGCTAAAGGGCTTCTTGTATCAAATTTTACAGGCATCATTTGACCATGTGTATTATCCCCTTGGCTTAGTGGGACCATGCATTCCTGGAGTCCCTGATGATCTTACTGTAGCCTCCACAGTAAACTCAAATGAAAAAGAAAAGTGAATTTTACTAAATGAAGAAATTTCAAAATTGAAACATTACTGAACACCTCCTCCCCCATCTAAGGCTCCATTTTGGGGTATCTGATCCTGTGAACAGCTTGCACAACAAGGCACCGAGGTCAACGGGGCTAACAAACCACAGGTTGTGCTTTCTGTTGAGTCAGAGGCTTTGCTGGCAAACATTCAAAGCCAATTCTGCAATGATCCACCATGCATGTTCTTATTATCAAGAGAGTAGTGCCATTCTGGTGTAAGGTTTTAGAGATCTTTCTCTGGTAAAAAATCATATCTGTGCATTACTTTTTGTTGTCTCTTAAACAAAAATACACAAAGCTGTAAAAACACTTCTAATTATGTTTAAAAACCAATCACATTAAAACCAAAGCTGATGCCAAGAACATATTATTCACACAAACCAAGAGATACAGAAATACTTCACTCCACTGCTATGGACTGCAGGATAAAGTAAACAGGATAATTCAGTCTGGTTTATGGAGGCCGAAGTCATGGCACCTACCTTTGTATCTCCTCTTTTTGCCCCACAGGCTGCATATAAATTTTCTTTTTAATATACTCTTTCCACTTACACATTCTTTTTAACTACTTCCCCATTCCCTACTCCCATTCCCAGGGCCTGTCTTCCTGCTGTGTTTTGTCTCTTTATCTAGTTGTTCTCCACACTACTTCTCTCCCAGTTTCAAAGCACCTTTTTCCTACCCAGACTGTGTGAGAAGACACAGTGTTCCATCTTTTTTTTTCCCAATCTGGATGTATCTTGAGAAGTTGCAGGTTAGGAAAAGAAGGATTGAAGCTTCCTTCACTCATTTCTCTATCATCCTCCCTCTGGGCTGACCATTTGGTGGATACCTGTTAAGCATCTCCCAGCGGAAGCACAGAGAAGACATGGAAATACAAAGAGCGGCTTCTTGTTTTCAAATTTGGGACCTGCTGCCCAGCTCTGTTACTACTGAGGCCAAAAACATTCCTTGATATTGTGGAGTTGGTTGGATGCAGTGACAAAAAGGGATCAAAAGGTGATTCTGGAAGCTTACTGCAGAATCCCAGTCCCCTTGCCCTCTAAAACACAAGTGGATCAGTGTGAGAGATAAGAAGTACCGAGTGCGACCTGAACACTGAGCTCCGGAAATACAAGAGGCGTGCCAGTGCACATTTCTTACCTAGACAAGCAAGGCTTTGCAGTGAAGTGAAACATTGAATAGAGGATTATCTATATTTGTGGGCAAAGTCCTCTAGCTAAATCTGAACCACAGATCTTCACATCGGAAAATAAAACCATTATCTAGATTTTCCTCCTGTGGTGCACATAATATAGCAATGCTGCCAGAGACTTCTATTCCATATCGCTGCCTTCTGCTGCTGCTTTCCTGCTTCCAGGGGAAGAGTAGACAGTTAACAACAGCTTCTTCCTCCCTAAGCAAAAAGATGGCTTCAGTTACAGCACTTCTGTAGAGTGGGTAGGAGCCACCACCTTCTGTCAGTGTGACACACACTACCTCACCTCTGTGCACTCACACACACACTTGACAAAAGCACAAGAGAGAGCAGCAAATCCAGGTCTTTTCTCCAAGAGATGGCAAGCCAGGAACTGAGCTGACCCCATAGCCTGCCCCTCAGCCTCAAGTGACCCAAGCAGGATGGGCTCAGAGATAGCAACCAAGAGTCCAGACCATAAGGGAAAAGCATGCTGACAAGGAGATCCAAGATCAAACCAGGAGGGCAGAATTAGGAAGCCAGTTCATAAGTCAGGTCCAGTGATAGTAGGGCCATGATGATGAGACAGTGCCCAGTTTAGGCTGGGAAACCAGTCCAGACAATGAGTTCCAGAGAAAAGGTGTCCATAGCAAGCCCTAGACAGGCTGAGCTGGAGACCAAAATACTCCCCAACAGCTCAAGCAGAGGCTGACAGTCCCCAGCTGAACTAAAAAGGGGCTCTGCTCCCTTTCAAGGTGGCTGGGTAGAGGTCCCAGATGGGGCTGGCCAGGTTTATTGAGAACTGTTAAGCGTTCTCAGGACCCTGATGGAGAGAATGAGCAAAAGAAACTGCAAAATATACATGTGTGTGTATACACACACACACACACACACACACACATATATATATACACAATCTACATGTCACTATGTTAATTCTCTCTTTCTTAAGCCCCCCTCTCCATTTCCAAACATCTGGCTTATGATTTTAGAGCCTCTAAGTCTTGGAATAGACCTTAACTCTAAAAATCTATCTGATGTCACAAAGCAAGCAAAAGATTAGGAAGTTAAAGAAGGACACAGCTGCAATAAAGGGATTGCAAGTACTTTAAGGCAAAAGTTTCAAGCTCCAGATAATATGGCCTGCATTCCAATTTGCATCAGGGCTACTTTAAAATCTATTCAAGGACTTCCTAGTTTGCTTGTCTACAAATCAGTATAAATCTGGAAAGAATTGTTCTGCACTTCCAACATCCTTCCACATGCTTGCTTTCTTTTTTTTTTTTTAATTTGCATTACTGCTTTGTACTTCTACCACTGCCTGTTGTGCTCACTTTTAGATTGTTTTCCCCAAATTGATTCTCCCTTTGATCTTTCCATTCCAGAAGGATAACTTTTCCAAGACCCTCTCTGTTTTTATGGTCTTTAGTGGCACCTGTACTCCTTCCTAAGTTAAAAATCAACTGAAAAATTAGTGCTGCTTGTCTTCTCCCTGTTCTCTAATAGATACTAGTGAGTATCTGGCACATCAGTCAGGTTATTCCAAGCAGTGTGCAGACAGACTGAAATGCAAACACACACAGGGCTGGGCTTGCAAGTGCTGGATTTCCTGGAACAAGATTATATTCTAATTATCCTGCAGTAAGACATTTCAGGGCTGTTGAAAAAAAGTGTACAAAATATGAAACAACGATTCTTATTAATATCTTACTTTACCTCATGTCTCCGCTTAATTTGGTTTTCTCTGTGTTTACAGTCTGATTTTATGTGATAATTATTCCTGGCCAAATTATCTGAAACAATTTTTAAAACATTTAGTTTTGCAAATGTTCCCATACAAAATGCAAATCCCTTAATAGAGTTCAGTTATTATGTTTATTCTTCCCTCTTCATTACAAGTTTGTGTAATTGGGTTTTAATTTAGTTTATGCTGGAATTTAATATTTAAAATCCTGTCCATGTGCTACCATTACCTCAAATGGACCATGTTGAAGTCAGATGGATTTCCAGGCTGTGGATAGATGTCTTCTTCTTTCGTTACTTTTTCAGCTGTGATTGTGTGTGTCAGAGTCCCACTTGAAGTTCACAGCTCCTTCTCTGCCAGCAGAAGGGGTTGTGTGGACACTCCTTGAGCTGTTCCACTGCACATGGGCTAGTTCAGACTGCCTTCCTCAGTGGTTTGAGATAACTGAGTTCATTCTGTAAAGGAGCAAATGGTGTATGTAAACACATTTCCACCTGCTGGCTGATCAGTGGGAATGGAGACCTCTGTGCTTGAACAGTCACCAGTACCTCTCAGAGGCACTATCTTCAACCAGCAGAGACAGCCTCACAGTAAACATGTGCTTATGACCTGGCTTAGCTAAAACCTGGAAAACAAGAATGCTGCAAAAGCTGCATTGCCTTTGGAAAGAGATGTGGGATGACCAAGAACAGTGCATGGTACTGCAGTGCAGTGCAGTGCAGGACACCACGAGCGACTGCACTGGCCATTTCCCACTGGGTTGATTCTGGAAAATGCAGGTGTGGAGCCAGCATACAGCAAACCCTCCCAGATTGCACAGATGACTCAACAGAATGTCAAAACCATCTCTATGGAAGAGTTATTCAAGGATGATTCATGACCACCGTCAGAGGGAGATTATCCAGGGAGAGGACAAGGACAGTTTCAGCTTCTCAAATTGCTTCAGAGAAAATGCATCTGATTCACACTAAACTCTGGCCACCACAAGTGCCCACCATGCCCTGATCTTTAGAGACTGGCAGCTGCTTAGCACATGCTAATGGAGGAGGTCTGAAATATTTTAGGAACTACAGAGCAGCCCATAAGGCTTGAACCAACAATTTTACACAAAGATTTGGGCAGGGACTGCAGCTACCTGCATCCAGGAACACTCTCACGTGCTGGAGAGATGCAGTGAGGCCTCTTCTCACTTAATGAGCGTGTTCTTATCAGAAGAGAAGCCTCACATCTGAGAAAGCAAAGATGAGGACAGTGAAAAGAGAAAACCAAACTTGATAGAAAGAGCATTGCACTTGCACATTTGAGTCCAGGCAGCTTCTTGCACCCTTTTCCATCTCTGTAATTATGGAGGGGCTGCCAGGATCCAGCCTTCAATAAAAGGCATCTGTTCCTGAAGTGAAAACCAGCACTTAGTTGCTAACAGCACACAGTAACTCTACACATCAGTGCAGAGCAGGAAATGAAAAATGCCTTTTCTAACTATGTTATAATGGCAATTTTAGGTAGATGGAACATTAGCAGCAGATGCCAAGCTGGAAGCTGGCCACACCATTGGCTTTTCAGCAGCAGCTTTGGTCTTTGGAAGCTTTTCACAAGCTGACAATGCTTCAGAAGAGTCTACTTTTGTCTGGATTACAAAAATCAATTGCATCACTTGTACATAGCATGAATGGTTACCATGTGGACAGCCTCTTCAACCAACTGGCATTTATTCTAGGTTATCACATCAAGAGTGCCACGGGAAGCTTTCTCCACCATTGTAGTGCAGTTTGTCAGAAGACGATTTCCTTTTTTAAACTCAGTTTTTCTCATTCAAAGAAGAATAGATTATTTTTCTCCCAACAGGCAAAATTAGTTCCCTCAGGAAAGGTTTGTGTGGAAAAGTGGTGAAGTGTCTTTTAAGGCCTTTCAAGGCTTGTGCACAACACTCATGTCACTGTAGTGGTGCACCTCTTGTCTTTTAAATTTTTATAAAATGGGTCTTGAGCTCTAACTACCTTTCAATCTTTCTTTCAGTGCAGAAAACTGTACCAGGTGGTGGGAATGATAGTTCTGCCAATGTCAAGCCTCCTTGCCATTGGTAAATCCTTCTCAATCAAAACAGATGCATTTCATACATGAATATCACTCAAGGTACACCAGAGCGGAGGGGCAGGTTTCCCAGCTCAGCCCACGTATCTTCACTACAGTCTTTTGGAATAGCAGAGTCCTGAAACCAAAATGTCCTGAAACCATCTGGTTTCACTCTAGGGGAGTTGCCTAACTTGCTAATATGAAGTTAGCAGAGCACCTTATATATCCTTTTAACTTCTTGGAGGATGACATGAGAATTAAGACTCAGGCATCCTTACCACTAGTTGATGCTTGGTTGCTGCCCTCAGCCTATTTGCTTCTCTTTTCAAACTGCTTTTGGGACCACCAGTTGGCACAAATCAAAGAAACTTTCAGACTCCACCTTCAGTTAGGAAACTTGTTTTGTCCACTTATGGCCTAAGATTTAGGTTATGGGCATGGTTTAAAAAATATCTCCCTTTTCAACTCTCCCCACCACCATGCACCCCAGTTATGCCATGTATCTAATGCAGAGACTTGGGACACACTACTTAGCAGCTCTGTGGTGAATCAAACATGTTACACAATGATTTGACTAAAGGAATCATTCATTTTCAACTGAGACGCCGCTATGTCATGGATCTGCACAAAACACTTTCCAAATGATCTTTCATCCAGCAGTCCAGAGCAGCTGTTAATATTTAAGGAGCACCAGAAGTTAGTAAGTGTCTTTGAAATACCTACGGGATTTAAATGTTCTTTGTGAGGTCTACTTGATAGACTCATTGTAATTTTGACTGGGCCATAGGACTGATTCATCTGCCCCTTGAGTATTTCCTAGTGCACAGCAAAGGTAGCAAAAATATATTTCCATACATATGCATGGCACACATATACCTTATGTAACATGTATTTCCATGTGTACTGACATATAAAAATGTGCTCAGAATACATTTCACACTGTAAAGTTCACCACTTAGCAGTTGGGAAACACCATAAGAAATGTCACCTGTGCTGCATAGTTTAGTCCTGTGCAGTGAGTACTGCAGCCCAATATTGTGTTGTGCTCCTTTGCTGTGTGTGAAGGCCAACCCATGCTCTGTGTGTTCCTGAGGGTGGGACCCCAGTGAAACAGGATCAGATGTGTTTTGATCACAGCTCATCCCAAGAAAGAGTCACTGCCCTGGCGCTACCACCAGCTGCTCATCACCCCTTCTCTACCAGGGACATAATCACACTTTCTGATCTGCCAGCACAGCTCCATCTGTAGTCATTTCCTAACTCAAATTCTGTCAAATTATCCAGTTTTTTGGGGAGGCAGCACGGGGGTGTGTGTGCTTTTAAATGGCAGTCAAAGCAGTGCCCACGCTGAGGCAGATCATTTTTGCAAAGCCAAGGAACAGTGAGATGTGTTCTTCTACCAGCAGACCTGAGAGGTCAGCAACCCGTGAGACAGGATCTGCTGCAGCCAGAAAATTGTGTGTGATTGCACCATTAATGAGCTCCTGTTCAATATTCCTTTTTACCATCTTGCTCAAGGCATGGTACCAAACCTTAGTAATGGTGCCACTCAAACCCTGTGGTGGAGACAGAATTACTAATATCCATAACATCCGCCACTCTAATATCACAAATACCCATTTGTTCATTAATTTTAAATGCCCAGTTTGATTTTTTTTCTTTCAGAAGCTTTAGCATTATACAGCACTTTACTTGACAAGGGAACAACTTACGTCGACTTTTGCTGCAAACATAAGCAGCAGCACCTGAAATCTGGAATGCAGTACATAAGAAACACACTTGCTTAAATAAGCTGTCAAACTGTCAAAGCTTGATTAACATCTTTTAGGAATTAGAGCAGAACCAAGATACAGCTCTGACAATGTCTAGTCTCTATCCTGAGTTCTTTGTCTCATGCAATACCCAATTGACAATTTCTATATAGAGTAAGGAAGGGGACCCTGGGTGTGTCCCAGAGCAGATCCATCCTGTGTCTTCAGCAAAGAAGTGTCCTGAGGGGAAAAGTATGTATGATGATGCAGTTAAAATTATAGGTCTCAGGGCTGACAGCATTTTGCAGCCTTAATTATAGCATTGCCCAAAAAGTAAGGATTTGATATTTTTAAACATTAACAAGGAGAAAAAAAAGGCCATTATTTCCCAAGTTTATAAAAACACACTGAAAGCACAGAAATGTTCTTCGGTTTTCTCTCAGTTCCCCAGCACACAGGAGCTTTCATACTGTTCTTGAAGGCATCACCTACTTTAACTAAAGGACAATTTTCATGGCCTGGTGTATCTGACAGGCTCTCACCTGGCATGCCCATTTGTGTATGTGAGTGTGTACATCACAAACACACACACACTTTGCCAGTGGGTTTCAGTGCTATTTGCTGACTCTGTATGAACTAAAGAAATACATGCTGCAAGAGACACACAGAGTCATAGAATCACAGAATTGTTTGGTATGAAAGGACCGTACAGATTGTCTGGCTCCAACCCCATTGCTAAGGGCAGGGACACCTTTCACTGGACCAAGTTGATGAGAGCCCCATCCAGACTGGCCTTGAACGCTTGCAGGAATGCAGCAGCCACTACTTCTCTGGGCAGCCTGTTCCAGTGCCCCACCACCCTCACAGTCAAGAATTTTTCCCTAATATCAGATCTTTCAATCTGAATCCCTTCTCCCTTGTCCTGCCACTACATGCCCTTGTAAAAAGTCCCTCTCCATCTTTCTTGTATGTTCCCTTCAAGTACTGGAAGGCCACAATTAGGTCATCCTGAATTCTCTTTTCCAGGCTGAGTAAACACAACTCTTTCAACCTTTCCTCATAGAAGAGGTAATCCAGCACTCTAATCATCCTGCTGACCTCCTCTGGACTTGCTCCAGCAGATCCATGTCCTTCCTTTGCTAGGGGCCCCAGAGCTGGATGCCAGTGTTCCTAGTGGGGTCTCAGAGGAGCGAGCAGAGGAGCAGAATCCCCTCCCTTGCCCTGCTGGCCAGGCTGCTTTGGATGCAGCCCAGGACATACTTGGCTTTCTGGGCTGGAAGCACACATTGTTGGCTCATGTCCAGCCTCTCATCCACCTGCACCCCCAAGTCCTCTTCAGCAGGGCTGCTCTTGATCTGTTCATCCCCCAGCCTATCAGGGGTTGTCCCACTCCATATGCAGGACTCTGCTCTTTATCTTGTTAAACCTCATGAGATTTCCATGAGCCACTTCTTGAGCATGTCCAGGTCCCTCTGGAGGGCATCCCATCCTCCAGGTGTGTCAACTGCACCACTCAGCTTGGCGTCATTTGTAAATTGGCTGAGTATGCACTCAATCCCTTTGTCTGTGTCTTTAATGAAGTTATGAAATACCTCTGGTCCCACTACGGGCCCCTGAGGGACAGCATCTATCACTGATGTCCATTGAGACACACGCTCTTCTGCTTTTCCTTCCCGAGATTGACTGACTTTGTCGCACTCCCCTGTGATGTTTCTGCTTTGATTCTTTTCCTTTGGCTCTCCTCAGCCCTATCCAATTCCCCTTGTCAGCTGAATCCCTTCCTTCCTCCCCTCCTTCCTTCCTCCTCTGAGCTGTGAATACCCGTCTGAGGCTCTTTGCCAAACTGCACTTTACCCTACCTGAGTCTCTTCCTCCCCTCAGTCCTTCTGCTTCACAAGCATCCCCTTGCTCTACAGTCTTCCTGCCCCTGAAGAATGCTCTGCCTTTGCTGCCTTTCCCAGACAGTCCCAGCTCTACCCCAAAGCTTCCTCCTAAAAAGTTCCTCAGCCCACCAGGGTGACCCTGTAGACCCTTCATCCAGCTCCTGTCTTCTGCCTTTTCTTATCCTGACTACCTTTCCCTGTCCCATGGTCATTCTGATTTTCCAAACAGTCTTGCATTGTTGAACCATTCTGACTCTACTCTCTCAGCTCCCATACTCATCCTTCTTTTCCATTTCCTTATCAAGTTTGTCATCTTCCTTTTAGCTTCCTCTGTCTCATTATCACTTAAACCCTGGTTCCCAGACTCCTCTTCCACAACTTCTCCTCTCTCTTGGAGCTACCAACTGCTTGGCTGGTAGCATGTGGATGGATTATCAAAGATGGAAAGGGGACTCAATCTAGTTTTGTCCCTTCAACCCAAGGCCTGAGTTGGAGCTGCTGCTGGCTCTGTCCTTACAGACACCTTGACATGATCTCAGACACCTTAAGTACCTTAGCACATCAGCTGCACATATAAAATCTCTTGATTGCTTACAACTTGAGAGCTTAAGCTCCAGTCCTCAGGGAACGGCAGGCCAGACCTTGGGGTCAGAGACCTGGCACTTACACCACTATAAAAATAGCCAGGACTATCTTTATCCTTCTAATACATTACTATAAAATCTATATTGAGTATCAGGATCAGTTACCTGCCTGTACTTACATTAAACATTACAAAATATGTTTCAAAGGATGTACAATCTAATTAGACCAAAAAAAAAAAAAAAAACAAAAAAACACCCCAAGAAACTAACCAGGAAAAAACCCTCCAAACCTAGATGGAAGTGCTATTACCTTAGTATAATTTACTAGTTCTGGATATACTCTGGGAATGCTGATAGCTTGTTCTGCAAGGCCATTTATGCCATGCTTTGAAAATCCCCGAGGTTCCCTCCTGAGCAGGTGCCAAGGACCTGGAAGGACGCAATCATGAGCTCCTGCCAGAGAGCTCTCACACACTTCCATCATCTGGGATGGAACACACACTGCACTGATCCTCTGCATTCACATTCCCTTCACCGCTTCTGCTGAGCTAGCAGAACAATCCAGATAACTTCCCTTCCCAGCCAGTGAGGTATGTTCATGTTGACGGTGAGGCTCAGTACAGTGCAATGGGCCAAGGGAATAAGCTCTGCTGGTGTCTGTGGCCTTGTTCTTGGGAGCTGGCAGTCAGAAAAAGCAGCAGGAGCATGGGGACATGGGACACATGTGAGCAGCAGAGACTCTGTCTGGCAAGATGAAATGGGAAATTTCAGCTGATGTGGGCGAAGGTGGAAGCTATCTGCTGGGGACAAGGGCCAGGAGGAAAAGGGCTAAGAGGCTGGCTCCAAAAACCTTGGTAACCACTGGCCTAGAGACACTGGCAGCTTGCAGTAATAATGTATTCCATTACCTCATGATTTTATGCTTCAGATGCAGATTAATAGCACTCATTCAAAGAAAGAATGACATCATCTGCACAAAATCCTTTCCAGTGTCATACAGTATTCTCGCTCTCTGATTATTGCTGGTCTACTGGACTAGTGATGGTGTTTCAGATTTTGTTTTACAATTAAAAAATGTAAGTCCCTCAATCTTCTATTCAAGACTGTTTTGTAAGAATCCTCTTAATGGAGAAAGGGACATTATATCTAAATTATTTTTTCTGTCTCCTCCACCTCCTGATTCCTACAGCAAACTTTCTGCAGAGGTTTCATGTGTCTTCGCAAACTGAAAGGAGTTGTAGTGAGTGGGAGTCAGCTGTGTCACAAGTACCAACCAATAAGACAATAGGAAATGGCCTCAAGTTGTGTCAGAGGAGGTTTAGATTGGATATCAGGACCTTGCCCAGGGAAGTGGTTGAGTCACCATCCCTGGAGATATTTAAAAGAACTGTAGATGTGGCACTTGAGGGCATGGTTTAGAGGTGGACTCACTAGTGGTGGGTGAATGGTTGAGCTCAATGATCTTAAAGGTTTTTTCCAACGTAAATGATTCTATGATTCAGCCTTCATCCTAGCGGGGTCATCTGGGGGCAGTTTGCATACTTGTGGGATTTTTTTTTTTTGAGGAAAAACAGTCATTAGACTCCTACACACCATTCTGCGTAGGCAGCACAATCTAGCTCTGCAATTTTTTGATGCTGTTGCCTTATTAAAAATAAATAATCTCTAAAGATAACAGGGTAAAGGAAATAAGCCAGACAATATTCCTTTGGACAGAAAGTCTCTCATATGCCTATATAATACAACCTGATATCAAAGTGCTACTTGGAGTTCAGAGAAATATGGTTTTTCTTCAGCATTTTCACAAAGCTTCCATTAAACACCAATTGAGTTCACATGCATGTGGCAGAAGGAGAATATACCCAAGAGTGCATATAAAAAATAATTGAGTGAAACAAATTCTAAATACTTTACTGCTTTATTTGTCTATTCATTTTTCAATAAATTTCTAATCTGAAACCTACAATTAAGATGTTGTGCTATTGGAAACAATAGGCTGGGTTTACATATAGTTGTCAATTCCCACAGAAGGTGCTGGGAAACATTCTGTAAAACTCTGTCTACACTATACAAAAAGGAAATCACAGCTGCAGCTAAGCAAGCAACATAATAATAATTTCCCTGAAGTCATCTGCTTGAATTTTCAAATGAATTCACCATGAGCAGGCTTAAGTTCAAATAACATTCCTTTTCCAGCAGCTTTCTCTCAGTTCCATAGCCCAGACCCTTGCGGAAAGGATACTTCCAGGACCTTAGAGCTGGGAAGATTTTCTGTGTGTCTGATTATTGTTCCCTGCTGTGGCTTGCAGAACACACTGCATCTGAATTTGTATAAATAACAAAGCCCTGTCTTTAAAAGGAAGAGCCAAGGAAGGAAGGGGTAAGGTAATTCTTTCCATTAATTCCTCTAAAAAGATACTGTCTGTTCAGAAACACCTTGCTGCCAGCTTGAACTTTTCTTAACTAACTTAGTCTTTTCATGCCAGTGATCTTCCCACTGTTTATCCAATATTTATACACCACTCCCATAATCTCTCGCAGCATTGGTTTTGACAAGGTAAACAAGCTAAACTCTTCTGGTATTCTCTGGAAAGTTTCTAGATAGTCCAACATAGAAAGGTTCTAGATGGTCCAACAAACAAACAAACAAACAAACAAACCTCCCAACCTAAGCAAAACAAAAACAAACTAACCAACTGAACAAACAAAAAAAATCACAAAAGACCTCTATCCAGACTTACATATGGAGGTTTCCATCAAATGTCTGTCACCTTGCAAATATCATATAAAATCTCAGTACTGTTCTGTGTTGTTGCAAGAAAACAGACTGACCGAATGTTCCAGAGAGAGGGAAAGGGCTGTATTGTTTAAACCCCTGGCTGAACATCAACATAACCCAGTGCATCTTTGGCCTGTTTTTCAGAAATGTTAAACAGCATTGACCCTCCTTGACTTCAGGTGGAGTTGAAGATGCTCAGATAAGGCCTTAAAATCACAGTTTGGCTCTTGAGGTAGGTGTAGAATGAGTCTGTATTCACACAATAGTCTGATACAGCATCTCATGTCTCAGGTACATTTACAGCTGAGAATGGTGGCAAGCTCTCACATCCTTAGAAACCCTTTTTGCTCTTCCAATCGCTTCAACTTGGCCCTCTCATTCTCCAAGTGAATCAGAAGTGTTCAAACACTCTCTGAAGGAAGTGTTCTCTGCCCATTGGAGAAAGCTGACTCAATCACACTATATCCTCTGAAGAGGCTGATTACAGAAAATGTCCAGTTGTTGATGCTATGGGACCCTCTTGCTTTCAGAGATCTTTCCTGGGACTTGTGCTTGGGTAATGGATAGATGGATGAAATCTGCATACTGTAGGTGAAAGAGAGGTGAAGCTCTGTCTTTGGTAAGGGATTAGATGGGTCACTGGCACTTTCAACAGATTAAGACAGTGCAATAGATATGGTAAAGATATGCAATAGATATGTTTAAGAAAATAGTGCAAAGAAGCATCATTTTGACTGTTTTTTATTAATGTTGGAAGAAAAAAGGGGTTAGGGCTCACAAAAGGGAGAGGAAAGCTAGTGGTCCATGCTGTAGGATCAGGTCCAGCAATAAGAGGCTCTGCATTTCTGAGAGCAAGACCCCAGAAAGCTCTCACAAATGTTCAGCATGATTAGAAAACTGAGGCATAGTATGGCACACAGACATGTTATTGTTTTGCCTAGATCTGTATTTCTCTTGTGCTGCCTAAAATAGTGTTAGGGAGCTGTGAGGGGGAGGATTGGGATGTGGTTGGAAACCTCATGCAAATGCTGCAGTATTCACTTCAGCTATCATGTGTCCCCGAGGAGGTGGCCTGCCAGAATACCCACAGAGCTGGTGCTCTGGGAAAGAGTTGGATTAAGCCATCAGGGAGTCTCTGAGACCTGAGACCAGTCTCAGGGTCTGCATCAGCAGGAGCAAATCATTACACGGAGGTCGAGTTCACTCTGACTAAAGATCTGAGTTGGCACCAAAGGCAAATCAACAACAAAGCTTTTGCTCATAAACTTGGCACTCAGCTCTGAAAGTCCTGCTGAGTACCAAGGCTGACAGAATTCCAAGGTCCCAGTTCTCATAAGGGGATGCTCAGGGAGGGTCTGCACTTTGGGAATCCTTTGAGAAATCCAAAGTTGTGAAGCAAAAACATGCAGCAGACTGGACCAAGTCACACAAGGAGGAGGGAGGGAAGGGCTACAACACCAAGCTCTCCAGAGATCACCATGTAGAATGCTGGGAATGATGAATTGAATCTCCAATTTGCAGCCTTGCAGCTGCCTGGGAAAATGGGAGATGCTGTGATTTTCAGGCTCACTGGTCCCAGTCCTGCCAGTCACATGGAAAGCCCTCGGATGAGAAATTGAGGGTTTCCAGCACCCTCCCTTGTTCAGCAGCCTGCCAGAAATGCAGTGACCCAAGGGTTTTCCCTTTCATGGAAAAATGTTGAAATTTAGGTTTCCTTCCAATTTGAAACAAAACCAGATTTTGCAATATCAAAATCCTCCATAAAACAAAATGACTTTTCATAGCACAGCTTTACTGATTGATGCAGACTGCATGTAACTGAGAAAAGCCTGATAAGTGGGTGTTTCAATCAGAATTTCCTGGTCTGTCACTTCCAAGAAGACAATTCACTACAGAACTGTTGGCTGCAGTTTTGCAGGATGGTGGTGAGAAAACAGATTAGGGCACAGTATCGGTGCAATGTCACACGGTGTCTGGGTGCTGCTGCTGGTGTGACAGCTTCTCAGGAAAGGTCCATTCACATGCTGCACCTTCCCTTTTTGGTGCTGCTGACATGCCTAGACCGTGGTGAGAGTCTTTTCCTCATGGACACAGTCAGTTACCTGGCTCTCTTGGCTAAGAGGTGTTCACACTGCAGGTAGCAAAGCTACCAGCAATTGGGGTTGGCTGAGCTTACCAGTAAAAGTAACTGATTTAAGGTGAATAAACAGGAAAATAAACTGGGGATAGAGGAGCTCTGTAGATGAGGGAATGCTGCATCAGATGTTTTTGCAGAGAAATGACTTCTGTTTATCACCATTAAGCTCACACACATGGCTTCAGTTTTTACAGCAGTTGCCCAACTTACCTGCTGCGTATGGATGATAAGATACTCGACTGTGAGGAAGATTCAATTATTCTACTCCACAGTTAGTTTGGTAAATTCACTTGATAGCCTGGTCTGAGCGACACAGTGTTATTAATATCTGCAGGAGGCACAGGCGAATGCTGCAGAATAATATTTCTGAAACGAAATCTCTAAGACATGATTGAGACAATAAAACTTCTCCCTTGTACAAGATGATTACTTTAAACTCACTTCTCATTAAATATCAAAAAGCTGGTGCCACAAAGATGGGTTAAAAATACTTATTTTTACTATTTCTTTTACTGGAAGAAGATTAGAACAGAATAAGCATAGACTTTAAATGACGCTTATCAGAAAATACAGCTTACAAAACAAAGAAACAGACTTGCATGGCTTTTTTCATCTCTTCACCTCTGGAACAAATCCTGAGTTTAGCTGCATGTTATATGTTGTCCTTTCTGTTGTAGGTCTTGCTTTTTTGCTGGCTTTTTTCATGTTATTAATTTGTTTATCTCCAGTAGTTACAACAAAGTAGATAGACTTCTTCCCCCAAAGAAGAGCAGAAAGGGTCCCCCTTGAAGGAATTCTCCGCCTGAGGAAACTGAGGCACAACCTGTTCATTCAAGCTACCCAAACATAGGGAGCACAGATTTCCCATGGGTTTTATTTAAACTATTTAAATTGTTTAAATAATAAAATAAATTAATAACATTATTCTTCAGACACCCAATGGCAAGGTGTCCCAGATTGTCTAAAATCTGCCTGTCTGTAGGTGTTTATAAGTACAGCAGCCCTGTTCTCCATTCCCCCCCAAGTTCTGATTTTCTGGATGCAGTTTTACACTGAGAGCCCCAGCTCTGCAGCCCATCTTCACAGCAAGCACTTGCATTAGACCTGGGCCTCTCTACTGTGGCACCCAGCTTGCATCAGTATGGCCAAGGCAAGTGAAAATATGCTCCCAGCAAGGTTTTCTGCAGACAGAAAAGGAGAAATCTGTATTGAACAAAGTAAGCAAGAAAGTATGTTCACTACTTAAAAATCAATATTCTCTGGGAACTTCACCTCCTCCTTAAGGTATCTAATTACTTGTGAACCTCCATTCACAGTGACATGTAGTGTTGAATGGGGGAAAGCTAATGGGAACTGTTTGTCTTCCTTTATCCTGCAGAAATGTCAGGCTTAAGAATTGTATTTGTTGCAAGCACACTCTTTCCTTCGGGAAACATTACATATTTAATCCACTTAGTATCTTGCTATGAAGACAGGTGCTGTTTGGAGCAATATGTATCTTTTCAGTGCAGTCTGGGATCTCAGTTTATCAATAAATAAATTACAAAAAAAAAATCAAGAGAGTGTTCTCTTTGGCCAGGGTTGTAAGGCACACAAAATCCAGGCCTGGTTGTAGCACAACCTCCTCTTCTACTCTACCAGAATACACAACCATTGCAAAAAAAAAAAAAAAAAAAGAAAAGAAAGAAAAAAAAAAAGAAGCACAATTATTAACACAGTGAGCTTATTTGAAAAATATCTGAAAAGTTTCTAGGAGCATTTCCACTGACCTGCTCTTTCATACCAGACATCTTTTGTTCCCCTCCTCTTTAGGCTGCAAGCTGTCTGTGAGTACTTACATGTGAGCAATAGTTTACACTGGAACAGTAACATTTCTCTGGGGACTTTCAGGTGTACGCACAAGGTGCGGAGGTCTTTATTTTTGTCCAAAGATGAGCTCTTCCAGGACAGGCCAATTAGTTTCTTTAATCAAGGAGAAGGAAATGCAGCTACCCATTCTCTTTTAATTTTTTTCCCCTTTTCTATTATTTTGTTTCAAAATAACTTTACACTGAATGCTAGGCAAAATAAACATCTCCCATGGGATTTTAATGAATGAAAGAGTAAATTCCAGAACTTTACAAAACAGGTAAATAAACTGAGAATTCTCTCTGGTGTGCTGGCGGAAATGTGGAGTAGCCCAGATGAAATTATTGAAGCAATTACACACAAAGGAGTAAGTATGAATTAAAAATTCATTCACGGTGCCAGAAAGGATCAAAGAAGAGGAATGATCAGGTAGGAGTAATGATGATGGTACACAGACTTTGTCATAGTAGCATAAGAATGAAACACAGACAAAGGGAATCAGCCACCCTCACTCACACACAGGGCTGCTACAACACTGGAGAGTATGTTGTTACTTGGGTGAAATACTAGCATTGCCTTATGGGGTGTGCATGCCTGCAAAGTTCAAATATTCTGTGTGAGACCTATCTGGCCTGGAGGGAAATTCTTGCTGCCCCTATATTTAACTTGCATTACAGAAGGCCAATAAAATTCCCCTTGGAGTTAACTGTCTCAGTAACAAGCACCCAAAATTAGCAGGCAGCCCTTTTCTTTTTTTAAAGAGTCTAGAGCAATCCAAAGAAATTTTACTAGATTAAATAATGTTTACCCTATGCTAAAGTGGGATGCCTCTTGAGAGGAGCTTGGCTTGTGGTAGGGAAGGGGATGTGAAGGGCATCTGTACCTTCACAAGTGACCTCTCCCTCTGGATCAAGCAGTGTGGCCAGGCAAGGGCAGGTGCCATGCTGGCAGAGGTCTGGGACATGCTCCCAGCTGCATCACCTCCTGCAAGGTGGGAAAGGCGCTCCTGACTGTATCTTGTCTCTCTAGCAGCATCCCTGGACACCCTAACCCATCCAAGGATGGGCTGAATGGGGCAACCTTATCCAGTGGATGGTGCCCCTAGCCAAGGCAGGGGGTTTGAACTAGATGGTCTTTAATGTCCCCTCCAGCCCAAAGATTCTGTGATTCCATGAAGAGGCTTCGCACCAGGCGCATGCCAAGAGGCAGCTGTGCCTCGCTGGGGCAGGGTGAGGGGCAGAGATGTGCAGCAGCAGGAAGGTGTCAGCCACACTTGCAGGGCAACACCAGCAGCTAAATCTCAACACCAGCCTTGGGAGCAGAGCTGAAGCTTCCCCACTGCCACTTATGAGGGACAGACTGTAGCTCTTCCTCGTCACCTCTTCTTCTCCCTCCTTCAGAGGCAAGTGCTGTGCTCACCAATTCCTTTGGCAATTGTGGAGCTGTTGGAGGTGACAGTCCAGGAGAAGATGTCTTGTGCTCCCAACTTTTGCTGTGCTGCACCTCAGCTACACTGACACCACCAAACTACAAAACTGATGAAATGAGCAGGGACTTCTGGACATCATCCAGTCCAACCTCCCTTCTCAAAGTAGGGACAACTGTGAGAAGTTTTTGAGAGTCATTTTTAGTTGGGTTTGGAAGGATGGAGATTTCACAACCTTCCTGGACACCTATCCCACTTTTGGAGTGAAGGCTTAAACCTGTATTTTAGTGTGTGCCCACTCCCTCTTGTCCTGTCACTGTGCACCACTGAAAAGAGCCAATCACTTCACATGTTTCCTTCAGATATTTTTACACACAAGGCCCACCTCAAGCTTTCTTTTCTCTGCAGAAACAGTCTCATCTTTTTCAGGACAGAATACAGCTGCAGGGCATGGCCATACAACTGACCAGTCAACAGATTATAGACAACCATCCCTTTTTATACCTTTGTCCTGCTATTTTCCTACCTTTGTTCCTGCTAAAATCATCTAACTCCCTCCCTTGTACCACCTATCACATAACCTAACACACTAATATTGTTGTAGAAGGCTATCAGATTTACTGAGCACACTTTTGCCCTTCTGAAGTCCATGATGACTCCTAGTCACCTACTTGTTCTTCATATGCTTGGAAACTATCTTCTGGGGTTTCTGACAGGATGAGTTTTCCCGTCATCTTCCTGGGGATCTAAGTGAGGCTGACTGCCCTGTAGTTCCCCAGATCCTCCTTCCTGAAGACAGAAAGGGAATTTTATTTTTTCTTCCACTCCTAAAGTACCTCTCCCAAAAGTTAGGGCCTTTTAAAGGTTATCAGGAGCTGTCTCACAATTTGTCAGCCAGCTCCCTCAGTGCCTGTGAGGGCGCCCTGCCAGCTCCCATGGGCTCAAGCATGTCCAGTTTGTTTAAACACTGTAACCCTCTGGCACTGAGAGCACATCTCCCTTGCTCTGGGCTTTCCCTCTGGTCTCAGGGCCCCTGGATTGCTGAAGTCCAGTCTTACAGTAAAATCCAATGGGAAGAAGGCACTGACCTTTGCTATGCCCTTTGCCACCATGTCTCCTGCCCTTCTGCCCCATACAGCACCAAGCCCATATTTTCCCTAGTTTTCCTTTTCCTATGAATGTACCCAGGGAAGCTGTTCTTGTTAACCTTTACTGCCCCTTGAAGATTCAGCTCCAGTCATGCACTCTCAGTGTCTGTGTATTTCTCCTGAATCACCTGCATCTGCTCCCACTTTTTGCATATTTCCTTTTTGCATTTTAATTTGGTAAGGAGCTCCTTGTTCATCCATGCCAATCTCCTGTTACCTTTGCTTGATATCCTGCTCATTGGGATGGACCATTCTGGTGCTGGGATGGACCATTCTGGTGCTGGGAACAGATGACCTCTGAAAATCAATCAGCTCTCCTGGACCACTCTTCTCTCCAGGGGTGTTTCCTGTAGGATTCTTCCAAGCAGATCAAAGTCCAAAGCCTGCTCTCCTGAAGATCAGGGTTGTAAGGTTGCTTTGAGCCTTGTTTCCTCCCCTCAGGACCCTCAACTCCTGCATATCAAATGCTGAAGAGCAGACAAGCACCTTGTTCCCAGCTTGGGTTCTGGCATAAGACGCGTATGAAAAGCCAATTCTTCATGTGCTTGAACGAGGAAAAAGATTGAGTCTAAAAATAATAATAATAAAAATGATAGATCTTCCTTTGGAAATGTTGGCTGAAACATTTGTTGTTGTCTCTTTTTTTGTTCCCAAATGGCTTTTATGAGAATATTTCTTAGTGCTTTTACATAACATTTTATATTGTGTTAAATCACTGACCAGATTTCTTTGAAGAGAATTCTTGAGGGGCTTTTGCAATGCTAGGAAAAGAAGAAAAAAAGGAAAGCATATTCTTTTATTTCTTTCCAACTGGAAAAAGTCAACCCAAATCAACAGGGAAATGGTTTAATTTCAGGCTCCTAGAGAGATACTAGAAACACTGGCAAGGAGGAGAAAAATAATTTTAAAAGGTACAGCTGATACTTCATGCTCATTCTGAATGTTTTGCATTCTTTTCCTTGTCTACTAAAATGGTGTCAACAATTCTTTTATAGATGCAGATTTAAAATCTCCAGCTCAATCAGATCCATAGTCTTTGTTTGCAAAGAAGAAAAGGCCAGTGTTCCTGAGAGGCAACACAGCATGATGAATTCAGACTGCTACCACTGCCCTGCTTTTTGACAGACACAGCTGAACCAGGGAATTTTTTATTTCTTTTGATGAGTGTCAGAATAATCTCATTAAGGTTTTTCTACTCACTGTTTATGGTTTTTAAACTATATACATCTAATTGCAAGCTATTTAAACTGGACTTCAAATAAAATTTGTGCAAAATAATCTGATATTAGATAAAGAATGTACATCATAAATATGGCCACAAAAGTCTGTAAAAGTACACGAAGCAGTAAGTGTGGCTAAAAGGTTTACAGAGGTTGCTGGCAAACGTGGCAAGTTTTGGAATCTGTAAACACTGTGGAAGGAGGTTTCATTTCAAATAGTAAAACTTGCATGTTAACTATCACCGGGCAGATTTTCCATTCTGTCTTGTAGCCTTTGGGAGCAACAGTGTGGAAGATGGAAGAATACTATTGCCCTTTCCATGGGCGTGGACATTAAATCACCAATTTGTGTGTGGTGCTCATTTTGGCACCCCCAGGAAAACCATCTCTGTCTGCTCTGGCCTCTGACTGAACAATGACCATTTTTATTTCCTGCTTTCCAAGACTCCTGTGCAAATAATTTTCATTTTAAGACCAGAATGAAAATAATTTAAGAAAGACTTAGTACTCAATAACTTTACAGAAATTTATAGCTATTTTTTTTCTCAAGAAAGCTCAACAGCTTCTCTATGAGGGAATTACTGAGTGCCAAACTTTCTTCTGATCATTGCCTCAGTTTGGCATGTTCACTTGAATGTCTCACAAGCTGAGTACTGGTCCATAACAAACACTCTTGACTGGATTTCTAATTGAAACCATTAGCATTTTTTGAGTTCTGTAATAAAAAATTAAATATAATACAAATCAGGCTGAAAATTTGGGGGATTTTTGATATCTAAAAGTAACTCTTAAACTTGATAGAAAGAGTTGTTGTTATTCACTGTATAAGCCACTGGAGCACATTCCAGCACAGATAAACGAAATCTCTGCTGCATTAAACATAGATAGCAAAACAAAAAGAAGTCTGCTTACAAATCCAGGGAGACTTCTGTGCATAAAAGCAAAGCTGCTGAAGTTCTAGTAGGATTAAAAATTGGAAAAATATGCAATTACAACCTAGTATTTAATAAAAAACAATTTAAAATTATTCCACCCTTTTAAAATACTGGTGCCTATTAAAACACAGACATATTCATGTGGCTTTCAAATGCATTCCAGTAGAGTGTAAACTGACAAGTCACTGCATTTCATCACACAATAGTCAGAAGCAAAAAATGATGCCACATTCTAAGCACTCATTAAATGCAGAAATATGCACTGAGGATGTAAATGTTGTATAGATTCTCAGGGAAGTTTATAATTTATATTCAAAACTAAGATTCACTTAAATACCCAGCTTCAAATCTCCTTGGACAGCGTCTCTCCATAGATTTCTAAAAGTGTACATTTATGGAGTAAATAGAATACTTAATGGCTGCTAGCAGTATATCAGATTTGTTATGCTTATGGCAGCTGTGGTCATCAAATATTCATGCTGATGGTTCTTATGCAATGCTGACAGCTTTCTAACTTGTGAAATAAGTAATGGGTGAGTGGGAATTGATGAGATAAGTAGACTGCTTTATCTAAGAAGGGTGACCAAGCTTTTCCGTGGCAGAAAGAAGATTAAGAGTTGCATTCTCAGAGAAAGAGGAAAAATTTGAAGGTGTATTTCTTCAGATTACAAACCAGACACATCTCTTGATCTTGCCATATGTTTTCTTATTCTTCTCACTCTAACTGTCCTTTTCAGCCCCTGGGATTTATTTGTTGGTGTCAGGGTCAAGTAGTGGAAAAATGGCTCATGAGTTTTTGCTACCACACTGGCTGAGCTGAGATACTGGATTGTTTCAGTCAAGCTGGGGGAAGAATGATAACACATATATAAACCAGCCCCATATTTCTTACTTAGGCAGTTTGCCCTTGCTGCAGTGACGGCAAATAAAGGATTTTACCTCTTTAAGGAACAGAGGGGATGGTCCATTAGAGGTTTTGTTGTTGAGGTTTTTTGTTATTTTAATGGACTGCAGTCCTCGGTGTTGGTGCATCTTTATTACATTGTCTCACTACTGCTGCTAAACTGTGTACTTCAGTTTGATAATTTGGCCTAATTGCATTGGAAAAAAGCTTCAGGTTAACCAATTATCCTGTACCATAAGCCAAGATCAGATAATAGAAAATTTCAAGCATGGATGTTCTTCACTCTCTTAATAAATTTTTATTTTATATGATAGCCATTACTGTGCAGTAGTTACACATCCTTCATATTATCTGATCTCAGCATCCGGCCTTCAGGCTTCCAATTCCTGGGATATCTCTATTATAAGTTGAAGAAAGAAAAAGTATCTCCACAACAGTCTGGAGAAATAATTCAAGTCCAGTACATTTTATGATCAATGACAGTGACTTAATCACCAGTTATGGTTTTCTAGAATTAAACCACTAATATTATCTTTAATTCTTTTGGTATGAGTCTCCTTACCTATGAGACAACACTTGAAATAACTTTGGTTCTGTGTTTTTTGTTTGGTTCAACTTTGCTAGTTGCTTCAAGTGCTAAGTTTAAGAATTGCCATAAAAATAGTTCACAAAGTCCATGTACAGTGTGATGTGAGTTTAAGCAAAACTATATATGCAACTCAAAAGCCCGGTTTTCAACCACGAGATAAAATTTTGTTTCAGAACATATGCCAAATCCAATGCTCTTTCCAATAAAAAACATACTCCCTCATACTTACATCAAGCAGAATTGTATCTGCACCCTCAAAACCAGCTTTCCTCAAACAGTGATGCAAAGGCATCTGGGTAAGACCAACTTTCTATTGCAGACCTTGAAAGATAGGAACATTACTGAAAGGATAAAAGCCCTAAACCTTGGTGCTACTCTCAGATTTATCATAAAGTGTGAGCAACTTGAAACTGCGTCTTGCAAATTTGACTTGGGAGGTGTCTTGGAACAGACTGAGCAATGAAAATAAGGGGTATAGTCAGAATGTCTACTTTTTGTCTCATGGGGTTTTCTTCAAAGCATAAACTATGGTTTAGTGAGAATATGCAGTATTAAAAGTTTGCACCAAATTTCCTTTGCTGGAAGTTGTATTGCCATGATACAAGTATGGTATCTTGTGTGTCCTGTAACACATACAAGTAGGGTTACAGGACACACAAGAATTTTTGTAGTAGATAACTAAGGGATAACTAACTCTACCTGCTAGAGGAATTTCTTTCTAGTGTTCTAGTAGTCCGATGTTCCCTCACTTCCTGAAGAAGGACAAACTGTGTTCTTGCCCAAACTAAGCTGTTTTATTCTCCTCTCCCAGAAATCTTTCTGCTGTATCTTTTTAGGCAAGGGACAGCTCCAATTCAATTTTATGTCCCAGGTGAAGTCATATTCATCACTCACACTGCTCTAATATGACTTAAATTTTTAAAATTGTTCATTACTTACAAAAGGCTGTTACAAACATGTAAGACATAGGGAAAATGAAAATCACATTCATCTACTTCTCTATGTTCTCTTCCAAGTACGGCTTTGTCTAAAAAAAAAAAGATATTCCATCCATCTTTTGACATGTTCTAGGTTCTCTTGGGCTTCATTTCACCAAACACCAAACCCAGAGGAAGCTGCTGCCTCAACTCTGTTCTAATTTTCTGCAGCCTTTCTGTAAACATTCTCTCACTACAGTTCCATATTGCCCTTGTGCCTTTTCTGCCCCAGACCAGTTGAGGTTGGCAAGTGTAGATCAGCAAAGGTTCAAAAACAGAGGGCAAAAGAAAAATACACTGAAAAGCCTTGTTTTCAGGCTTTTCAGCCCAGTGGGGTTTTTTCTATGTTCTTTTCTCGGTCTGTAGGACCTAATTTTTTTTAATATTTCTTTGCTTTAATCTTATTTTTAAAATAATTCTTCTAAAATACTGTGTTTAATGGCCGGCAGTTCTGTTTGAAACCAGATTTATACTTTATCAGTGTACTATAACATACTTGAATAGACAATGACTACTATTTTTATTCCTTAAGACATCTTAGCATTCTCCATGAGCTCCTGTCTTCCACAGGGTAGACTAAGTCCACCTGCTGAACTGTATGCCCTTTCCTCTCCTCTTCTATTTGCAAAATCTATATGGATGGAAAGTTCAGCAGCTTCCAAATTAGCTTTTACAGTGGGAATTTGTATTGGCTAAAATTGGTTCCTGGTGAAACAACAGCTGGCCAGCACACATGCATCTTTTTCCAGTGAGGTTTCTGCTTTCTCCTTCAGGTGGTTTATGGGTTTTATATAATAACACATGTATGAAAATACTTGACTGGCAGTAAAACATGACGGAGAATTTATCAGTCTATTCCTGCACCTAATTCACAGGTCTGTAATTAGGGCTGTGAAAATGAGCAAAATCTTCTCACATAAGACTTTGCTTTTTATTCCTGTGCTTAGCCTAAAGGTATGGAAAAATATTTTGCATTGTCCAACACAATATTTTTATTTCTTTTCCTATAAATGCTCAGCATATTTGCACAAAATATACAGTTGTTTAACCAAAGTCTTCTGGAAATTCTGCAAACCCTTGTTAAGTCTGTAAATGTGAGTTATAATAAAGACAGGAAAATGCCTGTGATATAAGACAACACAAAAAAGGTACAGCAACTTTTGCAATATTAAAATTGATTCATTTCTCACCAAATTAACTCATTCAACTGAAATTAATAGAGTTACACAGCTATCCAAGTGGTGCTAGCAAGACGAGGATTCAAAACCCAACTGTTCCTCTACTTTCTCACAACGGAATGAATCAGAAGAACCCCACTGGAGCCAGAAAGCAAAACTAGAGAGGAGAAGCCATCCCATTAGGGGTGAAGAACAAGAAAAGAGCATGTGCATGGCCTCTAAGGCAATGACCACCTCCTCTTCCCCACACACATAGTGCCTTACACATAGCATCCCTCATGAAGAGTTTTGCAGGGCTGGTGGAACAGATGGGAATAGCAACAAGAAAGTGGCAGCAGCCTTTGGGACACGTTCCTGTGCAGAGCCATATAAGCCCCTAGCACTCAATGTTTAGATGGGTACCAACAATTTGCTGGCTCAGATCCTTAGTACAAAGCAGCTGGCAACCTTTGAGACTTGAAGGAAGCAAGGACAGCCAAACTAAAATAGCTTGGATACTCAGTGATGTGCAGTAATGCTTCCAATAAACAATTCAATTTGGCTAAGAGGAAAATGAATACTAATAAACCAGCTGAAGCACAATAATATAAATTATTTCTAAGATGCTGAGGAAAATCCAGGAGTGTTTTACTAGGAGAGACAGACCATGTGGATGGAAGGACTGTATTACATGCAGTGGCTTTGCTCTTCTGATGATGAATTACATCCATCCCATTCTTTCCTTCCTCTCTAACTCTGTTAGGACAATGATACTTCAACACAAGAAAATAAGCCTTTAATTAATAGTGTATGAAGGAATTAACTTATCTGCAGCACACTCAATCCCAGCATGATTTCTCAGTGTGATCATTCCCTATTCTTCTGTCTTCTACCTCTATATTCCTGTCTTCAGGAATATTCCTATTCTTCACTTTCAACTTTTGTGTTAATTTTTAAACATGACATAAAATAAATACTACTACAATATATCTGAGTGACAATTACACTACTTACTAGGTCAAGCTATTGTGGATGCTGAATGCCTTCTCTGTGTGAACACATCACAATTGTATTTCAGAGGTACAGATGATATTTTACCCTTCTTCCTTCCTCTCCCCTCCCATGGTTTACTGTTAAATTTTTTTCTCCTTTTTGCTGTTTTATATCCTGGCTGAGTATAATTTTTAGAAAATTTCTCTAAAAGTAAGATATTGAAAAGCCAGTTGCACACATGCCAGTTTCTAGCCAAGAATACAAGATAGATGACAACCATTGTATCACACATATTACCCATGCTTTCATATGGCTTCTAATAGATTAAGGAAAAATAAGGCAAATCTTAGATTTTCACTTATGACAGCTCTCTTTGGTAGAAATAGAACAAAGTTGAGGGAATCAATTATTGCAATGTATTGAGGTAAACGTATTTACCCGCTGTAGATATAAAATATTTAGCATTTCTATGTACTGACTCTGCAATGCACTGAGCATAAGGCCTCTGTAATCTCAAAGTTATGGAGATGCTCAGTCCTGAACCTACAGCTGGTTCTAAGGCAGTCAGAGAGTGAAACAGCCAGAGGAGAGGGACTGGGATGCAACCTGATCCCTCCAGTTTCTCCCTGGAGTTGGGCAGAGGGAGAGACATCACCAGACTCACACAGCAGTGACCAGCTTCCTCCCTGCTCTGCAGATGGGGAGCAAACTCTCTTCTGGGTAAGAGCAGGGAAAATGGCCACTTTTCCTACCCTTGCCACAAAACTGTCTCCCTGAAACAGCTGACAACCTGCCATTCCAGGGAAAAGAGTGAGACATCTGCCTGTAGAAATATCATCTTGAATTGTGAATTAATCAAGTCTCAGAAGTTGAGCTTAGGTGTTACAGGCTTCTCTGGGGAGCTCAAATTTACCTGAAAGAATTCAAAGAGTTTTAAACAAAATTATAGCTACAATTTAGCAAAGGAAACGTGTATAGTTCTGTTTCTTATCGCTGGAGTGCTGTAAAATTGAAGTGAATTTTCAATGTAATTCATTCAGAATGATTCTTGTTGAGTAATTATCTTCAATAAAGATCTGTCAATACAGTTTCAAGCTATTGTCATTTTATATCAAATATAAATTAGACAGTATAATGAATTCAGGTGCACCTAAACTCAATGTCAGATGAAATTCTTCTATGATAATCAAGTGAAATAATTGCTCTAAGGAGATAAAAACAAAACCATTTAATACAATATGAGTAAAACTCCTTCTTTCTGCATTAACATAGCATTGATGATTTTGCAAAATCATTTGGGGTGTACATTTCAGGAAAATTCTATCTAGCAAAGTTTTCAGGATTGTTTTTTGGAAATGAAGTGCCATTATATTGGCTGGTATAAAACAGCACATCTTTAAAAAAGATAAAATCATATCTATTTAAACTGGGTGAAGATTTGCCATACAAACACTGATTTAAGCCTGTCAAGGTGTTTAGATAGAGGCTGTGTAGCCAGAATCACTGAAAGGGTGTGCTGCCCAAGGGGCTAATTTAGCAATTCTAATATTTTCTGTCACACAGAGACAATTGTTTAAATACTTTTGGTTAGGGCATCACCAGCTGATGCATGGCCTGACACATCTGAGCAAGAAAGAGTGTCAGTTCAGCAGCAGGTCCATGACTGGACCTGGAAAACAAGACTGTGCTGGATCAGAGGTTAGGTCACAGCTCCCATCAAGACCAAGGGCAACTGAGTATCTTTTTCCAGCAAGAACATTTTTCTGACCTACTGCGTGGTTTATTGCAAGTGGACACAACGCAGCAGAAGCTCATTGTCCTCCATCCTGTCCTCTGAGGCCAGCAGTGGCACAGCCATCAGGCTGTTATTTTAATAACCTTCAAAGTATTAAAAGTAGTGAATATTTTTTAAGGAGGAAGAATCTGTGCTTTCAAGTCCATGCATTGTTATTGTGCTGTCTTTATTCTATCTCTAACTCTGAATGTTTCTCCAAGCCAGGCTGCCACAGATATTACTTATATTTTTCCTGCATAACCACAACAACTCAACACTTTTTGTTTCTGAATACAAAACTAAGCTAAAAACCACTGCTTTTATAAATCTATAGTTAATGAACAGAGAAAACCCAAAGATAGTCGGAGAAAAGGGGACACGTTTAAAGGCTCTTTCTTTACAAGCACAGCAGCAAATTGAAACATGGATGATCCAAAGCAGAAAAGCCAGCAGCATCAAGCAGTGCCACACCAGAGATCTGAAACCAGAATTCAGCTCTTGTAAAACAGATTAGAAGATACTGAGAGAGTCCTCTCCTGACTCTGAGTAGCAGGGAGTGGTGACAATGGGGTCCTGAAAGACAAATGGCTGCTGAAATGGCTCCTATTTTTTTTTTCAAGTTACTAATAACTTTTCTAAAATCCTCCACAAAACGTGGTCTTCTCCAGTGTCAGTGCAGCTTATGTGCATAAAATAAGACAATGCATATGAAAGGAGTGTCTGTCTAGTAAACACAGCTCATCTCTCCAAATGGATTTAATAACAAAGCATTTTTTAACAGAATTTTGAGTAGTCAAATCCATCCTAAATGGGAGACTGGTGCAGCAGGATGCTGAGAGCTCTCAACCTCCAACTACATCCGTGGGGATGTCCAGAGCCTTGTTGGGTCAGGTCTCTGCTCCACCTGCATTTGGGGATCATTGAGGAGGATGCCAACAAAACCCTTAAGCATTTTGTATGAGTCTGCACAAGCACATGCTGTTAGGTTAGCTCCTTCAAGTTTGCATCTGACATTAAGACTAAATTATGCTGCAATTTACAATTATTTCTCTTCCTGACTGTTTAAATCCATGCTTTCTGGTTGCTGTAAATCCCTGCTTTGCTTTGCAGTGCTCTTTAGCTTCGGTTGCTCTATCAGTGATAGACTTGTGCAGTAAATCAGCTCAGACAGAGGGACTGCAGAGTTACTCTTACATTTACCCTCTGCATGACCAGGGGCCAGCAGGAATCACATCCAAGCACCCAGTAAACCTGGTTACCCACAGTTCAAAGTAAGGCATGACCTGTAGTGCGCTATTTACTTGCACTTGTGCCACAATAAACTGTGTCCCAATGGAGAAAAAAGGAATCCCATTTGAGAAACACTGGAGCAAATACTGATTAAGCCCTGCTTTCTTGCCCACATTTGATATTTTAGAATAAGGTAGTTAGAATTGCTGTTTTGCTTCTTCTTTTACTTGCATTACTCATTACATTTTTCCTATGCCCAGACAGAGCAGTCTGGAAAGATTCATTTCTCTGAAACAGTTAAGTGACCATCTACATATATAAAAACACAGATTTATTTATGCTTTTGCAGACTACAATATAAGGCAGCGTTTTTATAATCACAGGAGAGTGAAACAATGGAATTCCATAAACTTTCAGCTGGGCACAAAGGGGGTTACACTCCATATTGCCTTTAACCTGCTTTTATGAAACAGAAATCTGCAGTTGTATTGGCATTCAATAGCACAAAGGTAGGTAGAATAAAAGCTCTCAAAATTATTTTCCCCAATGTAAATTTTGGAGCTGGCTGAACAGCATGGAAAAAAAAAAGGTAAAAAAGAATATATAACAAAATCTAGAGTACTTGCCCACTAATGTATAATCTAGTTAAAATGTTCTTAACTTTTGTGAAAGCAGAAGTGATCTAGTGAAAGAAATTATTACAATAAACAGAACTAGAGCAATTTGAAGCTAACTTGGGCGAAATCAGTACCACGGCCTGGGAGCAGTGTGTACATTTATAAGAGCACGTGCCACACACGCTGGACTCACAAATGAGCATCTGTCAGTTCTGGTGCTGAGCCACAGGGCTGAGCTTGGCCACACCAGCACTGTGGTCCCTCATGACATCTGTTCATCAGCAGACATCATCCCCTTCCAGCAAACACTGTCCTCTGTGCCACTCCTTCCCATCCCTCAAACACTGCACAGAAGGCAGGAGCACTGTTGTTCCCTGTTTGCATGGGGAATTGGAGCAGTTGGCCACTTTCTAGGCCACCCGCACTGTCCCTGGGGACATGAGGAAGCATCACCAAGGAGCCACAGCCACCAGCCTACGGGGTGACTGTGCAACCACTGGATTCTTTCTGCTTTCCCCCGAGAAGCCTGGATACTGGGACATTACTTGAAATACTGACTACAAGTCCATTTCTCTCCACAAAAACTGAATACACTTGCATAGTTACTCCTAGGCCAGCAAATAACTATCCTGTGTAGTGTGATGACTGCTCTGGCAGCTTGATAGGCAGAACCTGTTCCCTTTCTGATTATAATCTACCTCCATTTCTCCTGCCAAGCTGAGAATGGGGAAGGCATGTGAGCAGCTTGGATTTGGGTTGTTTTCTGATTGCAGAGAGGTTATTTAAGGGTTACACAGCCCTCCCTGGGCAGAGCTGGTGTCAGGGGCAGGCAGTCCTCAAGTCAGAAATCAGAGTCTTGCACTGCAGTTCTTGATTGCCTGCAGGGTGCTGCCCTGACCCAAGAAATCTTGGAAGCAGAGACCAGAAGCCAAATGTTATTGCCAGCTTCTCTGAAAAGAAACTGCCTCAGAGGTGACAATAAGGTTGTCTTCTGAACTTAGAGCAAAACTGACACATTTAGAGGATGAACACATGAGTCTCTTACACAGCACCCTTTGGCAATCCCCAAGCAATGATTTCACCTATGTATGCCCTCACCATCATGAGGGCATACTCCTTTTGCCCTCAAACTCAGGGTCAGACACGTGGAGCGGGAAGGATTGTGATCAATAACTGTCAGAGATGCATATCACCTTCAGGACCCTTTGGAACATCTAAGAACACAAAGAGTGCAGAGGCCACTGGCTGCCTATCTGAAATCTCCCAGCACTGGGCTCTGCCCCCATAGTACTGTCACACATCTTGCAGCTTGTGCTTGAACATGACAGAGAAGCCAAGAGCTTTAAATGGCAGCTGTTTTTTCTCCATGGAGCCCTTCCTGTGGGGCATCCCACTGGTACAAGGGTCACCAGCTCGGGTGTACTTTGCTGGGAGCCTCCCACGTGATGGCGGAGGACCCCAGGACTGAATTACAGTAAGGGCAAGATTAAGCATGCTGATTTTCATTACCAGAGAGTAGCTTCACTTTCCTGCCCCTACAACTTTTTTCACTTCTCATCTCTGTAGAAAGCTGTGCTCTGTCAGGCTGTACAAGCCCTTGACTTGCATTTTTCTGATGAGTGGCCTCAGCCACTAGATCATGTTCTCTGCAGGAGGAAATAATATATGCCACTGTAGCAGTGGTGTGTGCTGGGCAGAAACTGCTCAGAAGGGCTGAGCAGGTAAGAGCTCACACGTGTGCACAGACCTGCCAACGTGCTTAAAAATAAGGCAAACATAATGGGAGGCCTCTGTGCCCTGTTCACCGGATGGTCTCACACCTGCCAGTATCTTCTGCTGGTTTCACTGGGGTAGCCACAAAGCTTTCTTTTCCTCCCCCATGCCATTGCATCTGTGGAAAAACAGCTGCCACCTTACAAAACATCCCCAGGAGTCAGCTTCCTGCAAGGCTGTGGGCCTCAGTGTGAGCTGGTGACAGCCCCATGTGACAAAGGGCAGTGTCAGAGCAGGGCAGGATGTCTCAACAGGCATGGCAGTGTGTGTTTGCACAGATGTTCCATGCAGGGCATGATCCTACACTCTTTGCTGCTGCAGGAGTGCAATAGGTCAGAGTCGGCCTCTCTGGCTCCCCACACTGATACACGTGTTAAGTTCATTATCCTGTTTGCAGCTCTTTTTCAGGATAACTGAGATGTGAATGTTTGAGCTGTGTCAACAGCACACACTGTTAGACCTCCAAGGAAATTAAGGCCCTGAAATGATTGCAAATGGAAAGCGTTGGTTTGGTTTTTCTTTTTTTTTTTTTTTTTTGCCTTTTTAATTAGTAATCCAACCAACCATTTAATAGAGAGCAAAATAATCACAGAAGGGTGAAGGCAAGGTATGTAAACTAGATTTCTGCTTGACTGGACCTGCTCTCTCAGGGTGCAATTGGTAACACTTGTCTGCATTAATAAATCTGCGCCTACCTGAAACACATGGGAAAAGCTGGGGGAAGATGTCATTGTTGGTGACTACAGAGATGTTTCTAATACTCCTATTTGCTTCCAATTGTTCCTCAAAGGCCAACTTCAATTCCACTAAAAAGCTAGGATTTTTACATTATTTTGAGAAAATTAAGAATATGTTTTCCAATGGAAATTTCCACTCCTATTACTGAGTTTCAAGATCCTCATTAAAAGCCATTAAATCTTGAGGAATAATTAGACTGTTTCTTGTTAGATGAGGTCTGTGCCAGTAGGGCTTCTTAGCTCCATTTATTTACCAAAAAAAGGTAAGCTTTTACAAAACATCCAATCCTGAAAGATACTTTTGCATCTGCATATCTGAGTTACATTCCACATTATGTTTTAGCCCATACATTGAACCCTTGAGTCCTCATTTTAAGAAACAGGCTTTTCAAATTCAAGCATCCGTATCTAAAAGTCTGCACTCTTCCTTTGCACTGAATTTTTGTTCCGTGCTTTTTTTCCCCAAGCTAACCCAGCAGGAGGTATTATTGCTGAATATTTCACCTGAATATCTAATCTGTGTCAGCTCCTCTGCAATGGGTTTTGTGGGTTTTTCTCCCAGTTTTGCTTGTCAAGAGAGCTCATTGTTAGAAGGGATGTCTCGGGCTGCGTGTGGAAGAAGGGAGCTGGCATGTCCCTGGTGCTTCACCTCCTCGGTGTGAGCCAGGAGCTCACATGGTGCAGGTCCCTGGTGCTTCACCTCCTCGGTCTGAGCCAGGTGTTACCTGCTGCCAGATCCCAGCCTCCCCTGGCATGCCGGGCTGTGCTGCAGGAATCCCGGGTTTCACTTCGTTGTCCTCTGCTGCCTCTCAGACAGCAGCCACACACATCATTGCAGGGAGGTCTCCCAGCCATGGGCAGTGGCAGCTGTGGAAACACGAGGCAGCTTCCCCACAACCCGGGCTGGGTTCAGACCTTCCCGTGCTCGAGAGTGACCTGCCACATGCAGCCCATCAGGCACCGGCTGCTTTCACTTCAGCCATTCCTACAGCCTCCGGCAGAGGCTTTCTCGCCTTTATCTTCCCTCTTTCCCAGTGCTTAGGAAGGGGGAAGACTCTACCCTGTCAGAGATTACACAAAGGAGGGTGAGATCCAGAGATAGTTGGCAGAGAATTACCACTTAGGCTAATCTGGTGAAAGGCATTTTTTAAAGCAACGAAGAAAAAAGGAGGAGGATAGAGTACATTGCTTTATACTGTGGGGCGCCTTTGGGCAGAGATCTGTAGAGTCCCAATGTACAGGGTTGTTCCAGTTCACAAAATGAGAAAGCAAAGCTTCTCCCTTCCAGATTCATCATGAACTCCAGGAAGAGAAGATTATAAATGCTGGACAAACGCTGGAAATAAAAACATAAATCTACCGCAGAGAGCGCACTATTTAAACAGTGTTACTCACAGCCTGCACCCCTGAATAGCCCCACCGCTGCTATTTATAACACCACAAGCACCCTTGGAGCTATGGAAAGTCCAAACACTACTGGGACAAGCATTTTCCCACCCGTGAGAACAGAGAACCTGTTTGTGCCACGGCAGTGACTCAGGAGCGGCTGGGGCTGCTCCATCCATTGTCTGTTTGCGGGGCGGTGTTGGGACCCAGACCTTGCGTGCACCAAGATGCAGCTTTGTGAAGCCCAACGTGTTGTATTCAGACTTGCAGAGCAGTTTTAGGCTAAGCACTAGAAAGTAATCAGTTTTCTTTTCAGGAGGTATTTAGTTAAGAAAAAAAAAATTCACAGAAGAATGGAAGAATTCGTGAATAGAAACATGTCCACAAAACTGTTTCTGTTGTCTGAGGCTCTGCTGTTGTATTTGCAACAGGAACTTTTACAGGTTGGTCCCTTTCCCTAAGAAAAATTCAGGCTCCTTGCACCCTGAGGTCACATGTCCTTGAATTTTCCCAAACAATTTAATGTCCTGTGGCTTTGCTAAGAATTTTTCTGGCCATTTCAAATTCACTTTTTCACTTTTATATGCAAACTCTCATGCAAGTCTTATCCTTTAGTAAGCCTCAGTAACACCCTTGGCACTGGATGTCTTCAATAAGGAAGCCTCCTTTGGTGTGAAGGGATGCACAATGATGAATGAAGTTTAGCCCTTCCAAAAAAGTCTTCTCATTCTCTTCCTCTGAACTCTAGAATATGCCATTCATCTGAACGTGTCTAGAAGATATCTGATGCTTGAGGATGAGAGAGTTTATCTGGCTCAATACCTTGACTGCTGTCTCTTGGAAAGTTTCAGCTGTTGCAGAAAACAAAGAGAATGGTGGTATACAACTATGACTTTCTTTTTTCCTTCTGGGACCCAAAGCCAGGATTTTGTTTGGTACATGGAGATTTTGTTTTAAACAGATATTGCAGCTAAGGGGAAATGAAATTTTTGCTCCAATCTTAATGTAAAATTAAAATGTGTAATTTTTATTCCTTGAGAGTACCTTGACAGCATAGAAATTCCACAATCACATTCCAGAGTAAATATATAGATATGCCTATCTGCCAGGGACAGTGACTTAAAAAACTAATCTTCAACTGCAGAAACCCCAGCCTCTGGCTCTTGCCCCCTGGGGCCAAATCCAGTAAAGAGAAAAAGGCAAACGTCACATTTCCCTGCCAGTGAAGTTTCTGACCACCCAGAAGGCTATTCAGCCCAGGGAGAAGCAAGCAATTTTTTATGCAGCTTCTATAATATCTTCTTCCAGCCCTATTTAGACACAAACCAGGCCTGAACAGGCAACAAACAGACTTTACAGAGGCTGTTATTCTGCATTTTAGAATCATGGTAAGAGGTCTCACAACACTGCCCATGATGACAGGCCTCACAGAAACCCACCATAAGAGGCAATACTTGTCCTCAGGAGCACCAGAGCCTAGAAAGAAAAAAAGAAAAGCTCATCTCAGTGGGGAAATATGCCTGTGACAACCCAGCCCAGCAGCCAAAGAGCAAAAGAGCAGACAGATCAGACAGAAAATCATAGAATCATTTAGTTTCACAAACACCTTTAAGATCAGAGAGTCCAAGCCTAATGCTGACAAGTCCATTGCTAAACCACCTCCCATCCCAGTGGTCCTCGTGTGCTTTTTACATTTTATCCTGGATCTAACTGTCTGTGACCATGTACAAACAGCACTGTTTGTAGCAAAGCAAAGCTCTGATTCTCTGGTTTTCTTTGGCAGGCCTCTTCTCCTACACATTATGTGGACATTTATCTGATTTTCTAATCTAGACCTGATTTAAAGCTTATCATCCTCAACTCAAAGGACAGCAGCTCTCACCCTGGCATAAAGGGGCACTCCAGCAGTCTTGCTTCAACTTCCCTCTCCAAATCAGGCAGATTGGGGATTTTAACATGGGCTTTCCCCAGTGATTTCTGAACGACAAGGCTGCTGGCTACTCTGCTTAAAGATTCAGCATTTCCTGGTGGAGCTGCTCCACTCTGTGCCAAATAATTTAGTGTGAACAAATCTGGTTTGGTCACTCTTGCTAAGCTTTAAGGGGAATGGGACTAGGGAAGGGTTTTCATAAAGACAGTCATGATCTACATCACATCATGTCATGAGCGGAAGTTGCAAATTTCCTCCACAGAGAAAGAAGGAACTGAAGTGGAAAGTGTATACCCTGGACAACCCCTGTTGGTCCAACCACAGAGTGAAACAGAAACAAACACGACTGAAGGAGGAAGCAACGTGACCAGCAAAGTGTCACGTCAGCACTGCTCCTCTGGAAACCTCCTCACCCAGGTCTGCCTGCCCGTGGGTGGGAGAAGGCTGAATGAGGCAATGAGGAGAGAAAAGGTCTCTTCACTCCGCTTGTCCTCAGCTGAGCAGGGTTTCTGAAAAATCCCTTGCATGCTGTGGATGTGCGCATCTATTGGCATATATTACCTTGCTCAACGAAACCTCTCTCAGACATTTGGGATCTGAGCAAATGTCTCAGGGATGCAGGGCAAATTAAACAATATATGGATGGCCTTGGCACGGAGAAAATGCAGAGGTTTGAGAGCCACCCCCTCACACACCCCAGTTCAACATAATCTGGCTTCTTGAAGATCTATGTCTTCTGTTGATTTCAAACTCCCAGGGAAGCTTTTCCTGTGGTTGGGACATTCATAAAGTGTCTCTCTCTCATGTGGGTGTTCCAGCAGTTAACACCATCTGCAATCATGTTGCAGACATTGCCTGTGCTGTAGCGCACTTTTTTCTTTCTTTCTTTTTTTTTTTTTTTTTTAATGGAGACTCTAATTTTCACATGACTGATTGAATTTAGTGACATCTCAGACATTTCCTCCTCTGAAAAATGTGTCTAAAAATGACCAAAGGATTCAAACATTGAGAGATTCAAGCCAGGCAGCCAACATGATTGCATAAAGCTTGCTTCCTTAGGAAAGCCATGCTAGAAAACAATGAAATTCAAAGTAGCTGCTTTTCTGCTCTCTTAATTCTCTAATTCTAACAAACTAGTCTGCCAGTAGGACGCGAAAATTTTCCATTCACAGAAGTTGCACATCTGTATCTGTAAGGTCCTAGATATTTGCTGAAATTCATGGGTGACCAATCCTCTACAGAGGTGTGAAAACCAACCCTGTGTTTAGCAAAATATTCCCTTGTTTGCCAGTGTCTTTTGATGAGAATAAGTAATGAAAATTCTGTTGGCTATTTTCACAGCCCACTTGATAAACAGATACAAATCTGTGCAAAACTGAGCAGAGTTCTCTTCAAAATACTCTCTTCTCAAGAAAAATTAATTAAATAGCAAGAAAAATGTTGACTGATGGTATTCACCAACCTGTATAGCTGAGGAGTGAGCAAAACCACCTCACTTACAGGCTGGCACTGTAAAACGGAGGAGGATGACAAGGCAAGGGAAAGGACCATGTTCCACACCCACTGTATAAAATGCAGGGAAGGTGGACCTGCTTCCTCTGAGGAAGCTCAGACAAATGCCACAGAAACACCTGGGAGAGTGGCACCGTGTTGATTTCTCAGTGGATCAGCACTCCAGGGTTGGACAGCCTGGCTGGGATTTCCCACACCCCCTACAGCCTTACCACCCTCAGGGCCACCCCTCTGAGTCAGGTGAGATGCACATATGCTGCTGGCAAGAAGGACTTAGCTGCAAGCCCAGAACAGCCCAAGGTGGCAGATAATGCCAGCCTATCTCCCTGGGGGCTGGGAACATAGACATTTGGGGGGAGGAGGAAGAAGAGGAGGAGGAGGAGGAAGTTGGTGTCCGCAACGTATCTCACATGTATGGCAGAACCACAGCAGCTGAGAAGGCTCCTGAGCCAGGAAACAGGATTGCAGATAACTGAGAGAAGTTTCTCCTGTGTCCTGGGGGTCCATAAACCTGCATGTGGGTGAATTATCTGCCTATGAGCATGCCTTGCCCCTGGACCAAACCTGGGCCAACAGCCCATCATTTCCAACAGTACCCAGCTTTGTGTTGAGGAGCAACTGGTGACTTGAAAAGTGACTTTGTCATCCTATACATAAATAACAGACACAGCACAAGCTGCATCATGTCTAACTGGAAGACAATCATAGCTTCTCTGGATTTATTGTTGACTGTGAACACACTAACATGAAAATACTATTTTAAACGTCTGAACGCAGTACATGTTTTCTCCGTCTGTGTTCTTAAATTGATAAAATACATCTGCTCTGAAGAGCCATTACAGCTTATCACAGAAACTTGGATCTAATTTATTGCCAACAAAAAGCTTTCTTCAAGCCTCTTTCTTTTTCAGATGCTCTACCATAAAACATGATAATTCACATTAAGAATGCATTTAAACACTGCTGAAAAGACAACTTGTTCTGAATAAAAGGTAGCATTCAGGGTGATGGTTAGGATAAAACATAGCCAAGATTGGAATTACAAGCTTTAGTGATTTGGAATGCATCAAGTCTTGCCTAATAACCCTTATATAGCCAAAGTGGCCTACAGCCTGATGAAAATCATCTCTCCCTAAATCAGCTTCCTTTTGAGTCCTGAAAATCGCCTGCCAGATGTTTGAAAAATCCAGATCATTGCTTTCACCCAATACACTTTCTTTACCCTTTTTTGTGGCTTTGGGAGTACAGTCGTCAGGCAAAACTTGTTGCTCCTCAGAGGTTTTAAAATCAAATTAAATCAAAACAAACAGAGGGGTGTGCAGTACCAAACCTAATTACTGACTGTGGCCATAGGCTGAGGACAGGCACGGTGATGGACAATCTGAGCCCTCCTCCTCTGCAGGGTCGAGCAGATACCACAGTACCTTCAGGGACACTTAGGGGGAAGAGCTTACAGAAGGAGCCTGCAGGGTCAGTAGGGTCTGCATGAAGCAGTCAGTCCTGCTTGTGAGAGGTCCCTGTGCAGGAGAGGATGCTGCCACAGCCCATAGATGTTCCATAATTATCACCCAAATTCCTCCTCATTCTCCCCAGATTTTCCTAACTTTGTCATGCATTCCAGCCCTTGGCTCATGTGCTCTCCTTCCCCCTCTGGATAACAGGGTGAGCACAGAGAAGGTGCTGGGGAAAGGTGATGCAAACATGCCCCTGGCATTCCCAAGCAGCACAGGCTTCTGTAAGCAAACTGTGTCCCAGAAGTCATGCTCCTTTTGCTCCTTCACCAAGGATGCTCTCCAGATCCTGCGTGTTTCCATAGAGGCTCTGCTGGATTTGGACAGGGAGAGCTGCGGTTGCCTTCTAGAGTTGGTGTTGTTCACCTGCTCAGGTCTTCTCCTTGGGTGGTCCTGTCTCAGTGCTCACGACATGAGTGTAAAGGCACTGTGGGTGGCACCATGGGGTAGAAACTTGCTTCTCCCACAGAGAAAGGCTGAGCGTAAACAGTGCAATGGCCAGACTTTATCTTCAGGTGCCAGCACAGATCCAGCTTTCTAGATGATCTCAGGGATTTCCAGGCACCTGGCAGCTTTTTTGCAGCCTTGTCTTAGACAATATTCCCTGCTTGCATATGGAAATGAACCGCTTTTCCCAGGAAGCAAGTGGTGCTGAAGTGTTGCCCCACCAAACCCAAACCCAAGCCCTAACCCTAACTCTAACCCTAACCCTTAGTTGTTCCTGTCCAAAGCTCGCCTGCAGAAGGCCCAGTGGGTGGTGGGGCAGGGCAACCCATTGTGCATGAGACCACTGGGACTCACCTGGTGGCTGGGGAGACACTGGGCAGAGTCACACCCCTGCTCCAAGATTTGCTCTCCAAATGTTCAGCAGCCTCACTCACCAGCACTCATCAGCTCCACAAAGCAACCACGCTGCTCTGGCAACTCCAGGATCTCATAGGGCAGCAATATTGGGCTTGGCCACACTTTTAAGTTTGTTTCCTCTGCCGTTTTAGTTTCATTAAGTGCCCCCTAAAAGCTGCTGCTTTGAGCATTGCTTTCTTAACTCACTGGAAACATGGAGTCACTCCATTGCCCCTGCTCAGTGCCACTGGCAGATGCACTTCTGTGCAAGACTGTTCTGCTAACATTGGTGCTTTCCTGAGCATCACCAGCAGAGCACAGCTGCACACAAGCCAGGAGGTGCAGAAGGCAAATGAATGTTTCACGTTAAAAGTGCAACATCATAGATTAGTAGAAAGAAGGAAAAAAACCCCAAACCACCACATAGGTACCTCTGCTCCCTCAAAAGGACCAAGTTCACTGGCAGATTTAGTAGTTTGAAAGCTAGCAATGATCTTGCATTATTGCTTGAACAACTTGGCCAGATCTTCCTCCCTCTGAGCAGAACTCAGACTTTCCTGGAGACATCTCTGCAGCCACGGGTAAATCCTATTTTTTTGGCAGTACTTAAGCGTTACTGGGGATCTCTTTTCATGCACTCAGCTATCCATGTAAAAACAACATCAAGGTCTCCAGTGCCAAGCACGTAGCAAAAGCTGTGGACATCTACATTAGATGCTTTGGAAATGCCACCACGGAGCATGCTCCTCCAGACACTGACTCCAGCTATTTGCTTGCCATTAGAAAAGGGCCTGCTCAGTCCAACACCCACAAATCAAGAGTGTTGTGCAGTAATACGGCATTGTTCACTTTCTTTTCTCAAAGAAAAAAAAAAGAAATCAGATTTCATCGCTTCTTTATGTGTTACAGTTGTTTAAATGAAAGACTTTGCTTCGAATTTTCCTACAGTCATTTTCTGTCTTATTTTTGTTATGCTTCCAAATAACATTCACTTGGGCATTCACTTGGGAAACACAAGAAAAGGAAAATGTTGAAAAGCTATTGATCTGCCAGGTGGAAAACTCTACATTTCATTTCCAGAACTTTTTTTTTTTCCAGCTTGAGAAACAACATATTATCTGTTCAGTAAAATTCTGAAATCATAAAATTGTTTTATAACAAGAACAATCACAAAGACAATTTGTCCTTTGAATTTATTTCAAAGCCTGCACATCTATTGTATGCCATGCTTATATGTATAAGTCAGTTGTGAATACAGTTTTGGGTCTTGTTCACAAAGCTGATTACAACCAGAAAAGAAAAAACTGCTAGCAATGCTAAAATTCGTCCCTATGGAAAAAGCATCTCTAAAATGACTTCTCATGTGCCATGGAAGATGCCAAATTACAGTACCTCCCTTTCCATTAGTCACTCCACAACATTGTTCCCAGTTGCCACATCTTGCTCTTCCCCAGCAAGAAGCAAAAAGGGCCATGAGACTCCCTGCTTAAGTGATAGATTGAAAACATTTCCTTTTTGTTTTGTCTTTTAGGAAGAGGAGAAGTGGACCATGCATTTAGAGAAGAGTTTGAGATGCTGCAGTTCTAAATTTCCAAAAAAATACTCATTGGCAGAGCTGTGAGAACCAAGAAGGCTCTGCTTAGTGGGGCTTCAATGCCCTGTGCTACATATATTTTCTCCAACTAGTTCTCAGCTTATCATGTCACTTCTCCCCAAAATAAGGTGCCTGTCCTGCACTGCCTTTGGCAAAATCTATACTCTAATGTCCCCTGGTCCTTCAGTGAACACAGAAGCAGCAGCAGGTACTCATTAAGTGCCTACCTCAGCCATTGCTATTGTCAGACCGAAGAGAGGTTGACATCACAGGTTTCTCTAACTTAATGAACACTGCCTGCACTGCAAGGGTCAGAGAAACCCTAGACAAACATCACCTGATGTTGAAAAAGAGCCTTAAAAAAAAAAAAGTCAGAATCCTGTTCTTCCTGTATTTGCTCCAGAGCGGGTGAAGTTGTAGAGAAAGAACAGCTTTTAAAGGCACAAAGTGGATTCTGGCACGTTTCCCCTTTTGTATTCCAAGCTTCAAGTTGGAAAAGGCTGCATTGAGGGTGGTGTTTTTTGTTAGTTTAGTTGTGCTGCTAGACATATATTTAATCTGTTTCCCTGATATTCCTGTTATGAGAAGTGGCAGCCAGATTTAGGGAGACATTTATCAATAGAGAAAGCATACATGCAATTATACATGGTCTAAAACAATTAGATTTTAGAAAAATTACAAACAAAATTACAGCATGGTCTAAAACAAAGGGAGTTCACTCTTCATTACCCTGAGGCATTGAAAAGGCTCTACCATTCTTAGTATTCCCTCTCTTTTTCCAGTATGAAGTTATTGGGAACTGGCACCCATCCTTTCCCCAAGAAGACATGGGAAGTTTGCAAGCTTTAAGTGAAAGCTCTGGAAGTGGATCACATCAGCCTGGTTGGGGTGAGAAGAGACCCTGTGGGGATCATCTGGTCAAACTACCCTGCTCAAGTGAGGTCACCCAGAGGTGGTTGCTCAGAACCATGTCCAGAAGACCTTTGAGTATCTCTGAAGATGGATATCTGTGCACTTAGAAGCATTTGTTTACCTCATGTAAATGCACAAAAGTGCCTTATCTTGCCCACACTGTCCTTCCACAAGAACTAAATCTCACAGATCATGGATAGGTTCCTGTGTAAGGGAAAACAGAGCAAGCCGGCATGGTCTGGGTGGGCATTAATTTTTCCCATGACACAAATCAATCCTTTCACTTCTTGTGAGAGAAACAAACTCACTTTCTCTCTTCTCTGCTTTTTACTTTTTTGCCTCTCCAAACACCCACACTTTGACTGTGGCACTGGGCCACTGAAGGGAATTACCGAGATGGAGAGAGGCCTTTACCAAGATGTCCAATAACCACAGAGAAAACTTTCTAATCATCTTGTCCCATCACGAGGGGCAGTAGGGGTGACAGACCTGGAATTTTTACATGGGTCAGATGGGTGGTTTTGGGGACAAAGGAGTGACTAAGCAAGTTTCAGTTCAGCCACTTTCCTGCTCCTCCCCTGGGGAAATACAAGCCCATGTAAGAACAAAGAAGTGGTTAAATATGGGGTTACCTGACCAGATCTCTCACCAATCTTCCACACTTGGGGATTCCTTCAGCCACCAGTACATACATTTCTGAATTTTGATAACATATACTAGTGCAGCTCTGAATATTCTTGTTAACCTTGGGACTGTTTGTTTGGGAGTCACAGTGGGGGTTTTGGTGTAGGTTTTGCTGTTCTTGGGGGGCTTTTGCTTGTTTTTTTCTTTGCCTGATTTTTGTTTTGTTTGGTTGGTTGTTGTTTTGCGGGGGGTTTATTTTGGTGGGTTTTTGTTGGTTTTTTTGAACTGCAGCTTGCTAACTTGTGGACTTTGCTGACTTGTGGTGGTAACAAGCTTTTCAAACAACTGTCCCTTATTTAAGGAACTTTTTTCACCACATGCTAAACAAAGTACTCTTCAGAAGCTGGCACAGATTCCCCAGAACTTTCCAGTTTTCCTGTTAGGTGTTACAATATCCCTGCTCCAGCCTGAGTGGAAATAATTAGGAGACATCTCTCTGGGCTTCAGCAGCTTCCAATTTGCTGAGACTTTTTGTAAAAGCATACACAATAAATTGCCCTGAGGTGTGAGTCTTACTCAAGAAGGTGTCTGGGGCAGCTGGGGCTGAGGCCTCCTTCCCTTATCACTAGCAGGAAGATCTATAGTATTGTTTCACTGCAGTGACTGCACTTTTAAAACAATCTTGTCTTGTACTGCAGGTTTGCTTATCCCAATTGCTATCCCAACTTAATTCTTCATTAGAAAGATGGTGTGACTTTAACAGTCCAAATATTTCAGCTAATAATTAATGTTCTTACCTAGACTGAGAATTGAAAATACCCTATTAATGAAAAAACCCCACCATGATACATTTGGCCTGCGTCAACTTATATTTTTCATTTGCCTCATATCTCAGCTTTGGTAATCAAGTTGATTTTATTTTTATTTACACTTAAGTGTCACTGCCCAATTCAATTGCAAAGGCTGAAATAGGGAGGGGACAAAATCCTGTATGAAAACCAGCTGTTGACATTGGAATTATAAAAAAAAAAAAAGGGAGAGAGAGAGAGAGAGAGAGAGAGAAACATCTTCTGCATTTCTTTTCCTATCGTTGCCTAATTTGTGGCAAATCCCAGATACATTCCTAAGGATGCAGATGATGACAGTGTCAGAAGACTCATTGTTCCAGAGGTCACAGGAAGTCCGTGGCAATCGGAGGAACCAAGTTTCCCCTACAGAGATACTTCTAGTGTTTTTTGTATTTGTCCATAACAAGGTGAAATTTAAGCTGACAAAACAGCTTCAAAATCAATGCCTTGGAAAAGATATTGCATATGTTTTCACTTCTACCACATATATTTGATTGTTATATAAGGGTTTTTTTTAATATTTTTTCCACAAACACAAGAAGTGCCAAAACATGAAATTCTCTATTAACTGTGCAGTCTATCCTGTAAGCAGACTACAAATCACAGCATTACTCTGGTCCTTAACCCTATAAAGTGCATTAGAAAATCTGAATAATGCTGTTTCAAAAAGCTCATACCCTAGAGATGGGGTTCAGCTGTGACAGATTGATATCACACACAAAATATCTCTGCTGCATGATGCCACCCAGCCGAGGGGGTATGAGACCACAGCCCCATTCAGATGCCCAGTAAAGCCAGGAGGGAATCACAGCAAGACACAGGCACAGAATTTGCCTGCCTCTACTGGCAACAAATACTATCTACATACAAACCTCAGGGGTGCTAAAATGCTTCACTCCAAGGAAAGGCCAGGACATCCCAGGGAAGCAGTCAGCCAGACACTGATAAATCATCCCAATTACTCAAGGCAGTGAGAGCATCTCAGCCACACTTTAAAGAAAATGACTTTTAACCCAGCTCACACAGCCCTGGGGCAGCACTATACTGTTTGCATCTTTTTCCCGAAGTCAACAAAGAAGCTGTGGATACCCCATCCAGAGTTGCATCCAACACTTACCCCCAAGTATTCAAGTCCAGGTTGTTTGGGGTTTGGAGTAATCTGTCTCATGGAAGGTATCCCTGACTGTGACAGGGGAGTGAAAGTAGGTTATCTTTAAGGTCCTGTCCAATATAAACTATCCTGTGATTCTATGTCTTACACAGTGTTTTCATATTCTCTCTTGCTCCATCATTCACTGCTTGATTTGGTTTCACACGCTGATGAACTCCTGCATTTTACTGTCTCTCACCTACCAACTCACTTTAGTTTCTTCAATCAGGCCATTTCTTCTCTCTGATTCAGCAAGCCAGCTCGTTCCACTTGAGTAACCATCAGCTTTGTATACCAAAGGCTGTTTGTTTTATTCCTGCAATTTCAATTTTCACTGCCTACCTCTCCAGGCTACAGTTGGCAGCAAGATGAGGAGATGCAGGACACAAGCAGACCAAACTGTGGCTACACAGCTCTGAGGAAGCAGCTCTGCAGTACAGCAGCAGACAGCAGCTCCCAACATCTTCACTTTGAAGGGAGACAGCTTCCCCATAAATGCTACCCAGCAAAAACTCAGTCGCCCATCAATTGCTATTGATGAAAAATTAAGACCTGAATATCTTGGAATCAAACTCAGAAATGAATAAAAGAGTCATAAGAAATTACCTCTCTCTTCCTCTGTGCGCATTTTGTTCACCAGCATTTCCTAACTTTTAGACATGTGTAGTCTGACATAATTCATCAAATAACTTAATCTACATGACAAAAATTATGCACATAATTTGTGAGCAGACTCCACAAACACTTAATATTCAAAATTCAAGCTGTGGTGATTAGTCTTGATTGAACACACAAATCAGCCAGTGTCTTACTGTATTTGAATGATTAACTCCATAGTTTTTGGGAAAAAACTCCACACTTATGATTATGATGAATTCAGAATCTGCTTTTTTTAGGACTACTCTGATACTTGCTTGTGATTTTGCCACCCTTCCCTTTTTTTTTTTTTTTTTGTTTGAATTCTATAACTCTCTCACCATTTAATCCATTTGCAGACAATAAACAGAAAAGGAAAATGTATTCCAGAAATGTATTTCAGGATGCATTCTGGTAGAAATTTGGAATTGACTTTTTGTAAAACCTTTCTGCAACACTTGATCTGACCTCTGATTTTTCAGGCAAATAATGAATTCATGCTGATGAACAGTATGCAATTTGACAATACCAAGTCAAAAGTGCTTTAGAATTATTTTTCTTCTCCCTGCTCCATCTTTCTTTCCTAGGATCAGATCATACATATGAAAGACCATAATCTGGATGTCTTCCATTTAACTATTTTCAGAGGAACATCTTGAAAGTTTCCTTTCTCCTTCTTAAGATGAAAAGTTCTTTTGAACTCCATTGGCACTTCGGTGCCAGAAATGAGATCAAAATGAAGGGTTTCTTATTTCTTCCCCTCAGTGAACACCTGGAAGAACACCAGAGGCTATCTGATATTCTGAATATCTGCCACTTTTCTCCTGGTAGCAGATGGTCTCTTCATCCTTGGACACTGCTGTCCTGTACTACACTTAGAAGCTCAGAGTCAAGGTAGAGTGCTTTAGAAAAAAAAATCAATTACTAGAACGTAAACATCAGTATAAATACCTCATTTGTAGTCAGTTTTATTCCATTGTTACAGCAAAATGCCCATTTCACTCCCATGTGGGAGATGACTGAATCAGTAAGTATACAGCAAAGCAAAACCACCATTGGAAGAGCACAACTTCCCTTGGAAAGCAGCCTTAGAGCAAAATCAGAGAAACACAAAATCCTGCCAAGACGTCAAGTTTTGCTGACATTTTGTTTTGGAAATAACATCAAAAAGTAAATGTTGTCAATACCAAAAAGGAATCTGATAGCAGTATTTACAGTTTCAGTGTGCTAAAATAAAGTTGTTTAACTTAATTCCAAAGCCACCTTTGCTTCAAATTTCAGTCAGTCGTCATACCTGACTTAATACCTAAACCCTCAAGAAAAACAGTGGGATGGAAATGCTCCAGTTACACTGAAGCATGCCGAGAGGAAGATTTGACTTTTATTATTGTAAATATTTTGGGCAAGAATAGTGCAATTTGGGAATGTTAGTTTGAATTAACATAAAATCACAGCTGGAAAAAAACATTTAGAAGGGATAGTTAAAGAAAACCTCAATCCTGCACTCAGCTCCTGGTGTGGCAGCACGGGGAAAGTTGTCCAGTTGCTGCAGATGTTCAACCCCTGCCTGGCAGGGAAGATCTGAGGATCTTTTGGGGTTTGCAGTCTCTATACAAGGGGGAAGGAGATGTCAGCATCCTACTGCCAGTGATGGAGCAACTACAGGGCAGGAACTTCTGCAATAGAAACCTTGAGAGGGAAGAAAGGGTAGCAAGAAATTTGGTGGGTGGACGGAAAAGGGAAGAGCAAACAGGGCCAGCTGCTCCTAGATATGGGGCAAAGGTGTTTTTTGTTTTGTCCCTGAGGTTTCTGCCAGAGGGATTTCCCCAGCAGCTATTTATTGCCGTTTCTGACTTCAAAAGACAAGACGTGGAGAAATACAGCACAGGGGTAGATGGTACTGAGAAATACCCATCCCTCCATCTCCCATTTCTTCTTTAGATGAGGAAACCCACTGAAGCCTGCTTCTGCTCCTCTAAGCAGCTGCATCACACACATACACAGAATTTATGTGCATATTTCTTTTTATGCATCTTTTCACATGCCCAGGAGGAGGACAGGGCATGGGGAATGATTACATTTACAGAAGTAAAAAGCCTAGATTTGTTTCATGGGAAGAGCAAGGTAAAGTCAGACAAGGTGCAAATTGGCAGAGCTACACCTTTTAATGCTACGGGGTATTTTTGGCAGAAGGGGAGCCCCAGTTTCAAAGTGAGCCTTATCCTACAAATAGGAGCTATCTTTTGACAAGGAGCCCATCTCCCATGTGCCTGTAGGGAAGTGAGAGTCACAGCACTCCCCAAAAAAGTGATGCCTCCAAAGCCCAGGGAGGAGCGAGGAGAAGAAGGAGCCCTACTCCACCCTGAGGGTTCCTACTAAACACTGCAAGACTGGGCGTGGATGAGAGCCTGTGCTGCCACCATCCCGCTGAATTAAAGGATGATACCCTGCAGTCTTGCTGCAGCATCCTTTTGGGATACTAAATCCCGCCCTAGCAACTTTTCACCTCCTTCAGGGAGATGGGGCTACGCTGTGGCCAGGGATGAGGGTGCTCTTTCCCACGCCAAACCAGACCCTTTCTCCCAGAACAGAGTAATTTCATACACCGAGAGACCAGATGGCAAAGCTCAAATGTCATATTAGCTTGTTTCTGAAAAAAAGCCACAGCGCAGGACAAGACTGGCAAAGCAGAGGGAGCACAGCACATGAGCACACACGCCCACTCACCAAAACACAGCTGGCTGGGGTTATTTTTAGACCTGATTTGACAGGGTCCCTTTAAATTTCGCTGGCTTTTGTCAGTTTGTATCACAGAGCGAACGTTGTTTAAACAGAACACATTATTTTTGGCCCGTGAATCACAGGACCCGCTCAGCAGCCTTTTCATGCAAACCACTGAGAGGCCTCTGTTTTTCTCTGCACCGGATTATTGCAAAAAACCCCTTAATCATCAGGTACGGCGATTGGCTTCAAAAATTTGCAAATTAGGAGTAAGCTATCAAATAGCTTCCTAGGGGCTGTAAACCACACAAATCCCATTGCCATTAATGAGGGCTTATGCCACTAAATGATATCTTTCTGTGCATGCACACATATATATATATATAAACACATACACACACACTGGGAGTGTATAGCGCGCCTGGTTGGTTTGCTCCTGTAGGAGGCACATGGGATTTCCCCGATGTAGCATCCTTGGTAAACCTAACTGGCAGGCGAGCGGGGAGATCTCCCGGGGACCCCTCACTCATCCCTCTGGGAGCCAGCACCCTGGGAGCAGCGGCGGTAATTGCTCCGCTGCCGTTCTAAGGGAGACGCTGGCAGAGGAGCTGTGGGAGTGTTACGAGGGAGGGTGAAGCACCAAGGGACTTTTAAGTGTGGCAGGAAAGGGAAAAAAAAAAAAAAGGCAAAGGGAAAAAAAGCAAAGGCAGTTTGTTTTAAAGGTCCCAACGACCTTTGTAAATACGTGTGCCTCGTGCCTAAGCACTGCCAGCGGTGACAGGGATCTTCCTGGCTCCTCCGTGGCGGGAGGAGGAACATCCCCATCCCTGAGCTCAGCGCCTACGTAGGCTCGTGCTTCCCCAGCGCCGCTGGGCTGCGGGCAGCCCTCCTGCAGCCCTGGAGCACCACCAGCGCCCTGAGTCACACGCTGCCGGGGCCGGGCACGGACCGCAGCCTGCGCAATGCTCGGGGAAAGCAAAACAAAAACAAGGCACACGCTCCCCCGCCCCGCTGCCACCCCGGGATGGGTTTGAAATGATTCGCAGCTGCTGCACAGAACTGTCAGCTCTCGGCTGCATCCGTCCCGTCTCAGCGCCGAGGGGACGGGACGGCAGGGCAAGGGGAAAGTGAAGCCCCGAGGAGGGCACAGCTCTGGGAAACCCAGTCCTTCGCTGGGCCATCCCAGCGGTTACTGCCTTCCCTCAGCTTGGCACATTCAGACCCACTCTTTTAGAATGGCAGGATTATCCAAATCATGACATGCATGTGAAAATGAAAGGAATGCAGGAATGCAAGCGTTCAGTTTTTGTTTGTTTTTTGTTTTGTTTTTGTTTGTTTTTTTTAACTCAGATCTGCAGATTCTCTTCCGCTCAGAATTTTTTAAAAAGGGGAAGAAAAAAAAAACAAAACCAAAAAAACCACATCGCTTCCATGTCCCAAGCTGAAATGAAATAATGCAGCATTTGCTCTTTCGCACTGGGGATTTCCAGGACCTTCCTTCCTGCGGGAGGAGCGGCCCCCGAGCGCGGCCGGCCTGCCCGGCACAGCTGGGGCCTGTGTCAGGGCCCCGGGCAAAGGGCAGGGCACCAGTGGGCGGGCTCCAAAATAAACTCAGCTGCGGCCGCATTTCCTCCTCACGGCCCTTCTGTGACATGGCAGGAGCCTTGCCCAACCCTGTCTAGCCCCATTTTTCTTAACCGAGGCAAACGCTGCTGCAGTTTGTCCAAAAGGGGTAAGGAGAAGGCGGTGGGGAGGGATGGAGCAGAGCCCAAAAAAGCAACGAGGCTGTGAGGGACAAAAGGCAGGATTAAAACAACAACATTCATTTCCAGGATAAAAATGGTAACTCCTGAGAAAAGACGGCTTAGAAAGTCTCCAGGCAGATGGAAAATCTCAAAACTTTCTATTTTTTTTATTAAAAAAAAAAAAAAAGAAAGAAAACAGAAGGAGAAGCCCCACCTAATGGTCTCGGTTTTAAAGACCACTTTCCCCGTGTGGCAGCAGCAGTTGTTGCCCTCGCTGGCTGCACAGCCCTGTGGAGAAGGCACTGAACATCACAACCCAGTAACATGTCTGAGCCCAGCTCCTCGTCCATTTCAATTTACAGCATCATTCCAGCATCCCAAATTCAACCATTCCAGAAGGGCCCAGGAGGTACCTCTGGTGGGAAGCTCAGGACAGGGGGCCTGAGGTTGCAGGTGAGGCACTGGTCCTACCACACACAGGTCACTTCACCTTTCCTCATTGTACTCACAGCAAACACTGAGCAAAACAAATGCATTCAAGTCTCAGGGGAAAGTCTGGGACAGGTAAAGGACAAGGGCTCAGAGCAACAGCAAAAAGAGGCCTGTGAACACAAGGTTGGATAGATGGTTCTTTTCCCCTAGCAAACATTTCCATTTTGTTCACCCTCTGATGACATTGTCTCCTTTGTAGAGTACTCTTGGAATCTTGGCCCTCTTCAACATCTTCTTTGAAAGACATATCATCATCTGGGATTTGTGGATAACTTATCCACTTAAAAAAATACACATTACATACAATTACAGCTGTAGCTTAATAGGAATTGTATTCTCTCCAAAATAAGCACTCTGGGCCAGTGAGCTTCAAGTGACTTTCAAACAAGGTTTACCAAAACAGAAACAAAAGTGAAAGATGATACCTACTTTCTGTCTCCCTACCTCCCAAATAAAACAGTTTTGTCCTCAGTGGAAGGTTCCACCAGAAACAGAGGAAAGATAGGATTGCATGGAGTCTCCCACATTTGGTGGGGGGGCTATTGAGAGGGGAAAAGACTGATTGCTATCTGCTGTTTCTTCTCAACAGTTGAGAAACAAGGGAAATGAGTTAGTTTTGACACTGGGGCACTGGGGACACACAGATCTCAGCAGGTTCCAGGGAGCAGCATCAAGAGAGCTTTTCCTGAGGTCCTTGGGACAAAAAAAAAAAAAAAAATAAAAGGCAAGTGAGGGCAAAGGAATTAACACTTTAGTGTAGAGCAAACACACTAGTATCACCTAATTTTGAGGGCAGGTCAAGTTCTGGGTCAAGGCTGATATGTCTATGCTTTGTCATTCTAATTAATGTCTAATTCCGGTTCCAGCTCCAGATCCTTAGCAGCACACTGGAAATATACTGGATTTACTCAGGCTTTCAATTCACCCTGCCTTGGGTAGGGGTTTAACCAAAGGAAAAGCAGGCTACAGGTGAAATGTGAGTTCTGACTGAAGAGTGGTTATCAATCACCAGGGCTTCATACAGCAGTCCAATGCAGACAGACTCTTCCTTCCATCATGGCATCTGATAGAAATGGAGCAACCCATGGAAGGCCATTCAGCATGCCATCCACATGCATGGACATTATATATTAAAATAAACACAGGGACTCCAGAAGACAGAATGCTCCTCCCTGCTTCACCCAGCCTTAGCAGTACATCTTCCTTTAAGGAATCAATTTCCAAAGGTAACAAGGCCATTCTGAACTGCTGTTCCTGACCTAACTACCTACTTGCACAGGTGATCTGCTACATTTGAAAAGCAGAATACTTTGGAAAAAGTTATGATCCAGCTTCCTGGAGATTGTTTGCACTTTCCTCTTTCCATTCCTTTAGGCTGCTTTCTCTCTTTCCCTCCTTCTTTCTTCCTGTAGTTCTCATTATATTTTTGAATCCTTGACTTCACCTTTTCTTGCCAGCCACACTTCTCTCAGTGACCTAAATTCAAATCTAAACATCGAGGCTCATTGAAAGAGAAGGTACACTCAGTGAAACCAATTACACAGAACAGACAGGTTATTTCTCCACTGCAAAAAGACACTTTAGGTAAGTTTTAAGAGTCCATGCATATCCCACAGGATTGCATGGCTAACTTCAGATTTGCAACAGCAATCCCCAAACTCATCAGTTAAAGATGCCTAGACCACTGCACTACTGAGTCAGTTCAGAAGCACTTAAATCTACGTTCTCCTACATGTTTCCATAGGTATTTCTGATATTATTTAATATTTTCTTCTATATATTTAAAAAAAAACACCAAAGGGTAAATGAGATATCCATTTGCTGCTGACTGTATGTATTCAAAGTTCCAACATTGAAATGCAAGGGTCCTATTGTAGATTGAAGGATCTGTTATCTTCTCTCTTCTGTAAGCTGGAACCACTACTGGAGTGGCTTCTGCAAGTCTTGCATAGCCATGAATTTTGTGGAGTCACTTGGAAGTCACAAAAATGTGTTCTGTGGAAGAATCAGCTTTGGGGCAGTTTAGCTTTCTTGTTGTATATTTTTAAAATTATCCCTGCAAATGACATTTTCACTAATCTGTAGCAAAGTCCTCACATGCCCTGACTTTTGTGTTGGGAAACAAGCTTCTGTTCCACAAAGATGCAAGCCACCTCTGTTGCAGCTCAGATCTGCTCAATATTTTATGCTTTAATTTCACTCTGCTCAAGATCTCCTCTGGAACTGGCTTCAAGCAGAGCAATGCAAAGCTGCACCAGCAAATCCCTCTGCCAGCTGTGGGTCCTAAACCTGCAAAAGCTGTCCTGGGAAGGAGCCCTTCCAGTCCTTTGCAGGGCCTCTCCTAATTGACTTTCGCTGTGCTCATGGAAACCATCTCCAGCATGATCCAGCCTTCACTGCCTCCATGGATGATGCCCTGTTTTGCCTGTGTGCACACACCCCAGCAGGATGCATTTCAGGGCTCCACTGGAAGGACACTCAGGCATGTGGCAGGAGGGAAGTTCAACAGAAGGCCTCATCTGGATAGCCAGGGGAGCAGGGCTGCAGGGTGCAGCACTTTCTACCTCCCACACAGTACAGATGCAGCCCAGGTGGCTCAGAGTTTTTATTACTGCACTGATGGAGAAGTTCGAAGGAATGTAGATTTGGACAGCCTGGAAGTCATTATCCCATGGTGCTGTCTTTAGAGTAGCTATTCTGCCTTGGATAAGCTCCCTGAAAATGTGCACAGGCTAACTCTTATGCAATAATAAATGAAATAGAGCTTTACATAAAAATAGCAATTGCCAGGGTGTATAGATTTGTCTTTGAGGGAAATATGCATTTGCTGAATTACAAGAACTGTTGTGGAAAGCAAAGATGCTCTGCTCAAGGTTGTTACTAAATATCTGCAAAGAACCAGAGGCCCATCTTCATTTGGCACAGACAGACCTTCCTTGTGCTGTGCAGTCAGCAGTATTCACATGTGATACTTGACCTTTCTGAACGGCATATTTTACCGCTCCTTTTTTTTTTTTAAGCAAAAATAAAAGCAAAAAAGACACTTCAAAGCATCTTCAGCATGTGCTGCAGGCATGTGCTACATCCTAGCTACAGCTAGTGGGATTGAACCAGACACTGTCAGCAGACAGTAGTTTGATCCATTCACTGGGGTCCCAGCAAAGCCTTTCTTCTGGAAGAGCATCAGTTTGCTTCAGCTCTCACACCAAGCTGGCTAGCAGATTACAAAGCTTATAACCTTTTACATGTTAAGAGTGTATTTTTTCCATTTTTCAGTCACATACAGAGCAAAAGTTCTTTCCCCTTTGAGTGTCCTAAAACACATTAGATTTTGAGTTCCGAAATTTACATCTCAATGTAGAGGAGAGAAGGACAAAGAAAAGGGTAAAAGAGCAAAATATGTGAAACTGGGAAGGCTCATCCTTTTAATGTGGCAGCTTCTGTTCCTCCCACTGTTGTGTGAACTGTGAGTCCCTTCCTTTAACCAACTAGGTCTGCTATTTGGTTATTCCTCATTTGTCATTCTCCTCTGTTTTGTTCCTGGTTTCATCATGAAGCAATATTGCCCAGTTTCCCAGCACTGAGCCCACTTAGCTGACAACACCACCTTTCTTTCCAGCCAGGGTAGTCTGAACCAGGTTCTCTTACTCCACAATGACTGCAGCATTTAGTGAGAAGAGCAGTGGCATCTGGAATCATGCTTTTTGTGTGAGTGCACCAGCAGGCATGAGGAAAGAAGCACAGACTGCTGACATACATGGCTGTGAGAGCTTCTGCTGCCTGAGTCAGTGGCACAACACCGAGCTAAAACCGAGGGCACTGGCAAGCTCTGGGCTCTCAGCATCAGCACAGCATCACCTACTTTTCCCCCTGTGCTTTCTGCATACGTGCTGGGCTAAACTCCAGGGATTAATTTACCACCCACTGAGCAGTTCTTCAGAGGAGGAAGGGATCAAAGATTAGTTCAGCAACACGAAGTTGTCACTAATGACGCAGAGGCCGATATTTCCTCTTGGCAGCCTGGAGTGCTGAGAAGAGCTGGTCCTGGCACCTCCTCAGGTGACACCAGCCCTGTTCTCCATGCCAGAGTAGCACCACTGGAAGGCAGCACAGCCCAGACCCACATACACTTGGCTGCGAGAAAAGCTCCAGGTGTGGTATCCCAGGAAAATGCCAGCTCAGCTTGCATGAGGCCAGTGCTGAAGGTACTCAGGGAAAGCCGCATCCAGATCTGAGGTACTTCTGATTATTTTCACACTCTTATCCTCTCTCCACCATTTATTTTCCTGCCTTGGTCACCAACACTGAAAGGAGTCATCACAAGTCTGACTCCTGCTCTAAGACACCTGCAGCAGCGCCACCACTTAGCATCAGTCCACGTTAGCATGGGGCAAAATTTGAGAAGAAACAAAACACTCTGAACTCCTAACCGTTCTTTGTCTTTTTTCCAGCTTCCATCCAATGTATTGGAACCAGCACATCTGCACTGCTTGTCTAGAAACTGGGGGAGGTGATACCCTCCTTCCTTAAAGGGTCTTGGAACGCACACAGAGAAAGCAGTGCAGCACATCACTGCTGAGTGCTACAATTAAACACTAGCAGAAAGCTCCTGAAGAAAACAAGCAGGCAGCTCTGTCCTGCACTCTGCAGATGAACTCAAGCTCATTGCCAAACACAAGCAGTTCTCTTGCTGTGTGAACAGTAAACATTAGAACTAGCTGATAACCAGCATCTTGAATTTGGCAAAGGCCCACTTTTTTTCCACCCCCACGTTTAGGAAGCAAGAATGCATGAAAACTCCAAGGCTTTGAGATGGAAAGTGAACAGCAAACACTGCCTCCCTTCACCAGCTGATCCCAGAAACATAAAGGTGTACAAACTGCCTATGTTTTCACTAAGCAACTAAAGCACATGACTGAGAAGGTTCAGATCCTGCAAGCACACACCAAGCACAGCATGATTTCAGAGGGCAGGGAAATGGAGGCAGCACAAGAGCTTCGTACCAAATGGCCTTATTACAATCTCAAATTCCTCACAAATGCATCTGATTATCTGACCAGTAATCAAATGAAATGTTGCAAAAACTGGAGGCACTTCTCCTCAGCACTGAAAATAGCTGTGAGGAAACGAAATGTGCCAATGCGCATCATGTAATGGAACTGACAGTGGGAGAGGGAAACTTTAGGTGTATGAAAAAGTGGATTTTGTGTTGAATATTTTTTGTCCTTTTTTCCTCCCTCTTCCCCTCACTCAAGTTCATTTCTACACAGGATAACTCCTGAAGGATAACACTTTGTTATGGGAGACAGCCAGTCTTATGAACAGCTATGGCAAAATGCCCTGTGGGAAGCCATCACTAAATCAACAAAGTCCATGACATTGTGACATACTAAATCAAGTAAAGAGGCCCTGGCTGCACATGCAAACGTAAGTCACAGCTGCTCCAGGAAGCACAGGGCTCCCCATTGCCTCTCACTCCCCTGCAGAGGGCAAGCTCAAGCTGTGCCCAAAGCACAGCCTGCAAAGCAAGAGACGGGCTCAGAAGCAGAAAGAAAAGAGCTTGTACTGCCACCTCCCTCACATGCAGCACTGCTAGAGCACAGGATACTGCAGGCAGGTGCTGTAGGCCAGAATTTGGTCATGCCTGACACAGCTCTTTGGTCAATACACATCACCACTGCACTTTAAGGAGGTAGGAGAAGCCACCCAGGGAGGAAGACCTGTGAAAATTAGGAGCTACAGTGAGTGTGGATACATGTGATAACTAAGAGGAAGCTGGAGGGAGTGGATTGACATCCTCAGAAAGGTGCTGGTGTTAGGAAATATCTTTATGGGGGGGTTACCAGGGTCCTGGTGATCAGGATAAGAAGAAATGAAGCAGAGGCAGCAGGCCACTTCAGCTTGGGGAAGCAGGGCAGGGCTCGCCCCTTCCCCATCCCACCTTCACTAAAGAGGCAAGAAAATTCAGAGAACTTCCTGGGGTAAAGGGTCTGAACAAAAGGGGCAATTTGCCAGCTCTTCACAGTTGCAGGAATACTCCTACATTGCTGGTGAAGAACAGCAGCCAAGACACTGAGATAACATTGGTATCACTCACAGCTTCCGCTGCAGGATTTGCTTTTTTGTTTGAGAAGGGGGAGATGAAGAGCAGCATTGACTTGGTAAACCCAACATTTGCCTGCTGACAGTGCCCAGCTAGAGTCTGATTGCCATGGCAATGCCTCCCTGGAGAGCTGAGCAGGGGGTTTAGGCTGTGCCTGAGCCGGAATGGCCCTCTGAGTAACCTCTGCTCCAGCAAGGGCCTACTAACAGCTGACTGCTCAGTACACAAGCAGGATTCAGAGCCACAGGCTGTGTCAGTCACTGCTGATATTTTTTGTGAAAACCACAGCACTGGCTCTTGTATAGGGAAACCACTCTCTGTACCCATTGCTTAAACAGCAGTCGGACCAGCCCACTGGTTCAAACTTCATTATTTTGTTATCATCATTAAAACATTGTAACCTTTGTTTTATGCTGTCTTTGACAGACTGAAAAAATTACTTTGTTGTTTAGTGCCTGGTAGGAACTGGAGCAGGAACTGTACATGGATTTGGTGTACAAAGGATATTAGTGTCCCAAGTGAGAGGAGATCCTTGTACTTGCCACTCTGGCCAGCTTGCAATGTCCCAGCATCTAGCAGGGTTTGTGGCCAAAATTCTTGGCATTTACACATGTTTTATAACCCACTGAGTCATCCATCTAGATGATACCAGTGGTGGGAAGCAAACCAGAAGCTCTTCAACATCTCTTGCAGAATTATGTCCTTTCCTCCAACATGATTCAGAGGTTATCAGGACTTAATGGGAATAATCATTAATTTACATTTCAGCAGAAGATTTCCATGTGACTGGAACACTGTTTCACTGCTCTGGATTACCCTTCTCCATGCACATGGCAGGGATAAGCAGTTCCATGCTCTGCTCTGCATTTGTTGCAATCTAAGTACCAAAGGTTGTGAAAACAGATTTAGGTACTATACTAATACACGCTATAGATTGGACTTTATCTTATTATCTAATACATAATCCAATATTATCTAAGATAGAGTTGCACATAAATGACACCAATTCAGCAAGCACTTAGTGGAGTCAGTGCTGGATCTCTATTGCCTGGTATGTGGAATAATTACTTATGGTTATAAATAGAGCACATCAAGAGTAACATGATATGCAGTATGTTATCAAACACACATCTATTTACAAGACAAGTTCTTGACCCCCCTCTAGAAAGGCCAAAGCAAAAAAAAAAATATATATATAATATAAATGCATTACTTAGCTTGGCCAACACAATTTTCTAGAAGGACAGAGTCTGAGAATCAGTTATACTTTGTGTATGCAGGAGAAATATCCTGGCATTTTTTCCCTAGTACACTGTGGTGTGTTTTTTTCACTCCGAACTTCAGGTTGTTTGTGCACAATATTTCTAAATAGTAATATATTAATTTTGCCTCTCTGACAGAAAAGGGAAAAGGTAAAATTAGGAAGCAACTTATATATCCCTTTAATAAAAAGTATATAAGTTCTTGGAAGCTGTTGAAAATAAGTGAAAAACATGCCTTTTATTTCTAAACAATATTAACCTTGCCAAGAGAGAACAAACTCTTGGGGTTTGGTAGTAAGGTAAACAATTGCTAATTTCCCCTATGAGTAGGAGATAATGAGATAGGCAAGCATTTTTCTGATAAAATGTTCCTTAATTTCAACATATCTACTTTTAGAATCCAAGTTGTTAGCTGAAAAGATTTTGTTTTGATTGATGTCATAATTCTCATTCATTTAAAAGAGTCAGAAATGTCAAACCATTGTTACACGGGAAGTTTTGGGCTTGGATCAAAGTGACATTTCATTTAGCAGTCTGAATAAACACACAGTTTAAAAGCCAACTCAATGAGAAGGAGACACTCTGAAATCTAAGCAAATACTTCCAACTACTGAATCCAATTTCTGCTTGTACACAAGTCATCCCTTTGGGACTGAGAAATCCCTCTGAATTTTGGCTTTTTGGAACAAGCTTTTAATTCAATTCAGAACAAAGATATTGAGATGAGGTAAGCCATTTCCTGCCTTCTCCTTAAAAATACATATTAAAAATATTAATCTTATACAAGAGAGAGAGGAGAGAGGTGCATGCAGGAGGATGTATAAGCTGTCTAAGAACTGTAAAATTTTCCTGCTTGCCACACACACTAGGTAGATGTTGCTAGTGGTGTTTATTCTCAGATTTGTACTGAAATCTTCATTACTTGTTGCTATCACTGCTGCTTTTATTAGAAGTTAAAATATTTTTACACTTGTTACTTGCACTGCTGTGAAGAAAAGTTAACCAGAACTCCCAGAAGCTACCAAAGCCTAAGACAAGTAAAACCAGAGAGAATTAAGTCCTGTGAATTACACCAGCAATATCACTTTGCCTTAGGATTTGATGATGCCTGGAGCAGACTATGCCAAGCTGGCAATTTTGTCAATTATGTTTCTTTTCATACATTGGGGCTGTCATAGAATGAATTGTTATCGTAGATGTCCCTGGGGACATAGAGCTCAGGCAGCCTCACACTACATGCTAAAAAGCTTTCTCAGACAGGGCTTGACAGAAAAAAAAATCTTCCACACAGAGCCCTGCCCTACCTGCAGCTGAGCCAGAAGCAGGGAAGCAGAGCCCCCAGACACATTCACATTCTGCACAGAGGATGCTGCACAAGAACAGCCCTGGGCCTCCCTTGCAAGGGATGCTGCTCCTAATGCAAACCAGCTGACAACAGCAGTACATTAAAAACAACCAAACTAGGAAATCTACGTGTGAAATAGCAGAACTGTGGCAAGGACAGAAACATGCATCAAAAAAACAGAAGAAATATGTACTTGCCCAGCTCCTTGTGGTTTTGCCACCTTATAAAATCACTCTGGCAGAAGCAAAAACCCCTTCTGTACCAGTCTCTTATTCTTAGATGGTGCCTAGAAAGGAGAGCTGAGCACAAATATGGGTTTTTTTAAGTCCCCAAACCTTTCCTAGGCTTTTGCATGGCTTTGAATCTGTTCCTATGATCTGATCCTAACTGCTGTCACCTGCCAGTAATTTCCTGCCTTGCTCTCGCATGTTTTGCCATCACTGGATGCTGCCATGGCAGAGAGGAAGCCTTGCCAGTGCAAAAATACTGAGGAAGATTTGAAAGGCACCTATCTGTTCTCTAAGCAAATTGTCAGAAGTGAGGAAGCAAGAATATTTGTTTCTATCTGCTGCTTCATTAGCGCAGGCTGAGGTGGTAATTAAACACTATTATGATAATGATGGACTTAACTGGGGGCTGCTTGATGGCCTGGAAATACCGTGCCCATCAGTGAAGACAAACAATTATATTGCCACTTCACACTGTTTGCTGTCACCTCTGTACCTGAACCATACTAATAACATGAGTGAGTCAAACCCATTTCGGTGCAGCCAAGCAAGCTGGCCTAAGTCACTCTCATAGAATTGGGAATGAGCAGAGGACATTTTGTGGACACAAGGTGACTTACAATTCCAGTTACTTGTTCTATTCTTCAGCTGAACCATGTTAATGAACTAACTGGGAGCTCCCAGTTTGCTTCAGCACAAAGTCAGCTATTGCTGCATAAATCAGATGAGCCCCTGAAGTGGATTGGGAACATTGTCAGAGTGTGTGAATGTGGCTCAGCTCCAGGGGAGAAGCAGATGCAAGCTGGGGTGTGGTACCAAGCAGATGGAAAACGGTGTTTCCCTAAACAGTCCCACTAGATCTGCAGCAGCACATCTGCTGCACCCCAGTGTGTGCCTTCTTCCTTTTTCCACTCACTGCAAAAAGATTTGGACCAAATCCCCTATTCCACTGAACCTTCAGTTGATGTTCAGACCCATGGAGAGATGACATAAGATATGACCTTTCCTGTGCATTTGCTTGCTACATGACACTGGCTGTGAAATAAGAAAGACTCCATGAAGTGCGGAGAGTTAGATTTCAGATCCTATTTGGTGCTCATGCTTTCTTTGAAATGTTTCTGCATCCAAATTTTATCTCTTAGCTAGGCTGAAGGGAATGTATCTTCCTTCTTGTATATGGGAAAACAAAGCAGATGGTCTCAGTCTGAGGGACAGATGTCCACATCAGAAAACTGTCACCGCACTTGACACCTTCCCAGCCATACTGGCCAAAATCCTCCAGAAAAGAAAAAACACACCTTGCCATTTTGCATACATTTACATTCATTTGCATGCATTCAGGCACCTACTGAGCAGAATGCTCAGTCTTCCCATTTCTTAAGTTGCACTCACCCTCAGAAAGACTGGTGTGAAGATTACTTGTTAAAAGAGCTGACTGCCTGGTGACTTTGGTAGGCAAGCTATTAATAAAAAGGACCCTTCCATGCCAGTGTCCTATTCTCTTCCTGCCTTTTGTCACAGGGATGCATCTAGACACAGAAAAGCAGCTCATAACGACACTGCCCCTACCCAGAAATTCTGTAAAGGCAAATGAAAACCCTTTTCTGCTAAATTTTCTAGGACATAAGCAAAGCATTTGACACTGTCCCGCATGACATCATCCTTGTTGCTAAACTGGAGAGACACAAACTTGACAGAGGCACCACTCAGTGGATAAGGAATTGAGTGAATAGTTGCACTGAAAGAGCTGGGGTCAACAGCTCAATGTTCAAGTGGAAAGCAGTAGAAGTGGCATTCCTAAAGCATCAAGACCAGTGCTACTTAACATCTCTGTCAGTGACAGGGACAGTGGGATTGAGTGCACCCTCAGCAAGTTTGCTGGTGACACCGAGCTGTGTGGTGCAGTCAGCACGCTGGAGGGAAGGGATGGCATCCAGAGGGACCTGGACAGGCTGGAGAGAGGGGGCCTGTGTGAACCACATGAAATTCAACAAGGCTAAGTGCAGGGTCCTGCATCTGGGTCAGGGCAATCCCATGCACAAATACAGGCTGGGTGAGAACAGATTGAGAGCAGCCCCAAAAGAAGGTCTGTGAGTTTTTAATGAGAAGCTCAGCATGGCCTGGAAATGTTCATTTACAGCCCAGAAAGCCAAATGCATCCTGGGCTGCATAAAAAGTAGTGTGGCAGTCAGGTCAAAGGAAGTGATTCTGCCCCCCTATGCCACCCTCATGAGACCCCACCTGTAGCAGTCCCATTCAGCTCTGTAAGAAGGACAGAGACCTGTTGTAGCAAGTTCAGAGAAAGCCACAAAGAATGCTCAGAGGGCTGGAGCACCTCTCCTATGAAGACAGGCTGAGAGAGCTGGAGTTGTTCAGCCTGGAGAAGAGAAGGCTCCAGGGAGACAGGGCAGCCTTCCAGTGCCTAAAGGGTGTTCTGCAAGAGAGCTGGAGAGGGACTTCTTACACGGGCATTTGGTGACAGGACAAGGGGGAATGGCTTTAAACTGACAGAGGATGGGTTTAACTTATATATTAAGAAGAAATTCTTCACTAGTGGTGGGGTACTGGAACAGGCTGTCCAGAGAAGCTGTGGATGCCCCATCTCTTCAAGTGTTCAAGGCCAGGTTGGATGGGGCTTTGAGCAACCTGTTCTAGTAGAAGATGTCCCTTCCTATTACAGGGGAGCTGGAACTCGATGATCTATAAGGTCTCTTCCTATCCAAATAATTCTAGGATTCTGTGATTTTATGAAAAGACTGGTGACATTGTCAGAGTACAAAACACATAATTCCATCCTGTTTTCTTTTCTTTTTTTTTTTTTTTTTTTCTGGCAGAGAGTTTTCTCTTCCAACCTCAAACAATCACAGAAGGCTCTGTCTTTATTTTTCATAAGTGAGGCAGCAATAATTCACTGGGATTGTGGTGGCTGGAATGCCTGGGGGATCTGGATGCGGGCAATCTGAATTAGGGGAGAAGTCAATGAAACACAGGAGAATACTGAAGCGCCTTAGTGCGAGGTCTGTTTCCCAACATGCAGGCACATTGCTGTCCGAGTTCATAGGAAATTATCCCACATGGAGCCTTGCATCTAGTAGGAGGGGGGAAAAAAAGCCAGATAAAAACAAACCAAACCAAAACACAGCAGATTGCTCAATGCCGTCTGTAAGCCAGTTAAAAGGGGAGGAAAAAGAGATCTCTTAATGCAGTCTGCTTGGCCAAAGCTGAGCCCTGCTCATGGGGCAATGTCTGCAGGGGCAGGAAGAGCATGCTGCCTCCCCATCCTGCATGAGGAAGGTCCAGCTGTGGGCTGGGGCGTGATGCCTGCTCCCCTTCAAGGCCCCTGTGAAACACTCAGGTGGCAATTACTGCTGAGAGCGCAGCAGTTATGAAGACTCTAGGAAATGCTGTGTGTGTTTTCCAGTGCTTGTTATGACTACTTGGTGAAGCAGGAGGAGAGGGAAAAGCAACCATTCTCATGGGAATTTTTTTGTTTGCTTCATTTTAGGGTCATTTTGTATTGATTGATTCTTCTCTTCTTCTCAGTCCTGATGATGTGATGATGTTGTGCCAGGGAGGAGGGGCTGTCTGAAGGTGAATGGCATCAAATAAAGAAGCAGAGAGGCAAGACAGGCTGCTCAGCACTTCCTCTTTGTCACCCAAGGCCATTGTCCTGTTGTCTCCATCCCTGCCAGAGCTTCAGAGTGACTCAGGGTTTGTCCAACCTGCCATGCACAGCTGTGATGAATTCCAGCTGCTGGGGGCAGCATAAAGGCGGCAGAGCCTTTTCTCACAAAAAAAAGTTAACAGCCAAAGAGATTTTCAGCCCCAAGGGCCTTTGCCTATGAATCCTGTCAGCTTCCTTGCCACCTCCATAGCTTATCAACAAATCAAGTAGGTTTTTCTTCCACAGGCCAATACATTTCCCCACTTCTTTCTTAGGCACAAGGCAAAAACAGTCACAGAGGCATCCCAAGCTGAGCTGGAGACATGGCTGCACACACAGCTACAAGTGAGGAAAATGCCACTTGTTTTCACTCTCTACTCGACACATGACAGCCTGTTACACAAAATCAGCAGCAAAACTCCCCCCGCTTTTGCAAAAGAATAACCCAACCCAAAACTTATGTAACTCTGCAACTAATCTTTGGTAATCTTGAGCAAGGCATTTAAATCCAGGGAATAAGCCTATTCTTCTCATCCCCCTCACCCCCCAGCCTATCTGTAAAGTAAAAAGGGAAACAAATAGAAGCAAAGTTCACAGCCTTGTGATTTTTCCTTTTGCCCAGAGCAGAGTGGCATCGTGTCCCGAGACTGCTCTGAAGTAAGCCCTCCTGCCTTGCCTTATCCCATGCACTGAGCACCTTAAGAGAAAAGCTGCTTTCAGAGCAGCTGTCAGTTGCTCTTGGCTGAAGCATGGAAATCTCTACTCTTGCCACGTACCACTGCCTTGCTTTTGTCTGGTACTTTTTTGTTGCCTATTCCATCGCACATGTAAAAACAGAGGAGCGGCCATCTGAAGTGTTCCTTTACGGTGGGCAGTGGAAATATTTGACAGTCCTCAATCTGGTAAGCAAATCCTGTTGTACAGTGATACCAATATGTCTGTTTGTTTGTCTGCCATCTGCGCCTCAAGACATATGCAGCTGGTGTATTTGCTGCTGTTAAACTGCTTCCTTTGGTGGTTTTTACCCCAAAGGAAACTAAGGAGGGATCTGTGCTTGTGCTGTGAAACGTATTCACAGGTTTCCTGCAGAAATAATACTGACTGGTGAGATGCTTGGTTTTCAGAAAGTACTTCAAAGCTAGCTGCCTCCTTGTAAAAGAGACATTGTCAGTGAGGAGAAGGACAGAAAAGTGGGGGTATGTTCTGCCAGGACACATACAAGTTTGGTGCCTGTTTTCTAACCTTTGATTCAAAACATTTCAACACTGCTTGGAGTTTTACTTCAATTTTTTAAATAGGCTTTTATGTCCTCTAAATTACAGGAAAAGTGAAACAAAGCAGAGCACCGTGCTAATTTAGCCATTCAGAGTACCTGCTTCGTTTGACAATCAGTTGAGAACACAAGGGAAAGAAATTCCAGCCTGTGGAGAGAGGTGCTTGTGATATGAGTTTCAGCAGTACTTTCAACTGGTTGCACATTTCCTAAAAGCACACAGAAAAAGAGAGACTGGAATGTGTTCTGGTTCTTCTAATGTGCTATCATTTCACAGGATAGAAATTCAAAGTGGAAGTACATGAGATACCCAGGGGAGAAGGCTTGTTCAGAGTCCAAAGCGTTCATCAGCAGCTCAGAGAAGTAGTGCTGGCGGGGTGGAAAGACCAGGCTTGTGGAGAGGTTTCCTATGAGGGAAAAATTTCAGGCACAGTTGCTAATTTGAACGATGACCACAGGGACCTCTATAGCTTTTCATCCATTCTTTGTGACCATCAGAGTTAAATTCCAGTGGGAGATCTGGTCTGGGGCATGTTTGTCTCTACTTTTACCCTTCAGAAGGAGGCATCCTATGTTGGAGTTCAGTGGAAGGCTAAAGGCTCCCCATCTCCAAGCGGGGCTTTTGGAGGCCTTCAGGGAGGTGGGAAATTTGGTTTTCCTCCATCCTCAAGCATTCTGTGACTCTGTGAAACATTTGCAACCAAGAGGCAGTGAATGGCTCTTGGTTGTGAATGTGAAGTGACCACAACAACCCAGAGATTCTGGTAGTCCCAGCCCTTTCCTCAGTGGCCAAGCCGGCTGTGGGAGGATGAGGACACACATATATCACTGCAGTTGAGTGGCATCACTGATAATTGTGATGGTGCCTGTTTATCAGCATTGCCATTTTGGGGGAATAGCTGACCCCACTAAAATACCACCCAGGCAAAACAGCATCTCCACCCCCATCCCCTGGCACCATTATAACGAGATTTACCACCCAGGTGTAAAGCATGAGAACAAAAGAACAAAGCAAGTAACCAATCTCCCAGTATTTTGGGATGAAGAAATACTCACTGAAATTGTCATCCAGCTTCCCTTAGTGACCAGCAGTGGATGATCAGGGAAAGGCTGCACAAGGCAAGAGCATGTACAAGCATGAACTGAAGTCTCTGTAGCTTTACTGTCCCACTAGCATACCCAGCTAAAAAATAAAAATAAATCTAGGCTAAGGTAGCTAATACCCAATCAAAGCCTTCCTTTCATCTATCTAAAGGAAAAACATGCCTGTTCATACTTCTGGTACTTTCCCTATCCTCTGTGCTAGGAGGCAAGTGTGCCTTGTATGAAAGAGCAGTTCATTTTGTTTATTTGGTGTAAACCTGCTTCCTTGACAGCTGAGCTGGATGCCTCATTATTTTTGTGTTGTAATTTAATCATCCATCCCTGTTCATGTTTTCTTTGCCACAAATTAGAATGGCATTAGATTATCCTCTCAGTTACTGTTTTCTGCAGGCTGGAAGTCCAAGCTGTTGTCATTTCTCTTCACAAAGGGTTGCTTCTCATTAAAACATTCATGTCACCCTTTGCAGCAGTTCTTCAAGTTTCAGGAGGGAGTAGGTGGGGCAGGCCACAGTGGTCAAGTTAGGAGCATATATGGGCTTATACAGTGGCTAAAGGTGTTTCCTTGTTTGTAGTTTAATTCTTCTTGGCTGCTCCTAACTCTCTATTTGTCTTTTTTGATCACTGGAAGGCAAGTAGACAGTAAGTTGAGAGACTAATATTTCTTTACTGGATGGTGGCAGCTGATATAGAACCCACTGTTGAAAAGTATATAATTGAAGCTGCTTTTTAATTTTTTCTGAAATGGTTTACATTGCACTTATCAACACTGATTTTTGCCTACTATTTGATCACTCAGGCACTCAGTATCCTGAGATTCTTTGGCAATTTTACAGTCAGGTCACTTTGACAGGGAAAAAGCCCACCTCAGATTCACGAAAGTGTACCACCTCAGTGTTTGCTCCCTTTGCCAGCTCATTTACAGATGTGCTGAACAGCTCAGGTTTTATTAAATCTCCATGAGAGAGGGCTCTTGCTCCACTTCTCTAGTCCTTTGACTCCCAAATTTTAACCACTCATTGATCTGATCCCAAAGCTGAAATGGAGCTGCCAGCCAAAAGGGAAATGGTTTGGGCTGAAGATATTGCCTATCTCATGCAGAAAATGTGGCAATGGGAAAGGGTGTGCAAAATTACTCCTTCATGGATGGTAGTCCTTCTTCAGAGATTTATTTATTTCAAGAAAGGATTGCCAAAAAATGAAGAGGCATCAGGGAAAGAAATGGTGTCACCCCCCTTCTCCTGCTGAACTGGGTAGCATTTTTTGGTAAAGCAGCAGCAAAAAGGTGGCAAAAGGTTCTTGAGCTGCTGTATAAGAGAGGAAGAGTGTGAGAAGACAGCATGTCCCACATGCTGTGGTGCTCTCTGTGGGGCTCCACTAGACTTAAAGCACTCTTCCCATGGTCTGGCATTAAGCCACTCCCTGTTGTTGCTGAGGAACATTGAGGGACAAGAGGTACCTGTCAACCACACTTGTCCATTGGGTACACATCCAACACACTGAATTTTGGTCAGTCTGGACACAGCCCTAGAAAACACCTGGTGATGTTGGGAGTTATGGTTGTGGGGAAGAAGAGCTGGCAAAAGCTTCACACTGGGCTGTTCTGGTTCAGTGGATCTGCTGTGCTGGGCAGACCTGGGCAGTGCCTTGGAGGCTTCCCCAGAGCCAGGAACACAGAGACAGCCTTTGTCCAGCTCTTCTGCCTGTGTCGTGCCAGACTGGTATTGTCTGCCTTCTGGCACTGCCTGTCTGAATCACTTGGAAATTTTCCCTCCAAAATTTCTCTTATTTCATTGGAATAGCATTTAAAAATTTCTTTCTGTGGAAAGCTGCTCAGGCCGCCTCACTGTGATTTGAAATAGAAATACTGGGAAAACTAACATTTTCTGGGGGTGGAAATGCTGCTTGTCTCCCAGTTTTGCTGGAGAGATGCTGGAAGAATTCCTTCTAGATATGACCCTCTTTTAGCACCTCATTCAATTCCTTGCTAGTCACGTGGCTCTCCCAAAAGACCTACATCTCTGACATTGCTTCAGATTCATCTTCTTAATGATCATAGCAATCAAGATTCAGTAAGGAAATATTTTTGTAGGGGAAAAGAAAGGATAAGTGGGCTTTGTATCAAAGAGGTTCATTGACCCATTATTGAAGAAGCAGAGATGACAGATAAAACCAGTATTGTATTAATTTCATTCATTTGTGACACAAAACAGTGTAAGCAGAATCATTCATTGCCTGAAATATCTGAGCTCATAAAAATCTGCTCACTGCTGTAAATCCATTAGTAAATCACTGCATAAAGAGCACACTGCACCTTTAAAAACTATTACTTGTGTTCCTGCCCCAGTTTATTCCTTATACTTTTGTCTTTCATAGTGGAAATACTTTTCAATTGTCCAGAAAGCTGATTTGTATTTATTTCAGAATAGGCCCAGTGTTTAGTAAAGATATTTTCCAAGACACTATCATGTGAATGGATGTGTGTCTACACTAAATGTTGACTTTTATGTCTAATAACTTGCTCAGAATATTGGATTTATCCCTCCCTAAAGGGCAGAGCTTGGAGCCCGATTTATTTGTACTAGTTGGAGATTTCAATATACACATATGGCAAGGTCTTATACACAAAAGTAAATCATGTCAGGTTAGTTAAACAGAAATACCCTTTTGATCACTGCACCAGATAAAAATTGTGCTTTGTCTTTGTCACTGTGAGTCTCAGTTTGGAAAATTGATCTGGCCAAATTAAATGTTTCTACAGCACCCAGCACCATGGAACTCTGCAGGATCTAGAGGAGAAAGCAGCCTCTCTCCAGCAGGGATAATCATATCCATATTCTCCTCTTTGGGTTAATCATTAGCTTTCTGAATGCTTCCAGTCTTCCTTCTGTTCGTGTGGGAACACTTTAGGGAATCCTTTCTATTTACAGCCAGTGGATTTATATTCCATGAGTGCCTGCAATGGATTTGTGAGTGCCAGCACTGCTGCTTGGGAAATTCACAGGACATCTGGAATAATTTGATGTTTTCACATATTTTTTTTTTTTATGTCAACATTTTCCCTTTAATGGAGGGCTACACGATTTGGATGCACCTTTCTTACAAGAATAACCCCAGTGGGTTTGGAGCTTGGATTTTAATCTACTGGGGGTGTACAATGCCAGACTGCGCAGTACCAGGGATGATCCTAGCTAAGTTCAGTTTTCTGGTTTGAAAATTACTTGTATAACCTTCCATTGCTCTTAGAAATACAGGGTGATCACTAAATTGTCTGAAACAATTTTGAAACTATGGTGATGAACAAGGATATAGTTACAGCAGCACAAATCCAGGCTCCTGAGGCTGAGTTCAGACTTCTTCAGGAGTTGTTCTCAATGTTTAGCTGCAGAAATGGGTCAGGTTACACATTCAGATAAGAATTTTCCATACAGAAGATAACATTGTCCTCCCCTGTGTATAACAGAATATTTACCAGGCTGAGAATGTGGCTGTTTTGGGACTGTTTCTTTTCAGTAATGTTTATTTTAGTTAATTTTGAAGCAGGGAAAGAAGCAGCCTATCCCTGTCACATGATTAATGTAAGGCTGACCATGAACAAGATAATAATAGCCCCATCCTCTGGGAACCAGGCTTCTCCCTAATTGCTTTATTGGCAATTAGTCACCATGTGTCACTGGACTGTCACCACCCTCACGTTCATTTTTCATGCCTTTTACAGAAAGTTACTGCTGACTCTACAGGGTGTAACAAGAGCTTCTGGTTATTACCAGGCTTTTCTTAGCTCTTCAAGAACCCGGTATTGGCATCCTGGTGAGGCCAAGGATTGGGACAGACATTTGGGCTGAACCTGTGTTTGTGTCTAAGTATACTGCACCCCAGCATGGACTTCACTGAACCAGACCCATGACTTGGAGGGCTGAATCACTACTGACTGAAAAAGTGCCTGCTAATTGTGATTATGGGGAGGGGAAAATCACACTCAAAGAGCTGCTTTGGGTGCCTCAGAATTGAACAAAACCCTCTGTGGGTTCTGATGAAGCTGCTTGGGTTTGTTTTGTTTTTTTTTTTAATGTAAAGAAATGTCTGTTCACCCTAAGCCTTGATAGGAAACATGTGGTTTTGCAGCTGAACAGGGTGATGCACAACCTCTGATCCCTGGTCCTGGATGACCCTGGGCCAGTTACCAAGCCTGTGTCAGCACCTCCCTACCTCTGCTGCTGTGGGTCTGCACAGGGAGAGGGACAACCCAACAGTGGTACTTACTGTCCTGGCTCTCTGGGCTGTGGAAAGGATAGGGAAGGAAGACTGTATCTTTTCCCTGTGCTGGGGAGAAACAAAATGTTTGGGGACGGTGGCAGATAACTGCAAACCATGGTAATTTTCTTGCCCAGGAAGACTCAGTCTCTGGAAACTAAAGCTTGCAGAAACCCTTGTCTGACAACAGGCATGGTGAAATCATAGTCTCCTCCTCCCCTCATATATTTTGATAATAAAGGAATTTCTGATGGAAAAACATTGCACAAATTTTGTCGCCTCCCAAGCACCACCCTTTCAGCTTCTTCAGAAACTGATGAAATAACCAGCCACAACTTCAGAGACTTTGCTCTAAATAAATATCTGAGTCAGAGTAGGATCATGGCAAAAGAGATCTCATCCTGAAAGCTGTAGCCCTCTTTCCATTTAAGCATCACTAACTGATCCAGTGTTTGCAGTAGGCTGCATTTCCCACATTACATTACTCTGGGACAACCTAGCCTTAAAAAGAAGAGGTCACCCCATGAGTTAAGTGAACTGAACTGACTTGGTGTTAAATGCAAGACAGTGGGAGAAGTATTTTTCTGCAAGGTTTTATTCTGCCTTTGTGTGTCTGACAAATCTGGTTCATCTTGATCTGCTGTGGAGTATTAGGAGAGAAAATGAAGCAATTAGAAAAGCAATATTGGTTTAAACCACAGTAATATGACAATTTTACACATAATTTGGAGAACTCTGTTTTGTTGATGTGCATGTATCTCATTCTTTACCAAATCCTCCTAGTGTCTTCCCCAAAAAATCTCACTACCTATAAATGATTTAAAGAAAGAAGGAAAAAAACTTCAAAACACCACCTCCCAATCCTAAAATTCATTAGTTATAAATCGTTTCATTTAAACTTAAGTAAAACTTCATTTTTAGTTGGTGACATCTGAATCTTTGCTTCTAAACACTTGAAATTCTTTCTTGAATCCCTTTGAGTTCAGCAAAAGAGGTTTTTGTAACTTCTGCACCTAATTCTCACCTTAGATCATTTTGAGCTACTTGACTTTGAGATCAATTGCACTGTGAGTCCCTAGAACTTTCCCTAGTAAGAAGAACCTGTGTTGGCTAAGTAGTGGAAAAGCTATCTAGCAATTGCTTTAGAGGAAAAATATCCTGACATAATTTGTTCTCTCCTGCTCAGATATATCCAGTGGTCAACCATTAACATAGGAAGTGTGATGGAGCTGGCTTTCAACAGGTCCCTTCACCCCTCTGAATCACATCACACATCTCTCTTTAATCTATTAACTGGGATAATGTTAAAGTTATCTCCTGACCAACTTTATTTAATCAGTTTGGGTTAGTAAAAGAGATTTAGCCAACAGCTATTTCCCTCACACAGGCTTGCAGCTCATGAACAAAATAGCTCCCTGAAGAGCAAGAACAGATTTCATTGAAGAACATGCTAATGAAAGCTGGATGAATTTCCCTCATTAGGTGTAATTACTTTAGGTTTTGCAGGCTGTCTTCTATGGGGTGTCCTTCCTGGCTGATGTGTTGAGACTAATTAAGAAACTGCGATGTGCTAAGTGCATAATTTCCAGCAGAGACCTTCTTTTCAGTGTCCTGGCTTTCCCAGTGTCCACAGTAAGTACCCTTTGTCTCTGTATGTGAAAATAATGTTTGCATAAATGATTAGGGGTCTATAGTACCAAAAGTATGTGTATGAAATAGATAAGAACTAAAGGTTTTCTTTTACCATTGAATTTGGAATGGATTTGGACCATTTAGAAGAAGAAACAAGGCTGAGCCTGTCGTGGTTCAGAGCAAAGCCTCTTGCACAAACATGAGGGTTGCTGTCCTCAAGTGGACACAGATTGACCCCAAAGGGTGAATGAGGTATAACCTCTCTGTTAATCTCATGGTCCAAATAGCTGTGGATTTATCAATTTAGGGCTCTTCTCTAAAGGACAGCACAGGTCAGGAGGACACAAGAGGGTACCTAAGAGGCAGCAAAATCTCACATCTCCTTCTTTGATGCCAGAGTAACTTTAAATAAGCGCTGGAGAGAAACAGATTCACGGAGAAAATAATTATAGTCACAGCCTACATCAGATTCATCATGGATCACCTACTCCCTCACAGACAATGCTGTTTATCAAAATGCCGTGGGTTGGACAGGAACTGATGAGTTATTTATACATGTAGGTACGTTCTGTGAGAGTGATGCCTACAGCCACCACTGAATCTCAGAGGGCTGAGAAAAACTGCTTAAACATGGTCTACAAGCATCTCAGCTAGCTGGCTCCATAAAAAAGCCCTGCCAGGGATGGAGTCAGAGTGTTCACCATGCTGCTCTTGTATCCTGCCAGGCATCCTCACCATGCCTGCAGGACTGTGGCACAGTCTCACTCTTCAGCATCTCACATCCCTGATTTCTAGCCCCAAGCACAAGGTGTGCTCAAATACAAAGACGGGCCAAAAATTGCAAATCAGCTCCCAGGTATCAGTAACTGGGACCAGGGATAATTTCCTCTAGTTAAGTTGTCCCACTGTAATTCCTGATCTATTGGGGAAAAAAATGGGTACCCACAGTGTGCAGATTTCACCTGCAGTTTAGGAATTAGGCTTATGAGATGTGAAGGTAAAGGGAAAGTTTATGTGAACTGCCTTATCAAGATCTATTTTTACCTTCTTACTGAGCAAAACAAAGGCTTAACAGACAGTCCCTTGAGGAGAACTACTTGACCATCAAAAGATCCCATCTGCAAAGGGAAAGGGAAAGAGAAAAAAAAAAGCAGCAGCTAATGTCAGATTCCACAGAAAATGTCAGTGCTGGCAGTTTATAAAGCAGGGTTTTTTTCTCTCAGTATCAACACAGAACACTGCATCTCTGAGTAAATGTGAGATAACATGAGTTTATCTGGCAGTGTCATCATTTTTCATGTAAAAAAAGCATGGAGACATTTTTCCTTCTCAGAAATGAAAGCACTAACCAAATCCTATCAGTTATGTTTGTCTTCCATTTGTAAATTTCTTTCATTTTGCATTTTGGTTCCAGTTTGTGTGTATATCCTTTTGGACACTGTATACCTACAACCGAGAGCTGGTTTACCCCAAAAGCCTTGATGGAGTCATCCCGCTCTGGTTAAATCATGCTATGGTGAGTAAGAAACACCTCAGCTTCTTGCAGAGAAAAAGGGAGACTTTGCAACGTGTGCCCCACCACTGCATTGTGCCGTTCTCCAGAAGAGCTTCACAGCTTTTCCGTTCTCACCTCCTCCTTCCTGCTTATCTGAATCTGATGTTGAGCTGTACGCAGCAATCAGATGCATGTGCTTGAAGCTGCCTCAAGAAGCCTTTTAGCACACAAGGAGCGTCAGTTAATGGGTGCTTGTCAAACCTCTGAAGTCAATGAAATGATGTGTAGTCATAAGGAAAGAAAATCTCACATATTGTAGCTCAAAAAAGAAATTGTGTCTGCTAACAGAAGTCTCTGAAATACAAAATGGCTGTGAATGTAACAAAGCAGCCCTTAATTTTTAAAAAAGGTGAAATAACAAAAGAGAATCTGACAGCTCTACAGCTAATAAGCTAATGTGTGCACAGCTTTGAATAGCTGGATTGCAATGATTGTTTACAGATTTTCTATAAATACTTTCCAGATTTCTCCTTCATTTGCTCTGGTCGTTTTTATGATGTGTTGAATAATCACATATTTCTCATCAGTCAAGTGAAAGGAGGCTGACAGTAACATGGAAACTGTGGGTGGATTGCAAGGTCAGGGAGGCCTCGTGGGACGAATGGGAAGTGGGAGAGAAGGGAGAGGTTCAGCTCTAGGATGAATCAGAGAAGCCAAAAAGTATGAAATAATCGCATAGAAGACTCATTTCTCTCCAGACTTCATTTCTTAAGAACAGTGCCTTGCCATCCGCTGCAGTGTATGTACCCAGTGAGTGTTGAAGGTAAATCTGGGAGGGTTTGGGGTGTCTGGCTGAGGACAGCTCAAGGTTTGAGCAGCCCCTTGATTTAGACAGGTGCATTCAGAGTTGTGTGACTGGAATCCAAACACACAGAAGCATGTCCGCATTGCTGATACTCGAGTGGTGAACCACAGCCATCATGCACTTTTAACCTCATCACCTGCTCTCTGTCCACCAATTCATTTCCACCAGGATTTTTCTGTGGCTGTCCAAACCTCTGCATGGGTTCAAAAGGGCTCTGCTCTTTCTGAAAACCATCATCCACCAAAATGAAAGATTCTTCATGTCCTCAGCATCATGCTGATTTCAGGTCCAGGATTTAGTATGGGAAACTGGTTTAAAATCCTCACAGTGGTAGAGGTGCTGAGCAAGGGGGGAGGGGGGAGTAGCACCAAGTGAAGCTCAGAGAAGATAGGCTTTGCTGCTTGTTTTAATCCTGGCTCACAGCTGAGAATTTGCCCTTTTCATTTCCACATTTGTTTATGACATTGGAAGGTTGAGAGGTGTTAGGGCATACATTTTTATTTCATGTGCAAGAACTCTTTGCAGGAACCTCTTAAACATATCAGTTATAACATCTTCTTACCTTACCTACATCTACATTTCATAACAGAGTCATTTTGACTACAATAAAAAGCTTTTCTGTATCAGAAATGTCAAAAACAGCTGTTAAAAAAGGAAAAACCATTCTTCCTGAAAATTATTTTGACGAGAGAGAAACTTCACATAAAGCAAATCTCTATCACAAGCTGATATTTTATTTCTAAAGCTCTTAATACACTGCAGACATCTTGTGCTTGACAGTTCCTGGGTAGGAAATTTTCCTTCCAGTCACTATCAAGAATAAAACATCAGCCACCAGCATAGACTGATCCCTGCTATTGACAATCCTTATGTTTTAGAACACCTTCCAACAGGTGCCTTCAGGCTTAGCTGAGGCATTTCCTTCTTCCAACACAAAATATCCGCTGGAGACATTGGGGAGATCCAGGGACATACCAACACTTTAAGGGACAATCTCCAAGTTCTTATTGCCAAGCAGACACTTTTTCTTTCTTGCATATTGCTGTTACATTATGGCTCTGAGATTACAGGCATTTCATGGCAGATTGAAGCAGCATGTAGCTGGCTTTGGAGGAGAAAGACATGGGTGTATCAGTAGTAACCATCAGTGCCATATCATTTGCAGTGGGAGTACTTTTTTTTTTAAAATCTCAGTCTATTTTAATGTTGTACATAGGGAAAGCATATGTTGTTATGTAATTGGAGAGTGAGCCTGAAAAATAACTGTACAAACCCACTTCAGGAATACTGAGCTCCTTGGCTTTGTAGTGATGCTGCAGCACCTTCCTTGCAGAAATGAATAATGATTTTTTCCTCACATGAACTGCTCTTACAGTGGGCAAGGGTTGTTGTTGCCCACCTGGTAGCCCAGAGTTGCAGAGTGAGCACTATAATTTAGCCATGTATTTGTACTCTGAACAGAAGCATTTTGTTTTGCAGATGGGATGGTTAATGTAGAAAGAAATTTTGCTCATAGTTGAAGGAGACCAAATATTCCAGACTATCTAGGTTTCTCTCTTTGCTTTTCTACTGAGTTTAACCCAAAAGCTGGGCCTCAGTTTCCACCTCTGTTTGCTTGGGATAATTATGTTTTACCATCTTTATTCAAAACCTTGATCTTCAGGGATGAAAAAATCCACTCTACTTCTGTCTCAAGCACAATTATTTTATTTGAACAAGATTTTTGAAGTGGAAGATGGCTGAGACAAAAGATACGCTGGCCAATTCATCAAGTGAATTTGTTTATTTCTTTCTCAGTCATCGCTTTTCAAGCAACATCTGGCTACTCTCCAGAAGGAGACTAACTGCTGGAGACAGCTTGGATTAAACCATGTGCATGTATTATTCAACTTAATGGCAGTATTGGGGAACACTACACTTTGAAAGGTCTGACAGAATTGAATGCTAAATAAAGTAGGCCACTGGTGGGTCAGAAGAGATAACTCAAGAACATTTTTGATCTATAACAAAAGATACATATAAATGTTGAGCAGATGTGTTCACAAAAATAGAAATGGTACAATTGTGTTTTGTAAAAGAAGATTTATATTTTCAGTCTGTTGGCACAGTTTTCTTTATTTTTAGACTGCAGCTAAGTTGAGTTTGGCCACCTTTTTTTCTAATTAACCCTGTAGCTCTGTTACCCTTTCACCTTTACAAAAACAAGCATTTTAGTTCCACAGGCATTCTACTGACACATGGTTATGAATTGTGCATGTTCAGAAGATATTGTAAGCTATAAAGCTGAGACAAGGAAGGAAGGTAAATGGAGGTTCAGAAGAAACATCTCTTACCTGGCAGACTTTCAGCAAAGATGACAACAGATCCTCCATTGCCTGAGCTTCTGAAGCTCCTTTGCACTTTGCCCTGCTGGGGCTAAGTTGTAGCTGAAAACAAAAAATGAAAATGTAAGGGAGTGAGAGAACAAGCAAGGTACATACAAGTAATTTTCCTTCACTGAAGCAGGCTGCCAATGCCCTGATAGTAGGAGTACCAGCAGGACTCACTATGTCCCGTCTCATCCTGGATCTTGGTATATACGAGCTGCTTATGTTTTGCCTACCTAGCTATACCTCAGCTTCCCCAGTGTGGACACATCTACATCAACAGAAATGGATCAGTATTTTGGATCAATGTGGATCAGTTTGGATCAGTATTTTGGATCAGTGTGATTTATGTCCATCTGGAAAAAATGTAAGTTAAATGTAACTTATATGTGAATATAAGTTACTCTTACCCTCATGTGAGGGTATCTGTGTAAAGGATTACATCTTACTACAGCTGTTTCAGGAAGCTGCTGCATCACTAACCAAAACGAGGCGCAAATTCAGTTTTTAGGGCAGAACCCTCTTGTCCAGGCCACTCTAACTTGATTCCTACTTCAGGTGTGTACATGAGAACAACCTCAGGTTCATCTTTGACCATCTTAAACTATTCTCTTTGCAAGTGTTATTTAATGCTTAATAATTCTTGCATATTTACACAAGGGAGAAACATTTCCATTTGTTTGCATTTCACAGTATCTCAATTTTAAGCTGTCTGGCAACTATGGACATTCACAGGCTGCCAATTACATTCAGCTTTTGGCAAAAGAAGAAGAATGTGTGTGTGAGGAATATGGCACACAAAATTAATCACCCCACACATTTAAGAGCAAAGATGCTTAGCTTTTCCCAGCACTACGCAGATTTTTTGAAGTTTCCATTTTTGTTGACATAAGCCCATTTCCTCAGGGAGAAAGTATGTGTTTCACAGACAAATGTTATGGCAGGGAATCCTCCCGGACTGCTGCTACCCCAGCGTGCACAGGTGCAGTCTCCATAACCCTCCCTGCACAGGAACAGCTGGAGAAAAATATTCCACAGCAAAGGATGTGTCACTTCAGTCTCATGTCAGCCTCCAGCTGCAGTGCAACATCAGTTTCTTAGACTACATATCTAATGTCAGGGAGAAAGGCAATTAAAATTCTGGCACTGACATTGAGACAAAACATTTGCTAGTAAGCAATAGGATATTCAGCCAGGGCCTTATTCCCAAAAATGCATGTGTGCAGGCAAGAAAATATCTCTGAAGCTCTCTTACCTTTGATCATACAGTTGGTCTAATGTTTCATCCATTTTTCACTATAATGTTCCCAAACTACCTACACATCTAAGAAAAAAAAAATTATGTTGCTTTACAGGTGAGGATGAATGGATCTGGAAAGGGCAGAAACAGGGAGTAGCTGATGGTTCAGAGAGGAATGCTGCTGGAATTAAATTGAGCGATAGCTTCCTCACTAATCTGCTACACACCTGCTCAGTAACAGGACTCCCCATGCCTCCTGCTCTATCCATAAAATAAATCCGTGGTTCCCCAAAAATGCACTGATGGTTGGAAACACAAAAGAGAGAATTATATCTTCAACTAGACATGGCAAGGTACTAGTTAAAGAAATAAAATGAACAATAAAGCTTAAGCCCCTTCCACCCTGAAAAATGAAGAGAGGTTAAGGGAAGAGGAAAAATGTACAGGGAGAGATTGCAAAAGAAAATTTTGAAGGAGACATTTGAACATAGACAAAATAAGAGCAAAATAAATCAAAAGAGAGAATTAGTTCCAAAATTAAGCTGAGAAAGAGACCATGCAGAGATTTGGAAAATTATGACTATAGAAACTAAACAGAGGTTATAGTGACAGGAAGCCGTTTAGTTTTATTATGCTCAGATAACACAGGCTGTAATTGTTCATGAAAGCATCCAACTGAAGGAAATTTCCATGGACAAGGGGACGTTTTCCAACAAAGAGCTGAGTATCTGAGTAAACACCTCAAGGGACAACCAATGAACACTGGCTTATGAGCCTCATAAGGCAACACCAAAGTGGTTTTTTCCTTTTACTTTGCAGTAACATACCAATGGGGAAGAGAGAAGCACGAGTATTGGCCATGACTGCTTGTCAGCACACAGGCTCTGCGGGGAATTGGTCTGAAAGGAGAAACACAGGCAGTTTTTCAAAAGCACTTGATGGTCTCCAACTGTGCCCAGTGGAGTTTAGTTTGGCCAGTGGTAACTGTTTGTGAAAAGATCCCTCCCTACAGTCTCACATGTTAATGGAAAGCAGACATGGAGGGTATGTAAATGCAGACGAATTAGAAACAAACAGCTCTGGTCAAGCGAGGCATCATTTCCTTTGCTCCGGAGTCAAACAAGGTCACACCGAGTCAACTGCGACACACGCGTCAGGAGCACCAGTGATCTCAGCAGCTCTGGGGAGACTGCTCATGGGCTCAAAGCTCAGCCTAGGCTGGAGCCTACAGCTGAGCACAAACTCTACCCAACCCTGCCTTCTCAGCCCCAGGAAGCTCGCTCTTACTTGAATTCTCAACGGCGAAACGAGGATATAGCATTAAATAAATAGACGAATTACTCAAAATATGGGAAGTAAAAATTCCATATGGTCTTAGCAAACACTGGAAATAATATTCAGAGAGGACTATTCATCTCAGCTTAAACTCATGAACCTGAAATGTATCCTGGGAAACATTCAACACAGGGTAGGAAACAAAAAGTATAGAAGCAGGGGAATGTTCTCATCTGCAGGAGAAAAGTTAACGTGCCAATATTTGAAATAAAGTTCAGAATATGTTTCAGAAACATTCTTCCTCCTGTATTCATATGCCAGAGTTTGTATGAGCAACAAAAATAAATTTGTAATTTTATAACTAGTTCAGTTTCACCTGAGTTTTTCAGGAAAGAAACAAAGAAACTAAAACCAAATGGAAAATCACAATGACTGCCAAAAAGAGACACAAAGAATTTTAAAATGGAATGTTTGGAAGCAGAATTTAGGCTCAAAGTGTGATTAGTTAGCTAAATGTCTCTGATAATTTTGAAAGTCCCATCACTTTTATCTCTTCACTCTAGGAAGAAATTTTTAAAATTCTGCTCTTGCAAAATTTGTAAGCTGAAAGCTTTCCTCAACAGAGGTTGTTAGACAAATAAATACATTAATATTTCAAAGAACATAAAAAATAAGTACCAACAGGATCCTTGCCAAGAGTAGGGAAAAGCTCTCTGATTCAGTTTGGTTCATTGATAGCCTGATCAGTAGACACAGCTATTGTTTTAGCCTGTTTTCCTTATCTTGGAGTGAAATAGGTGGCTTTTTTCCCCCTCCCTCTGTGATAATTATTTTTGACAGTTTCACTGTTTATATGTGAAACTGAGAAACTGTTAATTGAAATAAAAAATGAGTCACTGTTTCCAGCAAGTTTTGCCAATGTTTTGATCTGTGTCAATCTGAGCTTAATTATTAAGTTTTCTTTAAAGGAAGAGGCAAAACTGTATATTTTAATTTGGCCCCATACAAATACTGTGCTCCTCAGACATACGTCAGTTTAAGAATATGAAACGCTGCTAAGTAGGATTGAAAATATATTTAATGACTATGCACCAGAGACCTACAGTTAAAAATAAAATAATGCAGATGAGAAAGTATATCTTTTTTTTATCCTTCCTTTTTTTTTTTTTTTTTTTAGAAAAGGATATGAGAAGCCTTTATAGCCTTTCAGCAGATCTGATTAACCATGATATATGCTCTATCACTAATGATGTTGCCAAAGTCAACGTCTCTGGGCTGTGAGAGGGAAATCATGTGGAAAGCCAATTGTGTGTCGTAGGCGAAGGGCAGGCTCTGCGCCCTGTAGCCATCCACACATTCCCCTGGTGTCTGCTCTACAAATACTCATCTGCTGTCATAAACTTGCTTGGGTATTCCATAGAAATTCCTCTGTGATTTTACTGTTAATGCACAAATTCGGCTTGGCAGAAATAGGCTCTGGGATAGCAGAAGTGTGAGGGAAGATTTTCCCACATGTTTATGAGCCTGGGGTGTACATGAGAAAGAATTGGGGGGTAGAGGGATAAATGAAAAAAAAACCCCAACATTTATATCCACAAAGGAAAAATAATAAAATAAAATAAAATGAAATAAAATAAACTCATCCTGAGGGTGCTTGAGGAGGCTGAGAACTGTTGTAGAAATCTGTCTCAAGAAGGCATTTTCACAGCAAATTTAAATGACTCTCCAAAACCCCACATCTAGTTAATATACTTGGCAAAATATATTTTAAAATATGCAATTATTTGAACAGAAACACAGCACACAGTCATGGGCCAGTGGCATCACTGGACTTGGGAAGAGAGAGGCTTGCAGCTTTCCTATGCCACAACAAATTTCTTTGTTTTTGGAGTTTTTTTTGCATTTGTTTTTCCAAATCAGTATAGATCCAAGAACTTTGGGAAACTATTTGCAAAACAAGAGGCAGATAGTCCGACTCCTGAATGCTCTTGCTGTCCTTAGACATGGAAACACTCTTACAAGTAGTGGAAAGCTCATTGAATCAGGAATAGCAGAAATTTCAACCTACCCCTTCCACTAAACTCCTATTTTGGCTATTCCCAAAAGCAGGCAAATTTTCCAGTTTTGCCAGTAACTTTAAAGCTTCTATTGATTTATAGGCCCCTGAGTATTTTCTCTAACTCCTACATAAGTGGAGGAGGCTGACAAAAACGAGTAGTAAAGCATATCAGCCTCTTGTAAACCAGCACAGACTACAAAGCAGATCTCCCAGCAATTTTTGCAGGCACTACCAGCCCACTGCTCAGCAGCAGTGCGGATGCACGGCGTGTTTGAGCAGCAGGCTGCCCCTCACCACCCCCAGCCTCTCCCTGTGACTGTGTCCTGCTGTCCACACGTAGTCTGTGGGCTGCTGGAGCCTATGTGCTTCCCATCATGAGGCTGTACCTCTCTTGTGGGACACTGAGCCACTCACCCCAGGTCAGGGACACGATGGATGTGGAACACTTGCCCACCACAGCCATCACTGCATCAATCTCTCAAGCCTTTGAAACGTCTCATTTTCCCCTCCTCTCTAGATGGAACAACACATTCAGTGCATTCACAGTTTCTATGCCTGCCTTTGGGCTGCTTCACTGTTCATACTTTCTGGCTCTTTGTGCTGCTCTTTCCTGGGCATGCTCCAAAATACCTGTCAAAATGAGGTGCTCTAAATCAGCATGCCCGCCAAAGGCTTAGGCTAAAGCCTAAAAATGAGGACAAGGTGTAGGTTTTCCATCACTGCTGCCTTGCCATGGGCATTTTGGGATTTGTTCAAGGACAAACTATTGTTCAACTAGGAAAATAAACTCTTTTAAATGTTTTTCAAAGCAGCTTAACATATAGACTTCTGACTAAAAGAAGTTACAGGGATTATATATGAAAACTGTGTACACTGAAGATATTTTTCTGGTTAAATGAATTCAGGAATCAGTTGTACTGATACAAAACTTCTGCAATCAACCAAGCAGGTTGTAGAGCTGAAGAATATCTTTGTGAAACAGAAGAAAAGAACAGTGCCAATGACTGAAAGGAGCTGGAACATAAAAGAAATATTTTCTATGGTTGTGGTAGGAGGGCTGAGGAAGGACACTCAGCTTCCAGGAAGTGGTCACTTGGAAGCAGCAGACAAAATTGGACATCCATCTCTTAAACAAATAGCTGAATACAGGCATGCTGTTTATAGCTCACTGGGCATTTAAAGAAATGAATGTGTATTTTTCACAACTATAGAATAAATATAAGGCAATGGAACTTTGACACCGTATTACCATATCAGATACTGACCACAGTTTCTGAAAAACATGTACATTAAAAATGTTGGTACCATTTATTTGGGACAAGAGGAATCTTCATACCATACATCCAGCAGGTTATGCCTTTAGGGTGAAAGACAAAAAAAAATCCTGAGTTTGACATTTTTTTTTCTATTTAAAATGCTATCTGTCTTTGTTGCCCTCCTCCCATACCTCCCCCATCTACCTATGAAACTATTTACTTAATTATCAAGAATTTAAGCAACTAATCAGCTACAGTTGTTACTATAGTTTTTCTCCTGATGCATTTCATTGACTAGTTTTCCTTTGTTGCTCCTCAATATTGTTTAAGCCATCTGTCCTAGGTATTGCAATTCAAAGTTATTGCTTGCTTGCACAGGGAATACAGAATTTTCAGAGGCGAAATTTCACCCAGGCAAATTATTTTCTAAAATAGTTTCAAATCAGCCAAAAATTTAAGGCATTAGCATCCCGTGAATCCCTGCATTGGCCATTTAACATCTGAGCCCAGAAGGCTTTCTGCTGTGCTCTCAGCATCCCCATGGTGAGGACCATCCCTCTTGAAGGCAGCTCCTCACCACAAAACAGTCATTGTCACCAGACTGTCTGCCCAGAGCAGAAAATCCTCCATGCTCAGACAGTTAGCATTAAAGTCCTTGAAACTGAAACTGCAATTCAAACTCTTCAACAAAAAAAAACCAAAAAACAAAAAAAAAAAAAAAACCAAACAAGCAAACAAAAAAACCCCCAAAAAAACCCAAAAACAAAAAAAAAAAAAACAAACCCAAAAAACAACCAAAAGACCCCCACATTTCTCCACCAATTTAACTCCTTTCTGATTCTGGGATAAGCTTGCTTGAAGTTTCTTCATCACCTTCAATCACAGCTAACTGAAGTCTCCTGTATGTTTACAACCCTATTTTTCCATTTATAAAGGGAAGCGCAACACACTTGGATTGCGCTGGAGCAAGTAATAAATGATACTATATGAAGTACAATAATGAGTAGAAGAGAACATGAAGGCAATTCAGCAATTGCTCAATGAGTTCAAGGAGCACTCTTCTGACATCCTCAACTGCACATAATGATAGAGCTCAATATCTTTTGTACTGTAATAGGAATTCTAAAAAAAATCTTGCATTACAAAATGCAAAAGGAGAGCTCACCTATTATAAACATAGACCACGCTACAGGCAAGACTCATTTTTATATCTTATTAACAAGAAAATGTTTGTGCTTATTACTCTAGGGGTACTTCATTGCAAAAAATGAAGTATGCACATTTGTATACAATTATTCTCAGTATTGTTAAATAATTCTTTGCTTCTGAGCAGCCTGAACTTTATGATCAGCGATGACTGAAGGCAAGGCACTCTGATCTGTCAGTGACAGAGTCTCTTTTTTCCCCAGCACACGGCTATATTGCCATTTGCTCTCCTGGAAATCTTTGCCTTGCCGCATCGTTACCCAGCAAAGAAGAAGGGATTGATCCTACTGGGATTTGTTGCTTTTCTGTATATCAGTTGGTAAGAATTTAAGTATTTTTTCTTCAAGTAATTTACTTTCTAAAATAAGGCCAAATGTTTTACTTTAGATCTCCCACCCAGACACAAGGAGGACAGAAGTCTTTTCTGGAGAAAGTCATTTAAATTTCAGCTGAGACCCATGAAAACTATTTCCAAACATAAGTGAGGCAGGTTTCTTCAAATATAGATCCTGAGACCTTACACAGTGTCTCCTGCTCTTGTAAGGCCTCTTAAAGGAAAGTAACTAAACAGCCATAAATTCAGGGATAATTTGAGTAATTTCTTCTAGGCTGGAGTTTTTACTTCTACTGGTACCATCAAATTTACCTCCACTCACTGTCCTGCTAGCTGCAAAACCAGAAAATCCCAAAAGGTCTGGGGGTCATGGGAGCAGGAGAGGAGTAAAACTCAGTTTAGTGCTTGGCAGGGACACGTGTCTGGTTTTAGAAACTTGAGACAGAAAATGATACTCTGAGCCAGGTGCAAACTGGTGGGAGAGACATCTGCCCACCACCACCTCCCACTCCCACCAGTAGACACAGCCCACATTTCCGCAATGTACCCATTGATCCCCAGCCTGTTGGAGAATGATCCTGAGAAAATAAAATATATCTAATCAGCACCTCTCACAGCTCATAGCCATCTGTCCACCTGCTGTGTGTGTGTCATGCACCCCTGGAGTAGGTTTGCTCATTGCTGGGATATGGAGGCACTGCCCACCCATGTAACTGTGGGCAGCTGCCAACACCTCAAAGCTCTCAGAGGATGCCTTGTATTGAGACCCAGCTCAGGAAGGGGGCTGTATAATTTCAGGGTATGCTGTGATACAACTTTCCAGAGCTGAGGAAACATCCAGGCTCTAGGGTGGAGAATATAGAGCACGTGTATAACAAGAGGATACTGGTCAGCAGGGAAGCAACTTGTCCTCATGCAAAGGTTTCTGAGAAGTCACTGGAACTATGAGGAAACCCATCCTTCCCATTCCTACTCACCAATTCTCACTCTCATCCAGAGACCATCTTCAGCCCAGTTAGTGAAAATCTGAAATAGAAAATAAACTGTTCAGAAGAAACACTGGAGTGACTTGAAGCCCATCAGAGTGGCTGAGGAAACAGGGGACTTCACTGATACATTACATAAGCAAATTAGGAGCCATTTATTCTAATCCTGCCTAGAGCCTAATAGGATTACGACCATGGCTTCCTAAATTCCTTTTCTATGTTCTGATTCACCCCATTGCTTAATGCCAGCTTTGTTTTGCTTGTCTTATGACAACATTTGGGTTTTACTGTCTTTGAGACCAGACTGCTCTTACAGCCATGTGAGCTGTGCTTTCCCCTAAAATCCCTATCAGCTGAGCAATTTTATCCCTCAGGAGACATGGCTCATATCAGGACCTGAATCTACACCAAAGAATGAAGATCAACACAAGCATCAACTCATTGGAGCCCTCCCAGTATCTTCTATGAGTTGGTGCTGCATTGTGTTGCCAGGGTCCTGAGTGGAAGGTGGTCCCTTGTGTGCCAGGGCCCTGATGAGTGGATAAAAAATACTAGGATGTCAGTACGGTTTTCAAATCAGCAAGGAACCTCGTGCCTGCTTTCTTTTTGTCTCTACTTTGTGGTTCCCTGCAAACCACAGACAACAGCTTTCAACCAACAGAAAAATTTTCTGGCCTGTGCACTGAAATCTCAACACACATACATATTTTATTGTTGGTTCTACAACCTGGTGATTTAATAGCCCCATTTGGGCACCATATGTTTCACAAGCAACGGAGTCCTTCCTCCAAGCCTCTCCTTGGACTGTCACTGCCATCGCTGCAGCACCAATGGGCTGAGAAGTGACTGGTCCCTCCAAGGCAGCAGAGGAACTGAGCAGCCAGTTACACCTCACAGCAGACACCTGCTTCTGAGCAGGGTGTCACCGTGGCTTTGAACAGTCGTTTATTTGGGTTTGAAATTACAGGTTGGAGTGCTTCTTATGAGACACACCAGCTGGCCAAATTGCACGAAGATAACCTACTTCCTCATTATATAAAAGAAAGGTGGTTGTCACTCTCTGTTTTACTGTTGGAGGTACAATATGAAAAGAGGAGTCCTGTGCAGTGAAGAACACATGCTGACATTTGCACTCCACTTAGCACTTGGAATTCAGTGTTTCTGCTCAGCCTCTCAGGGGCCTTTCCTGCAGGCTTTTTTTATTTTTTTTCTTTTTAATTTACTTAGGTGTTTCACAGCTCTGTTTGTTAGAAGAAAGAATCTTGAATCATAAAAATGAATCCCTACATTTAAATATTTCCATGCTCAGTCCAGACAGCTCTACTATCAATCCCCTCCATTTCTCCACTCTATCCCTCAGGTGAGGATAGTAAATCTTTATTTACAGGCAAGACAAAACCACCTTTTTATGCCCCACTTATTCCTTTTTTTTACTAGAGAAAGGAAGAAGCATCCTTTCAGCCTTTTTTTTTCTCCTTAAAATTCTGCCATTCCTCAGTGTCATGAGACAGTTTCAGGATAGTGTGGCAGCCTGTTTGTCACTTCCCTTTGAGGCATGATGCTCAGTGTAAGGTAGCAGGCTGGGTGACATCAGAAAAAATTGCAATTGTGTTCCCATGTTAGAACTGGTGGTGGAACGTATGACATAATCCTCAGATATGGGGTTTTTTAATGAAGAATGCAACCTTTCAGGACCATTTGGACCCAAAAGTTTGTTTTAGGGAACTACTATCCTTGTTAAAATGGCACATCCTGATAAGAATCAATGAAGACATACCCTATTTCTTAAATTCTTTACATAATCAATACAAATATAAATAATTTTATTCACAAAAAGTATTCACAAAAAAGCATTTTCTCCTATACTGAAGATATATAGAGATCACTTTTATATTCTTTAGTTCGGGCATTCTCTATTAACTACTCATATGAGCCATAAACAATGAACATTTTATCAGGGAACTGACAACCACTACAAAATATTTTCTGAGAGAATAAAAAAGGCAGAAAAAGAGGGCATTATTAGAAGAAAAGAAACCCTATGAAGCAGGCATATCAATCTTCTTTCTTTTCCAAACCATGCTTTGCAAACAGTTCTGGCACAAAAGGGTGAAGCAGCCACATCTGTTTCCCACCTAGCCATTCCTCTTCTTTTCCTTCTCTTTCAAAAGAAAAGCTGCTGGAGAATTCCCCTTGCCCTGTCACCTCCTGAAAACTTCTTTCCACTCCTCAAAACAGTGGTCAACAGCAGAAGGATTGAGACAGGGAGGAACAGCTCTGTGTCTCCACTGACTCTAGGGATCTGGATAGGGGCTGAAAGGCTGTTGTATCTAAAAAGCAAACATATGTGAGAGCTTATTTGAATAAGCTTCACTAGCATAGCCAAGTGCACATCCCTGTTTCTGAGCATTTTGCTATTTTACTGTGCTTTTACTGCTGTTAATAGCCAATGCCACCAGGGTGACAACAGAATATTGTGTGCATTTCAACCTGCACTGAAACCCATCTAATTTAGCACTGGCTCAAGTGTGCTTCACAGCAAATAGCCCAAGTGCTGAGGAGATGTATTGACAGCCGAGCTAATTTTCTCTGTATCAAGCCTGTTTTGATAACTCAGCCCCTCAGGAGCTGGAAATTTTGAAGTGGTTCTTCTAATTGAATGGTCCTAACCAAAGGTAAATTCTCTCCTTCCTTGCCTAGGGTTGTGTGGATTTATTCTGTAACAGGAGAGTGGGTATATCCTCTCTTTGCTTTGTTCAGCCCCCCTGGACTAGCAGCCTTTTTTGCCGGTAGCCTTGCCATTATCATCGCCTTCTACAACTTCGGAGAGTTCCTCAACCGTATGATATGGGGTCAGTCCAAGTTTTCTTTATTACTTCTATGCATATGAAAAAAATACCCCTGAAATGATCTTGCTGTGATTGCCCAGGCAGGCAGGAAGAGGAGGGGGGCATGAGTAACCTGGGGAAGGTGTTGGGATGGTGGTACTTGGGTGTCAGATAGTCATTGTTGCGTCCCACACACATGCTAACACATAGAGAACAGATTGGAGCAAGGATCCCAGCCCTGCCAGACAAAGGTTGGACCATCTTCCTCTAAATTGGGTTCAAGAAGCACCTCTTACCAGCATAATCACTGGATTTTGAATTCCTGCTCAAAGAAGGGTCCAGAGAAGCCACATGTCTTGAGCTAAAAATCTTACACCTGCATCACATGCTGTTTGTCAGACTAGGGATTAGCAGCGTTTACCGCAAATTTACAGGAATGCATTTGTGTATCCAAGGAAAAGCACTGCAGCAGCAGCTCTATGACTAAAACAGCATTTTGGAAACTTTTACAAACTGTTAAGAATTTTTCCCTTCTGCTTTAGTAGTGGTATGACCAGTAGTGACCTAAAAAAAAAGTGAAAAGCAACTTCCTTGGACATAATGGGCAGTTGGAGGGGCGAAAAACGTAGTTTAGGAAAGCATATTTAACAAGCGGAAGAAAGAGAGAACTGAGGAAGCACCTCTGGGAGTTTGGCATGGGATACTATTATTATTATTGTTATTATTATTTCTGTCATTATTATTCCTTTTGGTTTCCTCTCCTTTTTCATTCAAGATTGAATTTTTGAGGATGAAAGTGTTTCTGTCAGGAAAACGTGTGTATTTTATTTAGGACAAATGTGGGAACATTTGCAATTTCTTAAACTAGCTTTCTGATTAAAGAAAAAAACACTGCAAAAACACCTCTGAAAATAAATAAGACAACCTCCCTCTGTTCTCAGGGAACATTTGATGCATGATCCATTTTGCAAAGTCTCACATGCCTGTCAAGCCAAAGTAGAGTGTCTGTAGCTAGTCTCTCACCATCCGTACTCAGCTACCTAAAAGCAGCAGATTGGCTTTGAAATGTGCTGAATAACCAACTTCACTGCTTGCTACCTTTGCAAACAAGATGCTTGCTCTACATGTCCATGTTTGGAAATTTTGGCCACATTCTATTCTGCAAAAACATCATATGAGATGAGGATTGCTGGTAAATGAAAACAGATCTGCAGCCTTTCTGCACTAGCTCTGGTTTAAGAGGCATCACATATAAATAGTAACTAGTGCTAATCAAAGACCGCACCATCACCACATGATGGCATAAGTCTTTATATGAGATATCTGATATATTTATGTATCACATTTTTTTCATCACTGAGTACATATTAGTAATTTTAGGGCTAGGGTATGCCTGCTGCATAAGCTGGAGATAATCAGAATAAAAATAATTTTATTTCCAGTGTGTTAACTGATTGGACAAAATATTGGGCCAAGCAGAGATCAAATTAACTGCAAAAATTAGATGCATATTCAACAGCTGACTAAGGAAACTTGGGCAAGCACTCAACTTTACTGTGCACACAGAGAGGCTGAAAAGCACCCCAGTTGTGGTAGCATGAATGTAACCTCAGAGTATGTATATAAACAATACACAATATTCTCCATTGATATCTGCTGTGCTCTTGTGATCCCTGGAGGCCTCATCTGTGTGGTGGGTCTGCCTTTCCATGCATAGTTGCTTTTTTTCAAAGGAGCCACAAAATCCTGGCCTTAACAATTACATGGTGTTTTCATCCACGTGCAAGCCACTCCCCTTGAGTTACAGTTCCCCATGCTGGTGCCAAGTGTTTTTACTGATCCACATCCCAGCTGTGTCCACCCAAGAGAGAAGATCAGGACTTCCTTAAGCTGGTATCAATAACGAAGTCCCAATAAGCCTTGAAACATAGCCACAGGGAAGTTATTCCAAATTACAGTGTGCCAGAGTTTTAATGTATTCCTGACTGAGACAAGTTTTTGGTTCAGCATTGCCAGAGAAAAAAGGAGCTGCAAACTGAATGAAGACGCAATTCCAACATACCTTTGTTCCCCCAGCAAAAATGGCTCCGTGTACTTTTTTTCATCCTACCCTTTCCTCTCTCTCCTTCCCATCACAATAAGGCAGAGGATGCAGTGAAATGATCTGGCAGAAAACAAAAAAAACCAAACAAACAAGCAAAAAACATCCCCCCCCCCCCAGCAAAACAATCAGTGGTGGTAGAGGACAGACCTCTTCATCTTTCCATACTCTCCACTCTGCCCACCTTCTCTCTCCCTCAAAAGACAAAGTGTATGGAAGGGCACTTTTGATCTCTCTTTTGCTTCCTCCTCATTCCCTGAAGGCAGTTTGGGTTACAGGTTAATACAGGTCTCTATTAGGTTCCTATAGGCACATCTGAAATCTTGTGTAATAACACCTGAAGCCACCAAAAAATTAGACCTGATGCTGGTGGGATCTGCTAAGGCAGAGCTCTCTGGCTAGGCTGCTGGCACCAGGATTCTCCCTCAGTGGAAAAAAATCCGAGGCTGGTTGCTTCTTTTCTTTCCCACTCGAATGAAGAACAGTTCCCCAGAGGTGTTTATTCAAAGGTGCAAGAAGCATTAACAAACAGCTCCACCAGGGTGGCAAAGCCTGGCTCCCTTCTGGACTTAAATCCTGTGGCAGACCATAGGCTGCTAATGAAGCTTGTTTCACAGCACACCATGCTTCATATGGGCTCTTCCACAATCCTTATAACTCTGGGCCATTATTATTTTTCCTAAAAACCAGCTAGATAAATATTTACTCTTTTTCACACTTAAAGATATATTTAGTTCCAAATTATTCCAAAGTCTGTAAATGGCAGCTTCCAGCTTCAAGCAAATAAGTGTTAAATCTACGTCCTGTGCTTGACCAAAAAGATGCAGAATCATTTCCGAGAGCTGGAAAATCTAGGCTGTAGAATAATATAACCTTTCTTTTCCTTTTCAGGATGCCAGACCCTAAATTCATTTTATTATTTATAGACAAACTGTTTCATACAGTATTGGAGGTTTTAAAAATGTATTATCTCTCATGCGCCTCTCCTCTCCCTGCCCTTGCACAGTTGGATTGGTGGTAACTAAGGCAAACCCAGCTGCACAGCCTGAGAGGCACAGAAAATAGTACCAGTAATGACTTCTTTTTGTTTTAAATCCCAGAGTTTCTAGAGTACAAGACAATGTTGAGCAATAGAGAAACTCCAAAGAGGATAATTTGAAACAATGAGCTGATTCTTTTACTGCCATAAATTTACCTCAGCCAAGAACTTGGCTGCAGGGTCTGAGTACCAAAGATGAACCATGTGATCGTTTCTCCCCTTCCTGATGGGTGGAAAACATCACACAGGCAACTGATCTCATGTTTCTTCAACCAGTCAAACTAGAATCCTCAAAAATAAAGCAAAGCAGTGCTGGTTTGGGGTTTGCTCTTGTTGGGGACAATCAGATCCTTGGGAGAAATTTGGATCAAAGGTTGCTCATCAGACAGAGCAACCTTTCAACTAAGGTCTCTTACCTAGAACTCACATTTGAAGAGGGAGCACATTCATTTGTCTTCCATCTAACATATCTGAAAAAACCCAAAATAACATTCGTCAGCTGCTTCATTTCAATACTCTGAAATGCAGCTGGAGAGGAGCTATAGCTAGCAACAGCTACTTACTCCACCAGTGATTGAAATGGTGCTGATGCTTTTGCCTCTGCTTGCAAGATTTTGTGGGCCCAAGGGCTCTCCCAGAGAAATGCTTATCCCCACATGGTGGAACTGTCCTTTGGGAGATAAACAGGGGAGGAAAGGAGGCTGATTGTTGGAGTGGGCAGCAGCTCCAAGAGACCCAACCTAGGTGCTTGCTTTCCACTAGAAGGGAAAGCTTTGGCCAGCAGCTGGCTGAGAAACACTGTCAGGGGCAAAACAAAAAACCAAAGATATTATATTGCAAGGGGTAAGGCAGCTCAACAGGAACAAGAGCCATTGTTTTGAGGAAAATGAGAAAACTTATGGTGGAATACCCTTCTCATGCTCAGTGCAGAGATGGGTGCACTCTTCCAGATCTTCTATGAGCTCTTAAATATCTTGGGAAGACATTGCTGAAAGCTATTTACCTAAGGCTGAAATAAAGTTAAACAACATTCTTCTCTTTAGCCTGTTTTTCCTCTTTTTTTTTTTTTTTGAGTACTTTTGCATTCAACGCATTTTCCAGAATCATATAACATGTTTTCTCAACTGATTATTTTCCCTGAGTTTTATTTTTTGTATTTATGGGCTTTTGAAACCAAGCTCCCTTAATACCCTGTAGCCTTGGGAAATCCAGTCTATGTGACAGCTCACAAATCTGTGCAATACAAAGCAATACTATAATAAGATTGAATTCTTGATGCTGTCATTATTCCGAGCAGCTGTGGAGATTGCAGAACCCGAATGGCAAATGAAGGCATGCAAAGGGCAACTGTGTGGGGCATGAAGCCGTGCTACCATTGTATTGGTACAGGCTATCAACAGCAGGTTTTGTATGAATGTTAAAATGCTGATGTTATTACTCCAGACACAGGTTCCACCCTTAGTTATTACAGTATCCAGGAGGGATTTTTAAACAGAGATTCCTTTCCAGAGGATTTGTTGTATGTATCATGCAAAGAATAAGAGTCCAGAGTCTATCTATTCCTTTCAGTGACCAAATGATGTTTATATCCATAATTTCCCTATATGGCTGATGATTAATGGAACTCATATTTTACAGGATTTAAATCCCAGAGTTTGAAAACTAAATATGAGTATTTACTTTTGACTCATCCATTCATCCTAGTTGTACCACAAACATGGGATGGCACATTTATGTCCTTCATATTTGTCACTCCCCAAAGCTGCAGTTTGTCCCTCAGGCAGAGATGACTGACTGTGTAAAGGAAACCTGCACTATTTGTCACCTGTCCTATTGTTGCTGATAAGTATATCTGGCAATCCACTGGAGGCAGACTGGATCGGAAACACTCACAAAACCCGAGCTTATGAATTCATCAGTGGAGGCCAGACATTAAGAAGTTCTGGTTAACACGCTGGTCCTGGCCTGCCAGGCTATTTTCTTTCTTTGTGGTTTGGATTTTTTTCCCCTCACCCATAAATATCAATTTGGTCAGTACACACCAATACAATACAGCAATTAGTGTTCAGAGCCTCTGAGGTCCATGGACAAGGAAAGATCATTTAGAGGGGAACTTCCTATGAGTGAATGATCATCAGAGAGGAAGAAGAGAGGCTGAGACAGTGTGTTAGAAAAGGTACCCATAAACAGTTGATTATTGGGTGCCCCACAGCAGCACAATAACTGGTGCTTCAGGAAGCTGTGGGATTTCAGTAGGTCCTGTGCTGTCCTGACCAGCCATGTGAGGATCCTCCAGCTTTTCACATGCTCTCACAACAAGCTAGGTTGGCTTGGTGGCAGATACTTTCTCCCGCTGGCAAAGCACAATTATTCTCAATGGGTGTGGCCCATGGCAGATTTCAAATAATTCCTCAGTCGTTGAGTAATCTGTTACTTGCTGGGGACATCCCAGGCTCATTTGACTTCTGCAGCACTTTAGCATTAGCAGCTGGTCCAAGACATGCACTTGCAGTTCACTCCCACTCCCAGATGGGTAGAGTTCCCCAGGGATGTTGGGAGGCTGGGGCCAGTTTCACATCCTCCTCATCCCTGATGTGTGAAAGGACTTCTCTGTTGTGCCTTCCCCCTCAGACCCCAATAATGTATTCTCCTCTGTCTCCAAACAGGAGATTCAATAGTAATACTGGACCACAAGTGGAAAGGCAAATGAATCCTCCTCTTGAAGCCAAACAATCCCTCCATGAATTCTGAAGCCATGAAGTAGAGGAAAATAAACGTAGCTGTGATGAATCCTTTCTCCAACGCATTGCAGCTTCTGGTGAAGCCATTATGACATCAGACATATGGAAAACTGGTGGAAAATATGAAATGTTTGCCTCTTTCATGATAACTCTGCAACTGCTATGAATAAGAAAATTGTGTTCATCTGTTTACACAGACTTCTCATCTCTTGCACAACGTACGTGAGGATGTGTCCATGGTTAAAAGTTGTCACTGGTAAATGCACTCCCTCATGAGCCTCACACCACTCTGTAAAAGACCTGTGAATGCAAGCCAGCTCTTGTTTGGATTGCCCTTCATCAAGTCTGGAAAAAATTAAGAGGAGAGATAATTTTAACAGTGCTGTGACTTCCAAGCTAGCTAGATAACAAATTGGGCTAACAAGCACTGTAATTAGAAATGTCTGCTCAGAAAGTTCACCAAGCTGAGTTCTTCTAATGAGAAACTTTCTGTAATATTAATAAGCTTATATTATGCTTAATATCTCCCCTCCATTTTAACAGGAAATCTGAAGGCAACAGTTTCTTCCTTTTTCTTGGTTTCAGTTAATCTCGCAGCAAAAGTAACCTAATTATACTGACTGTATGATTGCTTTGACAGAAAGCATGTTAATTTAAAGCACTGTTTAACATAAAGCTGCCTGCCATATAATTACACTCCATTCACATGTTTACTAATTTTCCTCAATATAGTTGATTTCTGTTATTAGCCTCAACATTTTGTTAACATCCAAAACACTGGAGATCTGCTTTGCAAACTCCAATAAACATGCAAAACTGAGAGTAGCACAAGTGTTCCTTAATGGTCAATGTGAAAAAGAAAAATCTCTCTTATTATTCCTGCATTCAAAGAGGATTTGAAACTAGTTGCAGTACTTAAATGTCTAAATCCATCCTCATTGCCAAAACCCCTCGCTTAGAGCTACTGTGCGTGCCGTTCACCAGGGTGTTATTTTCACCTTTCAAATGCCGCTGGAGCTCAGTAAAAACAAAACACATTGTAAGCTGCTTGTGAGCAATAAAAAGATAATGTGTATACATAAGATTGTACTTCTCATGTGTTAAGCACCTGATAAAAATTCTAATCTGGGAAGTTAACATGCGAGGCCTAGACTGTAAACTAAGTGAACTCAATGAGATGCGTGCATGCATTCAGTAATTCCCAGCCTATCTAGATAACTCGCTCCAGCTAACTTTGCAAGGGGGATGTAAGCAATTACACATGCCCACACACATACACACTCCTCCCTCCTTTTTGTTGAAGCTGAAAGATGCTGGTCAAAGGAAATATATTGGAGAGACAGACAGAAGAAAAAAACACAGAGGGAATTAGGGAAGAAGAGAAAGTTATGGAAACTGCCTGTACAGGTCTGTTGGGTGTTTTTGTCTCTACCTCTCTTCTTTCTAAATTCTTTTATTTTGTACTGATACTCCGGTACAAACAGTTTAATTGTCAGAAACTCAAAACAAAGCCTGGGCCCCAGCACAGAGGGATAGGTCTTTCCACTTCCAACCAGAGAAGCCAAATGACAGACCTCACCCTCATCTCCTGCTCACACCAGGGGTACCTTTGAGATCTGGTGTGGTGACTGAGCTGCTGGACTACAGGGCTTTGAGGAGAATCACGGGGGAAGTTGTTCATTTCTTTGAAAAGGGCTCAGAAAAGGCACTTCTTTCTGCTACATCCTGTATGGAGAGAAGCTGGATTCCAGTCATGCACTTTGGGAAAACAATGAGGAATGTCTGTCCCCAAAATACAACTGCTGGGATCTTGGATTTGCTTTGTTCCTTTCTCTCATATCCACAGAGCTCTGAAAGGAGGAAAATGTGTCATTGCTCACAAATCAACATTTTCCCTGTGATTTTTCAAAAGGCTTTACTGAGACACCCTGTGTAAGGATCTGGCCTTGATGACATTTACACCAGATTTCTCTTTCCAGCCCATCAGTCTCTCCCATTTCATTTTAAGTATGCGAAGCCAGTCAGAACTGTTTATTTATAGCCATCAGTGTTCATGGCTGTATAAATTAGCTGTTATTACCGAAGGAGGTGCCCGCCCACTCGCCCAGAGCAGCTGCACAGGAGCCCTTTCATGCTGCTCCACGGAACGCAGCCCCAACGGGCAGGGAAACTACGCTGTCCCAGGCAGACGAAGGGACCACGGCTCAAACCCCTGGGCGAAAAAACAGCAATTAATTTTTTCCACAGTGCAATCTGCAGCATGACAACCACAATTACCTAATACTGTTTAGACCTGCCACTTGCATTTGGCAGAGAGAAAGAAAATGAAGGATTAAATTCACCAGAGGAAAAAAAAAACACCCAGACTAGAACTACCCCTGGACTTTCGTTTTATAAGATTAAGCGATATTTGTTCAGAGCGGGTGAGGGGGAAGGGACAGTGAGGGGATGGAAATGCAAAACTGGTTTTTATTTGAGACAGAGCACCATCAGAAAATAAGAACCCATCCCATACACACAAACACTGATCTGTTTCCAGCAGAAACAGCTGGAAAGCAATATCCACCACCACGAGGAGCTTTCATCTTAACTCACACCTTTGTAACAGTTTACTTCCACAAAAAGCATAGGCAAGTGCTAATTTATTCCCTCCCCAGTTTCCCACACAAATTTCTTGGTTTGGGTCTCTGCCAGAGCTTCAGGGTCACAATGTGACCTCAACAACATAATTTAAGATTGTTCCAAGCCTTCAGTGGAACTACTCAGGATTTACTTTGATGGATATGGAGCCAGGATCTGGCATGCAGAAAATATGCATTTACATTCTACCAAAGTGTCTAAAATAGTTGCCCAGGGATGCTGAAATTCAATTTGAGACCTTGTATTCACTTGGCAGAGCACATAATTAAACATTTTGTGCCACAAAATTAACCAGAGTCTCAGGGGTACGGGTAAGAGACGGCTTAGAATCAACCATGAGACCCAAACTAAGACCTACTTCCCAGGCAAGTTATTCAGTAAATATTGGAAAAAAATCATTGCAGTCATAGATGGGTTCATAATAATTTCTGTTAGTCTTTACTCTTGCTGATTATCTGTAGTAACCTCTTACCTCAGAGGAAGAGGCTATTGGCAGTGGGGGTTCATTTAAATAACCCCAATATCGAGAACTACTCTTGAACTAGAGCTACAGCTAAAAACTGTTCTTGAATTAACCATTTGGAAAGAAGCATCAGGTAAAAATCAAATACAATTAGAATAGGCCAGACCTCAGGACAAGTGGTTAAAAGTCCTAGAGCGGAATTTTTGCCTTTTGAGGTCTCCAGAGAGACCTTGTACTGCAAGGAGTTCAATGTTCCTGAAAAGCAAACCAAATTCCTTTAGTGTTGGATGTCACTACCCTTCAGTTTAGATTTCAGACATGGTGAGTCTAAAAACAAGGGTTTGAGTTAAACCCCCAGGATATGGCCCAATAATAGTTCTGAACTATAAAATTTAATGGTAATACTTGGTGTTTCAAATGTCACTTTCTATCAAATGCTCTCAAAACATAAACATAAAGCTGCCTGCCTTGTTTATGAAGCTTTAAGCAAAGCTTCAAGTTCCTTTCACCTTGAGAGGGTAATTTCCCTCAGTACCTGGAGAGCAGCACACATATAAGAGAATAATGCTTTATTTTACACCTAAGACGAGCAGAATTACCTCCTCCAAGTATGCAGGACAATATTGTTTCACTGTTGGAATGGACTAGGTTCTTTAGGCAGAGGAGAAAGAAACCAATATATACCAACACAAGACTGCTTCTTGAGATGTCAGTTCAAGATTAGATGCTTTTTGAGATGTTAGTTCAAGTTTTTGGTGTGGAAACCCCCAGTGGGTGTGCAAAAGCATCAGTGCTCAAGGGGGGAAATGAAGACACGTGTATAAAAGGAGCTGCATGGTTAAACATTTCTTTCCATCAGCTGTGGACAGAGAGAAGCGCAATTGTGCTTCAAAGTGTGCTTCAAACAGGGAAGAACCACACTTTCAACCATAGAGGTATTAAGACTGGAAAAGACCTCTAAGATCATTGAATTAAAACATTAACCCAGCACTGCCAAGTCCACCACTAAACCATGTCCCAAGATGCCCCATCCACGCGTCTTTTCAACACCTCCAGGGACGGCGGTTCCACGACTCCTGTGGGCAGCCAGTTCCAGCGCCTCCAGCCCTCCATGTCCCTGTTGTAGCGCGGTGCCCAGAAGGGGACACAGCACCGGAGGAGCGGACACAGCACCGGTGCCGAGCACCCGCCGCACTCAGCACAGCAGCGGCAGCGCCGGAACCAGCGCGGCAGAGCCCGGCAGCTCCGCTCCACCGGAGGCGCCGGCGCTGCGGCCGCTCCGTGAGGGGCAATTCCCGGAGGGAAGCGCGGCAGGGCGGGAGCGCGGCCCTCATCCCGAGGCGCCACAGCGCCCCCTGGCGGCGGCGCGGCGCCAGCGCCCTCCCGCCCCCGCAGCGCTGAGGGGCGCGGGCGGGAGCGGAGATCCCGGGGACGCTCCTGGGACACCCCTGCCGGCTCCCAGCGCCGGGAAGGGCCCTTTCCCACCGCGGAAAGCTGCCACTTCCTCCCCACAGCAGCTCCTTGCATCGCCCATGGGTGGGCGATTTCAGCGTTGCAGGGCTGCAGCAGCCTCAGCGTTCTAAGCTAATTCCCCTACACGGGAATAATTCCATCAGGACATGCCTGATGGATGCTCAGGGATGCAGCAGCGCTCAGCTCTGGAGGACGGGGGCAGTCCTTTGGCACTGGCGTTCTTGCACTCGCACATCTGCGAGCCCAAAGCAGCCCCAGGCCGAACGCAATCCCCGAGGCGTCCCAGCGCGGCGCCTCGCAGCCAGCCAACACCACCTTATTAAGTCAAAATCACAGGAAGAGGGAGAACAAATAGAATGTCATTTTGATCAACACATGCAACAATTATGTGCAAGAGGAAAAAACCCGAAAGTTATTAGAGCGCATTGTTTTTGTCCATAGGTTCAGTTTTATTGATGCTTTGCACTTTTTTCTTTTCTTCCCCCTCTTTACCACCCCCCTCCCCCCCCCCCTTTTTTTTTTTCCTTTTTAAAATAACAGATGTTGCCAAATGTTTTTGAATCACATATACTCTAAAATGCCTCACAATCATTTGTGGAACCACCCCCAGGCTCGAAACCCTTATATCACTAATGCAGTCTCCTTGTTGCTAGCTTGCCAAACAATAGCCATTGTTCCTGAAGGGTCTAGCCAAAAATAATATGATGTGCAACTGCCTTCCCACTGTTGTCTTTGCAAAACTACTTAAAAGTTCCAGAGATGCCTTTATGGATGGTGTACAGTACAAATAAACCCAAAAGGAGCAGAACAATTGGGAAAGCTCGTAGGAACATTGGAAGTGGGTGGAGTAGAAAGAAAAAAATTGTGGGGGGTGGAAGAGAGAAAAGCATTATGAGAAAGAGTTTATATTAAATGATAGTGAAGTGTTTAGTTATGCAGCTGGTTTTGTGTTGTTGCAGAAATGAAACCACAAATATTTGAGTATTCATATCACTACAACTTGCATGTATCTCATGAGTTTGGTAGCTGTGCAATTGCACCTTAAATGATTCTTTTATGCAGCTCTGATTTTGGAGAGAATAACTTTGTTGAATGAAGATTTGGTAGGGAATATAAAATGGCTACCATTCCTGCTTGGACAAATACATTATTTGAAGAAGAAATATCTGGAAATCATAGGGGTCATAGACCCACAGCTATATATATAGCCTGTAGCTTATGGGCAGTCTAGTCTGTATTGAATTCAAAACCTAAGCATTGAGGCAGGGGGGGGGGAAAAAGAGCTATTTTGAACTGCCATCATAAAAATTGAATTTATTTCTTATGTGTAGTTCATTACATACCAGTGAAGGCTCAGCTTGACCTTTCTGCTATTAGTAGTCCAGGCCATGAAAGAGGCTCCTTCATGATCCAATGGAACTTCATACTGTTGTTCTCTGTGTTGTACATCTCCAGATATAAAGATCACTCATCTTCCATCAGCAATACATTTATTGATAAAGAAAGCAAGGCAGGTCAAATCCACAGGCACACTGTGTGTGGTGTGAGAATTGACTCTCAAGTGTTCCTTTGCATTTCTACTCCTAATCATCAATCTATTTAGTCATCCTAAGTCTCAGTCCTAGACTCTGGTACAAATTCAGAGCTGAACTTTGACTGCAGTCCAGAATCAGAGGTGTAGGAAAAAACTGAGCAAGTGAAAAAAGTCACCACAACTATTTCAGAGGAAAGCTAATTGAAAAAAAAAAACAAACCCACAACATTCTGGCAAATACCAAATCTGATATTTCCACATAATGTAACTAATTATGAGGTATTTACTAATCACATCATATTATTGTTAACAAATTGTTGCAAGTGCCTACTACAATGGGCCTCTGTTTAGCCATTACTGGATGCTTGACAAATGATCTGTGGTGTTAGAAGGTCACAGAAGAGTAGTAGAGAAGCACTGGGAGGGGGAAAAAAGGGAAGGAAAAAAACCCCCAAACCCCCACTGTACAGCAAGACAAGACTGTGGGAGAATCTCAGATATGCTCTTCAAGTATAGCCAGCCCTTATAAGGAAGAAAATCATTACCAATGTAAAGCACAGCCTGTGGGCAAAGCCTGTGCCACTCAGACGTATCCCCAGTGTGTGTCCCTGGTGACGTGTCCGTGTGCTCATCATGCAAGTATGTTCCACTCAATGTACAGCTGCAGCGTCTTCCTCCCCGGGGGACACGGCATCTATATGTCCAGAGAAACAACACGTGGGCCCAGGTCTGACCCCCTGACCTCCACATGCTGCAAGCTGCTTCCAGAGCTGAGGGAAAGGAAATGACCCAGAGGAAACAATGCAGGACATCATTCCATGAGTGCACTCTTGTGGTCAGCTGGGAAAACAAAAAACCAAACCAAGAAATGAAACAGTCATGACAGAAATTAGGTTGATCTGGTCATTACACTGACAGAAAAAATGCCTTTCCTTTTAGTGGTTGTGGTGCCTTTTAGGAGTTTCTGTTTTGTTTTGCAGAATTGTTGGGGTTTGGAGTTTACTGATTATCAGAGCCCTCCCAAAGCACTCCTACACTCTCTGTCTGTGAGTGCTGTCTCCTATTCCCCAATGAGAAAGGCATTTTTAACAAATTGATAAGACAGAATTTTCCCATACAGTCACTATCAGGCAAGCAGAGCACTGCATGGCGTGTTAGAAATGAAAAAATGCGCTCTAACTTGGACTGGCCCTCCAGTTCCTCCCCCTTCCTCATCCCAGGGTCAGAGCCAGATAGAGAAACATCTCCCAGTCTGCAGCACTCACATTCCTGAAACAAATGCCAGATGCAGTCCTGTGCCTTGGGTTTGGTCCATTTGCCCACCTATGTTAATTTTTGAGGAATTTCAAGGAAGCAGGAAAACCAGCTGCTGAAGGAATGAAAAACCAGCCACTGTATCCAACACTGGCAGCAAGCACACGAAATCTATGTGCTGTGTCTTCCTTGTGTGTTGCCCCATATGCTTTGAGGAGCAATCAGTAAAGCCTGATTTCCCTCATACAGATGGAAAATATCTGAGACCTGAGCTTGTAATGAAAACCATGCTTAGACAGGGGTTTCTATAGGAGGGTTTTTCTATGGGAATGAGGCAAGGGGCAATCAGAATTCCCTTTTTGCTAATATACCATCCCATAAAACATCTAAAATGTCCCAAGCATTGAAGAGAAGATTTAGCTTTGGGCAAGAAGTATTGTCACTGAATAATTTAATAATTAATGGAGAGGTTCTTTCATTTAACTCTAGTTGCAGTGAGCTTTTGGTTCTCCTTGGTGTTGGGAGCAGCCAGGGCGTTCCAAGGGTGGGCAGCATAAGGCAGCAGGCCATATCTGTCAACAAGCCACTGTGTGGGCCAGCTTAAAAACCTCTCTTCCTGCCATTGTTATTCTTGAAGCCCTGGAATTTCATCCAAATGGATTTGACCCCTTGCAAAACAGCCTGTGCATACTTCCCTGATTAGGGTATTCCTGTTAGATGAAAAGAAGGAGGGGGTGGAAATGGAAGAAGAGTGGCTTTCTCCACCTCTGCCCAAGCAACACAAGTGTCCTGCTGCATGCTGGACTTGAGGATGGGCACGTGGCTTTGAGGAAAAACAGCTTGTCCATTTTCCAGTGGGGGGAGCAGGTCTGCGCACCTCAGGTGTGCCCCACAAGCAGCAACTGCTAAAGGGGGGAGAAAATAACTCAAAGAAGTTGAGTTCTTCACCCAGCTTGCATTTGCTTGTGGAAGAAAGTTGTTGGTGTGATTTTGACCCAAGCTTTAGGAAAGGTCTTTTATTATGGCAAATTTGAGTCTGAAATGCATTGTCCTTTCCCATGGTGCAGCTCTTGGTCTGCCCTAATGCTTTGCCATGCTTGCAGGTAGTTCTCAAACCTCTCCATCTATTTCCCTCCTCATTTTTGTACCAGTCTATGCCCTGCTAAATTCCCTGTATCTGACTAGATGATCTCAAAATTTCATATAACTCAGAATAATCACTGATTAGTATTGCTTCCAGCTCTCCCACTTTGTTTTTCTCCATTATATTTCCCAACCTTCCTACAAAACGAACTTCACAGTTTCTTCCCTGACAGGGCTGCTGATGTCCAGGACAGGCCACTTCTACCAATTCAGCTCTATCACTCAGCATATCCCTCTTCTCATACATGAAGGTGTTCAATAATCAAACTAGATTTCCTGGAAATAGAAGAGCGCTTACAGCAAAAAAAATACCTTCAAAACACCTGAAACTAAAAGGTCTGGACAGAACATTCCAGACTTAATCAGAAGAGGATCTGGGTCTTCTCACTTCTGGCACAAGACTTCATACCCTTTGTCTTCACTAGGCTTTGGATCAATACATGCAAAAAATATTTCCACTGGGCTTTAACTTTGGCCATTCACCTAACTATGCACTCCTGTACAGCCCTGTGCTGTTATTGTGGTTCTAATTAGCAAAGGTTACACAGCCATATCTATTGTTTCAGCAAAGTTTGGGCCACGAAGTTCGCATGATCATACTGAGCTGAAAATAGAGGTTATCAAGCAATCAAGCTAAGCACATTACTTGCAATTACAGCTCCTTATTTGTTTTATTCTCATACACTCACCTTTTGTCCTGCCTTCCCCTTCTCCCTACTGTCAGCATACCACTTGGAGCAGTGCTGCACCTTTGCTGTGAGCAGTGACCCTGCATCGTGTAGGCAGCTGAATTAAACCCTATTGCTGTACCCATCTAAAGTGACACTGGGACAGGGGTGACACGGTGTGCCTTGGCAACTATGTGGCAGTAAATAATATTACAGCAAAGTCACACCACTGGAAAGGACAAAGCACATTGAGTTAAACCTCAAGCCAGGCTGTTAGTAGCCAGTGGATGCAAATGATTGACTGAAAGTTCTCCCTGTGCCAAAACAATAATGAGAGATAAAAGGGGATTTGGATATTGTTCCCCTTTCACTCTCAGCCAGAATCCAAAGAAACAAGCAGCATATGTGCACACATTCAGATATTTTGAAACAAAAATGCACACAGAAGATTGAAATTGTGCAACCAACTTTGTTCTTAGCATCACTGTCAGTAGTTGTGTAAACTACTATGACTATATGGCTGTTTTCTTATTTACATTTCACCCATCTTGGACCCTGTTGATGAGAGAGACCATTTTACTTTTATATTCAGCCTGTCATCTTTTTGGTTCTAAGAAGCTAGCATGAGGTAGTTATGCTTGGATCACAGTGATGAATGCTAATATTCAAAATTTGCAAAAAGCTTAAAATAGATTGTTAATTGAATAAGCTCTATACCTGGAAACTATTCTATGGATAGTATTACCTGTTTAAGCCCGGCTTGGCTCAGTTTAATTGTGCTTCTCAGAGATTCAGGTTACTGGTAAGTGTGGCCTGCCACCACACTCTGCTTTTCACTGACTTTAAATGCCATGCTGAAAAACTGTGACATTAAGAGTACTTCAGCCTGGGGTTCTTTTAGTTTCTATTCTGCCCGGAGACCCCTTAAGCCCTATGCTTTTCTCAGAAGCAAAACGATGTCTATTATCTCTTTTTCTGCCTTTTGTTCTCTATTTATGAAAATCAGATTTCCTCATAATTAAGTGACACTAGAACAGTGGACTCTAAGCCAAGATGACGCCCCTGTCCATGGAAGGAAAACTAGGGGCTTCCAATGTGGCTACTGCACACCATAGAAACAGTCTGGTACTACAGCCTCTTCCCAGAGACCCCCTTTTGTTCTTTAACTTCTCCCACTAGCTTATTCCACAACAGCTTCTCCATATAGAGGAACCTTAAATAGCTCTTCTTGAGCTCTCTAGCTTGAGAAAAAAGGTTGCCAGCTATCCTCAAATCTAGTAGTGATCCCTCCACCAAAACTTGTTAAAAGCAAGGGTTATTTGTAGGACACACAGGTCTGTTGTCAGCGAAATGCTTTGTGCCTGTCATGGAGTGGTTACCTCCTTTCTCATAAATACAACCACAGAAAAATCACGTTCAGTTTAATTAAATAGTAAGATTTATCCTTTTCTCAAGAATTAGAGTTGTTTAAAATATGGTGGTGAAAACAAACTTTTCTAGATCTCAGAGCAAATGAAACCAAGTCCTCAAAGGCAACTATTCTTGGAATACCCCAAAATGAACATTAAGGAAAAAGATGCAGGCAATTCTTTGATAAGAGGCTAGAGGTCAGATCTGATATAGCAAACAGAAAATTTTTGTTCTTTCTCAAAAAATAAGGGGGGGTGATCTGCTCAGGATTCCTCAAAAAACTGTGCAAGAACTGACTTACACAAAACATGGTAATTCTGAATGGTAATTCTGCTCTTCTCAAACATCTGTTTTGTTTTCCCAGGTAATGCATTGTTAAGCACAGTATTGATTAGCTTTGATTTAATACAGGTTCTTCTGTGATTACTTACCCATAACAATGAAGATTTTTCCTCCCTAAATGGAAATAAGAAGCAATAACATTTTAGAGCAGTAGGTATCAAACCCCATGGTGGCTTATACCTGGGATAGAAGAGTTCAGAAATTAAAATAAAAAAATACTGTTCATCCTTATACTCAATATACTCAATACTCCCTGTATTATACCTACTTTTTTATTTCCCTTCCTAACTTCCACATTAATAAAGGCTGTAGCTATAATAAAGTCTGGGAAGTTAATGGAGACATAAAGTACCTTCAGAACCATGTTGGAGTGGTAAGTATCAACTATATTTCATTTGACTTCATGTAAGAGAAACACCTAGCTGTCCTTTCCCAAACAAATTTTTGTGGTTCTTTAGGAACACAGTACAGTTTGCTTTTACTTAAAACTGGTGCCACTTCTGGAAAGAAATGAGAGCTTTCTAATACAGTGATTTCTAATGAACTCATCTGTCCCTGCAGGAAATTCATATTGCAATGAAAAATGAGCAGCATAGTTTAGTTGTACACTGGAGACTTTTTGCTAACCATTTCATTCCCAAGCTCTGAAAAGTCTTGCAATTAAATCTGGCAGGCACAAAAAATTACATAACATGAGGCTCACACAACACAGAGCTCCTAAGAAAGGCCAGAACAGCAGACACTCCCATCCCAGGCCTCTGCTGCTTCTCAAGGAACAGTGGCAAGAGCACCTTATTGCACAAGTGCCATTTGTTTAATTAATCTAGTTCAGGCTGTCCTCATGTGAGGCATCCAGTCACTGGATGGCTGAGCAGGACACAACAGGTGACACAGGAGGTAGGATGCCATCAGACAGTGCCAGACAGATTGTGCAAGGGCACTTGACTGCTGAAGTAAAGGTGAAAGATCATGCCCACCTTCTGCCCCTTCTGGCAATGGCCCTGAGTCCTGTTCCATGTCTGTTCAGATGACTCACTTATACACATGTAGAGAGCAGAGAGGAGCAGTGATGTAAAGCCTTGGTTGGCATTTTGGAAAGGTCTTTGGTTGAGTTTGTTCCCCCTGCCTCACCCCAGGAATAGTATTTCTATTTCTGTCTCTGCCACTTCTCCATCTCTAATGGCATCTTTAATGTCAGACAGAGTAAGAAAGAAGTATAACAGAGTGAGATTTAGAAGCTACTACAAACCAAACCCTTTTGCTAAATCTGTCTCTGCATTCCCAATTTCTATAAGTACAGGATGAGACCAATATGAAGTTGAAGAGGCATCTAAAAGCCCCATGTGACTTTACAGCCTTTGAGCCCGGTTTTCAATTATTTTCTTTCTTTTTGTGTGAAAGAGTTCAATGAACTTAAAAGAGCATTTTATTAGAAATATTTAAAGTGCTTAGAAAACCACAGTGGTGCAAGGACAGCAGTGGAATTCTGTGTAGTGGATACAAAAATAATTTAACACCAGAGCGGGTGTTATATACTTACTTTCTATTGCACAACTTGCTGCTGCCTTTTTCCTTTTTGGTCTCCTGCGTGTTGTACATATTCATGGCAGTCTTCCAGTGGTGAGGTTGCCGTGAGATTGCAGACAGCAACCCTCACCTGCAACAGAAAATGAGCTTTTATTTATGCCATGAATATCCTATGCCATTTGTAAATGCCAAGTTCCTTGGTTGTGGGTGTGTTTCTTGGTGTTTTTTTCTTTTTTTTTTTTCTGAGATATATGCATTTTGGAAAACATGCTTGCTTCCTCAAAATGCTAAGCAGCTTCACAATGTCTCATAGGGAGGAAATATAACTAATAGTCATCTTTTACAAAGTGACAACTGGCACATGAGTAGCAACTGTGCCTCATGCAGTATAATTGCTGGTATTTCAAAAGACGACTGTCTAAGCAGGGATGTTTATAAGGCACCCTGCTGTCTGCATGCTATTCGAAAGTTGCTGTGGATTTACATGATTTTCTTTTAAATTTTGGTTTGTTTTGAGCTTTTATCTTCTCTGTAAAAGCAACACTTTGACATTGAAGCAGAGTTTGGCAGGCAATTTAACTCTCAAGTAACAAAACTGTGGTCTCATATAGTGTCTGATATCAGAATAGAATATGGAGAATAGAAATGAAATGGAGATAAATTCTGAAAATTATTTTAAAAGACCTACTTCTAAAACACTGTGTCTCTGTGTGAAAAAAAAACCCAGCCATGTAAGAGAGAAGCATAAAATGAACTTCTATCAAATATTTTTTTACTGAAATTTTCACAAGTTACCTGCTTTCACCTCAAACAGGTTCATATGATCATGGACTAAGCCAGGTTAGAAGGAGCCTAAGGAGATCATCCAGTCCAGCCTCCTGGCAAAGCAGAGTCAGCTGTGACCATGGGGGTTTTAAAAAACAAATCTCCCAATTCTTTTTGTTTATATCCTAACCACCACTTAGGACTGGAAGGCAGCCTCCTCCTCATCAAGCTGTTGAAAACAATTACACAGGAATTTCTTTTTCTTCTTTAGGTACAAGCGTATTTATTTAATATGACAGAACATGAAGCCTTTTCCATGGTGCAGTGAACAAGGCAGGGAAAGAAAACCTCTCTTGGTAAATAAATACATCAGCACATACAAAGCAAGGATTTGTGGAGACAATGGAAATGTGGACATCTGACTTGTATCAGTTAACTCCAGGGAAAAGAGGTAAAAAACACTATTGCCTTGGACATCTATAGTTACGGCTTTGCCATATGGAATTACAGTGATGTAAGCCTAGACTAAGCGAGCTCATAATCAGGCTTTTCAATCTAGCCAAAGGAGGTGTTGGGGAGAGGTAATGTTGACAAGTAACTAAAGTATAACTGGGCTAGTATCGTGAACAAGAAGTAGCAGAAGAAATTTGAAAAAATATTGCTCCCCCATACCCAAACCTCCCTCAAAACAATAATTTTACTTTCAGGTCTGACTTTGCTGCTGTTGTTCACATGTAGTGAACTTCAGTTTAAGCCCAGGACAGCTTAAGGGTTTCCAGGAAAGAAAGGGGCTCAACAACAGAGTAATAAAAAGGTAAGGAAGTCCACATCATGGCCTGAGTCCTGAATGTCTGCACAAGGAGTGAGCTAATGTGCAATGTGACAAAGTAGGAAGCTGCTAATGACAGACAAGCTTCAAACTGGATTGTTCCTGGGGATTCCCAGGTGCATATCAGATGAAAAAATAATAGCAGCAAGGAAAATGCAAGAAAACATAAAAAAAAAAAAAGAAAAAAAGAGTATTCTTATGATCTCTTGGTTGTGTAACTGTCTCCATAGCCTCATCTTGAGTCACTTTTCCACAGCTTTGTCAAGTCAATTCTAAATACACCTCCTAAAGAAACAGAATTGCATTGGCAGGGAGAAAGATGTGGTGATCCAAAGGGTCTTTTCTATCTCTAATTACCATGACCTCAGCTGGACATGCCCAAAATCTTTTAGAGAGGAATGTGTGTTAACACTTCCATGAGGACATGGGCCCCTGGGGAAGCGAATGTGTAATTGCTCCAGCAAAGAAACATCATCTAACTAGTCAGGAATGAAAAGTTATTGTACACTGAGCCAGTATTAGTCCAGTTGAGAAATTTCTTGTCTTTTTTTTTTTCCTTTATCATCAACAGTTTCCCAGTGTGATGCATTTCAACTAGGCTTTCTATCCCACTAAGCAAAGAATCTCCCAGATTTCAAATATTTTTAAATTTCAGATGAACAGTGTAATTCAGCATTTTATCATGATTTTTTTTTTAACTTTATCATTATCAGATAAGCAAAATTTGGTTTTGGGAAGAAATTGCAACGTGTTTCAGACAATCTCTTCACTGAGTATGCCTCTCCTCTAAAAATCAGTATCTGTAGTAATAACTAGAAATGACTGTACTGCTATTGTTAATGCTACTTGAACGAAAAAGAACTTTTCAGGAAAACTTATGACTATTTCTATGCTGGAAAGTTTTTAGCTAAAAAACACCCAGGTTTTAGAAAAAATATTTATATGTTTGTTAAGTTCTCAAACAACAAAGATTTTGTTCTAAATTCTTACAGAACTTTTCAGCAACATTATATGCAAGTTTTTTTATTTACATCTTTCTATTCAACAGGTGCATTGAAGTGTCATAAGAAATTAAAAAAAAAAAAAAACAACAAATTTCAATCATATCCATCTATTTCCTGTGAAGGAAAAGGAATTACTGACATTTTAATGTTGTTTTATTTTAGTAAGAAGAGGCACAACTGGTCTGTTTTGATAGCAAGACCTGAGAACTTACCAGAACAAATATTACTCATGACTAAAGTGGCGATAGCTGGCTGCAATTTAGGTTCAGCATTCCCAGAAGAGCCTATTGTGTAATCAATTTGAACCTACATGGTTAAATCAAATCAAAGGATAAGCATAAAAATCAGCACAGGAGCATATAACCATGTCAGACCTAGGCACACTTCATCTCTGGCTTTCAGTGTTTGAGGCAAAGACCTGAGAATAACATCAAGAGTGGAACTATTGAGAAAGCTGGGGAGACCTCAGCTTGACATGGGGCAGCAACAAGGTGCCCTCTAAGTCTGAAATCAGGGAAAGATGCTGTATTTTGGGGTCTTTCCCAACACAAAACCTGCCCACCACACCTTGCTGAGACTGAGAGGATTGGAAAAGCACATACCTGTGGACGTATGGCCTCTGGCTCTTGATACCAGTTCTGTCAGTGCTGAAGATAAATATTTGAAGATAAAAACTTACACATTTTTATTTTTCTTTGTTAATACAATAAGGGAAAAATCTCCTGCTTCTTGCTCCACAGTGATGTGACTTTGTTTGGTCAGTGATAGCATTCAAACTGCCTTAAGGGCTATGACGGGAAAAGGCTAAACCTTATTTAAAATAAGGTTTGAAAGAGGCATGAACTGCCACCCAATCTCTGAGGGAAGTGGAGATCTTTTTATTATCATCATCATCATCATCATTACTTTGTTATTGTCTTGAGATTAGCCTTAAAAACAAGAGCTATTTTTGAAACTGAAATGTGGGTGAAAAATGCTTGGGTACTGAGCCAAGGTTTCCTAGGGCACTGTTCCTTAGCTGGGTTTTTAAACATTGTAGAAAACACTTCAAGAAGTTTATTGTTTTTAACTTTTTTTTTTTTTTTTTTTTTTTTTTTTTTTTAGTAATATACACAGTACAATGCTCCTTGATAAGGCTTAACCAGACCTGGAGATGCTCGAATGCAGCTGGAGGCAGGCAGGGCACCCCTTGCTCTAGCACTGGGAGCAGCTCATCTTTGGGGCACTCAGGGGAGACACAGCTGTGCCAGAGGAACCTGTTTCTGTGCCTCAGAAATCCCTTTGTCCTCCAGGTGGGTCAAAAGGCTGCAGTCAGAAACTTACTTAACCATGCTCTTTGAGGGTCACCAATTAGCCAGGGCCACTAACCCCACACGTGGAGCCCAGCTAGGACTGCAATAGATGGGAAAAACTGCTCCTTTCCTCCCTGTGGACTGGCTTTCCATAAGAGCAATGCTCTCCTAGAATGCAGCTTGGCTGTGTTTGTTAAAAATACCAAACTGCATGAACTGCACATGGCAGATGCACACCAGCAAGGAACTTGAACCTGTGTCCCACCTTCAACTCATTGCAAACAACCTGTGTGCAGCTGAACATGCATTTACCCATCTTGCTAAATTGGAAAGGGTAAGATCTACAAGGGACTGCTACAATATAGATCAGGCACACATTGCTCTGTTTTCTCAGTTAGGAACGTGCTGTTAAAACTTGGAATGACAGTTTAGGAATGTAAGATGAAATGAATATTTTTCTCTATTGTTATGAAAATTCTCATTGATTAAAAATAAATATATTACAATTGACATTTTTCCTGAGGTAGTTAAGGAAAGAAGAGCTTTTCCTGCCAGCAAAGTGCGATTTTTAGAAGGTCATTACTTGGTGGAGAGGAGATAGTGGGTACCTGTTTCCAAAAATGTGACAGCTTCACTGTGTCCTCAACTAAGATAATTGATTAAGTGCATATTGGATTAAAAATTATGTTCTAGGGGGATCCTGCCAACTGTACAAATGCCTTAATGTCTACAGTATTACCATGTGAGAGCTGCAAGATGGTTGGTAATGAATTCCTAAAAAGGGATTATTTATTGTTTTCCTCTCAAAACTGAGTTCTTAAAAAAAATAAAAAGGCAGAATCAAAGAAAACTTGGCATCTGGCCAGCTTTATGTTGGAAATAACTTATGAATTAGCACTTTGTAAAGCACAAATTCAGCCCGTGTTTTGGAAGGGTTTTTTGCGTTGCCCTTTGTTTGTCACTGGACTGCTCTGCACCTGTTTCATACTGTACATATTTGGAATTTTTCTGTATTCTTCATCATTTCAAAGACAGGAACATAAACAGCTCAGCTTTTCCTGAGATGACTGTGTCTGTGTGTGTGTGTCTGTGTGTATATATGCATCACTGAAACTTCCTAGACTCAAATGCTGTTTTCTCTTGCCAGACTCGCCTGTGGGTCTTCCTGAACAGCAGGCACTTTTTCAATAGCAACTTGGAGATACTGAGGGAGAATAGAGGTCATTTTCTAAGACAGGATGCCAAGAGGACAGGAATTGAATGGTGCTGGCTGGCCACTAGACGCCATGCAAATCAAGAATGCAGCGTGGTCCCCAGGGAAATGGTTCATGAGCCTGGAGTATATGATAAACCTGCAACCAAAGCCTTCTCAGGCAAGCGCGATAACAATGTGTCACATTCCAGAGGAGTCAAAAACAAAGGTTGCAAAAGTCCTTGCAAAGTAGCACTCCCTCAAGGCAACTGTGCTTTCAAGGAAAAGGAAAGATTTGGCAGGTTCTGTCACTTCTGGCTGTTTTCTGAAAACAACACCGAACGGTTTGGGGTCAGTCTGTCTTGAAGCCTCTATGTAAGTGACAGCAGAAAAGAGATGTAAGAATCTCTAACCTTTAAGAGGTTAAAAAATTGATATGCAGATGCAGCCACATACTGAAAATAAAGTAAATGCCACAATAAGGAGGCGGTAAACAGATATTTCCACAGTACATTACAAATAATTACCTGTTTTAATGTAGTGTTAGCCACCAGCTAGACTAAGCCGTCTCTTTAATTGCTTTCTAACCTTTCGCATTTGTATATTGCACAGCTTTCATAAATAAGTAGTCATTTCATTGCTGCTCATAAATTGAGAGCAAACAGCTCAAGATATGTACTCCTTTTGTTTGCCATTGTTCAGGGACCAGTCTGTGCAAACAGATTATGAAATAACTGCGCTGAGGAGATGTTATTTACTATTAATTACTGATGTTGGCTGACTGGCCAAGTCCCACAGTCTGCGGGAGAGGGGGACAAGGGATGGGAGACCAAATAAATCACCCTTGCTAAGGTGACAGACAAAATCCTGACATGTGTGCATGAAGCACAAGATTCCAGAGGTAGAGCATAACTTATGGTGTCCTGAGAATCAAGGAAGGAAAGATCAAGTGTGCACCAAAATTCAGAAAGTCGCTACACTGTTCTTTTGTGAATCAGATCAAGCTTACTGCCTCACCCTGCTTTCAGCTTTGAGGTTTGCTGCTCCTCTTTCAGATCTGAAGGTTATCTGAGCTCATATGCTCCTTTGTTCCAGATATTCCTGCCAATAGCAGTACAAACAACACAGATCTTTGTGGTGTTGCTTCGTAAAAATTCTTTGATATCTTCAAAGATCCCTTCTCCTTAGCAGAGTATCACAGTGCACCTCACAACACACCACTTCAGCAGCGGGATAAAAGCCTTTGTGCCAAGCTCTAGAGCCAGAGATCATTAGCTGAATTGCAAAGGAAAAAAAAAGTAGAAAGCCTGGAAGAAAAAAAAATTAAAAACAGCAAAACTGAAGGCTGGAAAGACTGCCAAGATCACAGATGAGCTGTCTGTAGCAAGGCCATGTTTTTCACATGGATCCCCAAAAGCTGTTAAGTCAGGCTAAGGTAGGCACCAACTCTTTATTCTCAAAGGCACCCAGAATTTATGCATAGGTGAATGAAACACACATCCACATCAGCTACAAAGAGAGCCTCTCGAACAGGATATGCTGGGCAAGAGTGTAACACCATACAGCCAGGAAACCAAGTGTTCAAAACCAGGTAGATGTCCTGTATAATAACTTCCATTTTTGGCACTGTTTCTTAAGGCATTTTTCTGCCTGTCTTACTGTTTATGTAGTGCTCTATTTCTGACTACAATTACATGACAACCTCTAACAGCCCTCAGAAGGAACTGTCAGACCACCATATTTAAAAAAAATAAATAAAGGCTAGCAAGTTACTGGTCATTCACATGTTGCAAGGACCAAAAATTATCCTCAAGCACTCCAGCAGCTTCTAACTAAGAATAGAAAAAGTGTCAGTTGGATCATAGACAGTGCTAATAAGCTCTTTAACAAGTGCCATTTGCCTTCATAACTGTCTCCTGAAGAAAAATCCAAAGGTTGCCATTAATTTTACTTTCTCTTCTCAGAAGTGCATTAAAGACAATCAGCCCTTTGCTTCACTGGTAATCCACACAGTGAAAAAGCTTTCCCTTTCTCCTCTGCCCCCATCTGTGCTTCTGAGGAAACACAGGGCCTTAGAAATAAAGGAAAGTTGCAATGTCAGTCATTCACTTTCACAGACCTCCCCTTCCTCCCAAATAATGTCTGCTGGCAGTAGTCTGCCCACTCTGGATAGACAGAAAAAGTTATCCATCAACTGGCCAGAGCATTACAGGGGTTTGGGAAGCCAGGACGTTTTGTTGTTTCTGAAGCTAGAGAAAATAGCAGTCTTTATGAGTGCAACAGAGTGCAACCTGTGCAACAGTCACAGGTCTCCTTTCCTCCATCCTATCCGTATCCTGGGCAGTCGTCCAGTGTTCCAACAAAGCTCAAATCTCCAGGTGTTATTATCTCTCAAAGTCTCACACATACCAGAGATGAGTAGGAATGTCAGGTTGGGATTTGCAGCCTGAATTTTCCCCATCGCTATAAATTGCTCACATTTAATCTTCCAGTTTAGACTCACCTGCAGGGAGTAATACATTTGGGGAAAAAAAGAATAGCAAATTAGAACAGTGATTCAAAGCCTGCCCACTAAAAATAAATCAGTTTTCTATGCAGATATCACTTATAGCTGAACATATATATTCATCACAAATCTATATAAGTCCTGGCTCTTATTTTCTGTTTCCTCATACTTAAAAACCTCCTACACAATTATTTCCTATATGGTTCTTTCCTTCCTACCCAGCCCAGCCACTGCCCTTCCTGGTAGTGCGCCAGTTCTGTTATTGTTCAGAGGTGAAAAACAAGACCTATCCCAGGAACTCACTCTGGCAAAGCTTAACCCAAAATGATTAATTCAAGAAGAGGGACACAGCCCAGTGCAGGGGCTTCTGAGCAGGGCTGGTAGTGCTGCTATGGCACAGAGAGCCACGTGCAGGCCTCTGTTGTCCACTTGTTTCACAGTGACAGGGGGACAGTCCTGCAAGGACAGAAAGCTGATCATACTCAAGGAGGCCACAAGTTACATTTAGGATTAACTTCCTGGCAAAGTAATAATGAGGTTGCCATGAGGATGCTCTGGGGTTTGAGAATGAAATGTGGGGCGAGCCATTATGTTGTGAAGAGAAGCAGTGCTTCCCTCCCACATAGCCTGAACACACAGCTAACGATTTTATCCATTTATACCATTTGAGGAACAATTTGACTTGGCATCTGGGCTGCCCAGGGGCAACCTACAGCTTCTGCAAAGCCACCTACAAAATGAAGCTGAATAATGAAGTTCTGAATATTTGTACCCACTGGAGAACTGCTCCCCCAAGGATTACTGGCATTCCATAAAATTTCACTGTTGAAATTTCACACTTCTCTTTTCAGTTTACAAGATCAACTCATTGGTACTTTGTTTTACTATATTCTTTTTTTCCTGGGAAAATAAGCAGACACTATATGGAAGTGAATTAAGCTTCATTCAAAACATGTTTTGCAGAAGACTGGATTTCATTCAGTGCCAACCAGAAGACAGACAGTGATCTTATTTATGAGGTCTAGATCTATTGTCCAGGTGTTATTCGCTGATTATTACACTTCCCATTTCTGTTATTGTAGATCCTTATTTCTTTTTGTAACCTGATGTTCTTTGATGTTTTTCAGAGCAAGCAAAAGACATTTCTATTTGTCCTAATTGTTCAGGAAATTAAAACTGCCAATATTTTTTCAGCTAATTAGCATGAAATACTTTGTTTGCTACTCCCAGAACCGACCTGTAACATCTTTGTTGCTCTCTCTCTAAATCACCAACTGCTCATTTGCTTCCTTTCACCATCCTCCATCACTCAGCAACTTTTTCCACAGGACATTTCCTCTCACCAGTTGTTCATTTGCCCATAACAAAACATATCCTAATGAGACATTGAGCTTTTTTTCTCTCCAGATATGACACAGCATGCTGCTGTTGACAGCAGAAGTCACTTCTGCAGGAATAGAGGCTGCTGCTTCACATAGGAGAGCAGGAGTAGGGGTGTGCAACAGGCCACTGCACTGCAGGTGTGGGTAGGTAGGATGCTGAACAACAACTTCTTCATGTTCACTGTATTCTTTAAATATTGTGATTGTGGGGGAAAAAGAAAAAAGGGAAAAGTTTAGAGCTTTGTCGTTGCTGCTTTAGCTGATAATTGGTGCGATCACTTTTTGTAAGTCATAAGGGTCTTTAGATATCTCTGTCAGCACCACATAGAACCCATCAATTAAGTCTTTCACATGCCACATGAGTTTTAGAGGCCTGTTTTAACAACACTTGTCTACACCTGATCTAGGCTAAGCACTCCCTTGTAACTTTCTGTAGACCCTCTTACCTCAGAATTAATTACTCTTCCACCTTAACTTCATATTGTGGAAGTCTTTCATAGGAAGTCAGGCCCTACACATCTTACCTTGCAAGCCTCTGTGGTTTTTGAAGTGTCTGAGATTGTGCCTATCCATAGGCAATTTGTTTCTGTAGCCATTGCACCTGGTACACCTCATCCTTCTTCTGATCCCAAACTGCTGCCACAAGGCTACGGATTTAAAACTAAATTGACCCTTTCTTTTGACTTTGGGTCGATGCCCCTGTGAAGTGTGCTGCAATGAAGAATCATGAGAGAAATTAATTTCCTAATGTATGGTTTGCTTTTATTGCTGCTTCAGTGAAACATGGAGTGCTTACTTACAAGGGTTAGTGGCATGAAACATCTATCAAAAGTTTTTCTATGAAAATAAATCAGAGCATGCTTAAAATAACAGTAATTCTCCTGAACGACTGACAAATACTATTTGGTACTGAGACAGGGAACACTCTCTCTATCCATAAATCAAGTTGTCACAGAAAAAAGCAACAGGACTTCTTCATATTCTCCTTTCCTACACCTTCACCCCTTCTCTTGTGATATCATTGCCCCAGGAAAATGATGAACACTTACAGGAAGAAAATCATTCTACTGCCAAGCCTGTTCATTACATGTCATCCTTCAGATTGTACTAATAGCTTGTTCTGGTGACATTTGCAATATGAACAGCCATCTGCAAAGCCTGAAATCTTCAATATACTTCTGAATATATCCTCCATAATTGAGAAGTTTTGAAATGCCCATGTCTGGGCTTGGGGGTTTGTTTGTTCGTTCAGTTTTTGTTCTTTTTTTTTCTTTGGTTTGGTTTCTTTTTATTCTAAGTGTCTTTTGGCTTAGGAAAAAGGTACCAGAGATTTTAAGATATGCATATTGACAAAAGCAAATTTAAAACCCTGCACATGTGCTAACTAAAGCTGTGGTAGTGCTCATCTAGCTAAGGAATATTGCTAACTTAAACTATTATCCTAGAATTGCCATTTTCTAAAATAATCCTGGGTCTCAGAATAAAAGATGGGGCTACACCAGTACATCTTTCCCGCTTTCTCCCCGGCAACACTAAGTCCTCATGGCAGGAAAGCAAATGAACAACAGCTTACAATATCCTGTAAGATAGACACATTTGCAATAATATTGCTCATCTTCAGCTTGAAATTCCTTACTGCTCCCTGGCAGATTGCCTTTCCTAGAGAACAAGAAGGAAAGGAGATTTTACTGTTGTACACCCATATGTTTCCCCTCACTCCTAAAATCCAAGAGGCACATTCTCTGTACCGGTGTCCTTTTCTCTGGCATAAATCAATTATTTCTTTTCTCTTATATAACTAAGATGAGTCATGAATGCATAGAGTCAGACAGGTACTGCATGTCCTTAAAGCACCTGGAAAAAGATACCCAGGGATAGGGAGAAAACAGTAATTTTTCTTGCCCACAATATTATGGTGGGTTTTTTTCTTTTAATTGATTTTTAAAATAGATTTTAAAGAGATAGTTATAGGCTGCATAATTTCTGTCCCAAGCTGCATGAACATAAAGTTCTCTTTCCATAGTTCATTTAAGAAATCCAGCCAAAAGTAAACCTAGGTGAAAAGGAATATCTGACAGTACTTTTGCACAGTGTCATATTTGTAATATCAACTATCCCAGGCAGTTCAAGACAAATAATTTTGGATATCTTGCAGCAAGTTTTATTGGAACTGGGGACAGAGGGGAGAGTAATGCAGGAGTATGCAAAAGCAGCTGTAATTTCACATCAGAACATAAATAAAAACATTTTTAAAAGTGTCATTTTAAACAAAAAATGGGAAGTCAGAGAGATAACTCCAGGAAGAATTAAAAGCTATTTGAAAGAAAATTATACTCACCGGAAAAGAGGCCTATGGTCAGCACAGCTGCCAGCAAACCACAGCAGGAATAAGACCTGACAGACTACTGAAGACTACTGAAAAACCCTTTAAATGCTCTGTAAAGAGCAACTAAATATGATTGTGTGTGTTGCAGGACTGATACACACTGGGAATTACTCCTTCACCCCAGCTTGTGCTACTCTAATAAATATATGTATGTATGAGCCACACTTAGGGCATACCTAGAGGATTATTGCTTTGTATAAAACATCACAGCTGACTATGGCAATGAAAGAAATGGATCTCATAATTTTATTTAATCTCATGCTCGCTGTAAGTGAGTTACTGGAGGCCAGGGGGGCCAGTAGGGAGCAGGATCCAGTGTAGGTAGGCAGCAGCCTTTTAGAAGAGTCCTGCTGCAAAAACCACATCAAGAACCTGTGAAAGAGAAGGCAAGAGAGTAGCAGATGTTAGTGAGTAGGAAGTATTGAGAAAGAAGCTAGCCCTAAAGATATTCACACCTGGAACTTATGGCTACCACTGACCACTGCCTACACACAACTCCCTGCGCTGTTTACATAATAGCAGAAACTGTGCAGGCAGAGGGGAGATTTCACAGAATATTCACTGCCACAGAAAGGAACACCCAAAACTGACACCATGTTTTGTTTTTGTAGGGCTTTTTCCACTACAGACTAACAATAAACGTTATGACACTCCACCCTGTTTCCCCAAACTGTGCATGCTCTGGTGTTGAGCTCTCAGCATTTATTTTTGTATAACCATAGGAGCCAAACAATTCAACCATGCCCCCATTAAATTACATGTTTGTGAAACTGAACCTGGAAAGGGAAATTTCCTGGCAAATACAGAAGAGAAGCTGGAAAGATCAATTGATATAACCTGTTTGTGACCCGTCTGTTATTCATAGGAAGCAATTGGGCAGGCAGTGTTACAATCACTAATACTTTCACACAGGTGCAGCACCATCTGCTCCTGCTCTTTTTGGCACGAGGCTATTAGATGTTCAGTCCTAACTCCCTGATTTAGGTATAGGATAAAATTGGTACATTGAACCTTTACAAACCAAGGGAGACCAGTGTCAAACCCTTGAAGGAAGATCAGAGCAGGGAACACTTAAGAAGCCTGAGACTAGGCGGTACCTTGCAGACCTGTAGTATAAGATTTGTAATAGCCATTTTATCAAAGAGCAGACATACTTTGAAAAGCCTCAGATGCACATTTTTACAGGTGAATAGGGTTCATTGTTTAGTTAACACTGAAACTTCACTAAAGGAGGTTGTCCCTTTCTCTCGCCTGGAGAGAGAAGTCAGGGAACGAAGCTCTTGACCAGCCCCAGCAGCACCTGCTCACCCTGAGTGCTCTGCTGAGGAGCACTGGGTGTTCAGAGGCTTAGGCTGGACTCTCTGCTCTGCTGAGGAGCACTGGGTCTTCAGAGGCTTAGGCCGGACTCTGCTCTCAGAAGATGGATATCCATGCTCGTTCTTCCTGCGCTTCCCCAACTCACTCTGACCTTTGAGTATGGACTTGTTTTGCAATAGGCCAGACTATTTAGCCTTTTGTTTACTTGTTTTGCTTTTAAATTAAGGCATGATGTCTTCAAAACTCATAGCTCTACAAGTTTCATGTTCAAAACTGGAACTATGCGAACTTACTCAAGGGCTCTTCTACCACTTGTAAGTTTGTGTTTTGACATGGAACAATGATCCCTCATGCAATCTCTGGCATTGAATACCTGCTTGCTTTACTCTTTCTGTTAAATTACTTGAAATAATAAATCTCTCCTTTACAGTTTATTTAAAGTACCTACCAAGCACATGATACACACACTACATTGTTTGTGCTTAGAGGCCCCTCAGCAAAAGCAAGAGCATTCAACTATTGAATTGTAAAATTACTAGAAAACTCACTCTTCAAACTTTTGGTAAAAGGCAGAATATTGCTGTTATTGGCATTGTTGAAAGTTTACAACAGGGACTCACCATTTATTTTTTCAACTGGAAGTTTGCACGCGATATCTAAAAGATGTTTATAGCTTAGACTTAACAGATTTCACCATGTTGGAAGAATTAGTCGGATGACTTCAGTTAAAAGAAGCACTCCAAAGACTGTTTAACCTACTTGAAAAAGAAAAAGAGGGGAAAAAAACCTAACAAACAATCACCCACAGCTTTTAAATTTGTTGATATGAAGTCTTCTTTATCTTATTAACCTACTTGAAATCTGTACTCAGAACCTGACAAAGTTAAAGAGCTGACTCTTACTGATCCAAAAAGGAGTTAATTTGAAATTAAGAGGGTTGTCATAGGCTGAAGTTCTTATTTTCCCCTTGATTGGCTCCAGGATAATACACTACTATAAAATACATAAAAATAGTCGTTAATCTTCAATATGAAAATGGGTGGCTCAGCTCTGGGCATATGCAGTCAATTGTGATTATAGGAATGTTTATGCAGGTAAGTGGAGGTATAGGAGCTTAATGTTTATATGAGGAATTTCAGGCACTTTCCCTCTTTACTGTAAAGCTGTTGAAGTTCACTACAGAACTGTTTGTAATCTTTCCCATGGGACATGAAATCCTGTGAAATAGCTCTACTTCCAGTGGGAGCTGGAGAGTTTCTCTTGCAGTTGACTGAGATTTTAATTTTAAGACACTGACAATCTGGCTGTTTTCAGGCTGATCTTCCTCAGACATGCCAGTCAAGGCATTAGTTGACCAAGATCCTCTCTGTCTGCAAAGTAATTACTCTGACTGCCAAACCCTTGGGAAGTGCCTTGCAAAGATTTAAATGCCAGACCCTGTCTTGGCATTGAAGTGCTTCTTCCTGAAGTATCTCATATCTCAATCTGACCAACTAGAAAGCCAAGCAGGACTTCACTTTCCAAAACACACAGTGAAATGAGAGCACCTAATGCAATGGCTGTGCACTGAGAGAGGCAAGCCTGAAGCTGGCCTATGGGATTCTGAGTCCCAGCTTGCATGAGTGAACACAGATGGCAAAACTGTCACATTCAGCTCCTGAAAAATTCCCTGTTTTACAGGCCCACTTTTTCAGCCTGCAGAGCTGCACTGCATGGAAAGAAAAGAGATATTCCAAAGAAAGCACCTGCTGTGGCAAGCCAGATAGAAGTATAGCCTCAAGAAAAGATTCCCTTCTGTCCCAGTTTGTTGCACACTCCCACTTTTACTGTTTTCTTACTATGTCTCACCAGGCAAAATCTTGTGCCCTGAATTCCCAAGCCAACAGACTACTGCTCTGTTCCTTTATTTGAAAAACACCCACCACCATCACCAAAACCACATTTCTCATTTGAGTCAGGTAAAGAGTAATTTAACATTGAAGTGTTCAAGATCTGGATTTTCTCATCTGCTCCTGTAGTTTTTAGTTTGAATTTCAGAAATATTCGTGTCATATCGCACAATGTTAAACGTGCAACCAGGAATAAATAATAAATACCTTGAGAACCAGACATTATAAACAATGATAAAGTTATGAAGAAAACTGTGAAAATGAATAGTTTCAGTCTGTCCTAAGCTTTTAAATGTTAAGATTAATTACCTTTGTAGACATAATATTCAGAAGCAGCATTAAAACAGGATTGTTGCTTTGGTCATTATCTAGAAGTGCAGTGCAGTGGGAGGAAAGAGGAAAGGAGGGAGAGAAATCATGGATAAGCCAAGATTACCACCTAGTGACAGAACTTCTGCTTTGCAGGGGTTTTGCTTAAATGTCAGACAAATTCCTGGTGCTGGAGAAACAAACCATCCAACCCTTATACAACAACAGTCCTCTGAAGGAAGGATTATACATTGCCTCAGGATTACGAAAAAATTCATAGCATATGATCTGGTACAGTGAAGTACATAGCACTTTGTTGGTTCTTTTTGTTTGCTTGTTTTAAACAATCAAGAAAAATATTTTTTGGTTTTGTGGAAAAACAATGTGTTTAAGCACTTATTCTACTATTCCCCAAAGTAACAATTTAGATAAAAGTAACTTAAATATTATTTGACCCTGAACAGGTTTTTAATTAATTATTTTGTCATTAGTTAATAGAGGCATGAGTTTTCTGAACTGGTGGCATCCCCAAAAACACAGAATAAGGACTACATAAAAGAGGAAGTGTTCCTTCTGCATGAGGGAAACAGCCCTGGGTGTGTACCTTTGTGCAGCACCTGACTCTGAAGGAGAGCTGGGTGAAGTATGAACATGGGTCTGGAATCTGTTTTTAATTCTCCCAGCACATTATTCTTTTCTTTCATATCTCACTGTTTCCCTTCCCTTCCTGTACAGAACTGCCATAATTAAAAATGCTAAACTTGAG